>OX359293.1:9313353-9985853 GCA_947179395.2 Pulicaria dysenterica | reverse complement strand
ATCGATTCTGAATTTGTTGAATTCGGAGAAGAGATGAGAAATTTAAGGTTAGGACTTAGTTCGGATGGAATTAATCCTTTTGGAAACATGAGCAGTCGTCACAGCACTTGGCCAGTTCTATTGTGTATCTACAATCTTCCACCCTGGTTATGCATGAAACGAAAATACATCATGATGTCATTATTAATTCAAGGTCCAAAACAACCCGGTAATGACATTGATGTGTATTTGGCTCCATTAGTCGACGACTTAAAAGAATTGTGGAGTCCCGGTGTCGAAGTTTATGATGCTTACAAGAAAGAGAATTTTCGTTTGCGAGCTATGATTTTTTGCACCATAAGTGATTTTCCAGCCTATGGAAATCTGTCAGGATATAGTACAAAAGGAGGAAAAGCATGTCCTGTTTGTGAAGATGACACACGTTCCTTATGGTTGAAAAATTGTCGCAAAATGGTTTATATGGGACATCGAAGATCACTTCATAGGAAGCACCCATATCGTAACCACACAATCCAGTTTGATGGTAAAACCGAGAAACAAGTGCTTAGGCGACCATTGGATGGAGAATCTACTTTTTCTCGAGTAGCAAGCATAATTAATGAGTTTGGGAAAAAAGGTACACGTCCTCCAAAGAGTATATGGAAAAAGAGGTCTATATTTTGGGATTTACCATACTGGAAGCATTTGCAAGTTCGTCATTGTCTTGATGTTATGCATATTGAAAAAAATGTTTGTGATAGCTTGATAGGCTTGCTGTTGAATATAACAGGAAAAACAAAAGACGGGGTTAATGTTAGAAAAGATATGGTTGAAATGGGAATTCGACCTGAGCTGGCTCCTGTGGAAAGTGAGGGAAAGCGTACTTTTTTGCAAGCCGAGTTTGAAAAAACCCAGAAATGGCTGAAGAAATAGCGAGACAAATGAAAGTGATGAAGGATCAAATGCAAGCCGAGTTTGACCACAAACTGGAAGTGTTAAAGGAAGAAATGACACATAACAAAGAGGGTTTACCGGTTGAGAGTCCAGGTATGAGGAAAAGTAGTGTCGGCTCAACCCAAAATGTATGTGATGATGATTTAGGCGAGATACAGGTAATGGTCTTCTATTTATCATAAAATACATGTATTGCATGTACTTACGCTATTAGTTTAAATTATAGGAACCTACGAGTTGCTTTTTAGAACTACCTTATGGGCTAAAGAAAATCACGTGTGCGAAAGGGGTAGTATACCCGAAAGGAAACGGTGTAGTACACAGTGTTCCTTTACTCAAAGGGCACGTGAAAGTGCAGGTAGACAAGGTTGATCAGAAATATTATAACTTAAATCTTCCAGTGCCTACTTCAGCACTAGAGACACTTCAGGATGCTATAAACAGCTTTATTCAGTGGCCAAGACGTGCACTTATTATTTCTACGGTATGTCTAAATAATTTTCGCCTTTTGTAATATTTTAATATGATTTAGTATCACATACATATTTATCTTTTTAATAGACCTCAAAGAGTATTGGCAAATCTACTCAATTAGCATCAACACCAATACCAAATCATCAAGAAGCAGTATCATCACCAAAAAAGAGAAACATTGCAAAAGAGAACACCTTAAAGCGTATGAAAAATAAGGGTGCTGTAATTTTCAAGAAGCAAGCCATAATATTCAACCCATACAGGAGAATTATGTCGCGACCGGACCCTACTGAGTGGTTTGATGTTATTATCGAGTCTGAAATCTTTGGTAAAGAGGGATATGAGTTCACTCTTGAACCCGTAGACATAGTTGATATGTTGGCCGGTAGTTGGGTTGATATCACGCTTGTTATTTGGTTCGTGAGGTAAGTAATTTATTGTTTACTAGAATAAAGCAAGTAACATCACCTTGTTAAATATTATAATGTATAGTGTCATGCTTATATATAGGTCACTACATATGCTGTTGGATTCGCGGAAGAATAGGTGTGTTATGTTTAACCCTGAAATGATTCGCTCATCCCAATGCTTGAAATACGAGGATGAAGTCACACTTTACTTAACCGAAACAATGCAATGGCAAACTCACAAACGTTTTTTTCTCGCTCCGTATTGGCAAGGGTACTTTATATAACTACCTTTATCGTTATATGATTTATATGTATATTGCATATACTAAAATGTATCGACACATAATCAGTGGTCACATTGTTTATTATTCTCCGTAATACACGCACGGGATTTATATTAGATTCTATGAAGAATGGCAAGAACCCTTATAGTTACCTCATCACAAAAAGTATGGAAAGGTAAGAATTTTCTTAAATTTATATAGAATTCATTTTTATTATACTTAATACACTAACATTAATTCTTTTCTTTTTTAGGGCTGTTAGAACCGTAATGAAAGATAAAAAGGAAATCCCTATGAAATGGACGTTCGCCGAGGTAAATTATCTTGATCATCTTATGTTAGATATATATTAAACTTATTTGTGTGATGAATTTTATCAAATTTAGTGCAATCAACAATCAAGCGGTTGGGAGTGTGGCTATTACATCATGCGGTGGCTCCACGAATTTATGTTTCATGGACAATTTTGCTTCCCGGATACAGTAAGTGCTTGCAAGTACAATTTTGTTTTCCGGGTAGAACTATAACATTTTTTTGAATTTTGTCTATTGTCACTTCTTGTTAAAATCTCTTAGTTAAATAATTTTTTTTTAATATGCATATAGATTCCATGGAAGAACACTAGTCCATTTGACCAAAAAGATTTGGATGATATTGTTGGTATATGGCTTGACACATTTATGACGGCTTTCTTTTAAGGTATATATATACATGCTTTTTTCTTTTTAGCCTAATGATGACGAAATTATTCAAACGAAGAACTTGTTTCGTATATTTTAATCTACTTCATTTTTTTACTATAAATTATTTATGCTATTGTTAGTAATTAGTTACTAAGATAATTGTTTCTTTCTATTTGTGTAGGGTTCCTTTTTAATTACAAGAGATAATCTATGCGTCGCGTTGCAAGTTAAGAAGTATACATGTTCCTACACATGTTTTTGCTATGTAGATATAATGTCAACTTTTTTGTCTTAGCTCCTTTGATTTTTGCCACATTCACAAATGAGCACATAATAGTGGGTACAAAATGTTGTTTGAACATATGGTAGTAAACATGGTTCATTGAACAATCCTTCCGAATTGCTTCAATTCAACTAATGGGAATTGTTATTATGTTCGGTTAACCAATTTGACTCAATTGGTTTTTATTTATTACTTAATAGTTGTTTATTATCATTGTGATGTTACATGGGTTGTATATTATTAGCTGGTAAAAGCAGGAAAAATATAAAAACAAAAATATTTTTTTTTAAAATTTAATAGATTCAGACCCGGTTTTTTAATATAAAACAGGGCTTAAAAAGTGAACATTTAAACCTTAAAAAAGAAGAATCAGACCCGGTTTTTTACCATAAAACCGGGCTTGAAAGTGGAATAGATTCAGACCCGGTTTTTTAATATAAAACAGGGCTTAAAAAGTGAACATTTAAACCTTAAAAAAAGAAGAATCAGACCCGGTTTTTTACCATAAAACCGGGCTTGAAAGTGGATTTAGACCCGGTTTTTTAACCGGGCTTGAATCATCAGACTTTCAGGCTCCCCCCCTTTCAGACCCCCCACAAAACCGGGCCTGAAAGGCTTAAAAAACCGGGTCTGAATGTGTTTTTTGTAGTAGTGATAGTTGTCAGCATGTGAAGGTGGAGTCAATTGGTTAGCAAAAAACAGGAAATGTAGAAAAAAAGGAAAAAGATGTCACCATGGGTCGAACCATGTATCATGAGGATTCATAAAAAACCCTTAACCAACTAAGCTGTAACATGAATTATGTATAAATTAGGCACATAAAGTATATAACAAAAACATAGGCGTAAGTAAGCAAATCCCTACTATGAATAGTAACCGTGGCTCAAGTTAAGACCTGGTGCATTATATATATATATATATATATATATATATAGGGGAGGGTTCATGCGAGAACCGTTGTTAGTGCGAGAACCGCGAGAACCAATCTCGGCCGTTCCTTGGATATGGGAAGTTTCATGGATGGTGAGCGTGGAGGGATAGAGTGTGGCAGGGTGCATGTGAGGAATTCATGGGTGGGCAATGACATTGAAAGAGGAGGAATTGAACTGCTCAGATTGGTTCTCGCGGTTCTCGCACTAAGAATGGTTCTCGCATGAACTTTTTCATATATATATATATATATATATATATATATATATATATATATATATATATATATATATATATATATATATATAAATAAGAAAAACCTTTTTGCGTGTTTGGTTACATGCAGAAACATATGCTAAACTTTAAGTTTTAAAAAGTTATAGAAACATAGGTAGTATTTAATAAATAAAATTAGGGGTTTGAAAAATAAACCGAAATGATCGATATTTTCCGAAACGAACAAACCGATAACGGAAAATCCATAACCCAATAATTAAGGGTATGTTCGGTTGAACGGAAACGAATGACAAAGAAATGGAATAGACAAAAGAATGAAATAGTCAAAGGAATGAAATAGTTCATTACCATTCCATCCGCATGTTTGGTTGCTTTCTCGGAATGGAATGGATCATTAATATAGTATGTTTGGTAAAGAGGAATAGACATTAAAATAGAATAAAATAAATAAACAATGACCAAAACGTCATGTATTAAAAAATAGATATAACTTAAATTAAGTAATTTCATATATAAAAATTTATTTTAAATACACTTTACACGTCTTAAAAATATTGATAAATATCAAAACTACGAGATTATCATTAATACATTACTTTCTTTATCAAATTTTCATATTTTATATACATATTTCTGAAAGTATTTTACTTTTAACTAGTTAATAATTTAATAAAAGTAATCAATAACTTATTATATAGAAAGATTAATCATAAAAAAATTAGAAGAACATTATAGAAAATATCTTTTTTAATAAATTGTATAAATATCTAGAAAATATTTATTAATGTTAGTAAAAGAAACTTTAAAAAATTAGATTAATTAAGAAAGTTTATTCCATTCCATGATGAAATGAGGAAAAAATATCTCTACCCTATTGAATGAAATAGAAGGAATCACATTACATGTGTAATGGGTCATTCCATTCCTTTATGATAAACAAACATGTTTTTTCATTTACGCAGGAATAAGACATTTTTTTCCTTCTCTCATTCCTTCATAACAAACACTGCCTAAGAAAAATAAGAATACCCACTAAGTCACATGTGGAGTATGATTTTCATAATTTACAAACTCGAATACTAACGTGACCCACATATGTAGATTTTATATAAAAATGTCTTTTTTAAACATTAAATAATAATAATTACAAACCTTCAACATATAAATAATACTTAGTGTGTGTTTGGTACATATCTTACTACATTATAAAGCATTTAACATTTTTTCTCTTAAAAATTTTAAAACTACTTAATTTTAAGTAGTGCATTTATTTATGCAAATAGTACAAACTCTTAAAGCAATTGCGCAATCAATTATCTCATTAATTACCTCAACTAATTCATGGTAATTACTATGAATAACTCATCAAACATGACACCAACAATTTTCAAAAATAGAATATTTTCTATGTAATTATTTTTATATTCTTTTTCTTTTTATTGTTCTTCAGAATTTTTTTTAAAAGAGTGTATGAGAAAAGAAAAAATAAAGATAATAGAAAAATTAAAAGAAATACGTTGTTGATTAGAATAAATTTTCTCACACCGCATTCTGTGAGTATCAAACATTTACATTCTTGAAATCGACATGTTATCAAACACAAACTGTTCGTCATCGCCCATTGCGCGGGTACAATGCTAGTATATAAAAAGAGATAGAGAAAGGAAATCAAGTATATTTATGAGTAGTGTTATTAGGTGTGTACAACGTGTTGGTGATATGTACCTTGTTTTAAAAAAGGTTGAGGGTGTAAGTCTGTATGGTGGAGGTGGACAATAAAGTATTTAATTTATGAGTAGGATTAATAGCATCAGCATTAATAATAGAGTTACGCAATGTCACATTAACATCTACATCATTTTTAATTTCCAACTTTTTCTAACCCATAAACCCTCAAATCCAACCCATACAAACCTACACCTATTTTTATTTATTAAAAAAGACAAGAAAAACTCATGGAATAGGCACTAGATGGAAAGCTGGATGATTCATACTAGATGGAGAGCTAGATGATGAATCATCCAGCTCATCGCGGATGGTCCAATGTGTGTGTGCTTGTTGTTCTAAAAAAAATAAGAAATAAACCAATTTAAATCCCTTACTTTGATTCCCCGGCCACCATATAAAGAGAAAATAGGGGAATTGAAATTTCATTAAAAAATCAATCCCATCCCTCTGTCAAGTTGTCAACCCATCATCCCCACCACCATATATATGGGGGGATTGAAATAGCGTGTCAGCCCTTGGTCATAGGCAAAAACAATTGACCGTATAGAATGATAACTAAGACCCAAAGCTGTTTTAAGCCCATCATCAACCAAACTCGAACTATTTTGACATGTCACCAACACGACGACATAAAACTGTTTTAACATGTAACCAACATAAACCTAGTCTGTTTTACCATGTTACCAACCCAACCTGAACTGTTTTATAACTCATCACAAACATACACAGCATACACAAGTTAACAATCTAAATTAAGACACCAATCAGAATATGGTAGGTTGACAGAAAAACTAAACTCAAAACAAACACATAAATTAAGTTACCAATCTAATAGTTCCAGTCAAAACCTCATATCTATATTCTATCTGGTCAGTTTCTCAACTTGACATACATAGCAACGGTTATAATTTGTATCAGCAGCTCACCTCAAATCAAATGATTTGGAACACACATACATGCGAGGGCTCTTCCAAGCCATGTTGTTGAGCCTGCCATAAGCCTATAACCTCGGCTAGCTGCACATAAATGAGATATGTTGGTCAAAGTAAAGTTCAAAAAAAGTTATAGCTTATGAGTATATATATGATGGTTTAATTAATCAAGCACATAATAATAGAAGAATAGTAACATGAAGAATCTGAAAAAGGCGCAAGTGGAGAAGATGGAAGTGGCCGAGATGAGGATGCTTAGATGGACTTGTGGGAAGACCTTATTAGATAAAATCCCGATAAGTGTTTTTAGAACCGAATTAGGAGTGACGCCTATTGTTAGCAAGTTGAGAGAAGGGAGACTACGGTGGTTCGGACACGTTAAAAGGAGACAACCAACAGCGCCAGTTAGGAGGGTGGAATCGATTCTAGTTGATGGCACTAGAAGGCGTGGTCGGCCTTCTCTGAGGTGGAAGGACAGAGTTAGAACAGATCTGCAGGAGCTTTCTCTCTCCGACGACATGATCTCAGACATGCTCGGAGAAGAAGGATTAGGATACATGGATAGGAAGGCAAGGGTTTGACAAGCTTAGGCTTTCGATAAGACTTGACATTTTATTTGTGAAGTTACTCCCTTTTATCTATGCGGTGTTTACTTAGAATTTCTTATTTTTCAGATTTACTTTTTCTATATTTTTTGCTATTGCATTTTCCTTTGCCTCCTTTTTTCTTTTATTTTTCTCCTTTTTCCTTTACTATATTTTCATTATTATGTCTGCCCTTTTAAATTATATTTTTTTATTTTTTTAATTATCTATGTACTTGGATTTTATATTACTATTTTCTTGGTTATTTATTTTTCTAGCTTTTTACTTATTTTATCTTCTTTTTATGTCTTTTGTTTTCATTGCCGGAGATCTATACCAGGAAGCAGTCTCTCTACTTACGGGTAGTGGTATGATTGTCTACATTGTACCTCCCCCATACCCCGATTCAAAGGGATTAGGTATTGTTGTTGTTGTTGTTGTTGTAGTAACATGAAGAATCTCATTATCAATTATGCAACATACAGTAGTGTTAAAATATAACTCACTTCAACACAAGGATGCAAAAGGTTTAACAACTACATAGTTAAATAATCTTACATAACATTAACATACCGGCCAGTACATGTTTAATTAGAACAACTACATAGTTAAATAATCTTACATAACATTAACATACCGGCCAGTACATGTTTAATTAGAAAGAAAAAGAATCAACTCATCAGGAGGTTGTTGATTGTTATAGCAACAGCGAACTTCCGTACATAGAATCTAGACTTTCTAATTGAGCATAAAATGCATCCAATAAAAAAGGAATTTGGAAATAAGCCAACAAAGGGAGGACAATGGGCATATGTGGAATCCCCTACAGGAATCCATGTGCAAATTCATTTGTAAACTAATTATAAAATATAATTGAGATATGTTGACATATTCTCAGCAAATTGTACAAAAATACAATAGGTAAACTATGCCAATATTGTCATATATGCAATCAAATTTATTTTGTACATAAAAATACACACAACTTACAAATTTGGTCTACTCAGGCTACCGAGGGTTTAAAGGCTTGTTGCATACGTTAAATTCAACCGTGATGTCTACGAAAGTGATTTAGGTTCTTTTCTTTCCGTCCTTTTCGTTCGTGTGTTATGTTTTAACGTTTTTCTTAGGTGGATAGATGTACTTCTGACATGGTTATCCTTTAATGAAAATACTATTTTTTATATTATGAGCTGTTACATTTTTAGTTATGATTGATTCATATTCGTAGTACGCTTATATGCTGGCAGTTAGTTCAGGTGAATTTATTTGCTCCATTTGCTGTGATTAATTCCCAGAAAGTTTTTCTAATCTTTTTCTACCTTATTCTTTTATTTTCTAATCTTTTGCAACCAACGTTATTTTATACCTAAAAATACACACAACTTACAAACTTGGTCCACTCGGGCTACCGAGTGGTTTAAAGACTTGTTGCGTACGTTAAATGCAACCGTGATGCCTACGAAAGTGATTTAGGTTCTTTTCTATCCGTCCTTTCGTTCGTGTGTTTTGTTTTTTCATTTTTAAGGTGGATGATGATTGGTCTGAATTGTTCATTCTTATTGTCTTGATAGATGTATTTTAGACATGATTATCCTTTGATGAAAATACTATTCTTTATATTTGTTACTATTTCAGTCTTGATTGATTCATATTCGTAGTACTCTTATATGCCGGCAGTTAGTTTAGTTAAATTTATTTGCTCCGTTTGTTGTGACTAATACACAGGGAGTTTTTCTAATCTTTTTCTACCTTATTTTATTTGGGTTAAATTATTATTTGATTTGTAAACAAGTTTTTGAGGTTATATTTGGCTTTTATGCATAGTACTTTGTAGCTTTTCACCATTCCATAGAAACTTCTATATAAAGTAACACATTTTTAATTTTTGAATTATTAATATAAATAAATTGGTTAAGCCCTTTGCGAGTCTAAGGTGTCGTTTGTTTTTCTGAAAAATGTTTTAATACATCTTAATCTGAATCAATAAGAGGTATTAAGATGTAAGTGTTGTTTGTTTTTTCTTTTCAGTAAGATCTGATTATCTCTTAAAACCCCTTAATGAATTAGACATAAAATTGCCTCTTATAACATCTTAATATAATTTATGTTTCATTATGCTATAAAGAACAGAGTCATACCTTCACTAATTCATAACATCTACTCCACCATTTCACTACATACATGCACACCTTTCACGGTCACTGTCGGCCGCCGCATGCCGTCGCACATCTCTTTTCCATATATTTTGATATTCATTCTGTATATTATTATGGTTTGATATTTGGTTTTAAAATATATTTTTTATAATTAGAAAAGTTTAAATTTAGTTATATATGTAACAGTTGAATATAAAATATTATAAAATAGATAATTACAACCATTCAGATATTTCAAAAAATAAACAGTAAAATATGAATGAACATTAATGTTCAGACATAGTATTCAGATTCAGACTCAAAACCTCTTTATAAACAAACAACACCTAAGTTTGACAAAAATAGGCTGAGTATGAATTTTTCTATTTTACTAATCATAGGCTTGAAAAAAGAAAAGAAAAAAAGAGCCAATGAGCAAAATAAAAAATTATAAAATAAATTAATATAAGTAAAATAAATGGCATTTAAAACTCGAATTAGTAAATTCTGAGGGGTGTTCTACACCTAATCACCTAAAGTCAATTGGTTTAGGATCATTTGAGTTGAATATTCAATACATTGGTTCCATCGAATGTCATGGACTTATATAAATAACAGTTGAAAAGATCATAACCGAAGGTTCGAAAATCCTAAAATCGATGAAACCGAACCGATAAAACCGAAATCATTTCAAAACCGAAGGTTCGGTTTCAACCGATAAAACCGAAATCATTTCAAAACCGAAGGTTCGGTTTCAAATTTTGAAAAAACCAATGGGTTCGGTTCGGTTTCGGGTTTTAAATAGAAACTGCCCCATTAAGGAAACAAACCGATAATAATTATAATATTATGTATATACATTTTAGTTATATATTAATTAAATACAAGTCAGCCCATTAAAATTTTAACATCTAATTTCTTTGCTTTGGCCTTTTGCGTTTACCTCTTCTCAAGTACATACTCACAGTCACAGACCGACGTTTAGACTTTGGCGTTTGCTTTCTTCAGTCTTCACGATGTTTGGGGTGACTCACCATTTTCATCTCCAACAAGGTAGCAACTCTAGTGTCCTCTTCCGGCTGATTCTTCTTGCCAACTGCTCTAGTGTTCCTTGCCGGCCGAATTTCCATCTTTTTGCTGAAATTTGTATATAACATATACTAATGTTGAAAACTAATGGGTTTCAGTTTTAAGACCAAAACCGAACCGTTATTGGCTAAAAGCCATAAAAACCGATACTGATAGAAACCAAACCCATTGGGTTTGAAAATCCTAAAACCGAAATTAGTGGATTGGGTTCGGTTTGAGCATATAACCGTCCTAAACCGCCCCATGCACACCCCTAAAGAGGATCGCGACGTGTCTTGGAGGATAATGGCCGAGATTAAAGTTTGAAATGGGATCATGATATCACGAGGACTCTAAAGATCGCGACGCGTTGTACGTAGGATTGCGACGCGATCCCCCTATTTTTCCTTAACTATATATATCTTCAACCAGATTTGTTCAAGAGGTTACACTTCGAATTTTACCAACCTTCAACCTCTAAAAACACCATGGAAACATTGCAGGAGCTTGGAACATTTGGCTTGGAGATTGGTGCTTATTTTGAAGATCAAGGCTTGTAACCATTCATCTTATACGGTTTTTTTTATTCCTAATTCTCATGTTTATGTTTATGAATGCTTTCCAGCGTGTTGATATGCATATGCTAGGCTTATGTTTAGGAATTTATGTTGTGGTGTTCAATTTGATGTATTTATTATTTATTATTGTTAGCTAGTTTAGCTAATTCAAGTGTAGCTAATGTAGGTTCCAAAATCACAAGTATCAAAGATTGAAAGTAACACATATAATATGGTGATATGAGATGAAGAAGATGAAGAGCATATAAGAACACACACACTTCACACTCAAACACACACTAACTCTTTCAAAGTTTTCTTTATGTATATTGAAAGCTTAGAATTTAAATTCCAAACTTGAATTCTATATATACAAAATAACTTACATTACTTACCCACAAGAGACAAAAGAGGCCCTTGACCTTTTACTATCTATCACTAATTAGCTAAACTAGCTAACAATAATAACTAATCATCCTTGTGAATGATCATGTTTTGTAAGGGGACAACTCATCATACTCCTTTTCAGTTACAAGATCCACTTCTACAATCCTTGGGATTGAGTTGAATTGTAGAGAATTTGTTTCAACAAACTTAAGCAATTATCAGAATGATTAGAACTTCCTTCAAGATTAGTCAAATGACTCCGGGAAATAATCGAATCGGTTAAAGACTTATCAACGGAATATTTGAATCATTTAGTAATTTCTTGTTTCATAGACTCGTTTTTCAAGGAGTCCTCAAGGGATTTAATTTTTGCTAAAAGTGTGCTTTTGTCTTCTGGTTTGTTCAAATGTGTTGTCTGATCATTTTGACCTTGTTTGATAAAATTATCTTCAAGGTCTTTGATTTTACAATATAAAAATTTTCCATTTGTGAGAATCATTTCAAGTTTAGTGGCAAAGTCAACATACTCTAATTCTTTCAACTTAAGTCTTTCCGGTAAGACAAATATTTCTCCTTTTAAAGTTATGTTTTTATCACATGCAGAAACAAGTTCCTCTTTGGTAATTTCAGAGTTCTGATTAAGTAAGGCTTTTTCAAAAAGATGATTCTTTGTAGCTTCTAAGTTATTAGTTAATATCTTTTCTAGCAACTTAACATGTCTACTATCATGCTTAAGTTTCATAATCTTAGTTTGCGTATTATGGATTATAATATTAGTTGCGAGAGGATCAAGTATTACCTCATAAGTAGACTCAGATTTACCGTAATCTTTTTCAGCCATCAAAGTTGCTTCAGCTTCACTAGACATGTTGTGATACTTGACATGATCGTTGATAGTTTAAAGTTTAGGATTACGAAAAAGGTGTTCCGATATGATAAACTAGAGGAGTGTTTGAGAAAACTGGGTGAGCTAAGAGTCGGTCAGTTGGCTAAGTCTCGATGAGCTAGCTAAGTGTCGGTAAGCTGACTAAGTGTCGGTGGGGCAAAAACTTAGCAATGGGTGCTATGTCTTGGAGCTTAGCAATAGGTGCTAAGTTTTGGAGCTTAGCAATAGGTGCTAAGTTTTGAATGACTGGAACTTGGCAACAGGTGCTAACTTTTGGAACTTAGCAATAGGTGCTAAGTTTTTTAGAGGCAAAGACTTAGCAATGGGTGTTAAGTTTTAGAAAGCAAAGACTTAGCAATGGGTGCTAAGTTTTGGAAGGAAGAAACATAGCAATAGGTGCTAAGTTTTCAAGGGAAAAGACTTAGAAATGGGTGATAAGTTATGGAATAGAAAACCGTACTTAGCACAAAATGGTTTTGACTTTTACAAGTGAGGGGTAGCTTTCACTTCCAAAAAATCCTTATCAGAAATCAAAGTTCAGGGTAAAATATCAGACACTTGTCCAGCTCATTTTGTATTGCTTGTGTGCTAAGTCTGGGCTAAGTTTTCTCAGTGTACTAAATTCACCTACAACTTGCAGTAAAGAAAATACACAAGAACACCTCAAATCTTGACCAAAACTTCAAAGATTGAAGCTAACATATACACATATAATATGGTGATATGAGATGAAGAAGATGAAGATCATACAAGAACACACACTGTAACATCCTGAAATTGGGCCTAGTTGTGTAGGCTTGTACCTTGTGCTTAAATAGTTGTATAATGGTTTTAAGTGACTTAAATTAGTGTGTTTTAAGTTACTAACGTGTGTTATGTGTTAATTAGTGTGATTATGTGAAAAGTGTCAAACGCGTTTACAAGTGATAAAGTGTTAAACGGTTTAGCGTTATGATTCCGTAGATATCAGCGTTAGTTGAAACGGGTTAGCGGGTGACAAGTTGTAAGTTGGAAAGGGGAACAAAATACCCCGTTGTCTAATTTAAACACCCTTAAGTCGGCTGTGCTCGAACAGAGCAAGAACCTGCAGTAAAAAGGGTGATTGCGGTCGCAGGGAAAAGTCCTTGTGGTCGCAAGGGTCTTTGTGGTCGCTAGGGAAAAGCCTTGCGGTCGCGAGGGTCCTTGTTATCGCAAGGGAAATCCCTTGCTAACGCATGGGGTTGTTTTTGAGAAAAGACCTTGATGCCGCAAGGGGTGTTTTTTAGAAAAGTTGCCAATTTTGTTGTAATTTGTGTGTTTAGGCGTGGGATGTTTCGTACGGCTGTAAACTAAGGTGTTTGCGGACGCAAGGCATGTACGTGGTAGTTTACCGCCTATGGGCGAAGGAAATAAGGTTTGCGAGCGTAGGTACATAACTTACGATCGTAACCAAGTCTTGAACCATGCTTGCGGGCAAAAGGGATTGCCCTTGCGATCGTAATCATGTGTTTGTGGTAGAAGGCCTCTTGCGATCGCAAGGAGTACTCTTGCGATCGTAAGGGATGTTGTTAGAGGGCCTTTGCGACCGCAAGGATAGTGCTTGTGATCGCAAGCAGTGGTCCAGCCCTGACAGTTTGTTTAACTTGCGTTTCGACCTAGGTGTACTATGTGTAAATGATAACCAAGCGTGTATATGATGTGTTAGGTGTACTTGAGGAACCGGAAGACACGAGTGGTGTCACACCCCGCCAAGGCGGAAACGCGAAGTGTGACGGAGAGGATCGTCATAACACATTGATATGAAAATAGAGAAATAACTAAAATGCTATTAATTCAACGTGTCACGACGCTCCCCGACACAAGAGGGGACTTGTGCCGTGTAAGGTCGGTATTCACGACATCAAAGTCAAAAGTAGTAATAGAAATTACGCGAATGTAAATTCCACAATCCGGGGCAGGTGATACAGAGCATGCAAGCTCGAAAACCGATATTAATTCTTGTCTAAAATATTAATAATAAAAGATAAATGTCTTTAAGACTTGAAAACGTTGAGTCAAGCTAAGGCCCGCCTAGAGTCTTCTAGTCTCCCTTAGATTGTATTATTAGCGTTACCTGAAAATGAACACTCTAAAACGTCAACACAAAGGTTGGTGAGTTCGCAGGTTTTAATAAAAATAATAGATTACCGTACATAGCATTGTTGTGTCAATTGCAACGATAATAACATGTCATTTGTATAAGTAGCATAGTAGATAACCGAACATCTCAACTCGGTGGCAAATGTTGTGTAGCACGTAAAACCGAACCCCATAGGTTCAAAATGTGTTGTCCTCCAACATACTATAGCCGGCCGGGAACATAAGTTGGGTCAATGTTGTCATAGCATATAAATAGTCCTCAACTAGGATTCAAAACCCATAGTTGGATAGCATTCAATTGTCTTCAAACTAGGATTCAATAATCCATAGTTGGATAGCATGCAAACAATGTGTCTCACAAATAACAATTAAGTTTAACATGGCGTGAAAATAATTTTAAGCATGTATGGAGTGTCATTTTCCCCCAAAAACGTAGAAGAAAAAGGGGCTACGAAACTCACCTTTGTTTCTTCACAATCACTTAGCTTTGTAAAGGGACTAGCACCGGATCTACAATGGATACAAGTATTATAAGTAACGTGTATAGACATTTGATACCCTAGTGTAGTCCTAAGACTTGTGTAGTTGCTACAAAACCCTAATGCCACCAATTCCATAGTTACTGTTTTTATAAGCCGACTTTGGAAATTTTTAGAATATACTAAAGGTTCGAATTAAATTCCCAACATTTTATCACAGAATTTTGGGTGTCTCTAATAATTTACATAATTTATCCAGAATTATGCATCGAAGTTAACTATTTTTAATAAATATAAGAAACCACTAATAACAGAAAGTTAGCTGCTGAAGCGCACCAGAATTTATAAATTTTAATAAAATACTAAACGAATTCTAAAAATTATGAAAATTTTATATAAAATCCTAAACTCATCTAATATTCTTCTGTAAAAATTTTGATCAAAAACACAAACTTTTAATCGGATTTTTAAAGCAAAACTTTGACTCTAATTCTGCCGGACATGCTGGCAGTCATGCATACCTCTACGGTAAAATCATTTTGATGGAGAAAATGACCTTCAAAAATTACAAATCTTATATTTGAAGAAACTAGACTCAAATACCTACGTTTTAGACTAAAGATTCGAATAAAAATCCCACTTATAATCTCCGTAATGACTCCCCAAACTCGGATCATTCCACTGGTCAGAAATCATTGGTCAAAACTTGGTTGTTTAAAGGTCAAAAACATATATTTTGCTTTCAAAAACTCATATACCTTTCATCAAAACATTTTTAAACACATCCTTGATGATTTTCATCATGTTTCTAAGGATCCAAGGGTAGAATGGGTAGGGGATGAGAAGGTGTTAAGAGAGAGTCCTAAGGATGAGAAGAATAAGATGTTTACCTTGATTGCCAATGCTCCACTCCAAACTTGAAGCTTGAAAACCTTGTGTTCTTGATTCTTGGCTATGGAAATCGACAATGGGGAGAGGGAGAAGAGAGGGTTCGGCCGAATGGGGGGTTAGGGGGGCTAGGGTTTGATGATTAGCTTGTAAAGGGGAATTAGGATTAGCTAAACTAGGAAACTAAATATATTTACCATAATTTTAAAATTCTTGTTTAAACTTAAATTAAACTTATTATATTATATATATATATATATATATATATATATATATATATATATATATATCCGAAGATGGTACATATATTGTTATTATTATTTTTTTTTATATTATAAAGAATTATTATAAGTTGGTGAATTGTGGCAATCTAGCCTAGTGAACTAAATGTAATTCTAACTTAATACTATAAAACAACCTAACTAAACCTATTATTATAATTATTCTAATACTAAACTGGTATTCTGAGGTTGTTAGTATTTAATTCATTGTGTACGAGTAACGAATTTAGGGTTTCGAAAGATACGGTTTGAATAACTAACCGGGTTTGGTGATGGATGTCACAGTATCCCCCACTTGAGAGAATTTCGTCCCGAAATTCAGCTTATACTGTTGTAAGGAGTTTAGTGCTCAAACAAGTGAGGATATTTGGACTTTATGTGATCCTCCCGTTCCCATGTAAGCTCGGGTCCCCGCTTGGAGTTCCATCGCACCTTGACTAACGGAATCTTACTCCTCTTCAATCTCTTGACTTCCCGATCCATAATTTCCATTGGTTCCTCCACAAAGTGGAGAGTGTTGTCTATTTTGATTTCATTAAGTGGCACCTGTAAGTTCTCATCCGATAAACACTTTCTTAAGTTCGATACGTGAAATGTGTCGTGTACTCCACTAAGCTCTTGTGGTAGCTTTGACCGATAAGCTACCGGACCAACTCGTTCAGCAATCTCGAAAGGTCCCACATATCTCGGTGCTAGTTTCTCTTTTACTCCGAAACGTACCACACCCTTCCAAGGTGATACTTTCAATAGCACACGGTCGCCAACGTCGAACTCCAATGGTTTCCGCCGATTATCGGCGTAGATCTTTTGTCGATCTCTTGCGGTCTTGAGTCTTTCTTTGACCTGAATGATCTTATCAGTCGTTTCTTAGAATCTCCTGCCCAATCATTTGACTTTCGCCCACTTCGGTCCAAGCAACTGGCGATCGACACTTGCGTCCGTACAGTGCCTCAAACGGTGCACATTTAATACTCGTATGGTAACTATTGTTATAGGAAAACTCGATCAACGACAGATGTGTATCCCAGTTGCCCCCGAAATTGATGACACACGCCCTAAGCATGTCTTCCAGGGTTTGAATCGTTCGCTCACTCTGTCCATCAGTCTGTGCATGATATGCCGTACTCATGTCTAGTCTCGTACCCAAAGCCTTCTGTAGTGTTTGCCAGAAACGCGATGTAAAACGACTATCTCGATCAGATATAATAGACACATGCACCCCGTGTCTTGCAACGATTTCACGGACATACACCCTTGCTAACTTTTCCATCTTGTAGTCCTCGCGAATTGCTAAGAAGTGTGCTGTCTTTGTCATCTTATCCACATTAACCCAGATAGAATCATGACCAATACTGGCCCTTGGTAGTTTTGTGATGAAATCCATGGTTATATTCTCCCATTTCTATTCATGAATCTACGGTTGTTGTAGTAGTCCCGAGAGCCTTTAGTGTTCGGATTTTACCTTCGAGCAAGTCAGACACTTGCCTACATAGGTAGCTATATTCTTCTCATCCCTGGCCATCAATACACGTCTCTAAGATCGTGATACATTTTATCCGCACCAGAATGTACAGAGTATTTTGTCTTATGAGCCTCATCCAGAATTAGTGTCCTTAGATTTCCTGCTTACAGAATCCAAGTTCGTTCCACAAAATACAATTTCCCGTCCTCCTTTTTCTATAGTTGTTTATCCAAACCTCGCAACATCTCGTTCGGAGCATTCATGTCGCTAGATGCCCCTAATTGTGCTTCGAGTATCCTTCCTACTGAGTGCATCCGCTACTACATTTGCCTTCCTAGGGTGATAACGAATTTCACAATCGTAATCACTGAAGAGTTCAACCCTGCACGTCTATCTCATGTTTAACTCCTTCTGATCAAAGATATGCAGCAGGCTTTTATGATTGGTATAGATTATACTCTTCGTACCATATAGGTAGTGTCTCCAGCTTTTGAGTGCAAAGACCACGACACCCAATTCCAGGTCATGAGTGGTATAGTTCTTCTCGTGTATCTTTAGTTGCCGGGACGTGTATGCAATCACCTTAACTCTTTGCATGAGCACGCAAGCTAGTCCTTGATGAGAAGCATCACAGTATACTACAAAGTCATCCGAATCATCAGGAAGAGTCAGAATTAGGGCATTACACAGTCTATCCTTTAGAGTCTGGAATCCTTCCTCTTGTTCTTCTTTCCAGTCGAATTCCTTTTCTTTCTGTGTCAAACGAAGTATGTGGCTTGGCGATCTTGGAGAAATCCTCGATAAATCGTCGGTAATATCCGACCAAGTCCAGAAGCGAGCGGATCTCCGATGGCGTCGTAGGGGTTTTCCATTTGCTAATGGCCTCATTCTTGCATCTCCGATGGTGCCAATCGGTATAGTGACCTCGCTACAGGGGTAGCTCCCGGTATTAGGTCAATGGTAAGTTCCACTTGTCGAACATGAGGTAATTTAGACAATTCTCGGGAAATACTTCCGGAAATTTCGAACTATAGGGATATCTTCGAGTTTCTTCTCTACAGACTTAGCGCTCATACGTCATCTCGTGTCTCCTTCCGGTTGGTATTTATGAACTAGAAGTACCTTGCCACACGGTAAAGGAATTCGCACTATTTTCTCGTGACATATAATCTCAGCTTTGAGCTTCAACAACCAAAACTCCTATGTCCGAAAGGTATCAAGTCTATACTAAAAGTAATGCCCTTTAATTCTAGGGTACACTCACGGACAACCCTACTACTCTCTACTTTCTCTCCATCGGCTATCTCTACCAAGTAAATGGTTTCTAGATTGCTAGACTTCATACCCGATAAGGTTACGAAGTCGGTAGAAGTAAAACCATAATCGACGCCAGGATCAAAAGGTGCAGTAGCATAGAAGTCATTTAAAGAGAAAATACTAGTAACGATGTTGGGATCTTGGCGGGCTTCATTTGCTCCCATGACAAACGCTCTCCCACGGTCTTGGTTGACTTGGTTCTCTGGGTTCCGGTTTCCCTCCATAGCTAAAGGTGGGTTTGGTCTAGTTCATCCCGCTGCAGGTGTTCGATTAAGTCTTGGACATGTGTTTCGGTAATGCTCCATACTACCACATTCATAACATGTACTCCGATTACCTGTCGGGTTCACAATGTTTATCGGGCCACCATCCTACCCCCAGTCCTAGAGTCCTTTGCATAGTGCTCAAATAGGTTGTAGGTTGTGCAGTGTCGACACGGTATGTTTTGGTAGTGATGATAGTTACAAGTAGTGCATTTTGGTACAGAACCCGAATACTCTTTTTTACCGGGTTAGTTTCCACGTAGCCAGTTTCCACCTTTTCCCTCTTGTTGTTGTTTCTAGAGTCCCCTTGCTTTCAGTATAGCACTCTGATTTGTTGGTGGTTCGGTTGCTTTAACCATCGCCCGAATCTGGGGTACAAGTCCCGTGATGTACCTCTCGATTCGTTCGGACTCTGGAGTAACCAATCGTGGCACAAGTTTTGCCAGTTCATGAATCCTGTCAGTGTAAGCGGCATGAATTGCACCCACCATCTTGCAGTTCCATAATTCGTCATTCAACTTTTGAATTTCAGTGCTCGATCAGAATTCCTCCTCCATCAACGCCTTAAGTTATTCCTGAGTCATTCCTATAACAGCAGGCCTCCCTCTGGCCTGGATCTGAGTATACCACCCTGTCAGTACCTTGTTAACCAAGGAACATGTTGCATACTCCACCTACTGGTGTTCAGCACAGTTACTGATATCCATAACCGTCTACATTGTTGGTATTGTTGTTTTGGTGGTTGAGGTTGTTACTGATTTGGGTCACAAGATTAGAAATAAGTGCTTGAAGTTGTCGCGCTATCATGTCGGCGATGTTAGGGTTTGTTGCTTCATCTCCCTCCGCACCAATACCACGGCCACACCCACAGCCATTTAACCGGTTAAATATTCTCTGAGGCATATTCTATACAAAAGGTAGATTTGAGGGGATAGACAAATAGTTCGTGTTGGCTACCTTTACCCGCAGTACGGGCATGTCAAGCTTCGTGGGGTCATAGCAGTATTGTTATCCCATGTGATTCCCGTATCCTAGTCCGTAGCTCATTTCACAGAATGCCTCGTACTTCCTTACAGGTCCAGACCCTATGCATCCATGCTTATCACAGTTTCTCATAAGGTATTACTAAACATGCTGCTCCACTTGCATGGGACACTACAGTAACCTAAGGGTCCAGGCTTTCATGAACACTCTACTGTGCAAGATGCCAAAATACACAGTCCTTCGAATAATTAATCCTACTCTAAGGCAACAATCAAACAAGAACATGCAATAAAGCTAGATCAAGAATTCTGAGTCTATATATTTCTTTCTCTTGCATAGCTATTGGAGCATTCACTCAGCCCTTTCCCATTCATAATATAACTTCTATAACAAGAATCAATAAAATCAAGTAATCACTTTAAGGTCTCACATATAGTAGTATGTCGTGTTGAGGTGTTTTGAGCGATAGTTGTTGCGGTTAATCCGCGAAGGAGTATAAGTGGTGCATACAAAGTTTCATGGAATTTAGTCATCTCATTGAGTATACGAGTTTTCAACTTGAATATAGCACTAAGTTAGAGAGAAATACTCAGATAAAACACCACTTTATTCATAGATTTTTGCTTTGACAATGACAATAGAAACGATATGTCATAATTGAAATAAAATGGAATATCCTAGTAGTGGTGTTAAGATAGATAAATCAGTGCGTCTAGGGTATAGTCAACTTCGTGCGTCGGACTCGAGATCCGGGTCGATCTCATCTTCGCTTGAGTCATCACTCGATATCTTTATCGGTTCTTCTTCGGAGGGCTCTTCCTCGGAGGATTCTTCCTTCGGTGGTTGATTGGAAGACCATTGATCGGATGGTTCCTTTGTGACTTCTTGAAGAATGGTGTAGGTGATCCTTTGACCCGGTGTGATACTCTTACGGGCTGTTGCCCTGATAAGGGGTCCCTTTCCGTTCGCACGGTACGGTTTTGCTACAAGTCCAGCACGTGAAGTAAGGATGCAAGGGTTGTAGTCCTTGTTCGACATTCTTGAGCTGTCTGTCATTCCGTAGTCAAACCTCGAAAATTACATATAATTATAAATGCACACATAGTTCCTATAATGCAACTACATGTGGTACTTAGGTTATAGTCTAGATCAATCCACCTAATTCTCTATAACCAATGACTCTGATACCAATCTGTCACACCCCGCCAAGGCGGAAACACGAAGTGTGACGGAGAGGATCGTCATAACACATTGATATGAAAATAGAGAAATCACTAAAATGCAATTAATTCAACGTGTCACGACGCTCCCCGACACAAGAGGGGACTTGTGCCGTGTAAGGTCGGTATTCACGACATCAAAGTCAAAAGTAGTAATAGAAATTACGCGAATGTAAATCCCACAATCCGGGGCAGGTGATAAAGAGCATGCAAACTCGAAAACGGATATTAAGTCTTGTCTAAAATATTAATAATAAAAGATAAATGTCTTTAAGACTTGAAAACGTTGAGTCAAGCTAAGGCCCGCCTAGAGTCTTCTAGTCTCCCTTAGATTGTATTATTAGCGTTACCTGAAAATGAACACTCTAAAACGTCAACACAAAGGTTGGTGAGTTCGCAGGTTTTAATGAAAATAATAGATTACCGTACATAGCATTGTTGTGTCAATTGCAACGATAATAACATGTCATTTGTATAAGTAGCATAGTAGATAACCGAACATCTCAACTCGGTGGCAAATGTTGTGTAGCACGTAAAACCGAACCCCATAGGTTCAAAATGTGTTGTCCTCCAACATACTATAGCCGGCCGGGAACATAAGTTGGGTCAATGTTGTCATAGCATATAAATAGTCCTCAACTAGGATTCAAAACCCATAGTTGGATAGCATTCAATTGTCTTCAAACTAGGATTCAATAATCCATAGTTGGATAGCATGCAAACAATGTGTCTCACAAATAACAATTAAGTTTAACATGGCGTGAAAATAATTTTAAGCATGTATGGAGTGTCATTTTCCCCCAAAAACGTAGAAGAAAAAGGGGCTACGAAACTCACCTTTGTTTCTTCACAATCACTTAGCTTTGTAAAGGGACTAGCACCGGATCTACAATGGATACAAGTATTATAAGTAACGTGTATAGACATTTGATACCCTAGTGTAGTCCTAAGACTTGTGTAGTTGCTACAAAACCCTAATGCCACCAATTCCATAGTTACTGTTTTTATAAGCCGACTTTGGAAATTTTTAGAATATACTAAAGGTTCGAATTAAATTCCCAACATTTTATCACAGAATTTTGGGTGTCTCTAATAATTTACATAATTTATCCAGAATTATGCATCGAAGTTAACTATTTTTAATAAATATAAGAAACCACTAATAACAGAAAGTTAGCTGCTGAAGCGCACCAGAATTTATAAATTTTAATAAAATACTAAACGAATTCTAAAAATTATGAAAATTTTATATAAAATCCTAAACTCATCTAATATTCTTCTGTAAAAATTTTGATCAAAAACACAAACTTTTAATCGGATTTTTAAAGCAAAACTTTGACTCTAATTCTGCCGGACATGCTGGCAGTCATGCATACCTCTACGGTAAAATCATTTTGATGGAGAAAATGACCTTCAAAAATTACAAATCTTATATTTGAAGAAACTAGACTCAAATACCTACGTTTTAGACTAAAGATTCGAATAAAATTCCCACTTATAATCTCCGTAATGACTCCCCAAACTCGGATCATTCCACTGGTCAGAAATCATTGGTCAAAACTTGGTTGTTTAAAGGTCAAAAACATATATTTTGCTTTCAAAAACTCATATACCTTTCATCAAAACATTTTTAAACACATCCTTGATGATTTTCATCATGTTTCTAAGGATCCAAGGGTAGAATGGGTAGGGGATGAGAAGGTGTTAAGAGAGAGTCCTAAGGATGAGAAGAATAAGATGTTTACCTTGATTGCCAATGCTCCACTCCAAACTTGAAGCTTGAAAACCTTGTGTTCTTGATTCTTGGCTATGGAAATCGACAATGGGGAGAGGGAGAAGAGAAGGTTCGGCCGAATGGGGGGTTAGGGGGGCTAGGGTTTGATGATTAGCTTGTAAAGGGGAATTAGGATTAGCTAAACTAGGAAACTAAATATATTTAACATAATTTTAAAATTCTTGTTTAAACTTAAATTAAACTTATTATATATATATATATATATATATATATATATATATATATATATCCGAAGATGGTACATATATTGTTATTATTATTATTAATTTTTTTTATATTATAAAGAATTATTATAAGTTGGTGAATTGTGGCAATCTAGCCTAGTGAACTAAATGTAATTCTAACTTAATACTATAAAACAACCTAACTAAACCTATTATTATAATTATTCTAATACTAAACTGGTATTCTGAGGTTGTTAGTATTTAATTCAATGTGTACGAGTAACGAATTTAGGGTTTCGAAAGATACGGTTTGAATAACTAACCGGGTTTGGTGACGAATGTCATAAGTGGTGTATCTGCCTAGTGAGGACTCCAGGTGAGTACCGGTTTTCCAATGAGACTCAGTAAGTAGGGCTAACTGTTGTGTATTGAAACGTGCTATTGTGATATTGACGTATGCACGTGCGAGGTAAGTGGTGGAGTGACGTGTAGTGCTATGACATGTGTAATGCGTTTATGGTAGTGACGATAGATAAGTGAAGTGATACGAGATAGACTCGTGTAGTGTTATGACTTATGTGACAACTGTATGCTATGATATTGTGTATGCTAGCAATTGGATCCTGATTGGATCAGCTATGTTAGATTATTGTATTGCGCAGGTAATTGGATCCTGATTGGATCAGTTGTGTTAGAGTGTTGTATTGTGCATGCAATTGGATCCTTATTGGATCAGTTATGTGTTATTATGTTATGTCCGGACAATTGCGGGACTGTACCACGGTTCCTGGGATTGGTTAAGGTCAGCCGTGTAGGCTGGTCCTTCGGGGCCCAATAGGGTCTGGAAGTTGGGGGATTAACGGCATCCTAGTGTATACGCTTGGTGGCGGCTCTGCAGGCCACCGTTCCTTGACGAAGATGGGGTTCTCGGTGTAAGCCGGAACTGGTTATGTAATGGGGTTCTCGGCGAAAGTCGGAACTGGTTGTGAAATGGGGTTCTTGGTGCAAACCGGAACTGGTTGAGTTGATCTGACTCAAACGTGATGGTGGGCTGCTCTTCGCTCCCCCACCGATGCGGTTGGTTGTGACTGATACCCCAGCTTGGATCGTTGAGCCAGGCTAGCTACCTCGCAAGATATGATGCTGCTGACATGTCGGCACACCGCTCTGTGATAGCTTAGCTCTGTGTGCCTTATTGTGATGTGATAGCATGCTTATTGATGCTTGTGTATAAATTGGTGCTCACTAGCTAGTTGTAGCTAACGGTGCAAGATTTTCCTTTTTCGCAGGTTAGTGAATGATGGCCTGGCGAGCTGCGGTTACTCGTGGGTAATTGTAGTATGTATATTTTGAGGAACACTAATTGTTATTTATATGCATGTGATCCGATGGTGGGTTGTTAGTTGCGGTAACACCTGTTGTATGAAATGTTAACTAGTCAGATAACAATCTGATATTTTGTAAATAGTGATTATTTCCGCTGCAAGCTTTTGATAAATAAGTTTAAAATGTTTAAATTGGCGCTAATTTTAAGCTCGGGAAACACGGTGTTACAATTAGGTATCAGAGCCTAAGTTTGAAGGAATTGGATACTCGGAAGAGTATTCGATCTCAAACTTGGGCCCGACCATCGTTAAGTGTTCCTATTGGGGTAATTGGGGCTGAGTGTGAGTGTTATGTGATATGTTGTAGACTAACGCCCCATGTTAGTAGATGTCGGATAAGTGATGTACTAAGTGTGGTTTTCGGGTGTATAGTGAGTAAGTGAGAATGTCTTAGCAGCGAGTTGATAATGAAAGTACTCGTAAGCAAGTGGAGGAGGAGGCATCTCTTATTCATGTTGAAACTGAGAAGGAATCTTCTCTACGTGATACTCAAGGCCCGAGGCCGATTCTAGAGTTGTAGGCGTATGTTCTGCACATTGAAGAAGAACTTCTAGTGATGGGGGATATCGTCTCCAGTGTAAGGGAGACAAGACAGTTAAGGGTCAGAAGAGGAAATTGCAGAAATCCTTTAAATCTGGTCCTGCGAAAGAGCAGCCTTGTGTAGGTGGAAAGTTGAGATCGTGTAAGAAGCCCAAATTTGATGGTTTATGGTGTTCTCAGTGCCGTGCGTATCACACTGGTTCTTGCTCCAAAGCTACTACCAGGTGTTTGAGATGCGGACAGATTGGCCACATAACTGCAGAATGTGAGTTCAAAGGAAATGTGTGTTTTAGGTGCCACAAGTTGGGGCACCGAATTAGTGATTGCCCGATAAGATAGGATGCAGGAACTGGAGTATCTGCGTCAGGGCAAATGATAGAGGGCTCATCCCGTGTAAAAGGGGTGAGCGTTGTAGATGTTAACAGAGGAAGCTAAAAAGACCAGATGTATAGTTTTGGTTATTTTGTGTTTTGTGGATTTTGGTGAATTGTAAGTGTTTGTTTTGTGTTGACTAACTCGTTTAAGAGTGTAAATTGTTGATAGTCAAGTAGTTGTAATTGTGGTTAGTGTTTTATGAGTTATTGTTAGCTTTAGTGAGGTCGTTTCTTATCTTTGTTGTATTTGTGTTTCTTGTGAGATTTCAATGTCGGAACTGGAGTGGGTTAATTCGGCAATGATATTGTCGAGGAAATCCAATTCAGTAGAGGTGATAGAGGTTCTATTGTTTCTTGAGACAAGTGTTTTAGCTCGATGCAAATAGCGGAAATGCATTGTTTGTGTTGATTAACTGTAAGAATTTGATTTAAGAAAGTTAGTTAAGGATAAATGACAATTGTGTACAATAAACACGAATGCGATAAGAGAAATAAAGTGATAATATTAATAATGTGAGAGAATAGTATTAGTGGTAATAAAACAAGACTTAATTAGTGTATTAAGAAATGATGTTTGTCAAATGCGGACAGTCGAGAATGTCCAAGTGTGATTAGATCAAATTGGTGATTAGTAGAAAGATTTTAATGATGTTTTGTGTTTATACTAACTAAGAGTTCTTTTGATTGCAGTAAGATGGATAGAAACATGGACAGACAAGCGGGAAATGAGAACCGTGAAGAGACCTTGGATTTAACTACTATAGGAGAAGTCCAGGACTATATCTCCGTTTATGGAAGTAAACGCGGGGCTGTGCCTATGCGTCATCTTCGAGAAGTAATGTCAGACCAATTTGATAAGTGTTTTAAGAAAAATATGTCTCCAATTGTAGCAGGCATAAGAAATGAGATGAAAGATGAAATGAAAAACGAGATGAGGAGTGTTGTACGAGAAGAGTTTCGTACAATGAAAGAGGAACAAAATGAGGAAGTCTAGAAGGCGAAGACTCAGGCTAAGGCCGGAGGATCTAGACATCGAGTTACGTGCGAGATTTGCGGAAAGAGTCATGTCAGGGAGTGCAAGTACAAGGATAGAGTGTGTTATTCGTGTGTACTACCAGGGCATTATTCTAGAGAATGTTTGGGTAAGTTTTGTGATGAGTGTAATCAGTATAGGCATGACTCCTTGAAGTACCCTAACTAGTCGAAAGTGTTGTGTAAACTTTGAGATAATAGTAGAGTGTTCTAATGTAGTTAAGAGAAGTGTGTGTAAATGTAGTGTGTACTTTTCATGCGAATTGTAACGTTGCAGTTAGTTGAAATAAATAGAGTTTTGTGTAAATTGTTTTTCTTGTTAAATTGTGGTTGTCGCCTAACGCAGGATGATTGTGGTAATGTGTGATCGTATGAGTGATCGTGATGAGATTTCGAGCACGGAATCCTCTTTAAGAGGGGTAGATTTGTAACATCCTGAAATTGGGCCTAGTTGTGTAAGCTTGTACCTTGTGCTTAAATAGTTGTATAATGGTTTTAAGTGACTTAAATTAGTGTGTTTTAAGTTACTAACGCATGTTATGTGTTAATTAGTGTGATTATGTGAAAAATGTCAAACGCGTTTAAAAGTGATAAAGTGTTAAACGGTTTCGAGTTATGATTCCGTAGATATCCCCGTTAGTTGAAACGGGTTAGCGGGTGACAAGTTGTAAGTTGGAAAGGGGAACAAAATACCCCGTTGTCTAATTTAAACACCCTTAAGTCGGTCTTGTTGTTCCTTATCTCCTTGGAACACAAAACATAACATACACACATACGTATGTATCAAAGAACTCACACACACATACTTTCTTAAGTTTTGAAAAGGAGAAATCAAAGGGAGCTCTTGTGTTTGCTGATTTAAGGCAAGATTCAAGTGGTTTAATCTGTTCTTGTGTCATCATCATCATAAATTGTAAGTGTTCTTCATTGCAAACCTAGTTCTTGAAGTATAGTGAAGAGGTAACCCATTTTGATGGATTCAAGTGGGTTGTGATGTTTGTTTTGTGTCAAGTATGAGTTAGTAAGTTCATATGTATGTTAAAATTGATGTATAAACGCTTGAAAATGGATTCAAGTTGATTTTGTGTCAAAAAATACGGATTCCAGCGGCTGTGCTCGAACAGAGCAAGAACCTGTAGTAAAAAGGGTGCTTGCGGTCGCAAGGAAAAGTCCTTGTGGTCGCAAGGGTCTTTGTGGTCACAAGGGAAAATCCTTGTGGTCGCAAGGGAGCTTGCGGTCACAAGGGAAAAGCCTTGCGGTTGCAAGGGTCCTTGCTAATGCATGGGGTTGTTTTTTAGAAAAGGCCTTGCTGCCGCAAGGGAAATCCCTTGCTACCGCAAGGGGTGTTTTTCAGAAAAGTTGACAGTTTTGTTGTAATTTGTGTGTTTAGGCGTGGGATGTTTCGTGCGGCTGTAAACTAAGGTGTTTGCAGACGCAAGGCTTGTACATGGTAGTTTACCGCCTATGGGTGAAGGAAATAAGGTTTGCAAGCGTAAGTACATAACTTACGATCGTAACCAAGTCTTGAACCATGCTTGCGGGCAAAAGGGATTGCCCTTGCGATCGTAAGCATGTGTTTGTGGTAGAAGGCCTCTTGCGATCGCAAGGAGTACTCTTGCAATCGTAAGGGATGTTGTTAGAGGGCCTTGGCGACCGCAAGGATAGTGCTTGTGATCGCAAGCAGTGGTCCAGCCCTGACAGTTTGTTTAACTTGCGTTTCGACCTAGGTGTACTATGTGTAAATGACAACCAAGCGTGTATATGATGTGTTAGGTGTACTTGAGGAACCGGAAGACACGAGTGGCGTATCTGCCTAGTGAGGACTCCAGGTGAGTACCGGTTTTCCCATGAGACTCAGTAAGTAGGGCTAATTGTTGTGTATTGAAACGTGTTATTGTGATATTGACGTATGCACGTGCAAGGTAAGTGGTGGAGTGACGTGTTGTGCTATGACATGTGTAATGCGTTTATGGTAGTGACGATAGATAAGTGAAGTGATACGAGATAGACCCGTGTAGTGTTATGACTTATGTGACAACTGTATGATATGCTTAAAGTGTAATCATGTATTCTGCTCATCAAGAATGAGCAGAAGCTATTGTGATATTGTGTATGCTAGCAATTGGATCCTGATTGGATCAGCTATGTTAGATTATTGTATTGCGCAGGTAATTGGATCCTGATTGGATCAGTTGTGTTAGAGTGTTGTATTGTGCATGCAATTGGATCCTTATTGGATCAGTTATGTGTTATTATGTTATGTCCGGACAATTGGGGACTGTACCACGGTTCCTGGGATTGGTTAAGGTCAGCCGTGTAGGCTGGTCCCTCGGGGCCCAATAGGGTCTGGAAGTTGGGGGATTAACGGCATCCGAGTGTATACGCTTGGTGACGGATCTGCAGGCCACCGTTCCTTGACGAAGATGGGGTTCTCGGTGTAAGCCGGAACTGGTTATGTAATGGGGTTCTCGGCGAAATTCGGAACTGGTTGTGAAATGGGGTTCTTGGTGCAAACCGGAACTGGTTGAGTTGATCTGACTCAAACGTGATGGTGGGCTGCTCTTCGCTCCCCCACCGATGCGGTTGGTTGTGACTGATACCCCAGCTTGGATCGTTGAGCCAGGCTAGCTACCTCACAAGATATGATCCCGCTGACATGTCGGCACACCGCTATGTGATAGCTTAGCTCTGTGTGCCTTATTGTGATGTGATAGCATGCTTATTGATGTTTGTGTGTAAAATTGGTGCTCACTAGCTAGTTGTAGTTAATGGTGCAAGATTTCCCTTTTTCGCAGGTTAGTGACTGATGGCCTGGCGAGCTGGGGTTACTCGTGGGTAATTGTAGTATGTATATTTTGAGGAACACTAATTGTTATTTATATGCATGTGATGCGATGGTCGGTTGTTAGTTGCGGTAACACCTGTTGTATGAAATGTTAACTAGTCAGATAACAATCTGATATTTTGTAAATAGTGATTATTTCCGCTGCAAGCTTTTGATAAATAAGTTTAAAAAGTTTAAATTAGCGCTAATTTTAAGCTCGTGAAACACGGTGTTACACACATTTCACCTCAAACACATACTAACTCTTTCAAAGTTTTCTCTTTGTATATTGAAAGCTTAGAATTCAAGTTCCAAACTTGAATTCTATATATACAAAATAACTTACATTACTTACACATAAGAATGGGTAAATATAAAAGAGGCCATTGGCATTTTACTATCATTAATTAACTAAACTAGCTAGCTAACTATAATAAATAATAAATACATCAAAATCGAACAAGACAAAATAAATGCCTAACACTTATTTCTTTGTTTTCTTATCTAGAGGATATGTACCCTTGTAAAGTAGTTTGATTTCATGAAAATTGGATACTTTTATTATATATTGATCGAGTATTGCTTCATCAATAATCCATATATATGTGTTTTACATCAGTTTTTGGTTGTTTATAAATTGAGTTTTCATAAATTAGAGGATCAGTCTATATATGTAACTTGAATCTTAATTATCTAGTATCAATAGGTAATTTTGACTAGTGATTGACCAATCCTAAGCTTAAACAATCAAATATAGGAACTTTAATGTGTATGCTTAACAAAAGATTGAGTCTTAAAGATTTGTTTAATAAAAAAATCACAAAAGATTGAGTCTTTCTTGATTCGAACCAAATTGACTAGTTATGTTTTTTAATCAATCTCATGACCATAAAGGTTGATAATTGGCATAATTATAGGGTTATATAATTAGATCACGACCCTAATCACTTTAGAAAATGGTTTATGATAATTAGTTATCCATTGCACATGTTTGTTTCAAATCATCCAACTTGAAAAGGTGAAATCAAAGCTAAGGAGGGGAGTCTTTATTTTATAAGTTTAATCCAATCAAGTACATTGTTTGAAATCATGAATTGCTAAAGTTGTTTTATAGTGTTATTAGTGAGAAAGTCTAGTAATTGATTAATGAAAAGTGAAAAAGTTCAAATACCTCCTTAACTGGTTTTAATTGTTTTACTTTATTTTAGTAGTTTTTATTAGTTTAATATTTAATTAGTAGAGTTATATTCAAAACCATACTCGCTCCTCAAGTGTTTGACACCCATATTTATTTTAACTATACTACGATGCAATTAGGTACTCTTGCATACTTGTGTTATAGTGTTGCTTTAATAATTTAGATTTATAACTTTAAAATGATACGCTATGCGCACATCATATTACCTCAGAAGTAGACTTAGATTTTCGGTCATCTTTTCCGGCCATCCAGGTTGCTTTAGCTTCACTAGGCATGCTTTCATACTTTTGATGATCGTTAATGGGTTTAAGTTTGGGATTTCCAACCAGATGTTATGATCTGAGAAATTGGTAAGGTGTTTGAGAGAACCGGTTGAGTAAAGTATTTGTGGGCTAGGCTAAGTTGTAAGGTGTTAGGCTAAGTTTCGGTGAGCAGGGCTAAGTTTCATTGAGACAGGCTAAGTTTTGGTGAGCTGGCTAAGTCTCGGTAAGTTGGCTAAGTGTTTGTGAGCTAGCTAAGGTTCGGTGAGCTAGATAAGTATCAGCGATGTGAAAGTTAGAAATTATTGCTAAGCTTTTTTATATGAACAAGAAATTAGCAATGGGTGCTAAGTTCTTGATGAGCAAAAAGTTAGCAATAGGTGCTAAGTTTTTTATGAGCAAGAAGTTAGTGATGGGCGTTAAGTTCTTGATGAGCAAAAATTTAGCAATGGATGCTATGTTTTTTACGGGCAAAACACTAAAGGGCACGCGAACTACATGGTGCAATAAAAGGTTTTGCCTTTTCTAAGTATGGGGTAGCTTTCACTTTTTCGAAAGATCGTTGTCAGAAATCAAAGATCAGAAACTTATCTTGTTTCCTTTTTTCTAGCCTGCATGCTATGTTTGGGCTACGTTCTTGGCTAAGTTTCTTCTCTTGTCAAGTGTGTTAAGTTCACCTGCACAATACCTCAATCTTGACCAAAAATTCAAGTTTTTTGTTCATAAAGTTGTTAAACCAATAGTTAAACACTTCTAAATCTTCTTCTAGCTAAAGCATCAATTTTTAATGATATTAAAGAAGAAAGAATGTAAAACTTCAAGAACATCAAGAAATCAAAAATGGTGGTTTTCTTAAGAACGCTTCTTGGATCTCAGATTAGAATCAATTATGTAAAAAAAACATAAACTTTAATTCATCATATGATACCAAATGTAGGTTCTAAAATTACAAGTATTAAAGATTGAAGCTAACACATACATGCATAATATGGTTGTGGGAGATGTAGAAGATGAAGATCATGCAATAACACACTTCACACTCAAAGAGATACTAATTTTCTTTCAAAGTTTCACAGTGTATATTGAAAGCTTAAGATGCAAGTTTGTCACTTGAATCCTATTTGTACAAAGAGAAAGTTTGTTTCATACTCACATGAATAGGTATTTGGCAATAGTGGCTCGTGGCCTTTTACAACCTACAATAATAGTTATACTAGTATGTTACAAGATAGTAAACAAATATTGAAATATTGAGTACCACATAGTATATTCCTAACACAAGACACATTACAAACATACACAGAAACAATAGTGGAGATTTAATTATTTGAACTTTAATGCTATTGGTGCTATAGTAAGAGTTAGCAACTATTCTTAAGTTGGTGCCAAAAAAATTCATTGTTGTTAGAAGCTTTTCTAGTAGTCTCATAGGCTATGTCGTAGCATTATTTTGCACGCTTATGAATTAAACAAATTTCTTATAGCATTAATGTTTGGTAGCTTATTTCAAGACAGGTTTTATAGGAAGAAATGAACAGTAACTGCAAAATATTAGTATATAATTTAACTCACAAGCTTTTTTTAATAAACTAGTCCCTTATCAAATCTTTCTTTTTATATATATAAATTTTTAAGTTTCTTTTTCAATAATACACCATTAAATTATTTAATTAATTATTATTATCATATTCATATATTTAACTCTAAGTTTCGGTGTTTTTCGATGAACAGACTAGAATGGTTTTAAATGAGTTTTCTTTTTCGTGAATTTTTTATGATTTTAATGTGATTAATAGTGATAAATGTTAGATTGTTCGTAATACTAACAAAAGGGTTTAGTTCATTAATTAAAATGTATCTAATTTTACACGTTTTGTTATTATATGTATCCAACTTTAAACGCTAATATTTTTTTAAAATAGAATTTCACCATTAATTCAATCTTAATAATTTTATCATTATCTTTTGCTCCCGCCGTAACACGCAGGGTCGCGATACCTCGTTTTCACATATAATTGCTCATTCTCTAAATTCATAGTAGTAGCTAAAGCCGGAATAAATCTGATAGATGACATTGTTACTATCTTGTCACTAAATTCATTTTAAAATCGATCAATATCTGGTTGCAAAAGGTTATTAACCTAGTATCACATATTAGTTTCATACAATCACTCATTTTCAAAAGCTAATTTATTTGTTATTACAAAATAAAGTTAGCTATATACAATGTACTCTTAATATAATTATTAGTATTTTTTATGTAGTTTGTTTTATTATAAACTATCAAAATGTATATTTCATGGGTTATCATGTTTGTTATCTTAAGACACCAGTAGACAATTAATGCAAGATTTTTCTTAACCCGTATGTTACGACGGGTTTCTAGTTATCGCATATATTATGAATTGAAAAGAGTGTAATTTTTAAAATATATATTGACCCTAGTACATCCTACTAAACACAATAGTAACGGGTATCAGGTTCGAGTGCTAATTTATTCACCTACTTCATTCTCGTATCTACTCAATGTTTAATATGTGTAATTTACTAATTATTAGTACTAGAAGATGTCATTTAATGGCATACAAAATGTGCCACAAAAATCAAAAAAATGTGAGTAAAGATTCCTTTGGGAATCTGTGGCACACAAAGAATTATCACTAAAAAAGTTACCATTAAAGCCTTTCAGGGACACTTTTTGTTTATGCTAGAGATTCACAAAAAGGTCTCTAGTGGCACTTTTTTGCCACAATAAACAAAAAAAACATTTGTGGCACAAATTGTATGCCAATAAAAACAATTGTAAATTATAAATTATACAACTTTCCGCGGCACATAATTTTGCTACAAAAAATACAATACAAACTAAATGCCGCTACACACGTTAATTATCATATCATAATCATAATAGCATCACTATATCAATATCATAATAGCATCACTTCGATTAAATATTCAGTTAACAAACATCTACAAACAAAATGTCAAATAAGTGTGAAAGTCTAATTATCAAACATGAATCTAACAAGCTAGCATGTGAATAAAAACCCAAAACTTCAATACACTCATGAACCTTATCCGTAATCTTCTGCAAACTTAATGATTCTCTTGTTAACTCTTTCTTAGCAACGACTGTATTAATTACCTGTTTAGAAAATAAAGACCTACAATAAAAATATTATTTAAATGTTCAAGATGCAAATAATAAAATACTAACTACTAATCAATTTTCCGAGTTACTACATATGTGAAAATAGAAACATATGTTACATATATTAGAAACATAAAATCAATTACCAATATAAGTACCACTTTAGGAAGGTGATCTTTGATTAACCGATTGAGAGTTGTTAGGGACCAAAGTAACATCAGGTACCTAAAACAGTTTAATGAACAAATGGTGTTAATATATAAATACGTAATAAAAGTAATTAATAGTTCATATAATTATCTTATGTTCATATTTACAAGAACCGTTAGTAAGTTTAATTTAGGGATATATTCTTGGATGATGTTCAACATCAAATTAACACCACTTTGTAAGAATAGGAACTATAAAATGAAACAAATTGGAAAGATTAGAAAATTAGGGAAATGTTCAATATAGTCCAAAGTTTGTGTGTAGTCCCAACGGATAAATCTCAGCCACAGGATCAAAAAAAAGTCAAATGCCCACACCTCGGGCCACCACCACTACCGCCGACCACCACATCCGGCCGCCGCAATCACATGTGATTGAAGCACAATCACATGTGATTACCGCCAAACACCACCACCGACCACCACCTCCGGCCACCACCACAGCCGCCGACCACCACCACCGACCATCACCTCCGGCGACACAATCACATGTGATTGAAGCCACAATCACATGTGATTGCACACCGCCAACCACCACCACCGACCATCACCTCCGGCCACCATCACAGCCGCCGACCACCACCTCCGGCCGCCGCAATCACATGTGATTGAAGCCACAATCACATGTGATTGCACACCGCCAACCACCACCACAGACCATCACCTCCGGCCACCTCCTCCGGCGACGCAATCACATGTGATTTGAAGTCACAATCACATGTGATTGCACACTGCCGGACACCACCACCGTCGCCGCCGACCAGATCTTTTTTTGAAGCATCAAATGACGAATCTGAGACCAGATCTGAACTCCTCTCATCAAACCTAGTTGAACCACCACCATCCCCACCCTGAACAACTCCGGCAGCTGGCGAATTTGGCCTCGTCGGCGCCGGATCTGAGACATAAAGCTCCGGATCTTTTTTTGAAGCATTCAATGACGGAAAATGCTTTGTTGATCGGACGGCTGATATTTGTCCCTCAGGACTACACAAAAAACATGGACTATATTGAACTTTACCCTAGAAAATTAAACAAACAAACTTATCCTAGTGGGCTTCATTGCCTTTTTAAAGGTAAAATTAAAAAAAAAAAAAGCAAAATACAAATAGCAAGATCGAAACTATAATCCCCTAGATATTTACAAATACATTATAAGGAGAGTGATATATAATTTTATTATTTCTTTCTATTTATCCTTTACTCATAAAATCAATGTAAGTGTTAAAATCATAGAAGGAGGTGAGAAAAAAGAATTTTCACATGTCAGATTATGATGAATAAGAGGATAATGTAAAAAGAAATAATAGGAGAATATATCATTTTTCATATTATAAGTGCTTACCATTACACCTAACATTTCTGTTGAACCTAGAGGGGGGTGAATAGGTTATTTTACTTAGTTTACCAATTTTTTACACTTACAAATTTTAATAAGTGGTGTTATAAAGATTGATCTAGAAGTTTATATCAACACACCAAATATTTGCAAGTATTTAAAGAGAGTAGAGATAGAAAGATATCACCAAGTAGTAGACAAGAGATTTATAGTGGTTCATGCAAGTGTTAACAAACTTGCACTACATCCACTCATTGGCCTCACCTACCAAGAGTTTGCTCCACTAGCTTCTCTTTTTGAAGGTAGAGATAAACCTTTTACACTTCTCTTTTTCACTTGCAAGAATTAACACTTCAAACTTGCAAGTAAGGTAAAGATAACCTTGCTTCACTCTAATTCTATAGGCTAGAGTTGATCCTCACTTCTCTCTAATTAGAAAGGCTAGAGATGATCCTTACTTCACTCTAATTTGGAAGGCTAGAGTTGATCCTTACACTATTACAAATGATATAGAATGTAGAAGTAGTGTTTGAACTTTGATGGCTTTCACTCTTGCTTGGATCTTGATCTTGAAAGATTGAATAATATCAAAGTATATGAGCTTACAAGATCTTGTATATTTTCTCCATATTTCAGATTGCAAGAGCTTAGTAAAATCACAAGACTTGAGTTGGTTTAAATAAGGAAAAAGGTGAAAGTTCAAAAAGTGTTCAGACAGTCCACGGTCGATCCACGGTCGACCGTGGCTTTGACCGTCGTCCTGCTGGAACTTTTTGAGCCTTTCAAATATAGACGTTGGCCTTTTACCAAAACCACACACAACCCATTTTTGCCATTAAAATGCACTGAAAAGAAGTCCTAGAAAAGTTGGGTTGGTGTCATACTTCTTATGTTTGAATTTAAACACCAATATGGAAGTTTAGAAGTCAATGTATAAAGTATGTTGGATGTTTGCTTCTTTGGGAGATTCCATTTTCTAAATATGGTGTTGTTTTATTTCAATGCTAGATTATGTTTGGTATTTGCCAAACTAAGAAGTCTTATACTTTTTTAAACCAAGCTTGTGATTTTTTATAAAAAGTTTGTTAATTTTTATAGAAGTTTTTATAAAAATAATTTCATAAAAACTTAAACTTGTTTAATTGTAAGCTCATATATTTCAACCTCTTGTTTGTAGATATCTTCGTCATCAGCTTTGAAGATGTCATCTTCACTTGTTGAGTACGCGTTCGGTTGACTTCAAGAAGAACAAGTTGTGGGTTGTGCAGTGACGGACGATTCACGATCGACCGTGATATCGACCGTGAAGGTTGAGTGTTTGCTTTTATCTTGTTTTCTTGTTTTCTTGTTGAATTGAAGTCTTCAATTATTTGTTCTTCACTTGATCATTAATTTTGGGTTTGTTGATCTTTAAAGAATGTAGCATATGAACATATGAATAAATTTGATAAGCAATAATATTACTTGTTCATATTTTTATCATCATCAAAATAAGGAGTGCATTTCTTAATGTGTGACCATGTATGCACTAACAATTTCTTTGTTCGTATGTTTAGAAGTCGTAGAAATATATTATAAATATATAGAAAAAGACAAAAAAACAACTATTCATTCTTCCTAATTATTGTTATCTTTCTATATTTATAAAATCAACTTATCCTTTTTAAAATTGACTCGTAGCAAACAATAGTTATATACTATTCATCTTTTTTTTAAGTCTATGCATAGTGTAATAAAAAAGATGTGGTATAGTGAATTTGGTCAAAGTTATGGCCTCTCATTTTTTTATTTCGTCATAGCAAATCAAATGACACATGCATTGAAAGTTTGTACAAAGTGCATTATATTTGGTACTTCAATTTATTGTTTGTACATAATGCTTTGTATGTAGCACTTTAATTTGTTGTACAAGCTTGTGTTTTTCAAGTTTCACAGGTGGGAAAATCTCGATCGATAATCTATCAATCTGCCATTTCTATATGTATTTATTTTATTTCCTTTTATCAAAAGTATTTTTTTAATTAATTATTATTAAATATAAAATTAATAAATAAGGTAGGTCATATATATGTATGATAGGCGGTGATCATTACGAGACTATGTGGTAGGCTAAGTGATAAGAGTGAAAGTTGATGTGACGGTGTGGTAGGTATGATAGAGGGTGACCACTCCGGATACTCTTATGAGAAGCAACAACCTGTGGTCATCTTGTGTGTTAGTGTTTGGTTCATCCATTGATGCCGACAAGAAAACACATTTTTTTCTAAAAACTGTTTGTGTAGGTGTAGGTGATACTGTAGTTGATTAATGGGTGGACACTGAACTCTTAACCGAAAATAAAAATACGAGATGAAAAAGAGAAGAATAGATGAGCGTCAATGAAAATATGTACTATACAAGTTAAAAAATCTCTCAACATGTTATAATTTCATTACTTGTTCATTATAAAATGATATTTATTAAGAAAGCAACCGCTTAAGTAAAAGATGAAATCACAACGCAAAAAGCCAACGATTGTTGAGTATAGTTATTTTCAATCAATGTTCATAGCAAATGGAGGTTTCATAGTAAATATGGGTTTGTAACTTTATAAAATTGGTAGTAAAATACCAAGTTTCATGACTTTAGTATTATGTGTATATTAGACTATAATGGTCATACTTTCGGCATTGACAAAACAAGTATTGATAAAAACAAGTATTCATCCTTGAAATGTCAACACGAAGCATCGTGGGTTGTGCGTAGGCACGGCCTCAAAGCCTTACTAGTATTATATATAATAACAAATTGCACGAACTGAACAGTAATTTCCTTTTGCTATTATATACTTAGAGCTGCAGAACTATTACAAAAAGCTTAAGTTGGCGGAGTGGCAATGGTCCTAATCAACAAACTAAACGTCTCGAGTTCGAAACACGGCACACACATGCTCCTTTTGATTTTTTTAAAAAGCAGCGTCTGCCGCTTCTCTTTTTTATAAATTAGTATATGGGTAGAGATCCGGTAAAAAAAATGTTAAGGTACTAAATGTAAGGAGAGATCTCAACCATCAGATCTCTCCCAAGTCAACAAAAAAAAGTCTAACAGATCCATTTAAATTCGGATTAAAAAATAAGAAAAAGGGCATAAAGGACAAATCAGATAACAAATAACACGGGAACAGTTAACGCGAAGCCCTAGAACCGCCAGTCGTCTATCACACTCGCCGTCGCCGGCCAAAAGCACAACACAGTCACCTTCGGTCAACTGTTTCGTCGGCCAGATGCACAAAAACATCACCGTCGCCCAGATGCACATAGTCACAAACCCACGACCACCCCGTCGGTTCTCTGTTTCGCAGGCTAGATGCACAAAAAAACCTTCGATTCACAGCATCGGATAGTCACAAAGCCACGACCACCCCGTCGGTTCTCTGTTTCGCAGGCTAGATGCACAAAAAAACCTTCGATTCACAGCATCGGATGCACAGGAGACGTGTAATATGTGCGAAAGCAGATGAACGGATTCACAGAATCGGATGCACAGATGAACGGCGGCGACGACGGTATTCTGTGCATCAGCATGATAGATGGAGAGATGGTGGTGAAACCCTAACATGTGGCGGCGGCGAACCCTAATATGTGCGGTGTCGGCGTAACCCTAAACTGTGGCGGCGGTGTAACCCCTGTGCGAAGATCGAACGGACTGCAATGGGTTTCACGGTTTGGTCGACGGCGAACGGCATGGGGCAAACTACGGTTGGGCTTCGCGTTTCCGGCAGAGAACGGAAGAGTGAGAAACGGGAGACGGGAAGAGTGAGAGACGGGAGAGGGGTAGAGTGAGAGACGTGTATTGAGATTTGAAAAAATGTGGGGAGATAAATATTAAGTATTCCCATATTACCCTTTTTACAGGTTTGCCACGTGTCAAGCCCTCGTTTCTCCTTACATTAAGTACATTAATGTTTTTTTTACTTGAACCTAATTCTTAGTATATATATATATATATATATATATATATATATATATATATATATATATATATATATATATATATATATATATATTATATTTCAATAATTAATTTTCTTTATCTATGAGAATCAACGTCTCTCTCTTACATTTTAGTTTATATTTTTATTATTATTATTGTTATATAATATTATTATTTTTATCTTCAATTATTAACTTGTCATTTTGTTAGTATTTGATAACCTTTAATATATATTGTTCATAAAAATACTAATATATTTTTTATTTACATTTTAATATAATTTTTTTTATTTATACGATAAATATCTTAAAAGTATATTTTCCATTTATAATACAAAAAATAGTTTTCATTTGATAGTGACCATCTTATATCACTATTTATATTGAAATATAGATAAAAATAAGTAAATAACAAATAGATATACTCAGAATGCTAAAAGGTATAAAAACAAAAAAGTATAAAACTAATTGTTTAAATTTAAAAATACTACAATATAAACATTAAAACAATGGTATTGTAATTAACAAATATGTGATCTCATAAGATTTTACAACAATAAAATATATTCTTATTTTTTTTATCGTTAACAATATAATATTTAACGCTGCACTTCGAAACGCAAACTACATCATTATCTTTTGCTTTCGCTGCGACGCGCGGGGTCGTATACCTCGTTATATAGTATGTAACAATTTGTTTAACCAAAGAATTAGCTTAAGTGATAAATTAAGTGAGAAGTACTAATATAAATATTTGGAGAAGACAATTAAAAAATATATATTTTGTCACATATAAATGTTAACTTTCTAATAACTAAACTGACATTTAATGATTATAATAAATTGATATTTTTTAGAAATTAGTTTATTAAAATATATTTAACTTGTCACGTTTTACTATTGTGCATATTAAAAAGTTTCTATTATGTATCAAACGTTTAATTAGTTGCTATTGTATGAATGTACACGTATTTGGTTTACATAAACAACGTTTTTAGTACAGACAATAAAAAAATTAAATATACACAATATTGACAAATTAAATGTTTGATACGCATAATAAAAAAAAATTAAGTTCAATACACAAAATAGGAAAACGTGACAAGTTAAACACATCTTGGTGAAGTAAACCCTGTATAATAACAGCTAACACTCACACCCACTAAACCTACTTATAAATCTACTCAATTGGTGAATTAAATACACACTATGAGTCTTTAACCTAATTATCTAATAGATAATCATTAAGAGTTTACTTTACCAAAACACTAAAAGTAACATTAGTTTGTAAATATTTATCTTATCAATATATATTAAAATTCGAATTTGAACTTGAGATTATATAGTGTAATCACGCCGAGAACATTATCTGATATTATTATGTTAGTATTATACTTTCACAACTTGACACACCATTTAGACTACTAATGACGCTTTACTTCTTTACTCTATTACTTGCATTTATTACGACATCGAATACCATACCAATTTCACTCCGCAATCACAACCCTTTTCATCGTCACGTTCTACTTTATTATACCTTAATTAAAACCCTATAAAATAATATAACCTTGAAGAAAAAGTATCAGACCCCATGAACGGCACCACTCTATATGGGTGGTCCTTCACTCTATAAATAAACCACTTGCAACCAGCTTGTTCATTCATTGGAGTTGAGAATTGTAGTGGGGGTTATCATTTTTTAAGAATGACAGCAAAATTCTATCCCAAAACTATCAGATGTAAGATTAACAAAAATAGTTTACAACTAATAACACTCACAGTTAATCAATCATTGATTAGCAAGCTTATTTGCTCAAATCAATTATATATATATATATATAACATTAGTCAGGAAGAAAATGAACAGTGCATAATTTGTCATGTAGTGCAATTTTAACATTATATATAAATTTAAACACATCAAAATAACATATTTTGCTATAGAGGAAATGGTTAGAGTGCTCCATTTTGGTTTACAAGGCTCAAGTTCGATCCATGCGTTCAACATATTACTCAATTATTGTTCTTTCTTTTCATGTGTATTAAATTACAAAAATACCCTTATGAGGTCTTTGTTATGTTTATACTATTTCTTTGACATATTTTAGGATTTATTGTTTTTTACTTCTTTTAATTATAGTTTTTATGTTAATGGATTTTACGTTTTGTTTTTCAAAAAATAATTCTTTTCTCCTTTTATTCGTTGGTGAACTTTTCTTTGTTTTAGTTTAATTTTTATCTATTTATTTTTGTTCAATGTAAAAGCTAATCTATTATTTCGTAATATATATTCTTAATGTTTTTTCTTGAAAGAATATTTATATTTCATAATACTGTGTTATGTTCAGATAAAAATGAAATAATTTATGAATTTCTTTTTGTTGTAACGTATGAAATCACTTTATTTATATAATTCGAATTATGTTTTTACTACGTGTCACATATATATTTTAAACCCCCGCCGCAACGCATGGTACAGTTACCTCGTATAATTTAATGAATATTGTCTAAACGGAATTAATCTTAATTAATCATGTTATACTATCAACCGATATTAAATATCCAATATTAAATATGTAGATAGATAATCAAATTGTAAAAATACCAAACCAAAAAGTAGAAAACTTTATTCATTTACAATTCAAGATAAAATTTTGCTACTTTAAAAAAAATCGAAAACACAACCATACATACGAAAAATGTGTAAATTGAAAGAACAATTTAATAGTTACCTTTTCCAATTAGAGTATTTGAATCATAAAATTAGAATCTTGTTCATAAAAAAAACATAAAAGACCTCCGTCAAGAAAAAAGACGAACATGCGTAGATTTAACAACAAAAGTGGTATCACCAAATTTAGCCACTTGTTCTTCTTTCCATCTCAATCCTTTTCATCGAAGGCTGCACATGAAAAGAGAATGAAAAAATATCAATGATTGGAGGAAAAAATTAAAAGTGGCAAATCTAACAACAAATGTGGTATGCGTACCAATTTCAACAGCTAGTTTGTACTTCTTTAATTTACAAAATATTTCATCAAGTGAAATCTTTCATGAGAATGACAATCAACAAATCAAGAATATCATATATGCAAATCAAAAATCAAGAAACATAAGTGTTCTACTCACAATTACAACATCAACTTCTGCATGAAATTAGTTTTGTCGTTGAAATCTAAACATCTGAATGAGTGGATTCGACTAAAACTTTTAATAACCGGTTTGAGAGGATCCTGTCGCAAAGGAAATAAAAGGGCTTAGGGATTCGGACGTCACAGATGCTATACGGAACTCATTTTAGAAATTACATAGTTATGATCGATAAAATTAATTCCGTATAAATGGAATGGACATCATAATTTTTTTAATATATAAATATGAAATCATGACATCGTAATCGGTAGATTAAAGATGAGGTTGAAAGTTATAAAACTAGACTTTATTTGAGAGAATAGGCAATGTTTTAAATTTTTAATATTACAAATAGTAGATCAAATACTCGTGTGATACTTCGGTTGATCTACAAACAATAAATACTAATAACTAATAAAAAAATTATATAACTATAAAATACGAACGAGATAAAAATTTTAGAAAATTGAGAACAGACGACGTCGATAATCAGAGCAGTTGTGGAAGCATTGATGCGAGGTTGAGGGCAGATATGGTGGCAGAAACGTGGTCGATGATACAAAGAGACATCAACGTATTACATATACAAATAACAGATCATTATAGCTATAATTAAGGCATAAGGTCAAATCGGTACCGGTTATAATTAAAAATAATTAAAATGATTATGAAATATTTAAAAAATAAATTAGGAATTTGGTTACATATAATATTTTATAATGTTATAAAGAGTAATTATAATATTTATAAATTAAGACGGACATACTTTACTTTGTTTACATTATAGACAAGTTTTTTTATATAAATATAACTACTCTACTTTATACTTAATCTCTTAAAAAGATTGGCCCTAACTTGCGGTATTTAATTAACAACATTTAGGCCCAATTTTTGATTCAGCACAATTGGGTGAAATCAACTAGAATTAGAATTGTAAATTCCATAATTGGGTTGTTTGGGTGGAAGAATGGCATGATTTGGTTTAGATCTATGAATCAATGTTCTCATAACCGGACCGAATTGTTTAGATCTATATATGAATCAATGTTCTTAGAACCGGACCGGACCGGCCGGTCAGACCGGGAACCAGCCAAGTACACGGTCCGTACGAGACCGGAAAATCGCCCTGGTTAGCGAGAAGTTGAGAACCGCCGAATCGGTCAAACCGGGTTTCGGCTATATTTAATCAAAATATAAAAAGCCCAAAACTTTATATTTATTAAAACCCTAAACAGCTAAATCAATTAAACGCCTAGTTACTAACTTACGGATTACGTCAGCAGTGGGCACTCTCAAATAACCATTATCGACCAACTGCTTGAATGCTTGCTAATCTTCTCCTCGAGAAACAAACAATTCTATAGTAGTTGCTAACTTAGGCCATGTTTGTTTTTTCAAATAATAACCTTATTTTAAGAAAAGTTCTGCAGGTGGAAAGACGTTTTCAATAATATCATTTGTTTTTCCGTAGACATAAGGTCTGCAAACATCTTATTTCAGCTTATCCTAATAAGCTAAAAAAAAGTGCTTCTTAGGTCTTATTTTTCCCCATCACCTCCGACCACCACCGACCGCCACCACCGCCGCCGACCACCGCCGACCACCACCGCCGCCGACCACCGCCGACCACCACCGACCACCGCCTACCACCACCCACCGCCCGCCACCGCCGCCGACCACCATCGGCGCCACCGCCGCCACACCTCCCACCACCGCCGACCGCCACCACCACCGCCTCCGCCGACCACCGCCGCCGACCGCCACCACCACCGACAACCACCAACCGCCGCCATTGGTGGTGGTCGGAATGGCGGCGGTCGGTGTCGGTGGTGGCGGTGGCCATTGGTGGTGGTCGGTGACGGTGGTGATTGGTGGCGGTAGGCGGCGGCGGTGGTGGTAGCGGTCGGCGGTGGTCGGCGGCGGCGGTGGTGGTGGCGGTGGTCGGCGGCGGTTGTGGCGGTCGGCGGTGGTCGGCGGCGGTGGCGGCGGTTGTGGTGGTCGGCGGCGGTGGTGGCGGTCGGCGGCGGTGGTGGTCGGCAGTGGTCGGCGGCGGTGGTGGTGGTCGGAGGCGGCGGCGGCGGCGGTGGTCGTCGGAGGTGGCGGTTGGCGGAGGTGGCGGTTGGTAGTGGTGATGGTGGGGGAAGTGGCGATTGGTAAATATAGTAAATAAGACATTTCTTAAAATTAAAAAAACAAACAATATTTTTTCGCAGACATAAGACCTTTTAAAATTTATCTTATCCAATAAGACATTCGCAGACATTGCCTAAGACCTTAACAGCTTATGTTTTCAAAAAACAAACAACACCTTACATTTACTCACGGTATGTGTTTTGTACAAACTTTCTTATAGAATATAGTTTCAAGTATATATATACTATAAAATATTACACATATATAGATCGATGTATTATATGTATAAAACACACACTAGTAGTGATGTATATAATATATATGCATATAATGAAGTACGTACAGTGTATATATATGTATATAGGGTAAGGTTAAACAAAGAACCTCCCTAAAACAAAGAACCTAAAGAACCTCCCTGGTGATTACATGTGGCACATAGTTTAGGGGCAAAAAAGGAAATTAAAAAAAAATAGAAAAATCGGCGCCTACAGCATTAAGCAAAAATCCCCCAACAAACTAAAAAAAAACCCCAATTACTTTAAATGATCATAACTCGTTCGTTTTTAACAATTTTAACAAAAAAATTATACCATTAGATTCAGTTTTTCGTCCTCTTTCAAACAAGACCGGACTTGATATATTTCTGAAATTTTTTTTTTTTCAAATGCAAAGTTTGCATTTTGAGCTGGGTTCATTCAAACTCAAAATGCAAAATCCGTAGTTTGCATTTTGAGCTGGGTTCATTCAAGCCAAAATGCAAAATTCTTAGATGCTTGATTCATTCAAGCCTAAATGCAAAATGCAAAATCTGTAATTTGCATTTTGAGCTGGGTGCATTCAAACTTAAATGCAAAATGCAAAATCTGTACAGAACATGCAGAATGCAAAATCTGTACAGAACATGCAGAATGAAGAATGCAAAATGCAAAATGCAAAAAACATGCATAATGAAGAATGCAGAATGCAAAAAACATGCAGAATGAAAGAATGCAAAATGCAAAACACATGCAGAATGCAGAAATGCAAAAAACATGAAGAATGCAAAATGCAAAAAACATGCAGAATGAAGAATGAAGAATGAAGAAAGTAAAAAACATGCAGAATACAAAAAAAAATGCAGAATGCAGAATGCAAAAAACATGTAAAATGCAGAACGTAAATCCGTATAAACATGCAAAATGCAAAAAACGAAAAACGCAAAATTTATGATCTGAGACGAACCATTTGCGACGACTGCAATGTCATTAGCGACGACTTTGCTTATCTGCGACGACAGATTTAACTTCATCGTCGCTAATTTCTGATCTGAGACGAACCTTTTGCGACGACATTCAGCTCATTAGCGACGAGCTGCCAAAATGCAAAAAAAAGGAGTGTTTTCCTGTACAGCGCCAAAATGCAAAAAAAAAAAAATCATTTTCAAATTTTTTTAGAAAAGTATAGGAAGAGTGATCTTGTTTGAAAGAGGATTAAAAAACTAAAAGAATGGTATAATTTTTTTGATTAAATTCACAAAACTTAAAAAGTTATGGCAATTTAAAGTTTTTGGGGGTTTTTTTTTAAATCGTGGGTGTTGAGGGGGATAATTACATTTTTGCCCTATTCTTCCTAAATTAATACATAATAATTACAGTTTTGCCATTGATCAATCTCATCCATTGATATTCATGATCTAAAGGTCCAGATTGGTTCTTTAGGTTCTTTGTTTAAGGAGGGGTTCTTTATTGATCCAATTTCTATGTATATATATGTAATTATGTATACAGTGTATTATATATATATATATATATATATATATATATATATATATATATATATATATATATATATATATATATGATGAATTAAGTACAGTGTGCATATATACATATTATACATTATACATTTGTGTGATGTTGTATATTGTATATTGTTTACTTGTTTGCTAGCGCTATTTCACATCTTAGCTTTCAAGGAAACCCATGGAGTGGTTCTGAAAGAACGTGATATTTTGCTCATACAAAAAATTAACAAAAAATATTAAAAGTCGTGGTTATAAAGCATATGGGTTTGTTTGGTTATGAGTATTAATAGTATTAGGATTACTTGAGAGCTAGTATTGTTTATTATTCGTTTAGATTAGGTTTATTGAAATTGAAGCTAGACATAATTCTTTCATTAATTAACAAATTTGGTTTTATATTGTAGAGTATGGAAAATAACACTACGGTACCATCATCTGAGGGACAATCTTATTCTTTCTGTTCAATCAAATATTCGCTTGAAAAAGGACGCAGCTTGGCAATATATTGATGAAACTTGAGATGAAGTGGGAAGAAGAGCATTTGTTTGTTCTTTATGTCAAAGAACCTTTCGTGGTGAAGACATTAATAGAATGAAGAAACATCTTGCATGATCAAAGGGCAACATTTCAATATGTTTGAAGGTTCCCGCAGATGTCAAGTTTCTTATGCAAAATTCATTAGAAGAAAATTCTCAAAAGGCAATAGAGAAGCATGGTGGAGCTTCGGGATTGAGTTCACATGATTTGGATGAAACCGAAGAAGTTGAGGTAGACATGACAGACCTACAAACAACTCAAAAAAAGGGGAAAAGAGAAAAGCTTCATCAAGCTCACAAAACTTGCACAAATATTTTAAACGAGGTAAACATGATCCTTCCAACCTTCTATAAAATCTGCAATGGAAACTAAAGAAAGATTGCATCATGCGGATTTAGCTCTTGCATTGTGGCTTTATGATGTTTGCATCCCAATAAATGCTATTAATTCTCCTCTTTTTCCAATTGCTATGAGCAAAGTGGCTAGTATGGGGCCTGGTTATACAAGACCTTCTTATCATGTCTTGCGTGTGGCTTTATTGAAAGATGCTAAACAATCAGTACAACTCATAGTTAAATCTTATAGAAAGTTTTGGTTAGAAACTGGTTTGCACTATAATGAGTGATGGATGGCGTGATACAAGACATGGCCTCTTATTAATTTTTTGGTTATGCGTCTCGCAAAGTTAATCGTCCTCGTAATATATATCTTTTGATATTTTATGAAATTTTGGTAGTTTTAGATGATGCATAATGTTGCTTTGTCGACCTTTTGTTTATTAGATGAATGGTGGAAGCTGTTTGGTGGAGAAACTCCTGAGTTACAAAAGGTTGCCATTAGAATTTTAAGTCAAACCGCATCTTTTTCCGGATGTGAGCTTAATTGGAGTGTATTTGAAAGAATACACACAAAAAGAAGAAACCGGTTAGAGCCTAAAAGACTTAATGACCTTGTTTATGTATATTATAACTTGCGTCTACAAAATAGGTAACTTTATTTATTAAAATGCCGTTTATGAAACATTGTCATTTTATTTATCGTAGGTTTAAAAATGATAAAAGGTCTTATGATACGGTTGACTATGAAAGCATTGATAAAACTGAGTTTTGGGTGGTTGATGAAAAGGCGGAAGGTGAACTTAATATTGACGAGATGGAAAATATGTTTGAGGAAGAGCCATCAAACCACGATCCTTCTACTTCCCAACCACAAGCATCTAGAGGTTAGTATTTTTTTAATCGATATAAAATGAACTAATTCTTATTAATGCATTAGAATATAAATCTACATAATGTTTAATGCATATTTTTTTATTGTAAGAAATGAAAGTAACAAAGATGATGACGACGATGTGCTCATACTTGATGATGACTAGAAGTAGTGTTGGTGGTTGAAGTTTAGATGTTGAAATACAAGTTATTGTACGTTTAGATGATTAGTTATGAAACTTTAAACTTATCCATGTTGGATTTATATAAGATTAATGGGAAAATATTTGGCCTTTTTTATGTAAGATATTTATTACATTATTTACAGGAAATATTCATAGAATGGTAACCAAATTTCATAGATTTTAACAAGTTTGCTATACTAGAGACTATGGGCGTAATTTTTATTTAAAATGATTGAATTAGCATAATCATACAAACCATATTCACCAAATCACTAATTCACTCTTTAAAAATTATCAATTTTTTATAGTTACTTGTTTTTATAACTTATTGTGTATAAGTAAAGAGAATAATGACAATTTTAACAATCAAATAAGCTAATTCAACTACCCGAACTAACCAGAACCCAATTAATTAAACATGTTGTGTTTTCGGGTTATTATTATTCTCAACACCTCTACGCTGAGGACCAAAGTGCTAGAATTTCATGTCGGAAAAGACGTGACACATGAAAAATAAATCACGGGTCAAAGTCTGTAATTTTTGTTTCATATAATTTACTCATAAATAATAATAAATTGTCAAAAATAAGATACTCAAATACTTTACTAAGTTTTATAATTTAATTTTATAAATCCAAATGAATCGTCATAAAGTTGTGTGTGTAGAAATCAAAAGGGAAGTTTTTTTTAAAATGTATTATACTTTACATATTTTCATATGTTATGTATCGAAATTAAAAAGTTTATATTGTTTATATCGAACTTTTAGTTTGATTTATTGTACTTATTTTATTGACATAAAAAATCAAGTTTTGTTCACAAAATAGAAAATAGAAAGTTTAATGAGGATGATAACATAAAATTAAAATTTAGATACATATGATGGTTACACACAATTATAAAAGATATAAAAAAATATATACATTTTAAATAACTCTAAACCGATAAAAATTCAAATTAAGTTAGTTGAAAGAATATACCAATAATGGATTAATCATCTTAACTAAAAATAGTAAGACTAGTAACTAGACAAAGGGATCCTTTGGCTTCGTTTTTATTTATACTCGCGGCCGAAGCATTAAATTTAGCCATGAAAGAAGAATAAAAAAGGGGTTTATAACGGGATCCATCTTCCGAAAAATGGACCTATTGTAACCCATCTACAATATGCGGATGACGTAGTTTTTGTGGGTGATTGGTCTTTCATTAATTTAAATAATCTCATTCGCATTCTAAGGTGTTTTTATCTCTCATCCGGCTTAAAAATTAATTTGGAGAAATGTTCGTTGATGGGTATTGGGGTGTCTAATGAAGATGTTGACTTTTTTGCTCGTAAGGTTCATTGTAAACCAGGTTGCCTTCCTTTTGTCTATCTCGGGTTACCGGTGGGGGTTTCTATGATTAAGAAAGAATTTTGGGACCCTATTGTTAACAAATTCAGGAATAAGTTATCGGTTTGGAAGACTCGTTCACTATCGTTTGGAGGAAGATTTGTTCTAGTTAAATCGGTCATGGGCTTGCTCGGCTCATATTTCTTTTCTCTATACAAATGTCCTAAAAAAGTGCTTCAGAAATTGGAAAGCATTAGGATGAACTTCTTCTGGGGAAGTAAAAATGGGGAGAGAAAGATTGCGTGTATGAAATGGGAAGGAGTTCTAGCGCATAAAAGAAAGGGTGACCTTGGTGTTGGAAGTTTACAAGCTTTAAACTTGGCTCTTTTAGCAAAATGGATTTGGAGGTTCTACAAAGAAGACAATTCTCTTTGGAAAAGGGTGACACAATCTATACATGGTGAATATGGTGGCTTGAATAAGGCAACTCCTAAAGGTTCTTAGAATGGGGTATGGAATTCTGTTTTAAAACTTTATAATATCTTTGATAATGCTAATATTCCTCTTGCTGAGTGGTTTCAAAAGGGTGAGGATGGGATTGTTTCTTGGGTCATTGACCCGAATGGTTCTTTCTCAGTCGCTTCTCTTAGGGTCGCATTTGACGATCTTACATTATCTGCTCCAAACCAAATTCTTATAGATTGGGTCAAGTGGGTTCCATCTAAAGTTAATATTTTAGTATGGAGAATAGCTCACTGCAGGTTACCTTCCAACTTAAATTTGGCTATAAGAGGTGTTCCATTAATTAGTACTACTTGTCCAACATGTAATCCGATGGAAGAAAGTGTGGATCACATTTTTGCTCAATGTGAAAAAGCTAAAAGGTTAATGGTCTTAATCCTATCGTCGTGGGCTTTGGACAGTGAACTGATGAATACTCATCCGTTAAAATGGGTTGCAGAATTGGGATACAAAGGGAAGAAAGGAAAGGCCTTTTCAAGTGTGATATACACTTATTTATGGATACTATGGAAGAACATGAATGGGCTTATTTTTTCTTCTTAGGTTGAGACCAAGCTAGAATCATTATTTTCTCTAATACAAGCAACGTCATTTTTTTTGGATAAATCAAATAGCTGGAGATGATTTATTGAAATATAGGTGGTTAGAGTGGGTGATTCGTCCTTTCGATTGTTTTTAAATTCTTTGTTTTTTATGTTGTTTTATTGTTGTACTTGGTTCTAGCACCTTGCTAGCTGTGTTTTTAATAAAATTTGGACGGGCTTGGATTTATGACGGCCATGCCGAAACACTTCCCTAATCTATCTTTACCGTTAAAAAAAAATGGAAATTGCCTAGTGCCATGTCTATTCATTCTATCGAATAACAAGTTAAAGCGTAGAAAATAAATAAAAATAAATCATAATTCCCCTTAAATCTCATTGGCCAATTCCCTCGTACTAACCTGCACCACTCTGACCCACTAAAAAGCGACAACATACGGTTGATGTTTTCACACAAATATCTTTATCTTTATTATTATTATAATAGATAATTAAATATGTCTATAAATATCACATCCATTATTGTTGATAAGCATATCAAATACTTTCATTTTAAGCCACAAGTTCTACTTCAAACTTCTAGCAACCAAGAGAAGCAAGCATCATATCAAATAACTCATCTTTGTATACACTTTCTTAATTCATTATAATTTTCTTATAATTATACTAAATTAAATTAAACACCAGGTAGTTTTTAATTGATATTCTTTTTAAACTAAAAAAAATTGTTATACACCACATGGTTCAAACTAAAGATTTATATTTTACTCTAAATTTTATTTAAAAATATAAAAAATAAAGATAAAGAAGAAATGAGAGGTCTTCCGAGCATATATAATTATATATAAATATAACTACAAAATGAAAGGTGAAAACGTTGTGTAAAAATCACTACTAATGACGGAATCAGTGACTCACCATATATATTTATATAATTATATTACATATAACTATAAATAGCAAGATCTGTAATTAGCAAATTTGGAAAGTGCCCTTGTGGGGCATCAAAGTCTATTCCATAGTACAGCGTGTGAATTAAATATTAAATATTAAATATTAAATAATTAGGCCTACCTCAACAGTCCCACCCCCGCTAAAAAGCTACACAAATATCGTACAATTTGAGTCTATAAATATCACAACCATTTTTAGCATATTTATTTTAAGCCACAACTTCCATTCAAAACATCCAACAAATACAAGCTATTATATTCATGCATAACACTCATTTCTCTCAAGTGTCATCGCCTGACCAATCCTCATCTTCAGCTTCTGATCACACCAACGCCGGCGAGGGAGATGTCGGTGGTTGTTCGGTGAAGTTGGCTTCACAAAACCCCAAGAAGAAAGCCGGAAGAAAGAAGGTTAACGAGACCCGACACCCGGTCTACCGTGGAGTGAGGAGTAGAGATGCGGGTAAGTGGGTTTGTGAGGTAAGAGAGCCGATCACGCAGTCGAGGGTGTGGTTGGGGTCTTATCCTACGCCTGAAATGGCTGCCAGAGCACATGATGTCGCGGTCTTAGCCATGAGGGGTCGATCCGCGTGTTTGAATTTTGCCGACTCAGTTTGGCGCTTGCCGGTCCCGGAGTCTAACAATGTACGTGATATACAGAAAGCAGCGAAGGAGGCGGCGGAGGCTTTCCGTTGCACGGAGGATGTGGTGGAGACGAGAGTAGCGCCGGAATCCTCGTGTTACATGGATGAAGATGAGATACATGGTACGCCGGAATTTCTTAACAGCATGGCGGAGGCACTTATGGTCCCGCCACCTCAGACGGTGGGGTATGGTGACTGTGTGGATCATGTGGACGTTTGTGCTGCTGACATGTCATTATGGACCTTTTAGCATTTGTATTATTAAATTTTTTTGTCCCCTTGAATGAGATTGAATTATTGTTTTTTGTAAAAATTCGATTCATTAATTTTGTGTAAAAATTCAGTCAATTTGTATCAGGGCCGTCACAATTATTTTGGAGGACCGGGGCAAAGTTAAATAATGGACCCTTAAAATACTGTAATATATAAATACGTTCAATAACAAACTTACAATTATGCGTACCTAACTGGAACAAAGACGAAAACATACAATTGACAACCAAATAAGTGTTTCTTTTGAAACATGATTTAAAAAATAGCATACTAATACACAAATATAAATTAACAAATTACCAACTAAGTAAAACTAATAAACAGTGATTTAACAATCAAAATCTAATACTTACCAACTAAGCAAACCCATAAACAAACTAATATGCAAACGTCAAGTAGTTACCACATAAGTAATTAACCAATTACCAACTAAGCAACTAATATGCATACCAATTAAAAATTATCTAAGTAACCAATTAACCAATTACCAACCAAGTATGCAAATACAAGTTACAAAATTATACTAAGCAAACTAGTAAATACCAATTAAGTAACTAATAAACAAACTAATATGCAAATACCATTTTTGTTTCTTTTTCCTAAACTGTGTGGCCTAGTCCCAAAGTGTCATTTTATATGATTTCATCGCAAACTAACAATTGATTTTTGTATGAATTGATGATTTCTTGATTTCTTCCAAAATGATCAGTACTAGAAAATTAGGAAATGGTTTTCCCACGAAGTTTTTATTGACATTTTATTATGTGGGAAATCCGAGAGAAATAACATTTTGTGACGGATTTGTCCAGCACAAAAGGAGGTGTTGTGTTGTAGTGGGCCAACATATTTTGATACTTGAATATATGATTTCTTCTTCGAGTGTTAATTTTGATATTCTTAGCGTTTACAACAATCAACTCATAATAGATTAATGAAACAAGACTTAAGTTAAACCTTATTTTTTTTAAGACAAGATTATATTAAACCATGTACATTATACAAACATAAAAATGGGCCCCTCTAATCCGTGGGCCCTGGGCGGTCGCCTCTTTCGCACGCCCCTTAAGACGGCCCCGATTTGTATTGTATTTGATTAATAAATAAAATAATAAAAAAGTACTTGTTTGTCGTTGAATCAAACTCCTTGTTAGATATGTTATCATGAAACAAAAGTTGAGCTTTACACACTATTAGATTATTTTTATAAATAATCAACTCATTTGCATCCACGGTTATGATTTATGATTATGATCCTCTCCCGCCGGTCAGCAAGGCCGATATCCTTGCCTGACAGCCTCGTTGCCAATCGTCTACAGACCAGCCTGCTGCCGTCCCTGCCAATATTGCTGCCCGACCAGTGCCGCCTCCTAGAAACCTGCCGTGCACCGCTGCTTCTATCGCCTTGGCTCTTTCCCGGGTATGGTTACTGTAACCGCCTTGGATAACGCCTCCATTTGCCTCTCATAACTTGTTAACGGAATCTGCAGACCGGGTTCGTATATATCGAACCGGATCAAATTATCGCAATCAGGCCGCAAAACAAAACGGTAAATCCAAAAGAGTGATTCTCACCATTAATAATGTTGTGCGCACTTTATTATTCCAAGCTCATATTGTACCTCATTGTTGGGTCGAAGCATTGCATATGGTTGTTCATCTCCTAAATATTCCTCCATCCACCTCCATAATTGACAATAACATCCTCTACTTCAAATTATATGGCACCACACCATTTATTTACACTTGCGTCTATTTTGATGTCTTTCTTACCCACTATTACCTACCGGCTACACCTCACAAACTCGCCCCTTGTACCTCTCCATGTGTTGTTCTAGACTATCGTACTCCTTGCTATGGTTTCTATTCTCTAGATCTCACCACGAATAAAATCATCATCTCTTCTACGAATCCATCTTTCCATTTGGTTCGATGACATAGGACTCTCCTCTTTTGTACGAATTCATTAAGCCTCCTTTGATCCCTTAGAAGTCTCTTTTCATTTTATAACCACCCCTTATGACACCACGAGGAGATCTACCACCGCTTCCGCCTCCTCACCTAAACATCCCCCAACCCCACTTGCCTCATCCTCACCATCATCCCCTCCTCGCCTTCATCCCTCTCGTCGCCCCTTTCCTAACTCTAAGTTTTCTTGTAAGTCCTCGCCTTCATCCCTATCGTTTTCCTCCTCTCTCTCACCATTTCTCCTTCTTCTTACACAACGCAACACTCACTTTCTTCTTCGCCTCCAACACCGTCACCACCTCCCTCTTACCTCATACTCACACTATCTCTTCTTAAGATTCTCAAACCCGTCCATCGTCTCACCCTTCATGTCACCACCACCTCTGTAGTCCCCAAGTCTCATGTTCAAGCTCTTATTGATAAAAACTGGTCCAACACCATGAACGTTGAGTATAGTGCACTTATTAAAATTGGTACTTAGGTTCTTGTACCGAAGCCTAGTAAGGCTAATATTGTTAGATCCATGTGGCTTTTTAAACCAAATTTTCAAGCAGATGGCTCTCTAGACAAGTATAAAGCTTAGTCAAAGACTAGGAATCGAATGTGAGGAGACTTTTACCCTGTTAGTCAAAGCTACCGTTATTCGGACAGTTCTCAGTCTTGTCATCTAAATGGCGTATGCACCAGTTGGACGTGAAAAATGCATTTTTACACGGTGAATTATTTGAAACAATTTGCATGCATCAACCACGGGGTTTGTTGACACAATGAAACATCATCACGTCTGTTTGTGTAAAAAATATTTATACATGCTTAAACAGGCTCCACGGGCATGCTTTATAGGTTTGCTACTAATGCCTAATGCTGCCACCATTGGCTTTCATTGTTCATGGACTGATTCATCTTTATTCATTTATAAGAGCAATGATTTTAGAACATATATCTTACTTTATGTAGATATAATCTTGACTACATCTCTCTCCTACATCTCTAATTCGATACATCATGGTTTGCAACTTTATCCATCCTCCATGGATTAGTTAATTTCTTATATAGGTGCTAATTTGGGGGGGGGGGGGGGGGATTCCCCTCGACTTGTTTTACTTCCGCATACTTACTAGTACAAAACCACATTTAACCCTGATTATTTAAGATTTTTAATCCGGGAGGATGAGGGGGGGGGGGGGGGGGGGGCTAAAGGTGGGTATTCAACCCTGGTTTAAAACGAGGGTTAAGAAACTCTTAAATTTTAGTTAAGAAAAGTCTGAAGGAGGTTACAAACCGAGGTTGAAATATAATTTCTACCCCAGTTTATAAACTAAAAACTGAGTTTGAATATTAGTAAATATTTAAAGAATAGTCTTTATACAAGTATTATTATGTTCATATTTGCCAACAACATCAACACACTTAACTTCATAGCAATATCTTTATCCCAAAACTAACATCTACTAAATAAATCATGGCAATTAAAGATACATAATACTAAATAACTATCCAGTTTTGAATTCGGTAGTAATTAAGAGAAAAGGACTACACGAAAAGGTCTTTTAACTACTAAGTTGTGACAAAGTACTCTTCAATGACAGGATTTTAGAAATTGACTTGGTCAACCATGCTATCATTTTTAATAAATCAAGCACCAACTGGTAGCCTAACGGTTGGTTATAGAATTTGTGAATTTGTTCCATCTCTTAAAAAGCTTCTGGTAGTCAAATGACCTTATATGTTTAGAGTTGACTAGATAGAATAACGTTTGAAAGATAAGGTTTAAAAGAGTTAAACTAAATTATGTTCAGCCTATCTGACTATTTTAAGCTAAGTAGTCAGTTTTAGGATAGAAACAAAGTTTCTAAGTATGTTTTAGAGAACTTGAATGACTCCCTAAGTTAACTAATAGTATCTATATGTGGCTACACATAGAAAATCAAAAAGTTTAATGTACTCTGCTTGATAAGTCTCAATGAGTAACTCAGCTTAAAAGGAAAGTTTGTTGGATTATGTGCAGAGATAGATAACATGTATCATCGTGTCCAATACTGTGACACTAAAGGATCACACTGCTACACACCCAATTAGAACCTTTTGGATTTTACCTGTTTGTGTATCACAATAATTAATAGTTTAATTAATTATTGAGAAAGAGAAAAATAAAAAAAGTTATTTATTATTTAAAGAGAAGAAGTTAATATTTAGTTTAAATATTAACGGGACCAATTAATTAATAGTTATTAATTAATTAATTAGAAAGGTCGAGGGTATTTTCTGTAATTGATTAATAGTTTAATTAAAGCTGAGCTTTAATTAAATGGGCTTGGGCCTAATAAGGGTTTATTATATAAACCTTATTTAGCCTTTAATCTAATTACAAGTTAATTACAAAAGAGAAAAAGATTACTCTAATCCCTCTCTCTCTCTCTCTCTCGGCGGCCGGCCCTCTCTCCCCCTCTTGGGGTTTTCGGCGGCGGCGCAAAGGCAACACCGAACCACCGATCACGGTGGTTGGCGGCGGCGATACACACACACACACATCGCGGGTCACGTTTTGATCCAAGGTTTAATCCTTAGGCGGTCTAGCAGCCAGTTCAAGGTGGTGCAGTAGCGGTGGATAACCTGCAGCTGTCTAGAGGTTTAAAGAAAAGTTTTGGTTTTCATCAAGGTATAACTTTTTAATCCTTTTCTTCATCTAAGTTTCTATACGAGTTAGATGAGATCACTGGAGGGGGTTTTATTCCGCTGTGCATATACCCTACAAACCCCTTCAGTGGTATCAGAGCTACTTCTGACCTCGTAAGGAACTAGGTAGGTTTATTTTATTCTGATGAAAAAGGCTTATCTTTTATCAAGGAAAAAGTTTTATTATCCAGAATAATAAAAATCAAGTTTTGATTTTTATTGGATAAACTTTTGATAAAAGATCATTAGATTTAATTTTTAAATTAAATCTTTTTTTTTTTTTTTTTTATTGTTGTTATTTGCGATGACCGAGATTTTTTACCACGACTTCGCCCGCGGCGGCCTCAGTTGGGGCGGCGGTCCACGGCGGAAGACGGCAGCGGTCTTCGACTGTCCGCGTCGCGGTTAGCGGTGCTAACTGAGTGGTGGGCTACGGCCAGAAACCACGGCCCAGGAAGCTGGCAGCCCAGCTAGGGTTTTAGCGGCTAGGGTAGCGGCGCTAAAGGCCAAAATGGGCCTCGGGCCAGTTTTTTGTTCTTTTCGGTCCGATTACAATTATTGGCCCAGTTTAAATATTTGACCCAGCTTGCGGCTCAGGTATTTGAGGTCAATGTTAAATTAAAATACAGTTGTTGTTTTAATTTAAAGTTTAAATAATATTTTGGGTTTTTTGATTTATTATCAAAGTATAAAACTTGAAATATATATTTATTGCAAATAATGGAAAAACAATATAGGAGTTTTAACAGGTTGTTAAAATCAGTAATTTTCATCTAGATGAATAATTAGAAATCAGTTGTTGTTTTATTTTCATGTATTAGTTTAGTACATGTTTTGGGATGTCATAGCCGAGCCCTAGACCTTGTGGATTGTTTATTTTCTTGCACTTGTGGTTGTTTTGGATTTATTATTCTATGGTGTGGGGAGGCCTGCGTGCCACTTACAACCCCTATTCTATTTTGTAAAAGTTTTAGATTAGCGGGTCTGCGTGCCTTTGTATATCTTGTACTTTTATATTTCTAGTTTTTAGACAATAGAATAGAATAGATTTTTTAGAATATATATATCTGGACCAAGGAGCAAGGAGCAAGGAGCAAAGAGAAGGATTGGATGCTGGAGCCAGTGGGAGCTTCAGAATGCCATGCCATGTGTGTTGTGTTTTTTCCACTTAGGTTTTGACCGTCGAGTTTTTTCGTGTGGCTCACGAAACCGACAATAGTTAAGGGCAAGGCTAAGGCATAGTTGTTTGTGGTTGTTTTATTTCTTTACATATTATATATGCGTGGTTGTATTCTCACGATGAAATAAAACAAGGGTTTTAATAATAGTTAATTATTAAACAGATGGTTTTAAAAGAAAACTGGCATTAAAGTTTTTCTCGTCAAAAACTTGGAAATCCTTTTTAGAAAAATCTTAGATCAGTGTGCTACCCACCTAATGGTACACCTTTCCTGTTAAACGGTACTCGGGGGAGGGTGTGAAAGACTCTGCGATAATCGGGAGTCCCGGCCAGAGTTCACACTGTCTTAGGTGGTGTGATCTATTTTGGTGATAATCGGGAGTCCCGGCCCAAAATGCACTAGAGGGACTAAACATGCACGGTTCTTGTAACCGATGTCCCGCGGATCTAGGAGTCGTGTCCAGTTAGGATACGATTGGTATAGTTTTTATCTACCAGAAATAGCATTGTCCCGGTTGGATGTGCCCAAACCTTGCATCGTGAAATGTGAAATATGGATCCTATTCTAATAATTTATTGTTTAAAAGGTAAGAATTATTAGAAGATGTAATCAATACTGAACCGGTTTTTTCTTTTTCTTTTTCTGTAGATGTCTTATATATCTGTTATTCCGTTTTATTCACCAAGAGAGTCTCTAAGTCTCATCACTAGCAAGTGGAAGCTTTCAGGTCCAAACTTTGCTATTTGGAAGATGCATCTGAAAAATGTTTTGGATGCACAGGGAAAGCTTCACATTATTGAGACATTACCTCCAGAGCGACCAGGGGTAAATGCCCAGGATAGTGAGTATGACACTTACTATCAGTATCTGGCTGACGAGTCTGATGTTATGTCAATTCTCGTTCTCACAACATCATCCAAGTTTACGGATGATCTCCGTGAGAAGTCATCTTATGAGGTTGTTCAAGGGCTGGAGCGAAAGTTCAAGTTTAGTGAATGGATATGTCTCATGCTATTGATGAAGGAAATTCTTTCAGCTAAGATGAAAGAAAGCCAGCCAATTAGCGATCATCTCATTAATATGAGAAGGCTCTTAGATTGCTATGAGAACTTTGGGTCAAAATCAAATCCACATGAGCTAGTTATGCTCTTGTTCGGTTCCTTGTCGGACTATTACCAGAGAAGAGTAATGTATGTCCTCGGTGATTTTGAGATGACTATCGCAGGGTTGCACGAAATCCTTATGTGCATCAGCGATGAGTTAAATCAAAAGCAGCTAGAGTCAACAGTTGTGGACCCTATGCAGGGGGATGACTGGCTGGAAGAACTTGGAGAGATTTGTTGCCCAGACTGTGGCAGCAAGGATTCATGCGAGCACTCACTCGACATAGATCAGCTGGACATTGGTTCGCCCAATGATACAGGTATCTTTATGATAGATTGTCTTATCACTTCTTATGAATCATGGGTATTGGATACCTGATGTGGTCATCACATATGCAATCATTTGCAGGGATTCAAGAGAAGTAAGAAGCTGAGACAAGGAGATATGGACCTGCGGGTAGGCGAAGGCTCCATGGTTGGTGCCGAAATTGTAGGAACATATTGTCTTAGTTTTCCCTCGGGCACGGTCTTAGAACTAGAACCTTGTTATTATGTTCCTAGACTTATCAAAAATGTTATCTCGTTTAATTTACTTATAGACTGTGGATTTGCTTATGTTTTGAATGAAAAAGTTATTTCATGTTTTAAAAATGATATTTTCTTTTTCAAAGCTACTCCAGAAAATGGTCTATATACGCTAAATTTAGATAACAATGACATCTATCATATAAGTAAGAGATCCAAGAGTAACTTGAATCAGACTTACCTCTGGCATTGTCGTTTAGGACATATAAACGAGAAACGCATAGAGAAACTCCGAGATGACGGAATTCTAGAACCTTTTGACTTGGAGTCATATGATTTTTGCGAATCTTGTTTGTCTGGTAAAATGACAAAGAAGCCTTTCAACAGTGAGAATGAAAGGGCCAGCGAGTTATTAGGGATTATACACACAGATGTGTGTGGACCCTTTACTCCAGAGGCTAGAGGAGGATACCGGTATTTCATAACCTTTACTGACGACTTCAGTAGGTTCGGTTATGTCTACTTCATGAGACTCAAATCTGAAAGTTTTGACAAGTTCAAACAGTTTCAGAATGAGGTACAAAATCAGCTGGACAAGAAGATAAAGTCGCTTCGGTCGGATCGAGGTGGCGAATATCTGAGTCAGGAATTTGACGATCATTTGAAGGAATGTGGGATTGTTTCATAACTCACACCTCCGTATACACCTCAGATGAATGCTGTGTCAGAAAGGAGGAATCGTACACTGCTTGACATGGTACGATCAATGATGAGTCGAATTTCACTACCATTGTCGTTTTTGGGGACACGCACTCGAGACAGCGGCGTTCATGTTGAACCGGGTTCCAACCTGTAACGACCCAAAATTTTGAGAATAATCACAGTGTTCTAGCGTTACATTTTTATAAGAAGGATATTGTTTGTATTTATATAGAAGTTAATTACGTGAAATAATATCCTGATGCGCGGTGAGTTCGTCGAGAAATTTTTGAAAATTCGAGGTTCGAATTACGCGACGCGGAAACGTGGCAGGCCCTCGGGAAGACCTTGCGTGTGTCAGACTTCGCGTGTGTCAGATGATGGCGTGTGTCAGACGACTGGCAGCTGCAGAACCGCGTGGAATGGGCTGCCGCGGCTCGTAACCCCCTAGTTAGAGTTAGGACTTGGAGGTTACGTGTTTGTGAGGCTCGGGGATTACGGTGGTTCCATTTCGAGCTATTTTTCGACGTTGGTTTCGTTTTTGGAGTTCTTGGAGAGTATTCGGTTGCATGCAAGATCAGATCCCGACGGTCCGTGTGTGAAGCTTGTTAGATCTACGTTGTGGTGGTCTACTTGTCCGGGTTAAGGTGAGTTCAGTTATTTTTCAAAACCGAGCACAAAGACAAAATCGATTTTCGAAAGTAACTCTATTTTTAAGATGATTTATTTAGATCTGCATGTTTGTGTCTGTTACATGTTTGATCTTGATGCATGCAATATATCTTCGATGACATGCATATGATTTACGAGATTGTGGAGTTGCATATTTTTAGATATTTGTATTGATGAGTATGATCTGCATGTTTGTGTTTGTTACATGTTTGATCTTGATGCATGCAATATATCTTCGATGACATGCATATGATTTACGAGATTGAGGAGTTGCATGTTTATAGATATTTGTATTGATGAGTATGATCTGCATGTTTGTGTTTGTTACATGTTTGATCTTGATGCATGCAATATATCTTTGATGACATGCGTATGATTTATGAGTTTGATGAGTTGCATGCGTATAGATATATGTATCGATGATTATGATGAATTGAAGTGATGATTGCGAGGTTGAACGATGTAAATGATGTTACGGGTGGGAAAGTGTGCCTTCTAGGATTTGCTAGCAAAGCGAAGTTTAGTTGTCGGGTTTCTAGATAACCATGGCAACACATGGTGTACTTGTACTTTTATGTGCCTGTACACTGGAGTGGTGTTTGACTAGAGATTGAGGTCAAAATGCATGACACCACGAGGGTGAAAGGAGGGCCTAGTGATGGGGGCACCGGTGGTACTTTCATCCGAACGACGTATGTCGGAGTAACTACAGCGGGCGGATCACGGGGGTGTGGGCACAAGCAGGAGTCGCGCCCTGCCTTGTGACATACTTGCCGGACACGCTTAGTGAACTGATGCCAGTGCAGGCGGACCATGGAACCCTAGCGGTTGCCATGCATGCATGAGGTAAATGGGGTAGCGATGATAGAGGAGTATAGCGATAGACCCCAATAAGATTGATGTAATGATGATGATAGAGATGGTTAGAGATGAATAAGATGATAAAGATGAGTATGGAGTTGTATGATGTATTTATCGATGCTTATGATGATACTTGACCATATGTGGATTGATGATGTATGCGGGCGGGTCAAGTTATGGGTTGGGATTTACTACTTAATCCAATACCTGATTTTGTAAATGTTTTAATATGATTTTTTTGCGATGATAACTAAGCTGACTCACGAGGCGAAAGCTGACACTTGTTTTCTTGAAATGTGTCTTGTGCTCGTACAGGTTGCTTAGGTGCGTTGGCCTTGTGAGATGGGGTGCTTTTGGGTAGAATAATTATGCTTGTAATAATTCATAGTACCGACTTGTGATGATGTGGTACTCTTGGTTTTTTAAACAATGATGTATTTTGTGACGTAATGGTGGTTTTCACTTTTGAGTGGTTGAACGGTTTATCTACTTTTAAATAAATATGATGTTTTAAAGTCTTCCGTTGCGATGAATTCTGATTGTTTAGAAAAAATTTTGTAAATCCCAAATTTTGAAAACCACGGCTGTTACACAAACAAATCGGTTGAAATGACACCGTTCGAGGTATGGACGGGGAAAAAGCCCAAAATGTCTTTTCTCAAGGTCTGGGGATGTGAGGTGTATGTTAAGCGAACATTCACGGATAAACTCAATCCCAAATCAGATAAGTGTATCTTCGTGGGCTATCCCAAGGAAACCATGGGATACTATTTCTACAACCCAGACGAGAACAAAGTTTTTGTTGCTCGTAAAAGGGTGTTCTTGGAGGAGAAATTTCTTAACTCAGAAACTCCAAGAAAAGAAATAGAGCTTCAAGAAATTGAAGAGGAGGAGATTACACCACCACCGATAATTGAACCTGTGGTTCAACGGAGAATTGTTGAATCCCAACACGAGTCTGTGGTTGAGGAAGAGGTGCAAACACAAGACCTTCGCAGGTCTAGTAGGCCTCGTAATGAGCCAGATAGGTATCTGGGATTCCTAGTTGCTCAAGACGAAGGGGATCTTTTAGAACCCACTACCTACCAAGACGTTGCCTCAGGTTTAGAATCTGAGAAATGGCTAGAAGCCATGAAGGCAGAGATGCAATCCATGTATGACAACCAAGTTTGGGAGTTAGTAGATTTGCCTCAACACAGTAAAGCTTTTGGGTGTAAATGGGTCTTCAAGAAGAAGACAGACATGGATAGAAAGGTGCATACTTTTAAAGCAAGGTTAGTGGCAAAAGGTTTCACGCAAACTCATGGCGTTGACTATGATGAAACTTTTTCCCCAGTGGCAATGCTTAAGACTATTAGGATCCTTATGGCCATATCAGCATATTTTGACTATGAGATATGGCAGATGGATGTCAAAACCGCTTTCCTTAACGGGGAACTGACAGAGGATGTATATATGATACAGCCGGATGGTTTTGCGGATCCAAAGAACCCTAATAAAGTATGCAAGTTGCTTAAATCCATCTATGGACTAAAGCAAGCATCTAGAAGCTGGAACTTACACTTTGATGAGCGTATCAAAGAGTTTGGTTTTACCAAAAGTGAGTTCGAGTCGTGTGTTTACACTAAATTCAGTGGGAGCGCGGTAACCTTCCTAGTCTTGTATGTAGATGACATACTGTTAATAGGAAACAATATACCAGTATTACAAGGAGTAAAATCCTGGTTAGGTAAATGTTTCCAGATGAAAGACTTGGGAGAAGCTGCTTATATACTGGGTATAAGGATCTATAGGAATAGATCTAAGCGGCTTATCGTACTTAGTCAAAGTACTTATATTGACAAAGTCGTCAAAAGATTCAAGATGGATGAATCCAAGAAAGGATTTATTCCTATGCAATCTAGCGCGATTTTGAGCAAGGCTCAGTGTCCTGTGTCTAGTGAAGATCAGGACAAGATGAAATTGATACCATATGCCTCGGCAGTTGGTTCAATCATGTATGCCATGCTGTGTACTAGACCCGATGTTGCCTATTCTATCAGTGTCACGAGTAGATATCAGCAAAATCCTGGTGAAGCTCATTGGGTAGCCGTCAAGAATATTCTCAAGTATCTGAGAAGGACGAAAGACATATTCCTAGTATATGGAGGTTCGATGGATGAGCTCAGTGTAACTGGTTACACTGATGCTAGTTTCCAGACCGACAGGGACGAGACTTCAGGTCGCAGTCAGGATTTGTCTTTACCCTAAACGGAGGAGCCATATCTTGGAAAAGTCAGAAGCAAGATACAATAGCAGACTCTACTACAGAGGCAGAGTATATTGCGGCAAGTGATGTGGCAAAGGAAGTTGTCTGGCTGAAGAATTTTATTTCGGATCTTAGAGTTGTTGCCAGTATCTCTAGACCGAATGATATATTCTGTGACAACTCAGGGGCTGTGGCGCAAGCTAAAGAGCCTAGAGATCATCAGCGGACTAGGCACGTACTCAGAAAATATCACCTCATCCGAGAGATCATTGGAAGAGATGATATTAGATTGCAAAAGATACCGACAGACGACAACGTTGCTGACCCGTTGACGAAGCCGCTAGCTAGGGCTAAGCATGAGAGGCATGCGAGTTCTATAGGAATGCAGCACTTAGAACATAGCAGCTAGTTCGGTTTTTTGATTATTACTATAGATGTAACTTGAAACTCTTTTATTATGTAATTACATTTCATGGGATTGAAATAGGAGGTTTATACATAATTGTTTCTAGTTGTCTATTTTTAGCATGTTTAACCTATCCATGACAAGTCAAGTGATGAATTGTCTAAATGCCCGTAGCTACTTAATGTAGTGGGAGCTACATTAGGAAGGTAACACTATTATGGATATTTGATGATTTATTCGGGTATGAATAAAAGCACAAGGATTGTGACCAAATATTCATAGATATTTATCAGGGGATAAATATTGGGGTGATCCGCATCGAGTTTACTTAATGGAGCGTTAACATAAGTAAACTTGATAGGTTGTCCTTAGACCTGAGATATTTGGTTTGGGGCGGGGTAACTTCTGTACTTTAGCGTGTTCTAACGTCACGCCATAACAGGGTAATTATAAGGGGCATGTCTAGGTGCAGCGGAAGCCATGTGCTCAAATTTCAATTAGTCAAGATGGGATTTGCACCTCCTTTTTAAGAGAGATATTTTCTGAGCTCCTCGACGATTAAGACTACTGAAAATGCGTGGTCGCGCTCGGTTAGAATGGTAGTTTTTCATTCGGTAAACCGTAACTGCAGAGTGTCGAAATCAGAGTCGAGAAAATTTGAGTATTTAATAAGATCCCTGCTCCATGTCAAATACTCACATTACGGAATATCGCGATGCAAAAGGAAAAGCCTAGATAATCCAAGGCGTGGATTATGTCTCTAGATATAAGAGATCTCATAGTCTGGTTAACCTAAGCGTCTGGCTAGGGACCTCCTTAGGCCAACGATGTACAAGGAGTATTACTTATCTTGCACAAGTGAGAGTCTGTTGGATTATGTGCAGAGATAGATAACATATATCATCGTGTCCAATACTATGTGACACTAAAGGATCACACTGTTACACACCCAATTAGAACCTTTTGGATTTTACCTGTTTGTGTATCACAATAATTAATAGTTTAATTAATTATTGAGAAAGAGAAAAATAATAAAAGTTATTTATTATTTAAAGAGAAGAAGTTAATATTTAGTTTAAATATTAACGGGAACAATTAATTAATAGTTATTAATTAATTAGAAAGGTCGAGGGTATTTTCTGTAATTGATTAATAGTTTAATTAAAGCTGGGCTTTAATTAAACGGGCTTGGGCCTAATAAGGGTTTATTATATAAACCTTATTTAGCCTTTAATCTAATTACAAGTTAATTACAAAAGAGAAAAAGATTACCCTAATCCCTCTCTCTCGGCGGCCGGCCCTCTCTCCCCCTCTTAGGGTTTTCGGCGGCGGCGCAAAGGCAACACCGAACCACCGAGGACGGTGGTTGGCGGTGGCGATACACACACACACATCGCGGGTCATGTTTTGATCCAAGGTTTAATCCTTAGGCGGTCTAGCAGCCAGTTCAAGGTGGTGTAGTAGCGGTGGATAACCTGCAACTGTCTAGAGGTTTAAAGAAAAGTTTTAGTTTTCATCAAGGTATAACTTTTTAATCCTTTTCTTCATCTAAGTTTCTATACGAGTTAGATGAGATCACTGGAGGGGGTTTTATTCCGCTGTGCATATACCCTACAAAACCCTTCAAAGTTAACCTGATAAGAGTTTAAATACTTTTTTAATTCTTCACTCCCTTTCTATGGTTGGATAAGATCGAAGATTCACGATTGAAGATAATAGATATTCAAGTTATCTAAGTGGATGTTAGATAGGTTAGTTTAAATTAGCAGGTTAGGATATGTCTTAGTTTAAATGTTTATCCGTAGAACAACTATATAAGTTAACCTCTTAATATGATTACAAGTTACCATCTCCAACACGGTTTCGTGAGTCAAGCATACACGTATGTTCGTGCGTGATAAGTGCAGCGTTGTTTCAAGACTTCATTGTTTTATGTTCATCAGGTGAAAGAACAAAACAAGTTCAAGCAATTAGTTTGTTAGATTGAGTGAGAGTTAAATTGTACTTGGTGAGTTGAATTAAGATTGTATAACTACCGTCTATTGAATCTTGGTTTAGTTTATAAAAGAATTCGAATTAATTTGATTTGTTCATAATAGTTGAGTTGTGTATTCAACCCCCCTTCTATACTTCTGAATCAATTTGTTGATTAACTTAATTAGGGATCAACAACTTTGTTGGGAAAATAATCATTTAAGCCAATAATCAAACATTTTTCTCTGAAATATGTAACATTTGATGATTACCAAAAACACACTTTCAGTTTGATTGAAATTAAGCATGTGTTATTTAATTACTGAACTACATGTTCTAAACGATAGAGTAAAAGAGTTTCAGCATAAGGCAAAGAGAAAAAGACCTTGAAACAATTCATATGCCTCAAAGACTTTGAAGCATAATAGATAAGTAAATAGTTCTGAAGCATTCAGGATAAGTAAAGGACAAACATCAACTAAACATCTTTATGAAGACACCATAATCACTGAAACACTTCACTGCAGACAACAACAATTCTATCTAAACATTGAATAAAGTGAATATAATTTTATTTTTGATGATTTGTTTATATAACAAAAATTATGTGCCACTAAATGCAGTATGAATTTAAACTAATACTTTTTAGTGGTATAAAGTTTGTGTCACAAATGTCTTTTTGTTTGTTGTAGCCATAAAATAAGTGTCACTAAAAGCCTAAAAGTTTACTACGGCAAACCAAAAAAGTGCCACTAAAAGGCTTTAGTGGTAGTGTTTCTAGTGGCACTTTTTTTGTGTGCCGGAGATTCCCAAAGGGGTCTTTAGTGGTATTTTTTTAGTTTTTTGTGGCACTTTTTGTATGCCACTAAATGACACTTTTTTTGTAGTGAAGAAAGCTTTATATGGTCTGAAACAAGCCCCAAGAGCTTTGTATGATACTCTCTCTTCATTTCTTATAACTAAAGGTTTTACTAGAGAATGCATGGATAGCACATTATTCATAAGAAACAAAATTTACTATCAACCTTTTTTAACAAAATAATCATTTCAGCCAATAATCAAACTTTTTTCACTGAAATATGCAAGATTTGATGATTACCAAAAACACACATTCAATTTGACTGAAATTAAACATATGTTGTTTAATTACTAAAGTACATGTTCTAAATGATAGAGTAAAAGAGTTTCAACAGAAGGCAAAGAGAAAAAGGCCTTGAAACATTTCATATGTCTCAAAGATTTTGAAGCATTTCATATGAGTTAATAGTTCTGAAGCCTTCAGGATAAGTCCATGATAAACATCAACTGAACATCTTTATGAACACACTCTGATCACTGAAACACTTCATTCAAGACATCTATTCTGGGCGTTTTAGTAAAATCCGTGTATTACGATTTTGTATCTATCACATTGTAAAAGACTGAACATGTGTTGTTCACTTATGCCTCTGGTCTTTTGTTTGTAAAAGTATTAGTATCTTGTTTGAGTCATTTGAAAAGATACAAACAAAGTCAAAGTCTTACGTTTAGAAAAGGTTAAAGCTATTTATGAAGAGAAGATCTGAAAGATATGTCAAGCACTAAAGGATGACGACCAACTACATCATTTTATGTAAAAGACAAATCTGAAGAACACAGACTGGCAAAGAATGTTTGAAAGGAAGAGTTACAATCACAAGACAAAAGATATGATAAAAACAATATTATACTAGCAATGAAAAGAGTCTTTCCGACCACTTGCCCATTTGGTTTATAATATTATTTGTGTCTTTTCAACACTCATGCAATCACGTAATGGATCTTCCATACCTTTGACCAAGGATGTCTATAAATAGACATACATTCACAAAGAAATACACCTAAACACTAACTGAAATTCAACTCGACGAACTTAGCTAAAAGCTGTTAAGTAAAAGCAAAGTTTAAGAGTTAGCATTAAGTGTAGAATCAAACTTATTCATGTGTTAGACATCTTCATACATTAGTTGTTGAAAGAGCAGCTAGTCTTTGGGTTAGACACATTAGTTGCCATCTTTTATTGTATAAGGAATTTTTGTTTCCTTATATATATATAATTCTTGATTCTTTAATCAATAAGAATTATGTTAAAAGTATTAGCTTGTGCAAATAATTTGTAAAAGCTTAAGTTTGTATTCAATCATCCCCCTTTTACAAACATTCAATGTTGCGTACTTAATATGGGACTAACAACTGGTAAAATACACCCGAACACTAAATGAAATTAAACTCAGCGCACTTAGCTAAAAGTTATTGTTAAGTAAAAGAAGTTTAAGAGTTAGCATTAAGTTTATAATCAAACTTCTCCATGTGTTGGACCTCTTGATACATTAGTTGTTGAAAGAGAAGCTAGTCTATGTGTTAGACACATTAGTTGTCATCTTTTATTGTACAAGGAAAATCCGCTTTCTCATACATGTAATTCTCGATTTTTAAACAATAAGAATTATGTTAAAAGTATTAGATTGTGTAAATAATTTGTAAAAGCTTAAGTTTGTATTCAACCCTTCCCCATTCTACAAACATTCATTGTTGCGTACTCATTCAGGGACTAACAAACTTCTATATTCACAAATTGTCAATTTAAATCAGGTCCCATATGTTCTAGTTCAGCAAAATAGAGTTTAATTCAGATCACATCAACAAAAAGCTTCGTAAAGTTGATTGTCGTCTCGGTTGTGTTTTATTATAGACCGCTCACATAAAAAGATTTACGGAGAACCAAATTGGTTGCTTACCCAAACAGGAATTTTTAATCGATTGACAGAAGAGAAGACTAATATTATCATCCCACATACCCCAACACAATAAACCCAAATAATTTCAAGGAGAAAAACAAGAAAGCAAGTGAAACTGTGGAACTCGCCTGATCAGCAAGAAATGAATTCATGGACTTGTTATCGATCAGTATGTTCGTAAGAAAAACCCAAGCTGAATCTCATAAAGATCTAAAAAAACATTGTGTTGAGTTAGATTCAAAGATGAAACATCTTTAGCGGCACAAACATATTTTGCAGCAAAAATGTCAAGTCAGCTTCACAGTTAACGTAATACTGAAGTGAACATAAACTAAGTATATAGAAGTATATACAGGGGCGGACCTAGCTAAGGGTTCGTCGGTTGTGACACGGGGCACCAGTCAATTTTACAGACGCAGTATAAATCATTATTTAACCGGTGCTATTAGTCAAATTATAGAGTACCACCAGTCAAATTATAGTGCGTCACAAGTGATTTTTTGATGTCACCATAATCAAAGGAGAAATGAATTGAAAAAATGATAAGATATAGTTCAATCTTCAATTTATACCTTTATAATAGACTTTAGTTTACCTTAAAAAGAGCATTTTAATACAAAAACAACAGCTAAAACCTCGTTAACTGACCAGGTTAACTAGAAACTCGAGAAAAAACCCGAAAATTATTAATTTTATTTTCGACATTATATGATGTCTCCATTAAAAAAACAGTCAAATGCTAAATAAGAAGATAATCCGTACATGCATAAAGATCAATGTACCATTAGTCTCTCGAAGGTCTTGGTGAAGCGAACCCCAAAAAACAACATTACACACTCTTGAGCAGTAAAGCAAAGCAAACACTACAAGAAAACAGGGTTTTAGTGACGACGGGTGTCGTCACTAATACCCCCAAATGTCGTCACTAAAGTCTTTTGTGACGACGCGTCGTCACTATTGCGTTGTCACTACTGCCTCACCGCAATTGCCTATTTGTCGTCACAATTGATGTCGTCACAATTGCCTGTCGTCATTATTACCTTTTGTCGTCACAAAAGGCGTCGTCACTGATACTTATTAAATTTTAATTTTCTATTTTATTTTATTTTATAGATATTAAACCTGTATATCTAAAATTTTCAACCAAAAAAAATCCGAATTTTCATAAATCCGCAACTACTAAATACCATTAAAAACGTACTAAATCCAAATATATGTACAAATATTTTTAATACATTGTTAAGACGTACAAACACGTCTACTAATTAATAAAGATAGAAACTACTCTTCATTGTTATCGTTCTCGTCCTCCTCGTTCTCGTTCTCCGCGCTATTATTTTGGTTTATAAACGGATTGAACCATTGAAAGAAATTGTTGCCTAAAGTTCAGGTTATTGAAAATTGCTTGAAGTGGATCAGGCTACAAATGACAGCATGTCTCATTGCCTCATACCTTGCCTCCTTTGCAATGAATGGATGATTTCTTACATCTGCCAAAAACCAAACATAATATAAGAACAAGTGCGACCAACATGCTTTCAGAATTCAGTGTGAACTAAGCAATCATTTAATCAACAAAAACAAACTTAATAGAAACTAGTATTTTTCAAACAATTTGTCCAAGCTTTAGTCAAATCTGCCATATCAACAAACAAAACAAACTTCATTTTATAACTCTACCCATTCTTCAACTACCATTAATCAACAAAAATTACAGATTAAAAAAACAAAAATAACAGAAATTGATATATATTGATTATTGAGTAACAAAATAACAAATCATAAAACACATTAATAGAAACTAGTATTTTTCAAACACATTCATAAAAACAGAATAATAGAAAGCTGCCTACATACCTTTTGATAACACATCTTTATAACACATCTTTAGCCCTGTTTAAAACTTGAAAACAATTCTACTTGCATATACTTGAAGGCTGCCTACATACTTTATCTCCTTCATTGTTCTTAAAGTTGTATGTATCAATGCAACATCAAACTGCCAAAGAAATATAACCCTTACAAAATCTAAACTATAAATCAAATTGTTGGGAAATTAACTAAGGCATTAAGACTGTTTAACATGCAAAGTTGAAATTGTTAGAAGAGTTTATGGAAAACAGTTTTAAACTGTTAGATGAAAATATGAAAACAGTTGTGAATAACAGTTGCTATGGGCATTACAACTGTTAGTACAAAGTTCAGAACTGTTAGTTCAAATTTCTAAAACTGTTTGAAGACCTTGAAGCCGAAGACTGTTAGAAGAACCAAGAACTGTTGCATTCAATAAACAGTTTCGGTTGAGCTAAATATGGAGAAACCCTATCTTTGAAGATATCTCGAAATACTTGGAAGATCATCAAGATTATCTCAGAAGATAGAAGATTACCTAACTGTCAGCAAATCAAGGAAGATCAAGGAGTATAAATGCTAGATTAGAATTTATAATTTGTACTTACTCGTTGATTAAGTTTTTGCATTCATTCTTCAAGTTGTAATTTGCTTTCAGAATAGTGCTAAGCCTCTAAGTTTCTCGTTGAAACCTAAGAACAATCTGTGTTCTTCATCTAACATAATAAGCTAGATTGGGGGTGAAGTTTGCTATTGTAATCATTCTGGTTGATCAATAAAACTACTGTTTGATTGAATTGTCTTGTGTTCAAAACCTTCTTTAATCAATTAAGTGTGATTCCGCAACTTCTTAGTTGATTGTGATCATAGTTAAAGATTAACTTTTATTCAACTTACATAGACTTGACTCGTGCCAGTCTTTCTTTCAATCTCTTGAACAGATCATCTTTTATTCTATCTGATCCATAGAATTTTGCTTTTAGCATATACTGAAGCTTGACTTTATTGTGCTCTATGAACTCCAAAGCAAACCATTGTTGTTTAGTGTTAGCCATCACCATATGGTACACTCCAGCTTTAGCATACACTCTTACTGACTTGATAGGAAAAGCTTCATCAGCAATCAAAGCTTGCATAATCTCATTTCGACGACATATGCTTGTTAGATGCCTCATCAAAACTTTTATCACAATCTCCTCAGTATTAGCAAAATGATTAACCCCATATATATATTTCTTCAAGATCTCTCCTCGTACAATTATTCACTAATTGAAAGAAATTAGAGTAACTTTCAATCAACCCTTCTCTAACCACAGTTACTCCTGTCTTTCCAGTGTCCTCTCTTAACACCTCAAATCTCCATTCTGTGATATGAGATTTTTGACCCAACTGTTCTTTTACCAACTTTTCAATCCCTGTTTCAAGCTCAGATCTTAGTCGGTCTTGGAGAATTGTTTGAACCATTTGAGCCTTTTCCTTTTCAACTTGTGGCTTGGGAGGAGGTAAAACAGTTTTCTTCTTTACAATTCTTTTTCTTTTCACTCCCTTATCAGCTTTCTTTGCTTTCTCTTCCTCATCAATCTCTTTTGTGAACTCATCGGCTAGGTTCTTTGCTATTTCAAAATCAGTCTGTTCTTGTTGTTGAAGATCAGCAGCCAACCTCTGAGCACATTCAAAATCCCTTTCTTCTTGTTGTTGTTTTGTTAATTTTAGCTTTGGTAGCTCAACAACAATCTCCTTTCCTTTTCCTTGTACCTCTTGCACTGGCTTTGCAACAACCTTTTCTACAATATGAATTCCTTTGAATCCAGGCTTTGGCTTAATAAGTTTTAACTTTGCACATTTGCCCTCAAGCCATCTATCATCAATCTTTTGTTTCATTTGGAATTCATTGCAGTTCAGCATCTGAGCACCCACTTTAATCAAATATTCTTGTTTCACCTTGGGCCATGACTTGTAAACCTCAGTTGTTGGATAATCACCAGACAAAATTATCGTATTAATCAGCACTCTATCCACCGATGATAGTTTCTCTTCAACTGTTGATTCACTGGGTGCAACTGTTAGTTCATCCACTGCAGCTGTTTGTTCTGGCACTTCAGCATATGTTGGTAATGAACTCTCCCCCTCTTTGATTGGAACAGTTGAAGGGGGTCTTGCAGCAGCTGTCAACTGTTGTAGTACTTGATCATGCAGCTTTAGCACCTCATTAGCATGCTTCAAACTGTTGGTCAAAACCTTGATTTGCTGGTCTTGTTGAAGAATCCTTTTGTTTTGTAAGGCAATCTTCTTTTTGAGTTGTACATATGCAGCAAAGAAAGGTGCAATGTTGGAATCCGTCATTGCTTGGTGTTGCATTCTAGCCTCAATGTCAGCCAGTGTTGCCACTGTTAACATATCATTGACAGATAAAACTGGTGGTTCACACAATTGAGATTCCACACCAGTACCCCTCTTTTCTTGGTACTGGGGATTTCCAGAAACTGTTTGACCAGCCTCTGTTGCCGTGGCTAAGGTCTTAGTTATGTTAACCCTGTCCTGTTCACCCCTTGCGGATACAAAAGTAGGGTCAGCCTCAAAAACCACATGATCACCCTCTAATGGAGTGATCACCTCCTCATTGTGCCTGGGAGACAGCACAAGGGGTTCCCTTTCGATATTCTGCACAGGTGAATGCACCTGTGCAGGGTTAACAGTTTCAGTTTCATGAACTTTGGTGGAAGGAGCACCAACAGTTCTTTTCCTATTCTTTTTGAAATATTTTTAGTGCAGGGGCTTGTGTTGTAGCTCTTTCAAAGGAAGCAGAAGGGATTATTTGAGTATCGTGAGCTGTGGGTTCCAGAGGTGGTGGTGTAGCAATAAGTTGGGCTTCATGCTCACCCCTGGCAGCTCTGTTTCTTGAAAGAAACTCCACCATTGCAGAGAGTGGTGGAGTTATGGCACCTGAGAAATTCTTCCCATTAACTATCAACTTGCTCAATGTGGAGGCCACATGAGCAGAGGGAATTAGGACCCTCTTGTGTGCTTTAAGATTTGGCATAAAAAAGTTTAACAAAACTTGCACAAATCGTGGGTACATAAAAAAGAGACCGTATTTGGTTTCTAGATGCTTTACCATTCCATTAAAGATCATTTTTGAGAAATTAAAAGCTCTGTTGTTGGCTAAACAAATGAGTGCGAGAGCAATATTGCTCCCAAATTCATTCCAGCCAGTTCTCTTAGGGCTCATGCACTGCTGGAGAGTATGGATAATGAACTTCCAGTGCGAGCAAAATTGCCCTTTGTAGAAGGTGCCCTTTCCCCTAGGGCCCTCATACCCCAACTTTACGAGTTCAGCATAAATAAACTCAAGTGATACAGAATCAGAATACTCACCATCCTGATCATTTAGTTGAAGTTGTTGGCTTATTATGCTTTCAGAGATGGAGACAATGATATCATCCACCATAGAGTCGATCCATTTCACTCCATTTTCTTCCCTTAGTGAGGCATTTTTCCAGAACTGATCAATATGAGAGAGGTAAATGGTGGGGTTGACAGTAAGAGCATGGTGGAGGGTGGAGAGTGAGAGGTAGTCAATCACATCATGGAAAGCACCGAGATGATCGGGTTTGGACAAATATGTGAGCATGTTGTGTTCCTTAACGAATGGAAGGGGAGCCATGTCAATTTGCGAGCAGGTTTCTAGGGTTTGAGCGTTCAAGAGCAAGTATATTTAGTAAGCGTAAATAAATTTGTGAGGAGGGAATGGCTTATATATGTTTCGAATGTTCAATGCAATTCAAACCATTCTCAAAATTCTGCAAAGACCAAAACACCCTTTAGTAACTTAACAGTTGACGGACAAAAATAACACTAACAGTTGAAGAACTGCTTTCATAAGATGTAACAACTGTTATTTAGAAACAACTCCCTTTTCGAAGATCATGATTTTGGACTAACAGTTTTGTATTCTACACCCTAACAGTTGAAGACTATTTTTGTTAGAAAGTACAACTGTTATTGGATGAGTTTCTCCCCTTCAGATGCACATGGATTTTGCCTATCAGTTGTGCAGGCCATATGCTAACAGTTGAAAACTGTTAGTAGTATTTCAAACAACTGTCAAAAACAAAATGTGCAACTGTCAACAAAACTTATCACATACACTCATCATAAGCTGATTCATCATAAACAAACCATTAGCCAACACAGATAGCAACAAAATATGCATTTTATTCATGTTTAACACAGATGAACTACAAAGTACATGCGTTTTCACAAGCTATTGTTGGTACTGTATATCTAATTGTGCAAGGGTCAACGAAATTCAGTCTTTACTGATTTCAATTTCTACACCCATCTCTTTCTCTAACGGTTGTTTGTCGCTAGAGGTTATGGCTTCCATTAGACCCGGATGATGATGATGAGCACTTGCCAATCCATCATCAGCTAAGACCATGATGTGCAATGTAACTAGTCATCGATAACAATGACCTCCACTGCATCATCATCCGAGGCCAGAACGTCATCATCAGCATCATTTCTTCGAACATTGAACCACACTACTGAGCCTGTAGTGCCTTCCAGGTTCAAGTCGAACCTTAAACAGCAGTTGGTAGGCAACTCGTGGAAGAGAGTGAAGTTTTCAAAATCACCTCTTATACGAATATGATCAGTCATTTTATATGGCATACGTGGGTCTGGGTGCTGTGTCAAGGTGAACCTATCTCGATCATCATGCATCTCAAGAACACAAGATGAGTATTTCCAAAGCTCATGCATTCGAACAAATGGGGCAGAGATGGTTACATAACTTTGTTTAGCATTAATTTCTTTGAAGTTTATGAGAAAGAAGTTAGTAGCCATTTGCAAAGAAAAGTTTGCTCTCTGGAATGCAAATGTAGGTGTGATTTGTGAAGAATGCATGCAAGCTAATTTATAGACAAACTTGTGGTTGTGAATTGGTCAATAATTTAGCATGCAGTGACTTGTCATGTCCATTCACAACACTACAAAATAAAGTGACTTACCTTTATTAGTCTGGAACTGTTCTCAATAAAGTATTTTACCTTTACCACACATCAAGGACATTCACGGATTTGAAAACTGTTCGTGGGATAGGCAACCAGATATGTCCAAAACAGGTTTGGGATTTATACTTTTACTCTTCCCTGAACACTTAAAGGCAACAGTTGTGAGATAACAATACTAACAGTTGCAAACTGTTAGAGTGAAAAACATTGAGTAATGAACAACTGTTAGTCCAAGTTAATCATTCCAATGTTTGAGATCAAAAAGTTGAATCTGCTCACATCAAATGCTTTAGTGAACAGATCAGCTAATTGATCATCAGTATGGATTTTCATAACTTGGATTAACACTACTACAAATTGAACCTAGGGCAACATTGATAAAGTGTTACATTAGACACAATAAATGTTGCATTAGGGCTAGTGCAACACTTTACCAAGTGCTGCTTTAGATCGCGTTGCATTAGGTGTAAAGCAACACTTTTATTAGCATATGCAACACTTTTTAAAGCGTTGCATTGTTTTAGAAAATGCAACACCTTTTCAATGCAACACTTTTTATAATAATATGCAACACTTTTTATAATAATATGCAACACTTTTTTAATAATTCCATTTAGCTATAGCAACACTTTTCATTGTTAAATGCAACACTTTTTCATTTTTTTAGCATATAGCTGCAACACTTTTCATCATCTAATACAACACTTTATCTTTTTAACTAGATATATGCAACATCTTATTGTATAGAAGCAACACTTATAAAATTTAATTGCAACACTTTGAGAATTCATATGCAACACTCTTGCTCTCATTTTGACAATTTTGCATATTAATAATGACATTTTATATTGTTATGAACCATATAAACACGACAGTTGTCTAACAAAAGAAAATTTTATATAGAATGTCATATTGTACAAAATGTCATATTGTACATTGACAATTTTATCTAACAAAAGAACAAACTACAATGAAAGAATAGACAACATAAGAAGTTTTATTATTACTATCCTAAAAATATTGGAATCATCCTTGCAAATCTCCACTTGCATCTTTTCAGAAATAACCTAATACAACATAGCCTGGCCATAAGGAAATTGTTAAGAATATCGTTAGTTTTTTATATTTAAAATACAAAATAAAATCTAAAGGTGCATAGAACTATAAAACAAAAAGTTTGCATACCTGATCACACCAAATATAGACTACACCCGATGGTAAAATATCTTAATTCACTTTGAACATATTCAAGTATCATATGCTAGTCGTCATCATCGGCAACCATCTTGTTCCTATCCGCTTCATTGAATCTATAATTTAAACACCAAATATAATTTATAATGTAAGTGGTTACCACATATTAAGATAAAGGTTAGCAGTAGTGAACAATTCTTATACTAAAGATAAAGATTTTCATTACAAACTATATGTATAGCATCCAAATTTCTCTTTCTTAATGATTAAGACACCTGGAAGGAGCAAAATAAAAAATAACACAAGCTCAACCATTCAGAGCCTTGAAGCAACAAACCACAAACAATGACAAGGAAAACAATTGAATAAAAATAGTAAAGAAAACAACTACACCATCATCAAAGAGCGCATAAGCGCAAACCATCAAGCCTAATAAATATTTGCAGAAGAAAAGGAACCACCATAGATAAAAGAATACTTCCTAAAACTTTATAAAATTGCCACCACAACTAGCCCCACAACATGTTCGAATTAAAGTGAAAAAACAAGCCCTGTATGGTAACTACGTACACACTCTCACTCTTTTCATATATCCATCTTATCATTATTAATGAGCATAGCCTAAATTAAAATCAACGACCTAAAAGTACAAACTTGAGGAAAATTATTATAGAATAGCAGAATCATACACCTAAAAGTCATTATGTATCATACTTATATTGGCAAATAAAGAGGAATCAGCTATGTACGCAAAAAGAAATAACATAAATAACAATTTGCTTAGGTACCTTAAAAACAGCAAAAATAAATATCATCATTTGTATATGTTGCAATTAATAGAACTCCACTGGCAAGAAAAACGGTCTAAGAATTATATAATGTGTTCATAAGTTGGCTCACTAGTGCGATAAGAAATAAGTTAACAAAATGAAATGTGGAATGGTAATGACTAAGCATCAATCAATAGAACTCCATCTCATTTATCAATGGGCTAGTTAACAAACTAGATGGCTTCTAACACATTAGCATCATGCCGACATGATATAGTCTTTCAATTATAGTCCACCTTCGAGAATGAAACCGAGAAGATTGCCGAGAGAACTTTACTGCGCAACCAAAAAAAGTAACAACTCCTAATGTTCATTTAAAGACTAAACAACATTCCCTTGATCAAATTTTTTGCTTTTAGTTTGGATACATCAGCCTTCTTTTTATGTTCTGTTCGAACCAGTTCGGCCCAAAACCCATAATCAAACAACTATAATTAATATAAGATTCATATATAAAGATTGAAACACTTACTTGAGGATTAGCTTCACAAAAACTGAATGCAGCCCATTAATTCGTAGCTTAGTTCCTAAATCGAAATTTGCTACCCAAGAACAGTTCATCATCATCATTGATAACTTTCAAGTTCAAACACCAACTAATACACAACCATTTTGTTTAATTCATGATCCTATGCATTCATAAACTCATCTAGATTCAATCCTAACAAGTTAACTGAATTTATAGCAAATTCTTCATCATCAAAAATTTTTGTTTGTTCTCGGCAGCCATTCACCATCGACACATTGCTTTCTTTAGTTTTGGTTTTCCTGCAATTCTCAACCATTTCTTTTAATTCTTGAAGCAATGAAATCCTAATCATTCCCAAGTCAATCCCTCCCATTTAATTAGATTTTAATCAATTTTACAATCCTCAAAACCACATAATTTTTCTAGGTTTACAACTCCACATCGACAGCCCCAAAATATTCAGATTTACACCCTATTGATCCATCTAAAGATGGTTTTTTTACGAGTGAAAGATGAAGTAAGACACTAACTTGATGATCTACGATTGAGTCCCGACGATTGATGGTATTTTGGTTCTCTTCGTCGCCTCTTTCCTCGACCGAAGCTACAAACGCACGCACAACACAGTACGAAATGGTGAGGTCGGTTGTGGGTTCTAGGGCACTGACTCGTTTTAGTGTCTTTTCTTATTTACTTAGGCCCAACTTCCTACTTATCTCTTAATTGAATAGCCTAATAACATAGTTAGAATACTAAGCCCAACATAGAAATGAGTATTGTCGATGAACGAGGGTTGTTTTACGCACTTCGTTGCTTATTTAATCTGATTATATTATCTTTGGTAATATTCAAAATGTGTTATTTAACTTACTTTTTAAAAATATTTCATTCCTAATTGTCTACAATTTAATAATCTTATTTAATTACCCATAAATAAAAATTAAACGTTAAGTATCTCAGTCCTAGTTAGTACTAAATTTCGAAAGAAAGTTTTTCTTAATGTGATATGTATCATTAAAGTAAACAATAATAAAACCAATTTTAAAATTTGATTTCTTTTAATTTGATTACATAAAATTTGGTGAATTAGTTATATAACTAGTAGATAGCTTACCCGCGCTTCGCGTCGGGGATTAATCACTTTTTAATCGAGTTTGATTAGATTATTTATGTACTATTATTTACTAAAAACCCAAAAAAATAGTATAATAGAGCTTAAACAACCCATTAAAAAACCATATATTATAAAAGTTAAAAAAAAACAAAAATTTGTATATGCCATGAGTCGAACCCGGGGCAGTTGTAAAATCTATCCTGTCCCTTGCTAGCACTGCTAGACTACTTTCTGAGTCCCTTTTGGAAGATAAATATATATATATCCGTTTTGCTTTTTAAGTATATAAAAGACAAAAAAAATTCCCTTATATTTTATGGTTATATAATTAGTTATTTAGTTATAGAATAAAAAGTAGTTTTAACAAACCAATATATTTATTTGGTTACGTTAAATTTAGTCTTTTTATTCAGATTTTCTTCAAACATTAATAATTTATGTTTTGAAATTATAAAATTTCAAATAATTTGGCATAAAAACAGCGTAATCTTAAAAATAAAAAATATTTGCTTATATTTAATATATATTAAAGAAATCTAACAAAAATGAGATAAAAAGGGGAAAGTGAATTTCCTAAATTACATTTCGAAATTCAAATCTAAAATTTTGAAATTTGAATTTTTTTAATTTGGTTACGCAAAATTTGGTCAATTAGTTATAGAATAAAAAATAAATTTTAACAAACTAATCAATTAATTTGGTTAATTACATAAAATTTGGTCTTTTTTTAGACTTTCTTCAAACATCAATAATTTATGTTTTGAAAATTTGAAATTAAAAAATTCGAATTTTTTGGCATAATAACAAAATCTTAAAAATCAGAAATATAACTATTAAATTAGCTATATTTAATATATATTAAAAAATCTAATAAAATATATATTTAAAAATATAACTATTAAATTAGCGTTGATTGAAATACATTTATGAACTTAATTCAAATACGTTTACATTTCAAATAAGGATAATAGTTTTAAAATGTTACATGTTTTACTAAACTTTGCAACACTTTGAAGTAAGTGTTGCTTTTTAAGTTTAACAATTGCAACACTACATAAAAATGTTGCATTTTTCTCTAATAGTTGCAACACTTTAATATAAATGTTGCATTTGAACCTTTACAAATGCAACATTTCTTTAAAGTGTTGCAATTTTATATAAAAATTGCAACACTTTCAAAAAAGCGTTGCATTAGATGGTCAAATGCAACACTTATTCTCAAAATGTTGCTTTATTACCACTATCATGTAAAATGCAACAGTTTTTTGAAGTGTTGCTTTTAAAATGTTGCATTAGCCCCATTTTCTTATAGTGTAACTTCTTCTCATTGCAATCTCTTATGAAATGAAATTTGATTTCAATGTGCTTGGTTTTAGAATGCTTCACTGGATTATTAACTATGCTAATAGCACTGGTGTTATCAACATAAATAGGTGTATGTAAGAAAGACAAACCATAATCCAGAAGCTGATTTTGAATCCACAACACTTGTGAACAGCAGCTTGATGCAGCAATATATTCAGCCTCAGCTTTTGAAGTTGAAACTGTTGTTTGTTTCTTGCATTGCCATGAAACCAGCCTTGATCCAAAGAATTGACATCCTCCAAAGGTTGATTTTCTGTCCACATTGGCTCCACCATAGTCACTATCAGAATATGCCACCAAATCAAAAGGTGAATCTTTAGGATACCAAAGTCCCAATTTTGGTTGGCCTTTGAGGTACCTAAAGATCCTCTTCACAGCAAACAAGTGTGACATCTTTGGACTGCATTGAAATCTGGCACAAACACACACAGCAAACATTATATCAGGTCTAGAAGCAGTTAAATACATTAATGAACCTATCATTGACCTATATAGATGTATTTCAACATCCTCCCCCTCAGAGTCTGCTCCCAACTGTTTGTGTGTTTCCATAGGAGTGCTTGCCAGTTTCACATCTTGATAGCCAAACTTGTCCAATATGTCTTTGACATACTTAGATTGGCTTAGAAATATACCAGAGGGCTTCTGTTTTACTTGTAATCCCAAGAAAAATGTGAGTTCACCCATGGAACTGATCTGAAACCTTTTGTGCATAATGACTTCAAATTCTTTGCACAAGCTGTCATCAGTGGATCCAAAGATTATATCATCAACATAGATTTGAACAAGCAAAATCTCTGTTTTAACAATCTTTGTAAACAATGTTTTGTCAATTGTGCCTCTCTTAAAACCATTCTCAAGAAGGTATGATGATAATGTATCATACCAAGCTCTAGGAGCTTGATGTAGTCCATATAGAGCTTTATCCAACCTATATACCCTGTCAGGGTACTTTGAGTCTTCAAAGCCAGGGGGTTGACACACATATACCTCCTCATCAATAGTTCCATAGAGAAATGCAGACTTGACATCCATTTGATACACCTTAAATCCTTTGAAGCTTGCAAAGGCAAGAAATAGTCTAATGGCTTCAATCCTTGCAACAGGTGCAAAGACATCATCATAGTCTATTACTTCCTCTTGTGTATAGCCTTGTGCAACCAGTCTTGCCTTATTCTTGATTACAATCCCTCTTTCATCTTTCTTGTTTCTGAACACCCACTTGGTGCCAATTACTCTTTTGCCTCTTGGAAGCTCAACCAACTTCCAAACTTGCTAAATTTGAAATTGTAAGAGCTCCTCTTGCATTGCTTCCACCCATGAAGGGTCTTTCAATGCCTCAATTGCTTTCTTTGGTTCTATTTGAGATAGAAAGCAGGCATTCACATCAAATTGGGCAAGATCCACACCACTGTTTTCATTTTGCAGCATATTCCTTGTTCTGATAGGAGTGGTTGGATCACCAATTATTTGTTATATTGGATGATTCTTGTGAACTCTTGATGTAGGAATGTTTTCTTCAGTCAGTTCATTCCCTAGATTAGACAGATCAAACTCACATTCACTTGAATTTTCAGCAGTATCACACACTTGATCAGCAACTGTTTGGGATGCAGAGTCAGTGTGTTGTTGAGGATCATGGGATTCCATGTCCTTGGAAGATTCAACATCAATCAATGGATCAACAGTATTGGAGAACTCTTGTTGAAGCATAGGAATCACAACAAAGTCTTCAGTAACTTTGTTTGAACCAACAGTTGTTGGTTTTGAGCTAACAGTTTCAAAACTGTTTGGGCTGTTGGAAACTGATTGTTGATTTTTACCAACAATTGTGGAGGTACCTGCAGCTGTTTCAGTAGAATACTCAAAAGAAAGAGATTTAGACAATGCATCAATATCAAATAACCAATCAGGCCCATTGCCTGCAATATTGATCCTATTCTCATTGAAAGAGACATTCATACTTTCTTCTATGATTCTAGTGACATTGTTAAAAACTCAATAAGCTTTACTTTGAGTGGAGTATCCTACAAAGAAACCTTCTTCAGCCTTACTCTCAAACTTGCCTAATGGGGATTTGGCATTAAGGATAGTGCAAGGACAGCCAAATGGTTTGAAGAAGTTGATTAAAGGCTTTCTCTTGAGGAACAACTCATAAGGAGTTTTCCCTTTGGACTTGACTACTTGTACTCTATTCTGAACATAGCAGGCAGTGTTCACTGCTTCTGCCCAGAATGTCATTGGAAGCCTAGAATCAGCTAACATGGATCTAGCAGCCTCTATCAAAGTCCTATTCCTTCTCTTAGCAACTCCATTCTGTTGGGGAGTCCTAGGGGCACTAAACTGTCTTTCAATACCTTTACTTTCACAAAAACTGTTTAGCTCATAGTTCTTAAATTCAGAACCATTGTCAGATCTAATGACTTTCACCTTCAAATCAGATTGATTTTCAATTTTAAGAATAAGAGACTTAACTAACTCAACAGTTTCATCCTTAGTTCTAAGAAATTGAACCCATGTGAACCTGGTGAAATCATCAACTATGACTAAACAATAGGCTTTCTTCCCTATACTCACCACAGGTGTAGGACCAAAAAGATCCATATGTAACAATTGTAAAGGTGCAGTAATGGAAGAAACTTCTTTGGTCTTATAAGAAGTTTTGTGTTGCTTGCCTTTGAGACAAGCTACACAATGATCATCACATGAGAATTCTTTTTGGGGCAAACCTCTTACCAAACTGTTTTTAGCTAACAAGTTCATGGTTTTAAAATTCATGTGACACATCCTTCTATGCCAAATGGCAGACTCATCATGAGATGCCTTTGAGAGTAAACAGCTTAACACATTCTGTTTAGCAATCTTTTGTGTATCTAGACAGTATACATTATCTTTTCTAGGTGTTCTTAAAAGAACATCCTTCTCATTTAGTTTAAAATCTTTTGAAAGAATAATGCATTCTGAATCTGTAAACAAAACTTTGTTTCCATTGTCACAGATTTGAGATACACTTAACAGATTGTACTTAAGTTGTTCAACAAAGAAAACATCATTAAATGTAAGTGTACCTGCCTCAACAGCTCCTTTACCTGTGATTTTTCCTCCCTTAGCATTTCCTCCAAATGCTACAAATCCACCATTGATGCTTCTGAAATCCTTCAAACAGAGTGGATTTCCAGTCATGTGCCTTGAGCATCCACTATCCACATGCCAGATAGATCCATGATTGGCTCTATGAATGCTCTGCACAAATAAAATCAGTTAGTAGCAGGAAGTACCCAGGCCATGCAGGTCTTGGGTACACCATTCAAGTCATAATACTTAAACAGAGTTTGGTTCTTTTTGATTTCATCCAAATTGGATTTCTCTAATTTGTGTGAGGAATACTTTGTAAGAACATGTGGTTCCCAAATGTTGTGATTAACATTTGAGACCTTTGAACAAACAGTTGTTGTAGAAGGTAAAACAGTTGAGTCATCATGTGACTTATTCTGTTTTGCAATTTGAGTACCAGTTTTACCCTCTTCAGAAACTGTTTGTTTCTGCAGTTTCACCCAAGCCATACCAACAGTTTTTGGTTTTGAAACAGTTGTTGAATTGTTAGTTGGTTTGGATGTAACAGTTGTAGAACTGTTAGCCTGTTTTGGCTTAGAAGTTTTAGAACTGTTAATATGTTTTGACTTAACAGTTTTAGAACTGTTATTTTGCTTTTTGAAACTTGGTTCTTTGGTGCTACACAACTGTGGGTTATAATAACAGTCTTGAGCCAAGTGATTGGATCTCCCACATGTATAGCACTTTTTAGCTTTCACAATAGGCAAACCAGTTCTTTGTGACCAGAACTGGTTCCTATTTCTTTGATTTCCTCTCACGGGTGCTGACTGAGGAAACTTTTGTACACCATGTTTTTGACATGTGCATGCAGGCATTTCAGTATGCCTTTTTACTGATCTGGGTTTAGTCTGTGCTTTTGCAGCTTCCTTCTTGGGCTTCCCAACTACAACTTCATCAGCTTTCTCTTTTCCTTTTGACTTAACACTAACAGTTGAGCTGTTTGGGTTAGAACTGTTTGGGTTCCTTTTGGGACTGTTAGCGTAAAGGTGGGGACTGTTTGTAACAGTTGTGGAACTGCTTATAGAATTAACAGCTTTGGTCAGTTTTGGCTCATTGGTGAGGGGTTCAGTGGATGCTTTTACAAACACCACAGGTTGTAAAGATGGTTTTGTGGGAATGGGCTCACAACAAATGTGATTTTCATATGGAATGCCTTCATCCTTCTTCCCAACTCCCTCATTCATATCATCACTCACTGCATACACAACTCCTTCCTCATCACTTTCAAATGGTGGATTAGCTGACTTCAGTTCCTCTGGTAATGATTCATTAACATACCTATCAGCTACATCAGACATGAGAGTTATGTAGTTGTGATTGTATGGAGGTGGGGTCTGCTTATATCCTAAACCAGTTTTCACCTTGTCTCTGATTTGTGATTGTAACAAGGTTTCAAGTTTAAGATTTGTTGTCTTAAACATGCTCATATCAATATCAACACCCTCCAACTTTTTGGTTAACTCATCAACCTTACTTTCCTTCTCACTTAGCTTCTTTTTCAGACTATCAATCTCCTCTTGAAGCTGCTCTTTTTCCCACTTATGATATTTTCTATCATAATCCATTTGCAGTTCATTGGCTTGATAATCTTTTATTTTCTTTTCAAAGCTTTCAATGACTGCACTTGATTCATATCTTCTCTCCTCCATTTTGCTTAGAGCATCACACATTTTCTTATTGTGCTCTCTAAACCTTTTAACAATAGCTCTACATTCACCAGGACATAGTTTAGGAGATACCTGAATGTCCTCAGTTGCTGGTGAATCCATCTTGATGGAGGAGTCAGTCAATGCCATCAAAGCTTTATTGTTTGTTGCCTCTTCTGCTTGATCACTCCAATCAAACCCATGGCCTTCTTGTGAGACCAATGCTGAGGAGGTTTGATTCTGAGTTAGCCTCTGACCTTGATTCTGGACTTGTCCACCAGATCTGCACTCTCTTGCAAAGTGGCCAAGCTGTTGACATTTGAAGCATCTCACCTTTGACTTGTCAAATCCAGCCTTGCCATCAGCTCTGAAATTCATATTTTGCCTTCCAGTCCTTTTGATGAACCTCTTGGCTCTAACAGTAAGCATGGCCATCTGCCATTTGAGATCCATCTCCTCAAGATCATCAGGGTGCACTTGTTCAAGATCCTCATTGGTGAGGGTTGAATGTGCATGACTGGCAAGAAAAGCTTCAAGTACAGCATCTGGAGTGTTCATATCTAGTCCAACAGCAGAACTAGTACCTGCACAACTATCAATAGAGTTAGTTAATGAATGGTTTGATTCCATACCTGAGGATGACAGGAGAGCAGCATTGTGGCTAGGGACAACATTTTTTCTTTTTCCCTCTATCTCTCCCTCAAACACTATCAAACTATTATAGAGGTCATCTAACTCTATGTCTTCAAGGGAATCCTTAGTCCTCCATTGTGCAGCAAACACAGTCCATTCATCACCTAGAGACCTAAGAAACTTTCTATTTATCTCATCTTGATCAAGCCTAACCTTAGCACTCTCTAGTTGGCTTACCAGCTTGTAAAACCTATCAAAGATTTGGGTGATACTCTCATTCTTTCCACTGGTGAAGTTCTCATAGGCTTGTTTAAGGAGATCTCTTTGGTTTCTCTTAGAACTAGCATTCCCAGCAAACCTCTTTTCCAGAGCATTCCAAAGTTCATGAGCATCATCAAATTTCTTGAATTGTTGTTGATACTCATTGGGAATTGCAATCTGGAGGATGCTGAGAGCTTTCATCTCAATCATTCTCTCCTTCTTTTCAGCATCTGTCTTTGGTGGTGGCTTCTTCTTTGGTTTTCCATTCTCATCCAGATCAATGGGGTTAGTAGGAACAGTTTTAATGATTTGCCAAACAGCATAGTCCATTAATTGGACATGCTGCTTGATCCTCAGTTTCCACATCTCAAAATCAGTTGGTTTGAGCATGGGAACACGAATGTTTGACCCAGAGCCATTTTTATCAGAAGATCCACCAGAATCCATTGAAGCAAAGTGATTTGAAAACAATTTTAAAGAACAAAGCAATATTGAAGCAAAAACCTTCAACTGGTGATCAAAGGAACCTTAATAATAAGGCTCTGATACCACTTGTCAGGATCGGATATAGATTATATCAAATAACAAGAACTAACTTTTGAATAACAAATCAAAGTTGAATAAAAGTTAATCTTTAACTATGATCACAATCAACTAAGATGTTGCGGAATCACACTTAATTGATTAAAGAAGGTTTTGAACACAAGACAATTCAATCAAACAGTAGTTTTATTGATCAACCAGAATGATTACAATAGCAAACTTCACCCCCAATCTAACTTATTATGTTAGACGAAGAACACAAATTGTTCTTAGGTTTCAACGAGAAACTTAGAGGCTTAGCACTATTCTGAAAGCAAATTACAACTTGAAGAATGAATGCAAAAAACTTAATCAACGAGTAAGTACAAATTATAAATTCTAATCTAGCATTTATACTCCTTGATCTTCCTTGATTTGCTGACAGTTAGGTAATCTTCTATCTTCTGAGATAATCTTGATGATCTTCCAAGTATTTCGAGATATCTTCAAAGATAGGGTTTCTCCATATTTAGCTCAACCAAAACTGTTTATTGAATGCAACAGTTCTTGGTTCTTCTAACAGTCTTCGGCTTCAAGGTCTTCAAACAGTTTTAGAAATTTGAACTAACAGTTCTGAACTTTGTACTAACAGTTGTAATGCCCACAGCAACTGTTATTCACAACTGTTTTCATATTTTCATCTAACAGTTTAAAACTGTTTTCCATAAACTCTTCTAACAATTTCAACTTTGCATGTTAAACAGTCTTAATGCCTTAGTTAATTTCCCAACACAAATTTGTCACACAGTTAGTCAATTACCCACAAAGTGATTGTGCCCAAATGATGAAAGACACTTGAACAAGCCATCTGCATGTTTAAATTTATAAACAATATCCAGGTGTTTGATAAAAAGGGGGATCTGTAGTAGTGTATTGGTCATGAAATGGTACCTTGGAGCAATTGTGTCACCGCTATTCTTCAATATCTGAACTTTAATTTATCATTTCCATGTCTCCAAGTTCCAGAATTCCAGTGACTGTTATTCGATCAACAACCTAAAAAGTCACAAACGAACACAATCTCCATATTGTTTCATATACAGGTTCTCAAGAAATATCATTTATTACCCTTTTACAATGTGAAATACAGGTTCATAAACAAACACATGTACACACACACACTGTAACATACACTTAAACACACATTTGAACACACACTGAAACACACATTTGAGCACGCACGCTGAAATACACACACAAACACTTGAACACGCACACACACAGAGTGGAACAAACACACACACACTCACACGCACACACACACTGGAACAAACACACGCACAGAACACACCACCGGAACATACACACCCTCACCGGAACACACACTGACTCACGCACACACACTAGAACAAACACATACACACACACCCACACCGACTCACACACACGCACAGAACACAAACACACACGCAGAACACACACACTCACCGGAACACCCATAAACAGAACCACCGAAACAAAAATTAAAAAGTACATACCTCGATCGTCAATGGAGAAATGTGTCGGGTTCAGGGGTGCAGCGGCGGCGGTGCGGGCGTACGGCAGCAGGGTTCGACTACCGGTGGTGGCTTGCGGCGGCGGCAGCGACGTGGGGAGATCGGTCAATATATTGTACGGCGTGGGGAGGAGCAACCATGGAGCGGCAGCTTGGGTTTTGGGGGAAAAGGGTTTCAACAATATGTAGCAGATAGGCGATCAATTTGAGGTTTTTAATTTAGATGCAACTGTGACGACGTCAATTGTGACAACAAGCTCTATCTGTGACGACGGTGAAAATTTAGGGGGGGAAATAACGCGCGTTTTTTTAGTTGCAATTGTGACGACACCAATTGTAACGACACGGGGCTTTAGTGGCGACATGTGGCCCGCTCAACTACATGTCGTCACAATTGGTGTCGTCACAATTGCCAAGATTTCTTGTAGTGAAAGCAAAGACAGTGAAGCAAAGTCTGATGGTCTAGTCTCTCCAAAGAGGAGGCAAAGCAAAACACATGAAGAAAGTATTAGTGCACTAATCATTTGCTTATAAGCGAAGCCTGAAAAACTCGAGTGGACACTAATAATTCCAAATAATGATAGAGTGAAGAAGAAAATCATTTAGAAAATCATTCATACCTTTAAAACCAAGATGATTTACATAGCATATGAAAGCAAAAGCTCACGACCACATGACATACATTGATATGTTAAACTCTTCCTCATTTATAATGGACTAGAATAAATGTACGTGTGATACACGAGTCAGTTTAAAGAATAATAAATATTAAACATGAGTAAAAATGTATTAAATAACAATAAAACGCAAATTAAATGAGAGTTAAAACAAATGACGACGTATGACATCAACACTCTAATCAGCGATGGAAACATGACACAAGCGGGAGGGCAGACTTGACGGCAGAAACATGGTAGCATGAGACGATGAGACGTGATTGTTTTTTTTTATATAAATCATCAATCATTATTTTTACAATTAATGGTAGTAAAGTTAAACGTTATTGATTATATTGAAAAGAATTAAAATGATTACATTATATTTTAGAATTATAAAACTAAGAATTTGGTTAAAAAAAGATATTTTGAAATATTATAAAGGGTAAATATAATATTTGTAAATTAAGGTGGTATATACGATTTTATATGATTTAACAAGGGCATATATGAAATTATCTCTAATAATTTGACTACAAAAGTTAAAATTGATTTTTTGATTTTAAGTGAATAAATGATAAGATTAAATATTTTTTAAATTAACAATTTAGATCGTTTAATAAATTTTATTAAATTAATCTTTTATATATATTAAAAGATTAGAAAATGATTCTTTTAGGGGTGCGTTTGGTACAGAGAATGGAATTGGAGAGAAATGATTGAAGAGAATGGAATTGCAGAGAAAGAGAATTAGTCTGGAGAAGGAGAATTGAATCTTCTGTTTGGTAGCACAGAGATTTGAACAGAGAAATATAACAAAGAATCATTTCTCTTGTTTGGTAACACAAAATTTTCAACTGAGAATTGTACTAAATTAACATTTGCATTTTTATTATTCCATAAGAAACAATCAATTTTTTTTATTGTTTTTCTTGCATTTAACCAAATAGCTGAAATGCACAATAAATTTTTACATAAATTTCTTATTAAACAAAAAACAATCCTCCATATCCAGAATGTGAAGGCATATTCAATAATAGATAAATAAATTAGAAATGGATTTCCTTTGTTTGTGTCCACAAAGTTCTTTCACCAGCTCAAAGGTTTCGATCGGTCCACAATTTCTCTGTGTTCTTCGATGGGAACAAGAAAAAGAAAAGGTCCAATGGGTCAAGCTCCAGAAATTTGATTTCTCTTCTCCACTGTGCTTTTTTTTGTTCGATGCTCTTCGTTCTCCACCCACCTGTACACAGCAGCTTTGCTTAATCGATCTTCCCTACGATTCATAACAGCAAAGTAATTAATTTGATAAGAAATTGTGATTTCGAATGATGATGATAGAAGCAAGTATCAAAGAAACCAACGAAAGCAAACCTGAATTGTGTTAGTCCTTGCCGTGAGAGGTGGAGTTGACGCCGTCAGAGTTGCCGCCGCTAGGGTTTGCCGCCGCTGGGGTCGCCGGAATTCGCTCGGTTGCTGGGGTTGCCACTGGGGGAGGCGCATGGGAGGAATCGATTGAAGGTCTCCGTTGAAGGGGAGGAATCGACGTGAAGGAGCGATGGAGAGGATGAGGATAGAGACGAACGCAATCGATCGGATAGAGACGAATGGCTTGAATTGGAATTCTCCGCTTTTTTTTTTATTTCTTCAGAGAGACATAATTAGAATTCTCTCCAATTCTCCGCCTAAGATATAGAAATAAAAATAGGGAATAGGAATTCTAGCATTTCTCATTTTCCAATTCTCAATTGTAACCAAACAAGAGATTTAATCTCTAATTCCATTTCTCTACCCTCATTTCCCTCTACCAAACACACCCTAGGTAACAATAGAGAGTTGTATTCCATTTGTTTCAAACGTACGTAGTGTAATGCTTAACACATTAGAAGACCCTTGTAGTATAGGTATAGGTGATGATAAGTATTCACACTAGTAGCTTCACACAACGAATGGCAGAAGGTACAAAAATCATTCGAACCAAAGCCAATAGCCAAGACACCCCATCCATAAAGAATTACATACTATTTACACAGACTTGACTAAACCCACATGTTATATATATAGGAACTAATAAGATGTGTTAATGGATAAAGTTCAAACATAAGTCATATAGTTCTTCAAATCCCCATACCTTATATATACCTCTTAGTTTTTTTTATGCATCCCTAAGTAACACCACGGTACTAAAAATATAGCTGACTAGTTAGCATTACTTTTTGACACAATTCCGAATCATATTCTTGTAATATATATATTATATTATAAAGTATTTAACTTTCTCTCTTTAAATATTTAAGATTCTTAATTTTATGTAGTGTAAGTTTTTATGCTTAAAATACAAACACTTAAAAAATAGCATAACAAATCATTCCCTTAATTATCTCAACTAATTTAAGGCAACTATTACTTTAATAAATCACTAAATATCACAAAAACTATTTTATTTATCTAAGTTTGGCTAAATTAATTACATCAATACAATTTTAAGGCTATAGTATATTTTCTAGTTACTTAACAATAATAATTTTTAATTATTTTTCAAAAACTATTTTAACAACTAATAATATGGTTGATTGTAAAAATAAAATAAAGAAACCAACAAAAGTAGAAAAAAACATGGATAAGTTGACTAACACCGCATTTAACACAACCATACCCTACTTTAAAATCAAACATGTTATCAAGCACAAACTATTGTCATTACCGTCGCATTACACGGGTACAATACTAGTTCTTGTAATTAATTGTAAATCTAAGAGAAACACATAAGTGTTACATAAGAGGGTTCAAATTTACCACATTGAGAAGAAATAGGAGTAGTTGACACCACCTAAGGGAATTAGTTGGGAGATTAATGAGAGATTCATTAATAAAATAGAGCTTCTCTCAATCATAAGTTAATTTTACCAAGATTGTCTTTAAACAAAATTACATGTCATGCGGAAAAAGAAATGGATACAATTATATATATAAATATTTTAAAAAAATTCAACGGTGAAAAGGTTACAAAAAGGAGTTTTGAATGGATCATCACCATCTCTTGAAATTTCAAAAGTAGAAAATAATCGATCAAAGTTTTACCAATACTAGATTAAAATAAAATAATAATTACAAGGCTCAAATTAAAGATTTATATTGTGCTCTAATTTCTTTTGGGATATGTACGTCATCCGTGAATCACCAAATAATGAAGCGTGAATACGCTATATAAAATAATAAGTACTAAATATAGAATCGGTGAATCACCATATATGATAAATATATAATTTAATTATTATATAACACTATAAATAGAAAGACTTGTAAATAGCAATTTTGGAAAGTGCCTTTTGGGGCATCAATGTCTATCCATCGTACAACTAAAGCGTGTAAACTAAATTAAATATTACATATTAAATATAAATAATTAATCATAGGCTTACGTCACACTACCTCACTCCCACCGAAAAGCTTTACAAATATCACACCATTTTAGCATATTTATTTTAAGCCACAACTTCCATTCAAAACAACTTACAACCAACAGAAGCTATTATATTCATGCATGACACTAATTTCTCTCAATTACCAATGATCTCTTAGCCTAGTGGTTAAGAGTGGGGGAGACGAAGCCTTCTAGGAGGTTCATGGTTCAAACCTTGACAATGATGTTTAATTTTAACTTGGTATTTACTAACTTACTAACAACTAACTTTGCCGTTTAAAAAAAAAAAAAACTAATTTCTCTCAACTGCCATCGCCTGAACAATCCTCATCTTCAACTTCTGTGGTTGTTCGGTGAAGTTGGCTTCACAAAACCTAAAGAAGAAAGCTGGAAGAAAGAAGTTTGGCAAAACCCGACAACCGGTTTACCATGGAGTGAGGAGTAGAGATGCGGGTAAGTGGGTTTGTGAGGTAAGAGAGCCTATCACGCAGTCGAGGGTATGGTTGGGGTCTTATCCAACGCCCGAAATGTACACGTGATATACAAAATGCAGCGAAGAAGGCGGCGGAGGCTTTCCGTGTAGATGTGGTGGCCGGCGACGAAAGTAGTGTCGGAGTCCTCGTGTTACATGGATGAAGATGAGATATCTGGTATGCCGGAAATTCTTAACAGCATCGTGGAGGCACTCATGGTCCCGCCACCTGAGACGGTGGGGTACAGTGACTTTGAGGATCATGTGGACGTTTGTTCTGCTCACTTGTTATTGTGGACTTTTTTGTAGTTGTATTATTAAATTTTTTTGTCCCCTTGAATGAGATTGAATTATTGTTTTCTGTAAATATTCGATTCATTAATTTTGTGTAAAAATTCCTTCGATTTGTATATGTGTTTCGTGTTTGATTAATTAAATTATAAATAAGCACTTTTTTTGTCATTGAATCAAACTCCTTGTTTATATATGTCACTACAACACAAACAGGAAATTTGCGAAGGTTGATATTCGTAGCAAAAAATAGACAAGTTGCAACGGTATTGCGACGGTTTTACGACGAACTTCAAGGCATAAGCTCATCACAATCATGTGGTCAAAATTAGTGACGGAATAGTGATAGACTAGCGACGGACGGTTTTGCGACGGAAATTACCGACGGAATAGCGTCGGACTAGCGATGGACGAATTTGCGACGGAGAAAACGGACGCAAAACCGACACAAAAGTATATAAATGAATAAAAGTTATATAAATAAATAGTCCGTCGCAAAATTTCACACTTTTGCAACGGACCTTGAATTCATATTTTTGCAATATTATTAGATAAAAGGTTGTAAAAAAAGCAACAACAAACATGAGTCATATAGTTTATTATACTTGTTGGCGGTTCGTAATGTAAGAGGTTTTATATTTTTTTATGGACACCCTCGTGTGAATTTTCATATATTTATATGCACATCTACTAATGTTAAAAATCGTTTTTCATATAACGACACGTCCGACTTGGACAAATAATTTTTTTAAATTTTTTATGTGTTTGTAATTTATATAATAGTGTATTATAAGATATACGAGTTTGCTATACGGGAATAATAATTAAAAGATAAAGAAACAAGTTTAGGTCCGTCACAAATCCGTCGCAAATTTCACACTTTTTTTATTGTTAGATAAAAAGTCATAAAAATGGCACAATTGACACAAGTCATCTCATTTATTATACTTGTTGGCAGTTTGGTAAAGTAAGAAGTTTTATATGTATTCTATAGGCACGCTCGTGTGAATTTTCATATGTTTTAATACACATTTACTAATCTTGAAATATCGTTTATCGTACAATGACACGTACAACGACACATGTGTTAAAATGAATCAAAATTTGAGCTTTAAGTAGTACTAATATTTCAAGATTATTTTCTTTGTTTTACAAGATGTATTTCATCTTGCAATAAAGCTTTCGAGATTATCAACTTCAAGGACTATGTCCCATTAACCCTTGATTTTGAAGAACTGAACTAAGAAGCATGACGTCAACTGTTTAAAACTCAGTGTAAGTTTTGGAGCATCCAAACATCACCATCGGGAACTCATGCATAATTGAATCTTGCCAGCACCACAAGACTATCTCTAACTTGTTGGGCAATATCGATTCATCGGTTGACGAGAAAACTTTGGTTACTTGTATGATTAATGTCCTTGGCGAAAAATTCGAGCATCTCTCTAGCATCATGCATCATGGGGAAAAGCTTCCTACATTCCTTCGGGCTAGGTCCATGCTTCTTTTTGAAGAGCATCCTCTTCTTCAAACCCATACCTCAACGGTAACGTATCAGATCACTCATCTGCATCCCCGGTTACTATTTCTTTCATAATCCCCCCGCACCGGTCATTAAGGTTGCAATCCTTGCCGGAACGACAAATGACGGCAGCCTCGTCATGTGCCGTCCACTAACTATCCCACTGCCGCTAATGGTAATGCAACTAGCCGACCTGCACCACCTTCTAGTAGCCTTCCGACACTCTTTCCCTCGCCATGGGGTTTCCCCGTGTATGGCAGTAGGGATTCCGCCTTGGATGATTTCTCTGTTTAGCTCTCGTAGCCCATCTAACATAATTAACAAACCGAGTTCTTCTAGCATCAGATCAAATGAAAACTTCATTTTTCTACATTAGACCCACTTCCTCATGTGTCTACCGAACATGCAAAAATGCTCTTTCTATTGATTTAGATGACAACCGTTGGTATGTGGATAGTAGAGCTATCTCACATATTACTCGGACTCAGGTAACCTCGATACCGTTTTTATTACAAAAAAACGTTTTAATACAAAAACTTTGCCATTTGTTATTGTTAACAATGGATCATTTGTTCTTGTTACTCATATCGGTTATTGTAGTTTTGTTAATACTTATCAGACATTGTATTTAACAAATGCGTTTGTTACTCCTAATATGATTGAAAATCTTGTGTCTGTTTGAACGTTCACCCGAGAGAACAAATGTTCTATAGTATTTGATTAATTTGGTTTTTCTATGAATGACTTCAAGACGAAGCATAGCCTATTCCGCACTGATTGCTGGCTCCGGATACCTCTACCTTTTTACCACTCGTTATTTGCTTTCTTGTCTTCAACTCAACCTAATTGGCATCGTCGAATAGGTCACCCTTGATAATTAATATCTCGTTGACTTATTAATTGTAATAAAGTGTCTTCGAACACTCTTTTGTCATCATTGTAAATTAGACAGACAAGTTAGATTACCTTTTAATGTTTTGCTACTGCTTTTGATGGACCATTTGATATTATACATTCAGATTTGTGAGACTCCACTGTTATTAGCTTTAGTGACATTATAATTATATTATCCCTTAATGTCTAATTCCTTGTTATAATTTTAGTAAATGTGGGTGTGTTTATATGCCAATTGTTGATAATTTTGGGTTTTTATTAGATGTTTGTGTTTGAGTATTTGTACTTCTTTTCAATACGATCGAACAAGCATGGTTCTATTAGAGAATCTATAGAATACCATGTAGTCATGAATGTGTATGGGTCATGATCTTTTGATATCTTCATCATTTGAGCTATCGTAACTTGACCCTGACTCTATTTTCAGCAAATGAAGTCATTTCCTCAACTCTGCAAACATGGAGGAAAAATACACTTTTCAAAATAACAAAAGCAAAGAAAATTATATAGGTGTTTAAACGTTAAGGAGGAATCCAAATATCCAACTAAACAAACAATTTGAAAGGAGAGTTATTATTGTGACAAAGGATTTTTCTACATCAATACTAATTAGAGGATGTTGGATTTGAATTTTGGAACTCGTTATGTGATTATGGCAACTTGAAATTGGCATACTACAATACTTAGTTTTCATTGTTAAGATAGTACTCTACTTCTGATTATCATATTGCTTAAGCATCTATTAATCTATGTAGCATAATCAGTTTCAAATCAATTGCAAGAAAACTAATTATCCTAAGGGTAACACAAAATCACCTATAAACCATTTCTTTGAAGCTATTTGGCAATTTCACAAAACTTACATTTATTTTTCCACACTAAAATGTCATCTTTGACATTTTATCTAATATATCCTTAGATATGAAAATTTTGCCAAAATATCAAACATTTTATTATATAAATATTACAATTTCAACCAACAAAATGAGATCAAAACACTATTTCCTACATAACATTTCCTTACAGCTAATTGTTGATTCTCATTATTCATATCATATAATCCCCTTCAAACACACATCAGAAACACCCCTAAACATAACATATATCAGCTAATTTCAACTAGTTCTAAAACCACAAAAAGTGAATAGATTAGTAGTTACCACTTAGTTGAAAACTGACTCTTACAAAGCAATCTGAACCAGATCATACATCTTCAATAGAAGGAACTTCCAACACTGAAGTCCGACCATGTGTGTTGTGTGTGTTGTGTATGTTGTGTATGTTGTGTTTGTGTTGTATGTGTGTTGTGTGTATGTGTATGTGCGTGTTTATAGGTTGTGTGTGTTCTCTGTGTGTGTGTTGTGTTTGCTATGTGTGTGCGTGATTAGGGGTTGTTTGTGTTTTGTGTGCGTGTTTGTGTGTGTTGTGTTGTGTTGTTTGTGTGCGTGAGTGTGTGTTGTGTGTACGTGTTTAGGGGTTGTGTGTGATCTGTGTACGTATGTGTGATGTGTGTGTGTGCGCGCGCGTGCGTACGTGTTGTATGTGTTGTGTGTGCATGTTTATGGGATGTGTGTGTTCTGTGTTCATGTGTGTGTGATGTGTGTGCGCGTGTTTATGGGTTGTGTGTTGTGTGTGCGTGTGTGTGTTGTGTGTGTGTGCGTGTGTGTGATGTGTATGTTGTCAGTGTGTGTTTAGGGGCTGTGTATGTTATGTGTGTGTGTGTGTGCAATGTATGTGTGTTGTGGGTGTTGTGTATGCGTATTTATGGGTTTTATGTGGTTTGTGTGTGTGCTTTGTGTGTGCTATGTGTGGGCGTGTGTATGATATGTGTGTTATTTGTGCATGTTTATGGGTTGTGTGTGTTCTGTGTGTGTGCGCGCGTGTGTGCGTGTTTATGGGTTGTGTGTGCTCTATGTGCGTGTGTGTGATGTGTGTGTTGTATGTGTGTGTGTTGTGTGTGTTGTGTATGCATATTTAGTGGTTGTGTGTGTTGTGTGTGCGTGTGCGTGTCTGTTGTGTGTGTGTGTGTGTGTGTGTGTGTGTGTGTGTGTGTACGTGACGTGTATTCAGTGTATGTGTGTTTATTGGCTCTGTGTTTTGTATGTGTGTATGTGTGATGTGTGTGTTTGAGAGAGAGTGTGTGCTATATGTGTGTACTGTGTGTATTCTGTATGCGTATATGTGTTGTGTGTGTGCTTTATGTGCGTGTTTATGGGGTGTGTGTGTTCTGTGTGCGCATGTGTATGATGTGTGTGTGTGTGTGCGTGTTTATGGGTTATATGTGTTATGTGTACGTGTCTACAAGATTTGTGTGCTGTGTGTATGTGTGTGTTGTGTGTAAAATTCATTCTCTAGTTTAATAGTAAGATCGTTGATTGTGTAACTCTGCAAAGTTAGATGTTCCTAGTTCAATGTATGTTGTGTGTGCGTGTGTGTGATGTGTATGTTGTGTGTGTTGTTCGTGGGCTGTGTGTGTGTGTGTTGTTTGTGATGTGTGTGTTGTTTGTAGGCTGTGTATGTACTGTGTGAGTGTTGTGTGTGTTTTATGTGTTGTTTCTAGGCTGTGTTTGTGTTGTGTGAGTGTTGTATGTGTTGTGTGTATTGTTTGTGGGTTGTGTGTGTGTGTTGTGGGCTTCTTATATGTGACTTGTTTTAGTTGTTTGGTTTTTCAATGGTTTACTTTGTTAGTTTATGGGTCATAATGAGTTATATGTGACTTGTATATAAAACAGGTTAGAATTATTATTATATTGTATTATTTGAAAAACGAAAAAAACCAATAACACCGATATCAATAGCAGCGACACCAATAGCAACGATAATAGGAAGTAGCAGCGATAGCAGACAGTATCGGCGACAGACAATAGCAACAACATCAATAGCAGCGACAGACAATAGTAGCGACTCCAATAGCGACATATGGGTATTAGCATCGGGGCAATAGCAGCGACTCAATAGCACGGACATGTCGCTTCTAAATCCTTTAGCAGCGACTTTTGGGAGTATTAGCAGCGACATTTGTCGTTGCTAGTGTTGGTAGACCATGGCCGTTTCCGAATGTAATGATAATGTATATAACATGTTACAAGACGATTATTTGCAAAATACTGATTGTTATGATTTAGAATATTATATATGTTGCATGTTTTAGAGGATAACATTTTGTAAAAATTATCATCATAAGCTTCAACAACTTTTTGTTGACTCGGAAAATACATCATACGTTGGGTGTATGACGTGTACCAAACTTTCAACTCTTTTGAAAATGTTTAACGTTAGAACAAGTAATTGATAGATTGATAAAAGTTTCACAAACCTATAAGATAGTTCAATGAAATACTCCTCGTATCAGTTTCCACATAACCAACGAAAAATAGATATACCAATAGGATTAAATATCAAAATAATACATGCATGTCGAATTCATTTGTTAGTGCATAGTTATGGTTCCAACATTTTCTTAGACGAATCATGTTTGTAAAATATCTTTTTCCTTGTAAATATATTATTATATAATGTTATACCTTTATTCTAGAGTAAATTACTGAAATGGTCCATGTGGTTTACACAAAACTGCTGGCTTAGTCCTTTATAATAAAAAATTACGCCAGAGGTCCATGTGGTTGACATTTTGTTACTGAAATGGTCTTTTACACTAACAGTCATCCAAATTGGCTGTTAGTTGTCTTTTAGTGCAGGGGCATTTTGGTCTTTTTACACTACAAGGACAATTTCAGTAATAAACCACAGGAACCATTTCAGTCATTTGCAAACCACAAGGACCATTTCAGTAATTAACTCTTTTTTATAATATATATATTTCTTAAATTTCTTTTGTTTTGTTTTTTTAGTTTATTTTATACTTTTTTTTCATTTATTTTTGTTGTTATTTCTTATGTTCTTAATTTTTTTAATTATTCGTTAAATAAATATTACCAAACATCTTAGGAATTCTCTTTTTTATTTTTCATTGCTTTTTTTATCTCTTTGTGAAGATTCTTTTTATTTTTTCCTTTTATACTTTTAAGTATTACTTTAAGAATACATTTTCTTGACTTGATTATTATCTTTTTATTTTGTTATATTTTACTATTCTAAATCGTTTTTTTACTTGACCATTATGTTTCGTTTTGACCATTATTTTTTAATTTTTTTTAAGAATTTTCTTTTTTCATTAATAAAAAACATATGTTATATTCATTTATTAAAATATCAGTTGATTTCAATAAAACTTAATAATCCTATATATAAAAAATGTAACACCTTAAAATAGGGGCTAGTAGTAACTGATTGTACTTGTTGCTTTGTTGTTTGGACATTGACTTTAATTGTGGTTTTGTTGTTAAATGGTGTAATTCTTAAGGTTATTTAGTTATAATATTTGTCATTTCAATCCTACAAGATTGACCCCCTTTTTTAATATATAAGATTATTAAGTTTATTGAAATCAACTGATATTTTAATAAAAGATTATAACACATGTTTTTTATAAAATGAAAAAAGAGAATTCTTAAAAGAAAATTAAAAAATAATGGTCAAAATAAAACATAATGGTTAAGTAAAAAATGACTTAAAATAGTAAAATATAAAAAAATAATAATCAAGCCAAGAAAATGAATTCTTAAAGTAATACTTAAAAATATAAAAGAAAAAAATAAAAAGAATCTTCACAAAGAGATAAAAAAAAGCAATGAAAAATAAAAAAGAGAATTCCTAAGATGTTTGGTAATATTTATTTAACGAATAATTAAAAAAAATTAAGAACATAAGAAATAACAACAAAAATAAATGAAAAAAATGAAAAAAAAGTATAAAAGAAACTAAAAAAATAAAACAAAAGAAATTTAAGAAATATATATTATAAAAAAAGAGTTAATTACTGAAGTGGTCCTTGTGGTTTGCAAATGACTGAAACAGTCCCTGTGGTTTATTACTAAAGTGGTCCCTGTAGTGCAAAAAGACCAAAATGCCCGTACACTAAAAAATAACTAACGGCCAATTTGGATGGCTGTTAGTGTAAAGGACCATTTCAGTAACAAAATGTCAACCACAGGGACCTCTAGCATAATTTTTTATTATAAATGACTAAATCAGCAATTTTGTGTAAACCACAAGGACAATTTCAGTATTTTACTCTTTATTCTATACTAGTATAATGACCCGTGCACGCACGGGGTAATCTTTAAAAAACTAAAACATTTAATATGTAATAAAATATAAATAAAATATATATAATAATCTAAACAAACAGAATCATATTCATAGAAATAATAACTAATAAAACGAAATATTTATCGAATGCTCAAGAATTGAATTAAGACGGAGCTTTCATATTTTCAGTAGTATTTCATCTATATTACATTCATAATTTTATTTGTTAAGTTACTATCATCGTTACAAATATAAAACATTGAGGAAATTAAGTTTACTTGGTGTGTACAATGATTCTTAAAAATGATATGAAGATTCACCTTAAGTCCTTAACATATATTATCTGAACATGAGCATAATACCTCAATAGTGTTTAACATTGATACTTGTAATCATTTATGTGTTCGACATCTTCATTTACTCAAGCAAAATTACTATCTCTTAAAAATAGTTTAGATCAAATTATGTTCAATGCTATCATGTAATCATTTATTTGTTTAACCTCTTCTTTCGTTAGACGTCAACGTGATACACGGTTAGTTATATTTATTTTTATCAAAATATAATTATAAAAAACATAGTAGTTTAAAAAATGTGAGTCAAAGATCTAAATATAAATAATTAATGCTTCTTAATTTCAAAATCTTAGGGATTATTTTAAAATATAATTTAGCCATAACTTTTCATTGTCATTACATAAAATCCAAATTATAAATAAAAAAGAATATATAAATCACCTCGTTAGCTTATAATAACCTTGTCTCAAAATTTGGAAATTAATCATACTCATAATCTTTTTTTTTTTGACATGCAAAGCTCTGACGGTTAATTACTTACAAATAGTGTGTTTATTGAAACCTTACACTTTAATCAATATTTTATTATGAAATCACATACATTGAAAAACAGATAGAGAGTTTAACGTTGTATGATTATCTCGATGAAAAAGATGATTGATTTACATATTCACAAACATAAACTATCCCATAAAGGTATTATACCTCACTAATCTGTTGTAGATATATATTATTATATACTCTAAGTCAAAAATACATCATAAAAAAGGATACTGATCTATTGATTCATAACATGAAAACTAACTATAAATATGTTTACTGGTTTATAGTTTTTAAGAAAATAATCAAGAAAATACATATTCTCATTTAGAAAAAGATTAAGTGTCATTACATTTCAAAAAAAAATTAAAGATAGTAATTCACTTGTTTTAATGGTTGTGAAATATATTTTTTACTAATAAAAATTTAACAAAATTAATTTTGTGTCACTACGATAAAATTTACGTCAAAATGTAGATAAAAATGATACGATTGTAAATATATAATAACATTTTTACCAATCATTATATATTAAAAGTTATAAAAGAAAAACTACAAAAATATACAATTAAATACATTCATTAAATATAAATATATAATTTATAAAAACACCCCCTATATATTTTCATATAACTCCCTTATAAATGCTTCCATATACACTTTCAGGAATCATTCTAATTTTAGAAGTCAAAATTAATAAATAAAAGATTTTGATTGGTTAATAGAATTTTATTTAAGAAAACTTCCTCATATTTGATTTTCTTTTAATATATATATATAGATATAGATATTAAATTATTAGTCACATAATGTGTGCTTCTGTCTCCACGCGCGTGGTACCTAGTACATATAAAAGGATATAATCTTGCAAGTATTAATAGTATGCAAGGCTCAAATTTTGTTTCATAATAATATCTAATATCTAATATCAATTTTATATATGACTATAACATATCTTTATTTAAAGAAATATAATATATCAACTATAATATTCTATTTTATAGATTTTCTTAAGAACACATATATTTATTTAAAGAAATATAATACATCAACTATAATATTCTATTTTATAGATTTTTTTAAGAACTTCCTGATAATTATGAATCATAACATCCTATTTTCCATAAATTTACTTTTCTTATATCCAGTGAGAATTCAAAATTGAAACTAATTTTAGATACCAAAGTTTATTAATTTTCAAACTTTGCATAATTTTACGTGATTATTTATAAATATGTATGTTTATTAACAGAGGATTGTAAATATTGTATATTTAGAACAGAAACAATTATGTTTAGATTTTTTCCTATATTACCATGTATATTTTACAATTGCATTTTCTATATATAATATATCTTTTAAAAACCTAAAAAATTAAAGTTTGTTTAATATCCCCGTATTTATATACGAGATGTTAATCAGTATATATAACAAAGAGTTTGCTTCAACGACAAACAAGTTCTTCATTATTATTTTAATAATTAATCAAATACATATACAAATTGAGTGTATTTATACACAAAATGAATTATTTTTACAAGAAACAATAATTCAATCTCATTCAAGGGTGACAAAAAAAAAATTTAATAGTACAAATACTAGAAAGTCCATAATGACGTGTCAGCAAAACAAAAATCCACATGATCCAGAAGGTCACTGTACCCCACCGTCTGAGGTGGCGGGACCATGAGTGCCTCCGCCATGCTGTTAAGAAATTCCGGCATACCATATATCTCATCTTCATCCATGTAACACGAAGATTCCGACACTACTCTCGTCTCCACCACATCCTCCGTGTAACGGAAAGCCTCCGCCGCCTCCTTCGCTGCTTTTTGTATATCACGTACATTGTTAGACTCCGGGACCGGCAACCGCCAAACTGAGTCGGCAAAATTCAAACAAGCGGATCGACCCCTCATGGCTAAAACCGCGACATCATGTGCTCTGGCAGCCATTTCAGAAGTAGGATAAGACCCCAACCACACCCTCGACTGCGTGATCGGCTCTCTTACCTCACAAACCCACTTACCCGCATCTCTACTCCTCACTCCACGGTAAACCGGGTGTCGGGTCTCGTTAAACTTCTTTCTTCCAGCTTTCTTCTTGGGGTTTTGTGAAGCCAACTTCACCGAACAACCACGGCCATCTTCCTCGCCGACGTTGGTGTGATCAGAAGTGGAAGATGAGGATTGTTCAGGCGATGAAAATTGAGAGAAATTAGAGTTATGCATGAATATAATAGCTTCTCTTGGTTGTTAAATGTTTTGAATGGAAGTTGTGGCTTAAAATAAATATGCTAAAAATGGTAGTGATATTTATAGACAAACATTTTAAGATATTTGTATAGCTTTTTGGGAGTGAGGCAGTGTGACGTAAGCCGAAGTTATTATTTTTTTATTTTTATTTAATATTTAATATTTAATATTTAATTCACACGCTGTACGACGGGATAGACGTTGACGCCCCCCATAAGGCACTTTCCAAATTTGCTAAAAACAGGTCTTCCTATTTATAGTTATATTTATATATATAGTTATATATAGTTATATACGGTGAGTCACTGATTCTATTATTAGTAATGATTTTTTACAAAGTTTTCACGCTTCATTATATTTTTATACGCTTTAATAATTTATTATATGAGTATATCTTATTTTTAATTATTTATTACCTTTTTGAGTAAATTATAATATATGACCGTATAGTTTAATTTACGGACTTTATCTCGGTCTCGGTAACATAATTTTTAGAGGTCAAGTTTCACGCAATATAAAGTTTATGATTTTTACTCTCTTATTATAAAATTGTCAAAATAATCGTCATCCAAATAAAATAAAAATAATTTATTTAATTAGGTTACAATTTGTTTGATTAGGTTAGTTTGGGTTTCAAATAGTTGAGTATGGTTATTTAGTTTTAGATCATAAAGTTATTTTCATAAAGTATGGTTATATTTTATATGGCATATCCAAATAAAATAAAATAAAGAGATTTGGATCGATCATCACTCTCTCTTAGTAATCCTGATATATTAACCACAAACTATTAAGATGCTAGCAACAACAAATACAAGGTTTGTATATGATCACAATCATAAATCAAACGCCAACCAAGATGAAAGAAACCATCTAAGCTAAAGAAACAATTAAAATTACCCAGCCCACCCAGCTGATCCTTTTTTATCCACAACAAAGAATTACTCTGGACAAATCCCAAGATACTTGAATCACCAAAGAGTTTATACGAGATTACTACTTCATTTCTCAGTCTCCACACTGCCCAGCACAACATGTATAGAGCAGCGAGAAATGCCTCCAGTTTTTTTCCTTTCAACCCAAAACTAGTCCCCCATCGAAGCAATTCTTGTACCCAGCTAAACGACAATCTATCCACGCCTCACCACCTGCAAAACTCTTCGAATATGGTTAAAATAATGAAACAGGGGCAGTAAATATGATTTTCACTTTTCGGAGCCGATTTGCAAAAGATACATAAGTCATTAATTTTATGTATTCCACACTTAAAAAGATTAACCATGGTAGGTAACCTCTCATGCTATAATCTCCAAATAAAAGTATTAACTTTACTCGGAGTGTATTTGGAGCCAAACAGCTTTGGTTCCACCAATCGTATAGTCAACCATATCTTCCTGAGCCACCCTAAGTGAAAGGTATAGAATGAGTGTATAGTGTGATCCGTAAGTGTATGTGTAGAGAGAGTTTGACAATTACACCTTAATGTGTGTGTTTCTTCTATTGCATATGTCAAAAGTTACATTGAGTCAATGTTTACAAACTATTTATACTAAGTACATAAAATGTACTATTTACACAAAATACAGACTAGATCTAATCATAAAATCTAGATCTAACAATCTCCCCCTTGATTCGATCTAGTCTATGTTCCGTTCACCTAAGATTCTTTGCCATCTACGAAGAGTAGCTCTTTCACGCATCTTAGCTTCTATCTTCTCCATAATATCAGTCATGCTTACTCTTGCAGATTGATCAAAGTCATCCTTAAGGCTGAAGCTGTGCTCTCTGATCTTGATAAGCCAGACTCTAAGTGAACCATCAGAATAAGCATTGAGTTCCTTGGTCCTTAGAAAGAATTTCTCCGTCTTGCTGTTGAAGAGAACTATTCCATCATCTTCTCCAGTCTCATCATCCCTCCAAATAGTTTGAAACATTTCTAGCTCTTCAATTCTGGGATGTGTGGTGTTTGGCTTCAGAACATTGATCTTAGCTTTGTCTGCCTCTGCACCAAGCTGGATGTCATTTCTCTCAGCAAGTCGAAATCTTTGCTTCATAAAGTCTAGCAAGATCTTGTAGCCTGCATTGTTTGCTTTGGAACTGTGTTTCTTGAAGGGTTTTGATCAGAACCAAACCACCCAATGACACAAACTGGTCAAACCTGGGTTTGATTCTACTGGTTCAATCCTAAAAGCGGAACTGGATTGAACACAACCCTCTAAACCCCAAAAGGGTTAGGATCTTAAAACTAATGATCATCATAGCTTCTGATAAACTAACAATCCACAGATAAGGTTATAAGAAAATATACCTGATCAGTAACAATGGGATTGCTAAAATAAGTCCACCACTACTGCACCTCCTTGGAACTGGCTGCTAGACCGCTCCTGGATTACCAAACAACGATACTCGAAAAACCGAGAATGTATGTGTGTGTATGCGTCGACCGTTAAAGTCGTAAAACACCTTTGGTGTTTTACTTCTTCGACTTCGACGAGAGAAGAGAGAGAGGTCGAGAGAGAGTGCGACGAGAGAGAGAGAGAGAAGGAGAGTGGTGGCTAGGTATTTCTTCCTTAATCCCTTTTTTTCTTATGTTAATCCTTAAGGCTTAAGGATATATATAAGGATTAGATGGACCTAAGCCCATTTAATTAAAAGCCCATTTGTTTTAATTAAACTTTCAATCTTCTCACTTTGACCCCCTGGACTTTACTAGTTAATTAATTAACTATTAATTAACTGGTCCGTTAAATATTAAAACATAATATTTAATTTCTCTTTAAATAATAAATAACTATTTATTATTTATTTCCTTTCTAATAATTAACACAAACTGATTAATTATTTATTTCTCTCTTTTTAATAATTAATACTACTGATTAATTATTTACTTTTCTCTTTAATAATTAATCCAACTGATTAATTATTTCCATACAAATTTATGGTGAAATCCAACTGTTCTGATTTGGGTGTGTAGCAGTGTGACCCTTTAGTCTCTTATAACATTGGATACAATGTGTCCATTAATTATCTCTACACATAATCCAACAGACTCCCACTTGTGCAAGATAAGTAACAGTTACTGCACATTGTTAACCTAAGGAGGTCCCTAGCCAGACACTTAGGGTAACCAGGTTATAAGAACTCTTATACCCCAAAATAACTTGTGATAAAATTTCATAAGCAACTTGCTTAGAAGTAACATGTTATAAACTAACTGTTTATAAACTAAACTATCATAAACCCCCTGTTTATTAATGGGTACGTTTTTATATATACATACATGCATATATATATATATATATATATATATATATATATATATATATATATATATATATATATATATATATATATATATAGGTTTATCCCTTGTAGCGCGATATTTCAATTTTGAGCATGAGCATGGAGAAAGTCAACTCAGAGACTCAAAAATTGGTTCATGACATACTTGATTTCAAAACTGCGTGATAAACGACAAAGAACAGATCAGTTCGTTTGGGCACGGCCGTGCACTTACCAGTTTCTCTAATCAGTCAAGGGGCCCGGAAATAACTCTCCTAAAAAGAAGTTGCAATTACCATATTGCATATTTGCATTTGGAAATACGGCTCCCACTGAATCTAGACACGCTCTTTATGACCACCCTGTTACGGCATGGTGTTAAAGCGAGCTAAGAAAACAACAATTACCGCATCCCAAACCAAATACCTCAGGCTTAAGGATAACCTATGTGACTAATACTTTTGACATGAATCCACGAAGTATCATTCACAGTGGGTCAATCCAATATTCGTAACCCTAACGAATATCCGTCAATTTTGGTCCGCAAAAACCTTTTGCAGCTATATTCGACATACTTTCGAATCTACCCCAAATTACGATGACTTTATATCCCTATCATAGTTCCCACTACGATAAGTAGTCACGGATAATATTTTGAATAAACCTAGTTTATTCCTGGATAAACCAAAACATACAAAAATTTGTGAAGAATAATGAAACTAATTTCTACACCCTTCTATATTCCGCCTTGGAATAAAAGTGCGTAATTTCTACCATTTCATTTACTCGATTCACAGTGTATATCTGAATTACTTATTATTTTGCATTGTAACTTATCACAGATTACAAAGAAAATAATGTGATTATAAACCTAAAACTCAAGACTAGCACCCTGAAGTACTCCTTCTTGGTTTTGCTAGAAATCGTTCTTGCAACCTAAGAACAATTCTAGACTTACTTATTTTATAAAATTCCTTAAACTTGGAGAAACTGGAAATAACTCCTAAGTTTCTGATTTTATAAAACAACCTTCCTGTAATTAAGACTTTAATTACTTTTGTAGATATACTGGATTTTATTATCCTTTTGAAATGATAAACCTTCTTACACCTACTTGCAAGAAACTTGAAATTAGATTTCATGTGTATGCCAACACTAATCTAATATCACTACTAAGAATGTTAAAGAACATCCTATTTTATCATTTTTAACTTTGACCAACCAACAATCAATTAAGCTGACTTGCTGAACATTTTAAAACGTGTATAATTTTATTCAAGTCATAACTTGAATCAAAATCTTGCAATGATATCTTTATTGAGTACCTCTCAATAAATCATGCATTCCTCGGATTAGTTCTTTCTCAAGAACTTACTATTTTAGATAACCTCTAAAAACATCCGATAATAATATACTCTAAAAGGTCAATCTTGTATTTATCATACTAGTTAAAGGAAAAACTTTTTAACTTTGATAAATACATTAGTCAGATGCTCCCACTATCTTTTATGAAAAAATGCATTACTTTAAAACATCCTTTTAGGCCATAGTCAATCCTTGACTAACATGCCTAAAACTTGTGTTCTAAATACATGTTTTAAAACTTAGTTTTTGTAAGAAATTTGTTTTATGAAACCAAAAACTTGGATCTCCATATATCAATCTTTCTAATTACAGAAAGTGGTTTCATTAAACTTGACATAAGTGCAAAACACATGTGAAGGCATTTTAAATTTCTTCCCATTAAAAACATTCAGTATAAAATTCCCTTAATTATAGTAACTACCATAATCACTTTTATACTTTCTTAAATGTTTTATCAAAAACTATTTTCACTTAGAAATAATGACTATTATTTCCATTTGTTCAAGACTTTGAACATGCACTTTTCACAAAAAATTTAAACACTTGTTAAATTAGAAAAACTATCTAATTTTATAAACAACACTTGTTTATTTAAGTATTTTGAGTAGTGGAGCCAACATTTATGTAACTACAACAAATCACAGCATAAGATCACCATGAATCACTATTCTTGAATTATGTGCCATTGTCAGTACGTATTGCTTTTACAGGTTGTCCTTGTTGTGTCTTGTGCTTAGTCAGAAACAGAATAATCTGTTGTGGCACGTCAGACTTGTGACTTACAAACCGAACCCATGTGTAGCGAGAATAGTCATCCACCATCACCAAAATATATCTTTTTCCCGTTTCTGGACTGTACCCGCATAGGCACACAAAGATCCATATGAATCAGCTGCAAAGGAGTTGATGTTGTTGAAACTTGAACAACCTTGTCTGGTACCCACTTAAGTTTCCCTAGCTCACAATCTTTGCAGAGATGCTCTTTTTCAAACTTAAGCTTAGGGATGCCTCTAACCAGATTCCCATTCACCAATTTATTGATGTTTTTGAAGTTCAAATGGGACAATTTTCTATGCCATGACCAGTTCAAATCTGATGCAGCTTTAGAAAGCAGACAAACAGATGAACTTGATGTTTTTCCAGACAAATCGATAGTATAAAGATTCGACTTTCTGTATCCTCCCAGAATTTCTATTCCTTCCTCAGTTCTCAAAGAGTAGGATTTCTTATTAAACAGGACCTCTATGCCCTTATCACAGAACTGACCTATAGAGAATAGGTTGTGGCCAAGCCCCTCTACATAAGATACCTTTTCAATCCTAACATTCCCTGTTTCCAACAGTCCGTGGCCGAGGATTGGTGCTACCTGGTCATTCCCAAACTTTACATTTCCAGAATATTTGCCCATGAATTGTTTGAGAAGACCCTTATCCCCAGTCATATGCTTGGTACACCCGGAGTCCATGTACCAAAGACTACTCTTCTGCACACAGAAACAAGGGGTGAAGACCTTACCCATTGTGCAATGGGATGAGGTATGTTAAAGATAGAAACAGAAGAAATAACAGGATCAACAATCAAAGATTCAGATTTCTTTTGCTGCTTTATCTGCCACTTCTTAGGTTGTCATTTTTGTTTCTTTGCAGCAGGAGGGGCTTTGGTTGGTTTGTCATGTGTATGAACAACAAATTTGTTATGATGAACTGATTTGTTTCGAAATCTGTTATTCGAAGTCGGTTTAAGTCTGCTGACATTTTGAATAGCTTTGTGAGAAACTGATTTATTTGGTGATTTTGCAACTTGTTGTTTAGATTTAAGAAAACAAATCTGTCGCAATGATCTATTGAGTTGTGCTACTTGAAGCTTTCGTAGCTGTGCTTCTCTTTCAGAATCAGCCACCCTTCTCATCACTTCTAGATGATTTTCCCACTCTTCTTGATCCATTGATGAATGATGTAGCCAGAACAGTTAACAAACCAAGTGAAAATCATATCCTCTTCAGGATTTTTCCAGTTAGGAACTGATTTGAAACCACGCAACATTCGATCTTGATGATATGAACATGCATTTATACAATGACCTTGCACACAGCCAATACTTGCACAAAAATTTTCAACTTTAAATGCTTGTGGTTTAGGAGTATCAGTTTGACTATTTGAAATATTATCAGACTTTGTCTTCTAATTCAAATCAGACTTACAATTCTTCAAACAACGTTTATGATGAATGAAACAAAAAGAATGAAAGTAATCATGTTTACTAAAACTATGTTGTGTCTTGTGTCTTTTGTCCTCAACTTTTGGCTTCTTGACTGTTTTGGGAACATCTGTCTTCTTCTCAGCTTGTGGCACTGCTGTCTTCACTGCCTTTCTCACTTTTGGTTTCGTAACAGTTCTTGTGAAACTTTGAAGTTTAATTTTATCTGATTCAGAGGAGAGAGAAGGAGATTTGTTAATTTTGTTAATGCGTGAAAATGTAGAAGAAGATGATGCAGATGTTGAAGGCTTGGTGCCTGATGTAGACCCTTTTTCACGAATACTCGTTGGATCACAAGACTGATTGCATTTGTGAGATACATATTCTCTACAAGCTTTTGGGCAAGTAGGAATTGCAACACCCCAGCCATGTTCCACTTCTTACACAAGCCGTTTGATTTTTTCATCACGAAGTTTAGTTTCTAGTTCATAGATAATGAGTTGAGGAATTACAAGATGTGTACAGTCAAGATGTTCTAAATGAGAAACATTAGATTTTTCAGATTCAATTTCTTTCCTTTTTAAATCCTCACATAACTGAATGATGGTTCTTTTATGATTCTCAACTTCCTTCTTTGCTCGTTTCAATTCCTCAGAAAATTCTTGAGATTGATTAATTAACACATCATTTTCAAATCTCAGTTGATTCACCAATTCAGAGTTAAATTTATCAAAAGGATCAGCGGAAGACTGTAAGTGAGACAACTGTTCTTTCAACATTTGATTTTCAATGTCTAGAATGATGTTGTTAATTATGCAGTTGGTTTCAAGAATCTCCTGTCGGCGCTGCAATTCCATGTGAGGAATGTACAAGTGTGGTGCGTATGGCATTTTGTTATGGTTTTTCTTTTGAAATCTTCTTCTTGTTTTACTTCCTCAGCAGCGACAAACACCATCTTTTTAGTTAGCCCTCGATTCATCCTTTCTGTCTGATAGAGTTGAGTACAGTTGATTTTCTTGAAAAAGTCACTGTCGTCATACCCTAAACCCTTGTACTTATTTCGAGTATCTAGAGTCAAACTCTTGAAAATTTTATGGCGAGTTGTGGGTTTCTTACGAAAAACTTCTTCAAGATTGTTAACTTTTGTTTCCAAAATTTGTTTTTCTTTCAAAATCAAATTGAAGTTGATTTCAGCACTCAACTTAGCAACATTTAGATCATGGACCTTTCTTTCTGTTTGCTCTTTTATCTGATTCAATTCATCCTCTTTTTGTTTGATTAACTCCTGGAATTGACTAAGTTTTGTCATGTGCTCAGAATTGACGGCTTGGTTCATTTTAAGATTAAGGTTTTGTGTTTGCAGCTTTTGATTCTTAGCAGTTAAGGTTTGCACTTGATTAACTAGTGTCATGATGTGATCAGCAGATATATGAGAGTTATCAAGAGATACCTTCTCAGCAATAGACTCTGACTCAGTTAAGAGTGAACTGGTGCTGGAAGGTGCCGTTTCAGTTTCATCATCACTTTCATACTCACTCTCTTGATCTGACTCATCAAATTTAGCCATAAACCCAGTATCTGCTTCTCCTATCTCTGCATCCTCAACCATAGTTTTACCCTCAGCAAACCCCAAACCATCAATCTCATCTTCACTTTCACCGTCAGACTCTAGAAATTCAAATTCTTCCACATTAGCCATGAGTACGAATTGGGCATGAACTTCAGCATCTTCATCTGAATCATCAGTGTCAGATAGAAACTAATCTTCTTCTGCCAGAAGCACTGTGCCACTATTTCTCTTTTTGATCAGATTCAGTTTGGCTTTATAGTACTCCGAGTCCTTCACTTTGGGCTTTTTGCAGTCTTTTATCACATGCCCTGTGCTTCCACAATTATAGCACTTTTTGGGCTGAGAAGATTGAATCTTTCTCTCATACCTCTTTTCCAGATTCACTCAGTCATTTCTTTGAAAATTATTATCTCTTTTGTGACATCCTGAAGTAAATTTCTGACGGTTATTGGTTTTAGACTTTGTGAACTGATTCTGTAACATGTTGGTCAGATAGGCAACTGCCTGCATAACTTTCTCACTATCAGCTTGCTCCTCAATGTCAGACTCAGAAGATTCTGATTCTTGTAATTGCTTAAGCTTCAAAGATCTGCTCGAAGATCTGCCTCTTTTATCATTCACAACTAAAGCCAATGAATCTATATTTTCTTTCTGAGAACTCATGCAGACTTCATCCTGATATCGATTCAGTTCTTTAAATATCATGTGATGAGTGACCTTATTGAGAACCTTTTGGTTCATTTGTCTGTAGATGGCCACTTGAGTTCTCCACTCAGGTCCAAGTGAATTCAGGAATCTGGTGTTCTTTGTAAGATCAGAATAGCTATCCAGCTTCTGATTTCTAAGATCATTGAGCAACCTGCAGAATCTACTGTAAGTGTCAACAAGTGTTTCACCTTTCTTAGAATGAAAATGATCAAATGCATTAACTAGAGTAGTTTCCTTGATCCACACCCCTGACTCAGTTCCTTCCATTTGTCTTTCAATTTCATCCTAAATTTCTTTGGCAGTATCAAGCCCATTTATCTTGATGTAGAATTCAGATGAAAGACCATGCTTCAAATAATATTTAGCTTTTTGGTCTGCAGTTGCACGAAGCTTATCTTCTGCTGAATATTCGGCTGGTGTCTTAGGACGATGAATTTCTTGAAGTGGGGGATTTTTGGTTGGATCAGCTGCTTGATGAAACATAAAGATGCCATTCCCTTCTTAGATACTTTGTTTCATTAACTATCCCTATTTTTATTGTTTTCTATAAAATCCATAAACCTCCCTTTCCACACGTTGTATTCTCCACGATAAAGCATGGGAGATTTAGTGTCAGAACCAAACGAAAGGGTTTCACTATAAGCACTCATTGTTAGATCGTTGTTCTGAAAGGTTTCTTGAGCTTGTGAAAATTTGTCTAAGTATGAATTCTGAGAAAATTGATTCTTGTTGAATTCCGACAAAACTTAAATTCCGATAAATCCAAATCCGAGAAGAGTAATTTCCTTTTGAAGAAATCCGATAGAATTGAACAATCCGAGAAGAGTAATTTCCTTTTGAAGAAATCCGATAGAATTGAACAATCCGAGAAAATTTGACAATCCGATAAACTTGAACAATCCGAGATAATCGAAATCCGAGAAACTTAACAATCCGAGAAAATCGAAATCCGAGAAACTTGAACAATCCGAGAAACTTTTGAATTCCGAGAAAATGAATTCTTGGAAAGTTATCCAAATCCGAAAAAATAAATTCCGATATACTTTTGAATTCCGAGATGAATTCAAATCCGAGAAAAAAATTGCAATTCCTAGAAAAAATGAATTCCGAGGAAAATCTTCAGTGATCAATCCGAGACAATTTCTATCGGAATTTATGTATTCCGAGAAAAGTTATGTCGGAATGTAAGAGAATCCGATATAAATTCTATCGGAATGAGTAATTCCTTGTTGGAATTTTCACGGAATTAAGGCAATTCCACTCAAATATTCACAGAATTGAGAATTCCGAGAGATTCAAAGTAAGATTCCGAGAACTTCAAACTATGAATTCCGACAACTTCAACTTTCAGATCTGAAAATCAAGATTTTGAACAAATCTTTTCCCAATTGATCTAAATTCCTCTAAATCAGTTCGCAGCAATCCAAAAAACTCTTCTAATCCATAATTTCTCAATTTCTAACACACCAAATCAATTTTTCAATGATTTCTCTCAAGAACTCGAAAAAAACTTCAATCCTTCATATCTTCAAATTTGTTGTTTGTAATAACTCCAATCCAATTTTCGAGAGTTATAATGCTAATATCCTTCCTAATGAGCAATAAAACAACAATTTTAAGCCATCAGATCTTCAATTTCATATTTGAACCCGTAAGTGTCAAAGTTCTTCAAACTTGCTTGAATTTCGATCAAATCTTCACAACCCAGATGTTGTTCTTGCACGAATTCCTTCAGAAACCAATCAGAGTTGGCTCTGATACCAATTGAAAGGTATAGAATGAGTGTATAGTGTGATCCGTAAGTGTGTGTGTAGAGAGAGTTTGACAATTACACCTTAATGTGTGTGTTTCTTCTATTGCATATGTCAAAAGTTACATTGAGTCAATGTTTACAAACTATTTATACTAAGTACATAAAATGTACTATTTACACAAAATACAGACTAGATCTAATAATAAAATCTAGATCTAACACTAAGGTAGAAGACAATAAAATGTACCCTAAGTAGTCGGTGCCGATTTCCAACCTACATTTTATCCAAGGAGCATTGCATTAAGGCATTAAGATCCATGTTGTAATCACTCATATCAGTGTTAATTAAAGCAATTATTGAACAAACCCTTCTTCTTTTTGTAAGGAGAGGGTTTATTTGATGAGAACGAGTGCAGTCGTGCAATGTTGTAGTGCATTAAGATCCACCTTAATTCGCCACCACCACTTTGTCAAAAGTGGCAGGTTTAACACTTTAAGGCTGCTAATAACCAAACCTCAATTTTCTTTATATGCTAAAGGCTTTTTTCCATGCAATCCAAAAGATCTTTTTTTTCTTCTTATAATTTCCCCAAAAGAAATGGCATATAAGAGATTTCAATTGCTACAAAACCTTTACACATATGCTTTATAGATAGAAAAATAATAAACACCAAGTGAACCTAAAACCGACTTACACAAGGTAAGCCTACCCCCAGCAGATAGAAGCGCTACTTTCCAATTAGAAAGCTTCGATTAAAATTCGTCAATAATCGGTTTCCAATGACAAGAACGAGACATTGACGCCCCCATCGGTAACCCCACTCCCATTAAAATCAGTTTTGATAAACTGGTTTTTAAACCCGAGGCAAGATAGAAATATCTTAGGAGTCCCATTGGAGTTTATGTGTTTCAAACGACCATTTTCCCATAAATAGCACGTCATCCGCATATAATAAGTAAATAGATGGACCATTATTGGGCAACAAAAGCCCTTGAAAAATATCCGATTGAATAAAATATGTTTCATTGCCATATTAAGACCTTCCATAGCGATTATAAATAAGAAATGGGCAAGCGAACCGCCTTGACGAACACCTCTAAAAATATTAAATTCTTTGGAAGGTGAGCCATTTAAAGTACTGAGATTCTCGATAATTCCAATCAAGAATGTATCCAAACTCTCCATTTATCACCAAAGTTCATTTAACTCATAATGGAATCTAAATAATTTGAATTAACCGTGTCAAAAGCTTTTTCAAAGTCCACTTCTAGAATGAAAGCTTTCGATTTTGATCTTTTCACCCAGGAAATTAATTCATTTACAATAAGAGGCCCGTCAAGAATACTTCTATTTTCTAGAAATGCAGTTAGTTCTACACCAATGATAATACCAATGACTTTCTTGAGAGGATTTGCAAGCACCTTTTCACTATTTTGTAAAAACATCAAATTAAAATTACCATCGTGGGTGGAGATCAGTTCTCGTAGTAATAATGGTTCTCAAATGAACCTTCTCATACATACATATATAATCAACATAGACCCTATTCTTAAACATAGTCCCTAAAGTCCAAATCCGGACCATTAGATCTATTAAATCAAAGGTCAAGATCTAATAATGATATTATTGTAATTAAGCAAACAATTATAAGATTTAATTACAGAAGGAAGGGTATAATTGGAATTATCCACCCCATAAATCATGCCTGTTCTATATTTTTCTTCCAACAGTCGAAAATGACAAATTCCAGACGGAACTGATAAATTCTAGTCGAAAATAATAACTTTCTTACAACATCCGAAAATGATAACTTTCTTCCAACAGCCGGAAATGATAACTTTCTTTCAGCAACCGAAAATGATATCTTCCAGCCTAAAATGATAACATTTTCCAATTGAAAATGACAATTTTCGAGATGAAAATGATAATAATATACAAATTCAAAATGTTAACATTTATCAAGATAAAAATAGATACTTACAGTCGAAAATAATAAAAATATACAACATTCAAGATGATATCATTATCCACATGAAAATGATAATATTGGACTTATTTCCAACCGAAAATGATATAAACACACATGTTTTTAGCTAAAAATGATATAAATACACATGTTTATGGCCAAAAAGATATATATACATTCCTTCCAGCCGAAAATGACGTAATACACATGGTTACAGCCTAAAATGATAAATATTCACATGATTTAAAATTATAACATTTTGGTATCATTTTTATATGGTTTGCATTTTGTACATAAAGTTTTAGAAATATGAGAATATTGGTCTTGTTTGAAAAATTATTAAAAATATGAGTCGACTGGTATATTTTTTTGCTCAAATTCTTAAAATTAAAATAGTTATGACCATTTAAAGATTTAATAGACACAAAAAAAATAAAAAATAACCTTTGGGAAAGTTTTGGAAGAGAGCGTGTGAGTTTTTTAATTTACAATTTCTATTTTACTCTTTTAAATGAGTAGATGAGAATTGAGCTTTGAGTTCTATTTTTAAGGATAAAACTATGTGTGTGTGTGTGTGTGTATATATATATATATATATATAAAGAGAGAGAGAAGAATGTTCATTTGAGAAGCGATTTTATTGTGGGTACCGCGAGAATCAATCCTAACCGTTGATTTGATAAATGGAATTCACGGATGTAGAGCGTTGGTGATTAAGTGTGGCAGGGTGTTGTGATAAATTAATGGATGGATAATGACATTGAAGGAGAGAGATTTGGACGGCTCAGATTGGTTGTCGCGTTTATCACAATAAAATGGTTCTCAAATAAAATTTTTAATATATATATATATATATATATATATATATATATAGGGGAGGGTTCATTGAGAACTGTTGTTAGTGCAAGAACCGCGAGAAGGTGGTGCATGCGAAGATGATCCAAACTTAGTTATTTAGTTAGAAATTAGAAATGTTAATAACTCAAATAGAGTATAAAGTATATAATTGCATGTGGAATTAAATACAACCCTCGTTCTCTCCCAAAGAGCTCCCCTCCATAAACCCTAAATCCTGTACAACCGTCGCCGCCCCTCTCTTCTCCGGCCGTTGGCATTTGCCGGTGGTCGGGAGAACTTCCTCCTTCTTCATCTTTCAATTCCGTTTTCCTTTTCTTGTTTGTTATTCTGGCCGCAATTGCTCACAAGTTCGGGTCTTTGGTCAAGATTTCAAATCGAATTTCAGATCGAGTTTTCAGATCGGGTCTTTGTTCGAGATTTAAATTGGATTGTTCACATGTTCGGGTCTTTGGTCAAGTTTTCAGTTCGAGTTTTCCATCGGATTTCAGATTGTGGTTGGTTCGAGATTCGAGATCGTTTCTTTGGTCGAGTGTTCAGATCGCATTTCAAGTTTAGATCTTGTTTATGTTTCAAATCGTGGTTGGTTCGAGATTCTAGTTCGGGGTTTTGGTCGAGTTTTGAGATCGCATTTCAAGTTCAAATCTTGTTTCTGTTTTCATATCGTGATTGGTTCGAGGTTCGTGGTTCCAGTTCGTGTGCCGCTATAATTTCAAGTTTTCGTGGTATGGTTTGAGCTCCTGCTGTTAAGTTCGTGGTTTGTTTATGTTCGATTCCAAAAGGTTCAAGTTTTCAGGTTCGTTTATGTTCAAAAGTTTCCGGTACGTGGGTGTTTAAGAGTACTACCGCCGGCCATTGCCGTTTCTCGCCAGTCGTATTTCCTAGTTCGAGGTGGGCGTTCGTTTGGTGGGTTACCCATCGTCACGTTTCTCAGTTTTCATGGTTTCGTCTGTCGTTCGTGTGGTTTTGGTTATGTGGTGGTTCTTCGAGGTTAGTTCGTGATTCGTGGGTTCCAACTGTTTTGGTCGGTCCATTTAATCTGCTCTGAAATTTTGTATTGCCAACACCTGGTTGGATGTGGTAACCTTTGTTAGTTCGGGGAGTTCGTTTTCGGTGTTAAGATCGAGGTCAGATAGGTTCGAGTCTACCAGATGACTGCCATTTGTGCTTTACGAGTTTTCGATAGGTTGACCCGATTGGTTTGTCAATGTTTGATATTATTAGTTTAGCGAGTTAGGTATTCATCCTTAAATTTTGGTGTTTAAATCGTTGTATTAACTAGCATTTAGCTAGTTTTTAACTTATATCTATGAAATATACTGGATTAAAAAAAGGAGGTAGTATAAAGTATATACCAATGATGGAATCACTATATAAATAGCAATTTAGGAAATTGCCTTGTGAGGCATCAATGCCTATTCAATCCAACAACAAAGCGTGGGAAATATATATATATATATATATATATATATATAAAACAAAATAAAAATAATTATGCTTAAATCTAATTGGCTAATACCCTCGTACTAACCTGCACCACTCGCCCTGACCCACTAAAAAGCGAAACCCACCACTTGATGTTTACACACAAATATCTTAAACTTTTCTCTATAAATACCTCATCCATTATTTATATATTTTAGCATATCAAATACTTTCATTGCAAGCCACAAGTTCTACTTAAGACTTCAAACAACCAACAGAAGCTAATTAACATGCATAACACTAATTTCACTCAACTCTCATCGGCTGAATCATCTTCAAGTTCTGAACTGGAAGTGAAGCTCGCTTCACTGAACCCCAAGAAGAAAGCTGGAAGGAAAAAGTTTAAAGAAACCCGACACCCGGTTTACCGTGGAGTGAGGAGTAGAGATTCGGGTAAATGGGTTTGTGAGGTGAGAGAGCCGATTACACAGTCGAGGGTGTGGTTGGGGTCTTATCCTAAGCCTGAAATGGCTGCCAGAGCACATGATGTCGCGGTTTTAGCCATGAGGGGTCGATCCGCGTGTTTGAATTTTGCCGACTCAGTTTGGCGCTTGCCGGTCCCGGAGTCTAACAATGTACGTGATATACAAAAAGCCGCGAAGGAGGCGGCGGAGGCTTTCCGTTACACGGAGGATGTGGCGGAGAGAGAAGTAGTGTCAGAATCCTCGTGTTACATGGATGAAGAGGAGATATATGGTTTGCCGGAATTTCTTAACAGCATGGCGGAGGCACTCATGGTTCCGCCACCTCAGACGGTGGGGTATGGTGACGCGGTGGATCATGTGGACGTTTGTGATGACATGTCATTATGGACTTTTTAGTTTTTGTATTTAAAAAAAAAAAAATTGTCCACTTGGATGATATTGATTTTTTTTGTTTTCTTTTTCTCCTGTCGGTTATCTTTTTATATTGACTGACCAATTCGATTCATTTTATCTAAAATTCCCTAAATTAGAAAATTTTGTAACGTATTTGATTAATAAATGAAATTTGTTTAGAATACTTGATTGTTTATAATCACTACTAGAAAATCACCAATTACCGACAGACTTTCCGACGGAAAAAATCCGTCGGAAATTTTCTAAAGGATTAACGACGGTTTACAGACGGACCCACTTTCCGACGGATTTTCGACAGATTTCCGACGGATAACAATTAGTCATAAACCATTGAAATTACTGACGGATCAGCGATAGATCTGCGACGAAAGAATGTCGTCGGAAATCCGTCGGAAAATTCTGTTAGAAATCCGGTAATCCGTCGGAAAATTCTGTCGGAAATCCGTTAGAAATCCATCCATCACAAATCTGTCGGAAACTTCTGTCTGAAATCCGTCGCAAATCCGTTAGAAATCCATCCATCGCAAATCCGTCGGAAATTTCCCACAGACTTCCGACGGATTTCTGATGGACGATTCTAGTTTTTCTATTTTTCAGAATTATGATCATATTTTGAATATACTTACACATTTTATGATAATAAAAGTGTTTTTTCTTGTAAATGTCAATTTTTGACTCATTATACACACACACACACACACACACACATATAAACGTATATTACGTGCCGCTATGTTTTATCTATATAAGTATACACGTATAGCGATACATACATGTGTGCATTTTTTTAGTATACAATTTTGAACTTAAGTATATATTTTAAAATGAATTCATGTACATGTGTATACGTGTGTATATGTGAGATTATATAGGAAGAAAAATATTAATATAAATGATTTTAAGAAGCACTGTCGTAAATCCGTCGGAAACATCCATCGTAAATCCGTTGGAAAAACCCGTTGCAAATCCGTCGTAAAATTCCGTTGATAATCCGTCGTAAACTTCCGTCGGAATTCCATCGGAAATTAGGTTAGTCGGAAATCTATCGCAAAATTCCGTCGTAAATCCGTCACAAAAGTCCATCGGTAATCCTTCGGAAATCCGGTCCGTCGAAAACGGATTAGCGAGGCCCCTTTTACTGGTGGACATATTCCGTCGGTAATCCGTCGGAAACACCGTTTTCCGAGGGATTTCTGACGGATTTTTCCGTCGGAAAACGCCCTGTTTATTGTAGTGAATTGATTATGAAACTTGATCCTTTATATGTTTTTTTTCTTTCTCTTTCGCTACGACCTAATAGTATCACTTGTTCTTCGCTTTCTTATTACTTTTTCCAACCTATTCCGTCATATTTTATTTTATTATTTGTCATTTGAAGTAAAAGAAAGAAAGAGAGTTGAGAAAGAGATGTATTGGAGGTTAATGCTCCTATGTGTTTGTTCCTTTTGAAGTGCAATGAAAATTATGCTGTTAAAAAAAAGAGTTGCAAAAGAGACAGGATAGAGAAATAATAGAGATTGAGATAGAAGAAAGGAAAAGAGGAGTGAGGTGAAGGTGTCTAAAATAGGGAACCTGTACAATGAAAAAAGGAAAGGAGGAGAGAGGCGCATTGTTATCTAACCATTCCCAATGCCAAGTAGGACTCCACAAGCAGGGCCAAGGTACATGCAACGGGTGCTCTCATGAATTATTCATGTGGTTTGTTAATAAAAGAGCAAATTGCATTAAAATACAACAAACTTTAACAAAACTATTATATATAATGAACTTTTTTGAAAAAAATTAATAAAATAAACTTGTATAAACTTACAGTTGCTTGCAATCGGTAACTTGAAGTGAAGATAACCTGTTATTATTAATTTTTATATCTTTTTAATTTTAAATTCATGTGTTCTTCAAGATATTCATGTATGTTTTTCAATTCAATCATCTTCATGTGTTCTTATAAACGAAATATTTTACCAATATTGCAACCTTAAACCAAGATTTTGAAACTGACCACGAATCAAGATTGCAACACATATCTGGAGCATGAGAATATCTGTAGCCCTAACAAGAACAAACTTTAAAACTTAAATATCAAACCTTAACAAGAGAATGATGAAGATTTGGAGCCTTAACAGATGAAAATTATCTTAATCAAAGCCCTAAATTTGCTATGAAGGCGACGACAACGGTGGGGGGGGGGGGGGTGGGTGGGGGGGGGGGGGGGGGCTCAGCATCACTTGGGAATGGTAAAAATACCCGAACCCGATGGAAAACCTGAAATCTTTATAAAATGGGGGGGGGGGGGGACGTTATTGGGCAATGGAGTGGGAAATGGGGCATTAACATTTCAGGTTTCGCGGTAGTGATTAGGGATGCCATCTAGGCGGTGGTGTGGTGGTGATTTCATCCACACGCAATGGTAGTGTAGTGGGCTCGATTTCATCTAGGTGATGGTGTTGTGGTGATTTCATCCAATACCCGCAGTAGTGTGGTGATAGTTTCATCCAGAAGCGGTAGCAGATGTGGTGGTGGTTTCATCCAATAATGAGCACGGTGGTGGTTTCATCTAGCTTAGTGCTAGCGATTCTCAAATCTGATAGTAGTTTTATTTCCAAATTAGATTAAAACCAACAAGCGTGGTTGTGGTTGTTTTATCGGTTATCTTCATATTTATTTCAAAATATGATGGTTTTATTCCCCCTGAAGAAGACATGAAGAATACCCACCTGCTTTTGAGGACGAAGAACAAGACATGCTTATGCATGAATTAAAGGATCAATAAATTATCTAAGGTAACAAGTTGGTTATCACTAAATTCGCATAAAATGAGAGTCATAACAGAGTTCGTTACATTATTTTTTTTAAAAAAAAATTGTTATATACAATAAAAACTTAAATCAAAGTTTGTTGTATTTTATTGTAGTTTACCTTTGCTAAAATTCGTCTTTATAACGCTACTCTCTCACATCCAATTCTTGAGATATTAAAAAAAAAAAAAAAAAACCAATTTACGCATGTAGACGCCTAGAAGGATGTAACGACTAACTAGTCTAAGTGTCTAACCCATTCATTAAAGTCAAACAGGGATCATACATGACTCTCCAACATTTTGTAGGGGGTGTTTGGGAAAACTTTTTTTTCTTAAGCTTTTTTAGTTTTTTAGGTTTTTAACTTATTAACTTATAAGCTTAAAAGTGAAAAAAGTGTTTGGATTAGCTTTTAAGGAAGAAAATAAGGAAAATTGTAAAAATGACTAAAAAGAGCATATTTAAGATAAGAAAAAGTTGATTTAAGTTTATAAGAAAGAGTATAATGATAATTGTATAAAGATAAACTTCTTGGAAGAAAATAAGTTGATTCAAGATAGCTTATGATAAGTTGCTTATTTTACCTAAAAATAAGTCAATAAGCTAAGTCAATAAGCTTAAAACGTAATAAGCTCAAAAAATAAGCTAATAAGTCAATAAACCAAAAAAATAAGCTAAAACAAACACCTCCGTAATAATAAAAAGTGTGTAGAAAATGCATAGTTCTATCACACCCCAAATGCCTATAATGACCAAATCGTAAGTTCGGTAATTTAAGTTAGCTTCTTGTCTATTTCGATACAAACTTATCGAAACTAACTACCATCAATTTCAATAACTGTTGTTCTGAATTAAACGTTCCAAAAATGTTGCATTAAATTACGTTGAAGAAAATCGTATGCAGCAAAAAAAAAATTTATATTGTAATACTTTATCTTCATACTTGGTTTTCCTATCTACAAAATGATTGACATGTACAACCTATTAATTCTTTTTTCTTATCTCATCTCTTGATTTTTCTACTTGTTATGATTAAATAAGTTTAAAGATAAATAAGAGGATAAAATAATAAGATACGAAATCTCTCTATGCTAAACCATCACGTACCTTAGACTCGCATTAAAAGTGTCTTCTAGGTAAATAAGCTTTTAATGAATGTAGTTTCAACCTTTGTTTTTTTTATTTCGTACTACTAATAAAATTATGTAATTTTATCTTTAAACTTATATAATTTAAATAATGTAAAGTTCTAGTTAATTATAATGATTTACATTTAAAAGTAAAAGTACACAAATTAAAATTGAATGAAAAGTCAGAGTAAAAATATAAAAGTTCGACACTTCAACACGTGTAAATAGGAAAGGGCCTTGTGAGATATCCATGTCTATTCGATCGTACAACAAATTAAAGCGTGTGAAATAAATAAATAAATAATAATTCAGCTTAAGTCTCACTGGCACAGTCCCTCCAAATATAACCTCCACCATATATGTACTCCCATACCCCAAATATCTAAAAAAAAATTTGTCAATAAATATCACCATCATGCATTAGTATATGAAGTTTCAAGCCACAACTTCTATTCTAAACTTCTAAATACTAACAGAAGTTATATATGTATATATTTTCCGATCACAACAGCACCTAGCAATGCCGCCGATGCACGTGGAAGGAAGAAGTATAAGGAATTGATTTGTCCGATTACGCACTCGAGGGCTAAAAAGTTATTTTTTTAGTTTTGTATTCGACTTCGGTTAAATTTAAATCAAAACGTAAATAATAATTAGACCATTATAAATATATAGTTATATTTATACCAATCATTATAGATAAAAGATTTAAAAAGAAAAACTTTAAATATATATAATTAATTAAATACATACATTAAATATAAGTATATAATTTATACAAACACCCCCTTAAAATTTTCATATAGCTCCCTCATAATTGTTACATATACTCATTATAATTGTTCATTCTAATTGTGAAAGTTAAAATTAAAAATTTTGGTCAAAATTGAGAAAATAATAATTGGTTAATTGGATATTTATTTAAAGAAGTTTTCCCAACAATGATTTTCCTTTAATATATATATAGATTTTCAAGCTTTGTTTTTTTTCGTACTACTAATAAAATTATCTAATTTTAATTTTAAACTTATTAGTATTTCAATAATGTAAAGTTTAGTTTTTTTTTTTACAGCAAAACGAGTCACGCTTGAAAGATGTTTCGATATGGCCATCACATCCACTAGCGCAACCAAATTCGATTAAAAAGGGAGACCATGGAGCAAGCTGCGCGATAGCAGACATAAGTACAATACAAGATTAAATTACAAAACAAAGGGACTAGGCTAGTACACCAGGACTACACCTTTAAAAACCTAAACAACAATTAAGAAAGTAAATGCGAAGCAACCCTGTTTAGTAACTGAAGCAGGAACCTGGAGATCAGTGGCGGACCCCGACTTTTTGGTCAGGGGTTGCACGATTTTTTTCCTCATACTATATAACAATAATAGAAGTAGATATGTTGCATCAATATTGTTTAGGGGTAGCACTTTTATTTTAAAAAAAAAAAATTTTTTTTACACTACTCGGGAAATATTGAGGGGTTGCCCGTGCCACCGGGTGCACCACTAAAGGTCCGCCCCTGCTGGAGATAGACACCATTCCGCCCAAAGACTAGTTAATCTATCCTCTGCAGCTCGATGTTTTATCCAAAAATGAATAAGCTTGAATTTGACAACTCAAAGAAAGGTCCTTGTTCGACGAGGAGGACTGAAAAACACAATCATTACTGAACTTCCATAAACACCATAAATACACAAATATGTAAAGTTTAGTTAATTATAACGATTTACATATAAAAATAAAAGTAAACTAAATACACAAATTAAAATTGAATGAACTGTGGAAATTAAGGCTGTATAAAAATGAAAAGTCGGATTAAAAATATAAAAGTTTAACACTTCAACACCTGTAAATATGAAAGGGTTTTGTGGGGCATCCATGTCTATTCGATCTAACAACAAATTAAAGCGTGTGAAATAAATAAATAAATAATTGAGCTTTAGTCTCGCTGGCTCACTTACCTCCCTCCTACTATAACCTCCACCACATGTACTCCCAAACCCCACTAAAAAGTTATACAAATATCTAAAAAAATTTGACTATAAATATCACCATCATGCATTAGTATATGAATTACGTTCATTTCAAGCCACAACTTCTGTTGAACTTCTAAATACCAACAGAAGTTATATATGTATATATTTTCCGATCATAACAGCACCTAGCAAATGCCGCCGATGCAGTTGGAAGGAAGAAGTTTAATTAAGGAAACCCAACACCCGATTTGCCTGATTACGCAGTCGAGGGCACGGTTGGGTTTTATCACATGGCTAAAATGCCTGCCAGCAAGGGCGGATCTCTTAATTTGGTCCGCTTATACGAGTCACTAGTCAAATTTTAAGATGCCAAGTAATTTTATTGTGCTATCATAAATTGATTAAGTTTCTAGAAGAGGTTATAAATACATGAAATTATAGTTAAATACCTTTTTTTGTTTGTAAAATACGTTCTTTTTGGCTTAAAACACGAGTTTAACTATTTGTATTTTTAGATCTGCCTTTTAAAAAAGAATTTTGGCTTACTTTTTTCGGGCTATTGATGTTGTTTGATTATCTACTTAACAGCCAAAACTTCAATTAACGACCTGAAACCCGAAGAATATCCAGTATTTTGATCAATTTTATTTTCTATTATATGATGTTACAGATCACCTAAATTTTTTCTAAATCTACCTCTAACTGGCAATTCCAACTTTTCTTAAATGATTCTCATCCTTTTAATATGTGGTTCTAAAATAAGATAAGTTATTCAAAAGTAGTTTCGAGCTTAATTAAAAGTATAAATTACAAGTATTTATTTTATAATCTATAGATTTATTATGAACAATGATAACCACAGCCCTAAGGGTTGTGAATAAGAATAAAAGGTAATTTTACTTAAATTTTATAATCATAATTCATGTTACATAATTAACCTTCCATGTTTACAAAAAAATCACATTAAACACCTTTTAAATAACATTTAAACTTTTCAATCCTGATACATGATTACCTTTTTTAAAACTAGAATCTTATTTTTATTACTCTTATTCACAAACCTAAGGGCAGTGGTTATCATTTTTAATTTACAAATTTGTAAACATGAACAAAATCAACTAATTTGTTAACACTATCTAAGGGTTTGGATTGGATGAGAATGATTATAGTATGTTAGCCTGTTCAATTTGAATTAATTAGATTTGTTTTGATTGGTCATATTTATTGATGGATATTTGTATTTTATTTGCTATTTGAAACTATTGTACTCTTATTTAATTTTGGTGTCAACATTTGAGATCTCAGTTGATTTAATCTTTACTTTTAAAGAATCCCTAAAAATCTAAAACCGAACATAATTAATTAACCAAAAAACACCTAACATTATGTATAAATAAATGAACGAAAGTACAAACTAAATATTGAACACACTATCAAACTAATAACCAAGTAGAAAAATAAGTAATGAATAATCTATTACTTCCTTATAAAAATCTTCTAACCTTCTAATATATATAATAGACTAATTTGAAAAAATTATTAGATTATCTAGACACTTCATTTAATAGTAGATTTAATCTTAGTCGTTAATTACTTTAATTCTAAAAATTTGATTTTGACTTTTTAGAGTCAAACTAATGTAAATTAGATAAAGATAATTCTTAATCAAATCAATGATAAACTTAATATAATGATTTAAAAGGATAGAATTTTTATGAACTATAGGTTACAAACTTAATGTTCTCATTATTTAATTTTAATGTTTCTAAAGTAAATATTTGTATATAGTTTCTATTTATAACCTATTATTTATAATATAAATTAAAATATTAAACTTAATCAATTTGATTAAGGAATTCTAATTTCTATTTAGTTAATATTATATCCTAATCATCCTTTTGATTAAAATTAAAACTCAAATTAACTTTAATTGGTCAAAATTTTAAATTAATTTAATTTTCTTTAAACTATTTTTTATCCAAATATATTTCTAGCTAAATGAATATAAAATAATAATTTTATATAAATAATCATGACTAACCGTTTATTTACACGAGTATTTAAATTAGTAATCTATCTATATATCTATATATAAGGCATGCAAATTTTCTAAAAATAACCATAAATTGAGTCTTAATTAACCAATCACAACCTTCAATTTTAAAATTATTCCATTGTCAAAACAATTTTGGAAATATTAAAAATCGTGGATATGGGTAATTTGAATTCAATTTTAAATCGATTGGGAGAAGGTTGGATGAAAATTGTGAGGGGGTTTTATAAAACATATGAGAGGGTTTTAAGAAAATATTAGGAGGTTTTATAAAAATTGTATACTAATGTAATTAATTATAAGTTGTTTATAATTTATGTTTAGTAACTTGTGATATATTTTGTTTAGAGAAAAAATCATTATATATTTACGACCGTCTCATTTTTATCTACGTTTTGGTATAAATTTTATTGTCAAGTAATATGACACTTTTTTTGAAATTAGTATATTCTTATCACAAATGTGATATTTCATTTACATCATTATTTTTATTTGAAAATTTTAATATATCAAAAACACAATTCCGAAATACCCGTGCGTGCACGGGTAAATAGACTAGTTATATATAAAAGACTAACATGTATAAAATTTATTGTGCGATCCTAACCTTTTATTTTAAAAAAATATATTAATCTTGATCATTCATTTTATAATCATTGAAATTCTAATTTTGACCTTTTAAGCAATATATTAGATATAAAATAATTCATTAACTTAAACAAGAATTTGGATAAATGTATATCCTATACGCATGCTTCCATTATAACTACTTTTTTTCCTTTTTCATATGCATTTAACTTAATCAGATAGAGTAATCAACGTTTTAAACATAAATTAACATTAATATATCCGTAAGCGCCAATTTCAGGTTAAATTAACTATTTAATTTTTATCTAGAGAAATGTATATGTTAATTTAAATTTAAGTAAAGCTACCAATAAAGTGTATATAACTAATAAATAAATATTTAATCTTATTACGATCAAAATTTTAACAATAATAATCGATGACTTAACCAAATTTTTAGTTTTATTATTTTAAAATATTTTATAAATATTAAATATATTTTTATTCATTTTTAATATTTATAATTTTTTAAATTGATCCGTTTATCATACGGGTATTCAATCTAGTATGTAATATACAGGGCCAGATCAATTATTTGTTAGGTCCTAGAAAAAAATAAAATTTGGCCCTAATATTCATTCTTATTAAAAAAAAATTTACTACTCTATTCATCAAAATCCTTTTTGGATATACTCTTATTCTACTATAGATGTTCTAGCAATAACTCAAAAGATATACAAATTGCAAGAAGTAAACTTCAGTTCCAAAAGAAGATGTTTAAATTATCATTGAACTGAATTTTGATAGGGTTTTGAGTTTTCCTCTCGTCTTCTTTAAATTACCCCTACATCATGAAAGCAATTGTTTTTACAACACACCTAATTCTTTTTACAAAGAACCAAATTGATATTACCAATAAGGCTATAACCATATAAAAAAAAAGTAGCAAATTGTGAAGATAACCAATGGTAAAGATATGTTTCGGTATGTATATTAATGTTCACAAAGGCTATCAAACTACGAGGAACAAGAAGCGTCAGTTAAGAGAACCAGTATTTCATAAAGTACCAAAATATCAAAAATGCAAACTACCAAATAGAAATCACACTATTAGAGTATCAAATAGTGATTGTGAAATAGAAACAACTTAACAAGGGTAAATGAATGCTTTCAACTGATGATGACTAAAGCAACTATTTGAATCCAGATCTGCGATGCCGATGAACAAGGGTCAACGCTAAACACTAGGCAACAATCAATTTGGATTTGTGATTAAACAATTGCCAACAATTAGTAAGGAAAATCGTATTCTAATTTCAGTAAGTAAACAACCATCAATTGCAAGCGGCAAAAGACATCTTTTTTCTACCGCAAGAACCTTTCCTATTTAAAAATTTTGGCTTCTGTACTTTTTCTTTCTTTAAAAAAATCATAGCGTCGAATTTTGTTCCTATTTAGTGTCCAGTAAAATACTTGATTTTGACCCCTTTTTATGTTGCATAGACTTTCTTTTTACAAGCTTTATACTATATATATACGTAGAGCTATATAAAAGTAATGGCTTCTTAAATTTTTTGGGTCTGGACGGTTGATCTGGTGGCTCAAACTCAGGACCGCTCTGATAATTTATAAAGGAATGAATTAATAAATTGCTTTAATAAATAATTTATGGTGAAATCTGTTGGTGAGAATTTCGAATTGATGACAGCAATTAAGCAATTGCCGTTCAAAAAAAAGAAGAAGCAATTAAGCAATTATGAAATCGTCTAGGAAGCTTGTAACATTAAATAAATAAATAAATAAAATAAATAATGCACTAAATCCTTTGGCTCACAATCCTCGTACTAACGTCATCCACGTCCGAGGTCACACGCTTGGCTGTGGCTGTCTAACTTTACAAACATAAATATCTTCATTTATAAATATCACAATTATTTATTAAAACATCTCACTTGAACACCTGTAAATAGGAAAGGGCCTTGTAAGACATCCATGTCTTGCAACAAAATTAAAGCGTGTGAAATAAGTAAATAAAATATTATTTCAGCTCAAGTCCTAGCTCACTCAGCTTCTTCCTACGAATTAACCTCCACCACATTTACTCCCAAGCCCCACCAAAAAGGCACACAAATATCTTAAATTTTTATCTATAAATATCACCATCATGCAATAGTATATGGGTTACTTTCATTTCAAGCCACAACTTCTATTTTTAACTTTGAGAACTGGAAACTTAATCTCAGCCGTTTATTTTATAAGTGGAATTTATGGATGGAAAGCGTGGAGAATCAAGTGTAGGAGAGTGCATACGAGGAATTTATGGGTGGAGAATTACATTGAAAGAGGGGGAATTGGACGACTGAGATTGAGTCTCCCATGCTCATTTAATTTAAGGTTCTCATTTGAACCTCCCAATATATATATATATATATATATATATATAGAGAGAGAGAGAGAGAGAAAGTTCATATGAAGAACTGTTGTTAGCGCGAGAACCATGATAACCAATCTGAGCCGTTCAATTCTCCCTACTTCAATGTCATTGCCCACCCATAAATTCCTCACATGCACCCTGCCACACCATATCCCTCCACGCTCTCCATCCATGATACTTCCCATATCCAAGGAACGGCCGAGATTGGTTCTCGCACTAACAACGGTTCTCGCATGAACCCTCCCCTATATATATATATATATATATATATATATATATATATATATATATATATATATATATATATATATATATATATATGGGAGGGTTTAAACGAGAACTGCGAGAACCAATCTTAGCCGTTGATTTGATAAGTGAAATTAATGGATGTAGAGTGTGGGGGATCAAGTGTGGCAGGGTGCATGTGAAGAATTCATTGGTAGGTGATGACATTAAAGGAGGGGGAATTGGACGGCTCAGATTGGTGCTCGCGGTTGTCGTATGAAAAACAGTTTTATGTTGAACTTTTGCATATATATATATATATATATATATATATATATATATATATATATATATATATATATATATATATATATATATATATATATATATATATAATATCAACATCAATTACTTCCATTTCTAATCAAAATTCACTGCAAAACATCCAACAACCAATATATCATATATAAAAGTTTAAGGATCGACCCGGCTGACTCCTGCTTTACCGTGGATCAAGTGAGAAATAGGGATATATTCCGGTTAATGGACTTGTTGTGAGGTGAGATAGCCGATAGATTACCCATTCGAGGATGTACGTTAATGAAGTCATATACAACAGCTGCAATATTGGTTGCGAGAGCACTTAGGGTATGTTTGGTGAAACTGGTTGGGGCTGGGGCTGAGGCTGGAGCTGGGGCTTGGCCTTATTAATTGATAATCCCAAGCCCTATCCATAAGCTACTTGAAAAGACTTTTATTTTAGGGGCTTATAGGGGATTATGAGGGCTTATGTTTTTAATAATCCCCTCACCCAAACGAGGCTTGAGGGCTGGGGATTATAAAAACTAGAAGCCCAAGCCCCTATAATCCCCTATAAGCCTGTCGCCAAACATACCCTTAATGTTGCCGCTTTACCTATGAGGGTTGACCGGCGTGTAACGTGAAGTGAAGGTAACTGGTCATTATTTATTTTTTTATATTTGCTATTTTAAATTTATGTGTTGTTATAGATGAAATATTTAAGCAATATTGCAACATGAATCCAAGATTTTAAAAGTGGTCACAAAATCAAGATTGCAATGCAGATTTGGAGCATTAGAAGATCTAGAGTCCTAACAACAAACTTTAAAACTCAAAAATCAAACCTTAACAAGAGCGTGATGAAGATTTGGAGCCCTAACAGGTGAAAAGTATCTAGTTAAATCCCCAAGCTTGCTACATATGAAGGTGACGACAACGGTGTCGAGGGCTCGGTTTCATCCAGTGGCGGTGTGGTGGTGGTTTCATCCATAAGGGGCCACGGTGTAGGGGGCTCGGTTTCATCTAGGCAGTGGAACGTGTGGTTGTGGTTTCATTTAGAAGCGGCCGCAGTGTGGTGTTGGTTTCATTTAGAAGCGCCGGCGAGGTGGTGTGATAGGATTTCCTTTTCGAGCAAGGTGAGCTCCTAAGAATTAGAAGGAAGGAGGAAGAAGAATGTGGGAGAACAGAGCAACATCATTCCATGAAAGCTTCAAATTACATTTTGTTTCTATTTATAACAAAACTAGAAAGTGCAAAAATAGAAGGAAATTAATTAATTAATATGAAATTCCCTCATCTTGCAATTCTCAATCCTAACAAAGTATATGATGTAATCTGTTAGTTGAGATGGAGTCCTCGTGGGTCTCTTTCACTACTACAAAAATAATATAATGCAACACTCATAAAATGTTACATTAGGCATAAGGAATGTGCATAATGGTTTAAGCGACACTTTACCAAGTGTCGCCTTAGATCGCGTTGTCTTAGGTATAAAGCAACACTTTAATTAAAATAGGCAACCCTTTTTGAAAGCGTTGCCTATTATTAACAAATACAACACTTTTAAAGTGCAACACTTTTAACACTCAATTGCAACACTTTTTTATTAGTTCCTGTTATCTACGACAACACTTTTATTTGTTAAACGCAACACTTTTTAGTGTTTTCACTATAGAAGTACAACACTTTTCATCATTTAATACAACACTTTATATAATACTTGATACATAAATGCAACATTTTTTATAGTAAAGCAACACCTATGTATAAAATTTAACTGCAAATGAAACACTGATCCTTTTATTTGTATATAAAACTTTTGTCAATACATTACCATTACAATATAAATTTGTATAATGCACATCCATAACAATAAACATATCAACTGTAAAATTGTATTCTAATGTAACAATTCATCCTATGTCAAACTAACTACTATAAAGGTATACTCTATACAGTGGAGACGTGGAGTTGTCAATCAATATAGTATATTCCTGTGTGCCTCATTTCATGTAAATTGAATGTCTTCCATCTCTTTATTAGCTCCAAAAGAACATACCATCCTGCATACAAGAAAGTTAATAAAAAGAATGTTGTTAACATGTATTTGATAATATTAATAATCAATTTCTCAATAGGACTAGACATGAAGTGTTTCATGGATAAGCATAATCATTTTTAATCAAACAATAGGTAAAAAGCCTAGAATCTCCTACTAGTTAAATACATTTTCAAATTAATTTTAGTACCATTCAAGTGCTTTACTACACTTATAATTGAATTTTTATCATAAAGAGCATAAAATCTTATTATAACAGTACATTTCTAAATCAATATATGTGTATAAACTACTTAGTTTTTTTTTCCTATTCGTAAAAGTACATTTCAAACTCAAATTCAGTATCATCCAAGTAATTTTTATAAGAGTCTAATATTTCACTGCATAAACTGCTTTGTTTAATTATATCATAAATTCTAATACTCCCCATTAGACAAAACTCATAAATTTCAATCATCTATGTTAATGGTAATAATGAGAACAGAAACTAAATAGTGCACACTGGAAAATATGTTATGTAACAAGTATGTCTTCCGGAATCATGATACTCTACGGTGTAGCAGCTTGTGATTCCGTGGTTGGAGGGATTGATCCTTTAAATTCTCATAACAGGGACACATGAAACACGGGATGGACTGATGAACTTGGAGGTAATTTAACTTATACGCAACTTTGCACACCTTCTCGATGACTTTGTAAGGACCATCGTACCTTTTTGCCAACTTCTGAGAGTTCCTATGAGCAACCGACTGCTACCGATATGGTTGAAGTTTAACTAAAACCAGGTCACTGACTTCAAAAGTTTTTTCTTGTCGATGTTTGTTAGCCTGCTGTTGCATACGCTTCTGGGCTCTTTAAATATTAACTTTGAGGGATGATAGCAAGGCTGTGCGATGCGTCAGAGTGAGATCAAGCTCCTGGGTTTTAGAATTACCTTGTATGTAATGTGGGATGTTTGGGGGTGCTCTTCCATACATTGCTTCGAAGGGAGTCATTTAAAAGGTTGACTGCCACGACGTGTTATATGACCATTCCGCCCAAGGTAAGAAACGTGACCATAACCGTTGTTCATCCGCCACAAAACACCATAGGTAATCTTCAAGACAACGATTTAAGGACCTCCGTTTCATCAGATTGGGGGTGGTACCCGCTGCTTATAGCTAAAACGGTTTTGTTGATGGAGAAAAGCTCTGTCCAAAATTTGCTGATGAATAGTGGATCACAATCACTAACAATAGACTTTGGAAAATCATGTAATCTAATAAATTCAGAAGTGAAAACTGCAGCAAGCTTTTTGGCATCCATTTTTGGAGGTAATGTGACGAAATAAGTGAAGGGTTTTTGATCTGACCAAACCACCCAATGACATAAACTGGTCAGACCTGTGTTTGATTCTACTGGTTCAATTCTAAAAGCGGAACTGGATTGAACACTAATGATCAATATAGCTTCTAACGAACAAACAATCCACAGATAAGGTTACAAGAAAATATACCTGATCAAACTTGGGATTGCTAAAGACAGTCCACCACTACTGCACCTCCTAACGAACTGGCTGCTAGACCGCTCTTGGAATCACCAATCCTCAAACCTTCAAGCTTGATTGTGTGTGTGATCTTCGTAAACCACCAAAACCGAAAAACACCTTGTGTTCTCGGATTGTGTTCGACGAGAAAAGAGAGAGCCGAGAGTGGAAAGAGTGTCGACAAGAGAGAGTGTCGACGAGAGAGAGAGGCGAGATCGAGAGAGTGAGATGTGTGGTAGCTAGGTTTAATCTTTTGTTAAGTTATTCTAATCCTTAAAGCTTAATGATATATATAGACTTTAAAAGGACCCAAGCCCGTTTAATTAAAAGCCCACTGATTTTAATTAAACTTCCATCTCTTGCTCTTTAACCCCCTAGACTTTACTAGTTAATTAATTAACTATTAATTAATTGGTCCGTCAAATATTAAAACTTAATATTTAATTTCTCCTTAAATAACAAATAACTATTTATTATTTATTTCCTATTAATAATTAATACAAACTGATTAATTATTTATTTCTCTCTTTTCAATAATTAATTCTACTGATTAATTATTTACTTTTCTCTTTAATAATTAATCCAACCTGATTAATTATTTCCACACAAATTTATGGTAAAATCCAACTGTTCTGATTTGGGTGTGTAGCAGTGTGACCCTTTAATCTCTTATAACATTGGATACAATGTGCCCATTAATTATCTTTGCACATAATCTACCAGACTCCACTTGTGCAAGATAAGAAATAGTTACTGCTCATTGTTAGCATAAGGAGGTCCCTAGCCAGACACTTAGGGTAACCAGGTTATAAGAACTCTTATACCCCAAAGTAACTTGTGATAAAACTTCATAAGCAACGTGCTTAGAAGTAACCTGTTATAAACTAACTGTTTATAAACTAAACTATCATAAACTCCATGTTCATGAATAGGTACGTTATATATGTATATATATATATATATATATATATATATATATATATATATATATATATATATATATATATATATATATATATATATATATATATAGGTTTGTCCCTTGCAGCGCGATATTTCAATTTTGAGCATAAGCATGGAGAAAGTCAACTCAGAGACTCAAGAACTTGGTTCATAACATACTTGATTTCAAAACTGCGTGATAAACGACAAAGAACAGATCAGTTCGTTTGGGCACGGCCGTGCACTTACCAGTTTCTCTAATAAGTCAAGGGGTCCGGAAATATCTCTTCTAAAAAAGGAGGTGCAATTGCCATCTTGTATATTTGCATCTGGAAATACGGCTCCCACTGAATCTAGACACGCTCCTTATGACCACCCTGTTACGGCGTGGCATTAAAACGCGCTAAGAAGACAACAGTTACCGTATCCCAAACCAAAAACCTCAGGCTTAAGGATAACCTATGTGATAAATACTTTTGACATGAATCCACGAAGTATTATTCACAGTGGGTCAATCCAATATTCGTAACCCTAACGAATATCCGTCAATTTTGGTCCGCAAAATCCTTTTGCAGCTATATTCGATATACTTTCGAATCTACCCCAAAATTACGATAACTTTATAGCCCTATCATAGTTCCCACCACGATAAGTAGTCACGGATAATGTTTTGAATAAACCTAGTTTATTCCTGGATGAACCAAAACATACAAAATTTGTGAAGAATAATGAAACTAATTTCTACACCCTTCCATATTCCGCCTTAGAATAAAGATGCATAATTTCTACCATTTCATTGACTCGATTCACGGTGTATATCTGAATTACTTATTATTTTTGCATTGTAACTTATCTCATATTACAAGGAAAAATTAATATGGTTATAAACCTAAAACTCAAGACAAGTACCCTGAAGTACTCCTTCTTGGTTTTGCTAGAAATCGTTCTTGCAACCTTGGAACAATTCTAGACTTACTTATTTTATAAATTCCTTAAACTTGGAGAAACTGGAAATAACTCCTAAGTTTTTGATTTTTATAAAATAACCTCCCTGTAATTAAAACTTTAATTACATTTGTAGATTTATAGTCCATTTGAAATGATAAACCTTCTTACACCTGCTTGTAAGAAACTTGAAATTAGATTCCCAGTACATACCAACATTAATGTAATATCATTACTAAGAATGTTAAAGAACATCCTATTTCATCATTTCTAGCGTTAACCAACAACATTTAATTAAGCTGACTTACTGAACATTTTAGAACGTGTATAATTTTTATTTAAGTCATAACTTGACTCAAAGTCTTGCAATGATATCTTTATTGAGTTCCTCTCAATAAGTCATGCATTCCTCGGATTAGTCCTTTCTCAAGAACTTACTATTTTAGATAACTTCTAAAATCATCAGATAATTATATACTCTAAAAGTTCAATCCTGTATTTATCATACTAGTTAAAAAACTTTTTATTAACTTTGATAAATACATTAGTCAGATGCTCTCACTATCTTTTATGAAAAAGTGCATTATTTTAAAACATCCTTTTAGGCTTAGTCAATCCTTGACTATCATGCCTAAAACTTGTGTTCTAAACACATGTTTTAAAACTTAGTTTTTGTAAGAAATTGTTTTATGAAACCAAAAACTTGGATCTCCATATATCCATTTTTCTAATTACAGAAAGTGGTCTCATTAAACTTACCATAAGTGCAAAGCACTTGTGAAGGCATTTTAAATTTCTTTCCCTTAAAACATTTAGTATAAAACTCCCTTGATTATAGTAACAACCATAATCACTTTTATACTATCTTAAATGTTTTATCAAAAACTAGTTTACTTAGAAATAATGACTATTATTTCCATTTGTTCAAGACCTTAAACATTCACTTTTCACAAAAATTTTAAACACTTGTTAAATTAGAAAAAACTATCTAATTTTATAAACAACACTTGTTTATTTAAGTATTTGAATAATGAAGCCAACATTTATGTAACTACAACAAATCATAGCATAAGATCACTATGAATCACCAATCAAGTCAAGACTTGACTTATTGGTATTCTTTTAGTCACAACTGGACTAATCCCGATTCATAAAAAAATACGTGCACGGATATGAACTAAATAATTAAATTCCCATAAAGTCATAATTTCAAACATTAGTTTCCAAAAACAATCAAGATAAACATGTTCAGATAAACTTAAAAAGAGTTTAATAAACTAGGAAATATAATTATTAAAATATCCGTAAGCTGCACGTGGATCTCTTCATGCTGGGCCGCATCACTTTCCATCTAAACGATTGCAAGATATTAGAATATTCGTAAAAACTTTTACAAGTGGAAAGTGATAAAGAAGCTATTTACACGATACCTGAGGGGCCAGCCTTGCCACCTGCCTCGTGACCCTTCGGACAATCTCTTTTCCAATGTCCGACCTCACCGCACCTGAAGCACCGATTCTCGGTTCTTGCTTTGTTCGGTTTCGGTTTCTTGCCCTTGCTGTTGTTATTAGCCCTGGGTGCATTCTGGCTGGGCTGGGCCTTGCCCTTTCCCTTTCCGTTGCACCCCCTTCCTCTTCTTATGTCCGCCATGTCCCACCATGAGAATGTCCTTAGACTTGGTCCCGATACTCTGCTCCGCTGTCTTAAGCATGGAGTGCAACTCAGCCACAGATTTCTCCATGTTGTTCATGTTGTAGTTGACTATAAAAGGCTTATAGTCATCTGACAACGAGTTGAGTATCGTATCCGTTGCTAGCTACAACGATACTGGGTGCCCAAGTCTCTCCAGGTGGTCTATGTAACCCTTCATTTTCATGACGTGTTTACTGACCGAGGTCCCCTTAGCCATTTTGCACGAGTTAAATGCTCTAATGGCATCATAACGTTCTGTGCGGGCTTGCTCCTAGAACATATCCCTGAGCTGGCGGATCATGTCATAAGCAGGAGTCTCCATCATGCTAGACTGCAACTCTGGACTCATAGTTGCAAGCATGAGGCAACTGACATCTAGGGCGTCATTGGAGCGCTTCTGAAACGCCTCCCTGACTTCTGCCCTAGCATTGTTGGCAGGGGGATTTCCTAGAGGTTGTTCTAGTACATGTCACTTTCTCTCGTGCCTTAGCACGATCCGGAGATTTCTCTCTCACGTGAGAAAGTTTGGCCCGGTGAGCTTATCATTCTCTAGGATAGAGCGAAGAGAGAGGTTGTTAGTGCTGGTAACGTTGGTTGCCATCTACAAATTAAAAACTCGGTTTAATTAGTAACTGCAGATAAACTTTTCTAATCATATATCATCAAACCCATAAATAATATATATTAGACCTAGGACCCATATTTCACATACTTGACGCAAGGTTTGGGCACTTCCCGCCAAGTCATGCTATTTTTGGTAGGTAACACCCTGTACCAATCGTACCTAACTGATACGACTCCTAGAACCTCGTAGAGCATTTAGACCCAGTCTAGTATGTTTAACTCTACTCTAGTGCTTTTTGGGCCGGGCCTCCCGATTATCACCAAAATAGATCGCACCACCTAAGACAGCATTAATTCTGACCGGGACTCCCGATTATCGCAGAATCTTTCATGCCCCTTCCCGCAATGGTTTGAACCCGGATGCCCAAGGTTTGGGCACTTCCGACACCCGAGTACCGTTTAACAGCAAGGGTGTACCATTAGGTGGGTAGCACACTGATCTAAGATTTTCTTGGGTTTTACTATTAAGTTTAAAAACTTAATTTTCCAGTTTTTTAAAAACCATTTTAAAACTAATTGTTTTAAAAATTCGATTTACATGTGTACCTAAACTAGGTGCACAAAACGGATTTTATAAGTTCCAAACTTATAACTTTAACAAAACTTTAAATTTATAAAAATTTAGTTAATACGACTACCAAACTGAAGTCATATTTTAGTTTGTCATAAAACGTGGTTTTTCACTGTTTAATAACAACCTGTTATTAAACCCCTTTTTATTTAGCATCATATAAATGTCACATATATATATGAATAAGCAGTAAATAAAAAACACAACCACGCAAGTAATAATAAGCATATGAAACCCATAGTTTTGCCAACTAATCCTAAGGTCAAACCTAAGGATAAAGTGACTTGGATTCGCCTTCTTGATGTGCTGCTCCCACTAGCCTTGACACCTCCCCGAAGTATCTGTGCTTCGTGTGAAAACACCATTTTCTTGATCACCTTCTTGAAGTCCATTTCGGTTGAGGGATTAAACTACTACTAATCTATTACAAATACAAAATTGAACGGGGTTGTAAGTGGCACGCAGGCCTCCCCGAACCAGTACAATATTACAAATAAGAAGGGATTGTAATTGGCACGCAGGCCTTCCCAAAACCAAAATAAAAGAAGAAATGAAAAAGCGAGTCCTAAGTCGGCAAAACTATAGCTATATGTATCACAACCACGCAATTATATATAAGCACTATATATAAAAACAATCACACAGTTATAATATATAAACAATAAACTGTGTTGTTAAGCACATAACCTGATTTGTTTAATTATTCTCATTTACCCTTTGATTAATACCTATTAACCAAAAATGAGAATCATGATCTTCTAATTAAATTTATTTGACCAAAATAGTTTTTCAATAAATCTTTAAAAACTTGATCTCATTCAAAACTTGAATGAAATCCTTATGTCGGGTTTTCTTACTAGTTTTCCAAAAACTTAAAACCGACAACTTTTGGTCAATTAAATATTATCTTATTTGTTTCTCCATTTTATTATATAAACTTTACCCTTTTAGAATTTATTCAAAACGACTAAACTAGTCATAATAAATAAAAATCTAAAAATATATATTTTAACTAAACTAATTAAAACATATAATACTAGTTTATATAATACCTTATTAATTTTTAACACTTAAAATTAATATCCCTTTTTGTTTTAACCGAGAAACTATTTGGGCGCTGAGAGCATTACCTGGGCCGTGGCCTCCTTTAGGCCAAAGCCTAATGGGCCGAGACCCCTACCAGGGCCGAGACCCCTTTGGCCGAAAACTTTCTGGGCCGAACTACATCCTAGGGCCGATAGCCCTTGGGCCGCAGGCCTTACTGGGCCGTAGAGCACCTGGGCCGAAGCCCCTGGCCCGTAGCGGCGCTACCTGGGTCGAGTCCACCCTGCCGCCGCCGCCGATCACGGTGATTGTGGTTTCCGTTTTCCCGATTAATACATAAATTAAAATATTTTAAATTTTTTTTAACCTATTAAAACTAACTGTTTTAATATCCTGATTAAAACCTGGATTTAATTTCAAAAACCAAAAAATATCAATTATTAATATTAACTAAAACTAATTTTATTAACAATTGATTATCCTAAGACTAAACATTAACCTTTTTAAACAAAAGTTCAAAAATTACTGGTTAAGATAAAGTTTTAGATAATAAGTTTATCCTTTTTAACCGTTTAAACACAAACCTGGTTTAAACCTAACTGGTTAAAATCAAACCTTTTATAAACTGGATAAAAACAGAAACCTTGTTTTTATCCCCTTATGGTTTTCGAAATTTATGTGGAGAATAACAAGATGAAGAAGATCATTTAAACCTAAACAAACCAACTAACTAGATTATCTAGGTTTGACTAATTAAACAAACTGTTTAATTTATCTTAATCCAAACTTGTTCTTATCCAAAAATCATAATCCTTTTAACCATTTAAACTAGCTGTTTAAACTTTCTGATTAATAGGATTAAACCTTTTAAAACTGGATAACAAAAACAAAATCGTTTTTGTTGCCCTTGGTGATTTTCGAAAAAGTCTAGAGCAAGTAGGAGATCAAGAATAAAACATTAATCCTAGAAACAGATAAAACTAGAAACTAAAAGATCATAGAGCCGAGGCTATGATACCACTAAAGGGTTTTTGATCTGACCAAACCACCCAATGACACAAACTGGTCAAACCTGTGTTTGATTCTACTGGTTCAATCCTAAAAGCGGAACTGGATTGAACACAACCATCTAAGCCCCAAAAAGGGTTAGGATCTTTAAAAGTAATGATCAATATAGCTTCTAACGAACAAACAATCCACATATAAGGTTACAAGAAAAATATACCTGATCAAACTTGGGATTGCTAAAGACAGTCCCCCACTACTGCACCTCCTAACGAACTGCCTGCTAGACCGCTCCAGGAATCACCAATCCTCAAAGCTTCAAGCTTGATTGTGTGTGTGATCTTCGTAAACCACCAAAACCGAAACACACCTTGTGTTCTCGGATTGTGTTCGACGAGAAAAGAGAGAGCCGAGAGAGGAGAGAGTGTCGACAAGAGAGAGTGTCGACGAGAGAGAGAGGCGAGATCGAGAGAGTGAGATGTGTGGTGGCTAGGTTTAATCTTTTGTTAAGTTATTCTAATCCTTAAAGCTTAATGATATATATAGACTTTGAAAGGACCCAAGCCCGTTTAATTAAAAGCTACTGGTTTTAATTAAACTTCCATCTCTTGCTCTTTAACCCCCTAGACTTTACTAGGTAATTAATTAACTATTAATTAACTGGTCCGTCAAATATTAAAACTTAATATTTAATTTCTCCTTAAATAACAAATAACTATTTATTATTTATTTCCTATTAATAATTAATACAAACTGATTAATTATTTATTTCTCTCTTTTCAATAATTAATTCTACTGATTAATTATTTACTTTTCTCTTTAATAATTAATCCAACCTGATTAATTATTTTCACACAGATTTATGGTAAAATCCAACTGTTCTGATTTGGGTGTGTAGCAGTATGACCCTTTAGTCTCTTATAACATTGGATACAATGTGTCCATTAATTATCTCTGCACATAATCTAACAATAAGCTGCCTTCGAGAGTCTATCGACAATCAACAAAATTGACGTTTTCCTAGCAGAAGATGGTAACCCTGTGATAAAGTCCATCGAAATTTCTTCCCATACCATGTCGGGAATTGGCAGAGGTTGCAGTAATCCCAAAGCTGGTGTCGTACTGTACTTTACTTGATGACAAACTTGACAAGTTGAGATGAAAGAAGCTTTCGATTTCTTTAAGTTTACCCACTGGCTGAAATTCTCCTCATTGTTCTCTTAATACTTGCATGTCCCCCTGTTAGTAAAGCATGAAAGTCTTGTATAATCTTTTTTATGAGTTCGGGAACATCAGGAACGACTATCCGTTGCTTGTAAAATACTAATCCATCAGTGAAAGAAAAGTGCCCTTCTTTAGCCTTTGCTTTGAGGATCAAAGCTTGTTCTTTGTCATTATCAACCCACTGAAATTCCTCCAAAAATGGGAACGTTGGAGATGAAATAGCTGAAATAGCAATAAATTGTTGCCTTGATAAAGCGTCAACAACTGCATTTTCCGATCCTGATCTGTAAACGATGTCGTAATCGAAGCCTAATAATTTGGTGAGCCACAACTGTTGTTCAGATGTTTGGATTGTCTGAGTCAGTAGCGACTTAAGGCTCTCATGATCTGTTATTATGGTAAAATGACATCGTAACAAATAATGACGCCACTTTGAGACGACTGCAGTGATTGCAAACATTTCACTTGCATATGTTGAAGCCATTTGTAACCGAGAAGACAGTTTCTTACTGAAGAATGCAATTGGATGTCGGTTTTGACTTAAGACTGCCTCTATTGCCACTCCTGATGCATCAGTCTCAACTACAAAGGGTTTGCTGAAATCCGGAACTGCAAGAAACTGAACTGTTGTTAATGTTGTCTGGAGTTTAATAAAAGTTGCTTGTTGATCCTCACCCCACTGAAAATTGTCCTTCTTTAACAAGTCTGTCAATTGGACTGCCAATGACACATAATGCCTGACAAACCTTCGATAGTATCCAGTAAGACCAAGAAATCCACGTAACTGTTTTATTATTGATGGTGGAGGCCATTCGAGAACTGCTTGAATCTTTTCGGGGTCCATAGCTACTCCTTCTGCCGATATAACATGCCCCAAAAAAGCGACCGAAGAAAGAACAAAAGAACATTTGGACTCTTTGACAAAAAAATTGTTTCTCTACAGTAGTGTTAGTACATGTTTCAGGTGCTGCAAATGCTCATCAAAAGAATGTCATAAAAAAACTAAAACAAATTCTAGTAATTCGTTTCCTTTTCGAGCTAGGTGAGCTCCTAAGAATTAGAAAGAAGGAGGAAGAAGATTATATCATTCCATGAAAGCTTCAAATTACATTATGTTCCTATTTATAGCAAAACTAGAAAGTGCAGAAATAAAAGGAAATTAATTAATAAATATGAAATTCCCTCATCATGCAATTCTAAATCCTAACAAACTATATGATGTAATCTGTTAAGTGAGATGGGGTCCTCGTGGGTCTCCTTCCACGTATGCACAAGGCCTGGTCCTTAACATGGTGGTGATTTCATCCAATAATTAATAACGGTGGTGGTTTCATCTAGATTTGAGTTAGCGATTCGTAAATCTGTTGGTGGTTTCATTTCTAGTTCCAATGGGAATCATAAGCGGTGACGGTTGTGGTTTCTAAACGCTGGAGCTACACCGCCTTTTCATATCCTATATCATTACTTAAAATTTTGTTTTTATTATTATAATATTAAAACAATACTTTATTTTCTTATTTACTTTTTCTATTGTACTTTTAGTAAATATTGTTTGGTATATAAAGTATTTTATATTTATAATCCTTTTATTTTAATATATAACATTTACAAGAAAGAATGAATAGTAACGGTTTTGTCTTATACAACTATTATATATAAAAAGTAGATTATAGTAATTTACATTAAAACTAGATAGATTAAGTGATAACTTATCTCACTTAGACAACTTAGCACATGGTTCAAATCTTATCACCCTCAATTTTTTGTTGTTGTTTTCCTAACAATACTTTCCATAGTTTTTTTACTTCACCTTCATGTGTTTATAATTTTTTTTCTTTTATAAAAATATTATTATTATTTATGTCCATATGTTGATTTGGTAAACTTTACAATTTGGTAGTAAAATAAATAATATTTTTTTTCTTTGTAAAGTAGTCTAACTAAACTTTTCTTATAGAAAATAGATTTTAAGTTTCTTTTTATTTAATACATTATCTTTTTATAAATATATTTATTTTAAAGTTTAATTTCTTTTTATTTTTGTATGAAAAAACTAGAATGGCTTCATGATAAATAAATACATTTTCTTGTGAAAATCTTTCCTTGATTCTGCAAATTAATAGCTATATGTTATGCTGATATGCAGTATATATTCAACTATAATTGTGTAGATTATTTACTTTATTTCAAGTATAAACATTTAATATTATTGATCGTTATTTTACCCACTTCAATGCGTAGGTGATAGCTAACTCGTTGTTATATATATATATATATATATATATATATATATATATATATATATATATATATATATATATATATATATATATATATATATATATATATAAATATATATATATATAGGCAAAATTTCAATGGAGAACTGTTTTTCGTAGCAGAACCGCGAGAACCAATCTGAGCCGTCCAATTTCCCCTCTTTCAATGTCATTGCCTACCCATGAATTCATCACATGCACCCTGCCACACTTGATCCCCTCGCGCTCTGTTAGATTATGTGCAGAGATAGATAACACGTGACATCGTGTCCAATACTGTGAGACACTAAAGGATCATACTGCTACACACCCAATTAGAACAAATTGGATTTTGTCAAGTTATATGTAAGAAATAATTAATTAGTTAATTAATTATTGAGATGGAAAATAATAATAGTTATTTATTATTTTAAAGGTGAAATTAATATTTAGTTTAAATATTAATCGGACCAATTAATTAATAGTTATTAACTAATTAGAAAGGTCAAAAGGTATTTTCTGCAATTAGCTAATAGTTTAATTAAAGTTGGGCTTTAATTAAACGGACTTTGGGTCTTAAAAGGTCTGTTATATAAATAACCTTTTTAAGCCTAAAGGAATCAGAAGTTACAATTGCAAGCCAAGAAAAATACGCTCTCCCCTCCCTCTCTCCTCACTTGCGTCGAACTCAACAACAACCCCAAGGGGGTTTCGTTTCTGATCATCGACACACACACACACGCAGGCTTCACGTGTTGAAGTTTAGTGAAATCCTCAGGCGGTCTAGCAGCCAGTTCGAGGTGGTGCAGTAGCGGTGTTCTACCTGTAGCTATCTGGATTAAAGTTTTTAAAACTATTGCTGAAAGGTATAACTTTTATCCTCTACTTGTAGTTAGTTTTTTGTACGAGGTAGATGAGATCACTGGAGGGGGTTTTAAATTTTATTTCACTATGCATGTTGATATAATATGTTTTATACCTTACAAAACCCTTCAGTGGTAACAGAGTCACTTCTAACCTCGTAGGGAACTAGTTAGGATTCTTTTTATTCTGATGAAATAGTTTTTTTATTCAGAAAAATCCTTTTTGATTATCCAGGATAATAGGATCAAGATTTGATTGTTATTGGATTAATTAATTGGTTTTGGATAAAATATTGTTAGATTTAATTTTTAAAATTAAATCTGTTTTTTTATTGTTGTTATTTGCAAAAACCGAAACCACCACCCTCATCGGCGGCGGCCTCAGGCGGTGGCCGTGGTCGGTCTGCGGCGCCCAGCAACGGCGTTGTTAATCGACGGCGGTCCCAGGCGGGGCGGCGGTTGCCAGCGACGGTCAACGGCGGCCCAACAGCGGTGGAAGTCGATCGGTCCACCAAGTATGGTGGTCGGCGACGTGGTGGTGCTCGGCGGCCACGGCAGTGACGGCTGCGGCGTGGTGGGCTACGGCCCAGGAGCCACGGCCCAAGGACCGGCCCAGCCGTATCTCGGGTCCGAAGGGGGCTACGGCCCAGATCCTTTCTTCGGCCCAGGTTCGTTTGTCTCGTCCCAGTTTTGAATATTTGGCCCACTTCGTGGTTCAAATATTTGTAGTCAATATAAAATTAAAATACAGTTGTTATTTTATATTTTAAAATTGAAAAATATTATTTCAGGTTTTTGATTAGTTATCAAGCATGAAACTTGAAATATATATTTATTGCAAATAACAAGAAAACAATATAGGAGATTTTAACAGGTTGTTAAGATCAGTATTTTTCATCAAGATGGATAATTAGAAATCAATTGTTGTTTTACTTTCATGTATTAGTTTAGTACATGTTTGGATGCCATAGCCGAGCCCTAGACCTTGTGGATTGTTTTTTACTTTCCCTGCACTTGTGGTTGTGATTATTGTATATTTTATTCTATGGTGTGGGAAGGCCTGCGTGCCACTTACAACCCCTATTCTATTTTGTAAAAGTATTAGATTAGCGGGCCTGCGTGCCTTTGAAAAATTTGTAATTTTTTACTTTCTAGCTTTTAGAATAGAATACTGTAAAATAGAATATTTTTTAAGACAATGCAAAGGAGCAAGGAGCAGGGAGCAGGATTGAATGCTGGAGCCAGTGGGAGCTTCAAAGTGCCATGCCATGTGTGTTGTGATTTTTCCATTTAGGTTTTGACCATCGGGTTTTTCGTGTGGCTCACGAAACCGACATTAGTTAAGGGCAAGGCTAAGGCATAGATGTTTGTGGTTGTTTTATTTCTTTACATATTTGATATGCGTGGTTATGATTCTCACGATGAAATAAAACAAGGGTTTTAATAATAGTTAATTATTGAAACAGTATTTTAAAAGGAAATCTGGCAAAAAGTTTTTCTCGTCAGAAACTTTTGAAATCCTTTTTAGAAAAATCTTAGATCAGTGTGCTACCCACCTAATGGTACACCTTTCCTGTTAAACGGTACTCGGGTGTTGGAAGTGACCAAACCTTGGGTATTCGGGTTCAAACCATTGCGGGGGTGGGTGTGAAAGACTCTGCGATAATCGGGAGTCCCGGCCAGAGTTCACACTGTCTTAGGTGGTGCAATCTATTTTGGTGATATTCGGGAGTCCCGGCCCATAAAGCACTAGAGGGACTAAACATGCACGGTTCTTGTAACCGATGTCCCGCTGATCTAGGAGTCGTGTCCAGGTTGGATACGATTGGTATAGGTTTACCTACCAGAAATAGCATTGTCCCGGTGGGAAGTGCCCAAACCTTGCATCGGAAAATATGAAATATGGATCCTAGTCTAATATTTTATTTTAAAAAGGTAATAATTATTAGAAGATATAATCAATACGGAATCGGTTTTTTGTTGGTCCCGAATGGATACTACAACAACAAATGTTTGTAGAAGGGGGGTTGAATACAAACTTTAGCAAATTAAAATTTAAGAGACACACGGTTTACTTTTATATAATTCTTATTGATGTTAATCAAGAATTACATGAACTAGATGCGGAAAATCTAAGTTCAATAAAAGGTGGCAACTAGATTTGTCTAACACATAGACAATGCTAATCTTAAACAACTAATGTCTAAGATGTTCAACACATGAACAAGTTTGTTACACTGAAAGTAAAATGGTAACTCTTCTAATTCTCAACTTATGAGATTTTAGTGTTTTTCAACGCATACTTAGCATGTTTCCATGCTTGAGTATATATAAGCAAAGTGTGTCCGGGTTGATGAAGAGAGAAGGAGACAAAGGTACTTGGTTTAATAATATTATAATAGATAAAGTTAGTGGGTGAAAAGTAAGTTAACTTTATACACAAAGTGTGTAAAGTGAACATACTTTTCAGTAATGAGTATACCCACTATCTATTATTATATTATTAAACTACTACCTTTATATCTTGGAAAACTAAACTTCTCCTTTCATGCTTGTGCTTTAATCAACACCATGCTTTCTGAAGATTTGACTTTACCAAGTATGGAGTTGCCAGCCATACTTAACATTATATCTTTGAGATCTTCTCTTCAAGAGTATCTTTCTCCTTTTCCAGGGGATAAAGATCTATCCTTTTTGTTTCTTTGCAGATACAAAAAGTGCTAAGTACTTTTACAAAGAAAGATCTAAGGCATAATAAGAACAACACATGTTCTGCCTTTGACTAAAGAAAATATTACATAGAAATCTATCAACTGAGATGTAGAATAAAGACTCAGCTAACAGACACTGAACTGCATATGTAAATTTGCTCAGCTAAGGATAAATGTGAAAAACTCAGCTGACTAGATTTTCTCAGCTGACCGAAATGCTCAGCTAATAATACAAATTAGGGTATAGCTAACCAACTGATCAAACTAAACTGTCAGCTGATCCCAAGGGCTCAGCTAATCGTTTGAATATGATCAGCTTATGAAGGAAAGATTGGATAAGTAGCAAATACCTTATCTGACAGATGAGAGGTATCAGTTGATTAATGTGATTGTGTCAGCTGATCCTTGATAGCTCAGCTGAGATTGAAATTTTCCTCAGCTGATGATTTTGGACCATCAGCTGATCCAATGTAGATCCTCAGCTAATGATTCTTGACTTGTCTTTTCTTCTCAGCTGCTCTTTCTGAAGCTGGCACTTTGGCTGATACTCAGTGTTCAGCTGACACTATGATACGTCAGCTGACATTTCTTACTTAGAGATTCTTTAAGTCTAAGATGAAAAACAACAAATGTTTTTCATCAATCTAAGTCCAAAACTGAATATATGGTTTTGTTAACATCAAATCCTATCTTTCTTAATAGATAGGTTTGATTTAGGTTTGATATAGCTATCTCCCCAACAATCTCCCCTATTTGATGATGACAAAACCTTATCTGTTTAAGAAGAATCAGTTTGACTCGAATTTGTAAATATAAAACTTTTAAGTGCATTTTTGGTTACCTAGCTATCTGTTTTTGGTAACTCTTTAATATATGTTCCCTGATGTTCTGTTTTTGGGAATCTTTTCATTTATGAAGTACCATGTTCTGTTTTTGTGGTATCTTTTCTATCCTTTTTCTGTTTTTAGGATTTTTTATATTTTCTATATTTACACTATGTGAGCTATCTACTAAGAGTCATCTATACTAGCATTTTAGCTAAGTAGTCCATGATCAAAGTTTCAAGCTTGATTACAGAACAAAGTATTTACATCAGAGTTTGTACAGAGCAATCTAACTATGAGTTAAACTAAGTACAGAAGTTGAACTATTCTAGGAATTAAAGAAACTAGTCTAGTTATGAAGTGTGGTCTTTATTCCCACCAAGGTTCTTCTTTAACATCCAGAAGTCTATTCAGAGGATTAGTAGCCAACAACTTTTCAGCTCTTTCTTGAATCAGATTTTCAAAATATTCACTTCCTGTTTGTCCCCTTGTTAAATGTGCAACTTGAAAGATTAATTCTCCAGGGACTCTTCCTAAGTCAGTTTCTCTTAGGAATCTCCAAACACCAGCTCTGTCTTTGAAGAATATCCCTCTCTCAGGTTCAGTTATGTACTTAAACATTTCTGGCTCAATGTTGGAGGGCAAAGCAGTGTTGAGATTTTCATATGCAGACAGGTAAGGATGATCAGGATTAAGTATGATCCGTTCAGCAGGTACCAAAGCTTTGGAGGATTTCTTGAAGGCATCCTCAATCACATCAATGTGTTCCACAAATTGATCATGAGTGCATATCCTGTGGTAAATAGCCATTCTGATCCAGTATCCGAATTTTTTTATGAACCTTGGGGCAATTTCACTTTTGGATTTAAGGAGGTGGTACAGAGTCTCAATCATCTCAGTGAAGGAGAACAGTTTGCTGTGATGGATATAGGCATAATCATGTGTTTGTCTTTCATCTCTTCTTACTAATTTGAGATATGGCCCTTCATCTGTTCCCTTATATGGAGTGACTCTGGAAATGAGATTTTGATCCTTTCTTTCTATCAAGTTCTTCTTGTTATCCAAGACCTCTTTGATCTCCCTTTCAGATTGTTGAGTTGTAACTCCAATGTTGAACTCATGCAATGCTTGAATGGCTTCTCTGTGAGTTCTTCCTCTTTTAGGAACTTTCTTGACAGAAGGATCATCTTTCTGTGATGCAACCTGTGTTGGATGTGATTGAGAGGATAGCATGATGATTTCTTCTTCTTGTAATTCTCTCAATTCATCATCAGTGACACCAACTGCAGCAGTAAGATCCTCAGTGGTAGTGAAATCCTGGTGTCTCTCTTTGGCTTTAAGAACTTCTTCAATGGTTGAACCAAGAGCAGCAGCCAGTTCACTTAACTCTCTGAGATTCTCATCTTCTTGATTTAACTCTTCCTCTCTTCTTTCTTCTTCTTCAATCTCCTCACCAGACATTATTTTCTTTCCTTTTCTCCTTAATGTGCTGCTGGGAGTTGCTTGACTTGATTGTACTGGAGAGGAAGTTTGGACTGTTGGAAGTTTTGGGGAGAGACTCTGCTTCTTTAAGTTCAGCAGAGAGGACAGAGTCTGATCATCTTCATCATCATCATCAGATTCCTCTGATGGTACTTGAATTGGAGCACAAAATTCACCTTGCTTTGATTTCTTTGCACTCTTCCTTCTAGCTGCTTGCTTTAATCTTCTTTTAGGCTTAACAGGTTGCTCCCCCTCAGATTGATTCTCCCCCTCAACATTTGATTTTCTTTGAGCTTCTGTTTCATTAGGGGCTGATGCACCTTCTGCTTGCATAGCCTGAACCTCAGCTGTATATGCATCAACAACTGCCCTTATTGTGTCAGGGGAAGGTTCTCTTACTGACTTCTTTGACTTCTCCCCCTTTTTGTCATCAGCAGAGGAGGGAAAAGCAGTAGGCTTAGCAGGGGCACCAGTGCTTGGGAAAGGATGAGGTTGGGAAGCTGGGGAAGGTGTAAAGGTGGAGATGAGAGGTCTAAGTCTTATGATGGCATCAGTGATGTTAGTGAACTCTCTAAGAGTGTCACTGTGCCTCTGCCTTGAGTACTGGCTTAGTCTGGTGACCCCATCATCAATGGTATGAAGAAGGGAGGGTACTCTGAGAATAGAGTCAGGGATGGATACAGAGATGTTAGGAGGTTAAGGCCTGAGGGTGGAAAGTTGGGTTAGAAGGTTAGAGATGGTTTGGTTTAGGGTGGTAATGGTTTGATTTGAGATGGTAGGTGAAGGAATAGGAGTAGGAGTAGAAGTTTGGGTAATAATTTGATCCAATTTGGTTAGAATTGGTGAAAGATCAACAGCGGTAGGGGTGGGTTGGGGTTGGTATTGGGTAGATTTGAGTGACTCAATCTCTTGGGTTAAATGAGAGAGTTGGGTTTCTGTTTTAGTTTGGAAAGAGGTGAAGGAGGCTTGAAGACTATCCATCTTTTGAGAGATGGACAGTAGGCTTTGAAGTATTTGGGGTGAGGGTTCAGAAAAGGTAGAGGAAAGGGTTTGGGTAGGAATTGATTGAGTTGAGGTGCCGAGAACAGGAATAGATTGAGGTCCCTCACTTAGACCTTGGTTGATATACCTAAGATCACTGGGAACAGAGAGTGTGCCCTGTACCAATGGCTGGTTTATGCCACTAGTATTGACAGGCAGTGCACTAGTATGTGTAAGTATTGAATCAAAAGTATGTGCAAAGATGTGAGTGTGAGTGAGGGTTGCACTCAATGGGGTATCCCTTATTTCAGTAGCAAGTTGTTGTGAACTTACTAAGGGAAAGGCTTGACTCATAGGGGCTAAAGACACAGTGTGACCTTGGGAGGAGGTTTGTCTTTCAATGGCATCACCCTGTTGGGAGGGTGATCCAGATTGCAGGAGTCCCATTGTTACAGGTGCACCTTGTTGGGAAGATGCACCCACTGGTTGTAGGGTTGTATCAACTTCCATAAGCTCCCCCTCAACATAAGAGGAAACTATAGGAGTTGAGGTCAAGGGTGCATTGTGAAATCCCTCTGAGATAAAGGCAGTGTGCACCATCTCTAATGACCTTGTTTCTATTTGGGTTACAAAAGGAGTAGAACTAGTGACTGTTGGGAGTACACTAGAGCTTGACAGTTGTGGGGGTGTTGCAACTGGAGTTGAGGATGGGTTCTCACAGGTTGGGATTACCAAATGAGTGTCCTCAGGGAGTGATACAGGTATACCTGAGATGCGTTTTGCTTTGCTGATCTCTATGAGCTCCACTAGCTTATCAGAGACCTCTTCATCATCAGGGACTTCTTCACCTTCACCACTTGGTGCTCTATGAACAGAGTCACTTGATCCTTGTTGTTGATCAGGGTTGGGATATGCAACTGTACCTCCAAGAGTCCTACTGTGAGAATCATCATCAGATTCTTCTTCACTTTTATGAGTGCTTAGATGCCCGGACCTTCTTGAAGTAGTTGAACTAGAGGGAAACATTTTTAATGGCATTCCATGTTGATTGGATGAAGTAGAACCAGAATGATAAGGCTCATCTCCCATGTAAAATCCACCAGTATCACCATCATGGCCATTACCACCATTACTATCATCATCACCACCATTAGTATCATCATCACCACCATTAGTATCATCACTTGAATCATTACCTCTTACAGGTTCATCAACATTCACCTCATCTAAATTTCCTCCTTCAAACATGGCTTCATCATGAGTAACAGATTGAGCCACTTCCTCAGTTATAACATCAGGGGACTCAGAATCATGAGCCACTTCTTCTTCATGCACTTCCTCCTCATCGTCATCATTAGCAATATCAATTAGCTCTTGCATCTGTGCAGTGATTGTTGGACCCTGATCTTCCCTTATCAGATGAAAGATCTTTTGACCCATTTGAGGTATGGTCATTGTGTCCAAAACAGCAGCAATCCCAGTGTATTGTTCCCATTGAAGATGATGAAGTACAAGTAAGCTTAGGTACCTGATATAGGGAACAATAGTTTTTGTGGATTTCTTTGCAGTGCCAAGAGTGATCTTATCCACCATCTCCAAGAATATGACTTGAGCAAAGTCAATATTCCTCCCTGTGACCAAGGCGTGCAGAATCATCAGTTCCGTTTGATTCATTTGGTCAAAGCTTCCATACTTATGGCCAAAGCACCGAGTGATTACACTTGCCAGGTACTTCCATGGGTGTCCGAGCACAGACAACTTATACTGACCATGGGTGACAGCTTCATTGTAGCCAATCAGGGGTAAGACCTCCAAGACTTGATCCATTTGAGCAAAAGGTTGATATGGAGCCAAGTTGGGCAGAGAGATGGCTTGACGAAGAGTATTGACATTGATGTTGATTGTGCCATTTAGACAGGTACTGGTAATTAGTTCTTGATCCGTATGGTACCTTGTAGTGTACCACATTTCACCGACAATGTTTGGAAAGATGAAGAAAGGATGGGCAGAGAGACAGGGAAACAGGGGATGAGCATTGATGAATGCTACCATTTGTTCGTATCCCTGGTTTGATTTATATGTGGGAATTTCAGTGTTGATTAGAAAGTTGTTTGGGCGAATGGTGATTTCTGAGTTTATAGGCACAATCTCACCAGCAATTGCATTTGTAGTTGAAGCAGGGTTAAAGATCACCATGATTACAAAGTGAAACAGTGTGAGCAACGAAGGTTTAGGGTTTGAAAATTTTGAGAGAGAAAGAGTGTTTGGGAATTTTGAAAGCGTAAGAAATGAAGAACCGCCCAAAAACACCTTTATATCTCCCTTGGAAACCTAAACTGTCACACAGATATTTTCCAAAAAGTAACTGTCACTTCTGCAAAAAGGTGATAAACGGAACAGTTAGTAAATACACAGACAACTAACGGACAATTTAAAAGAAATTAAATACCTAGTTAACATATTAAATACAAATGAGAAAATAATAAAAGAAGTGTGGGGCACAAAATTTTTAACTTTTGAAAATCATCAGCTGACAAAAGAGAATGTCAGCTGATCCATGTTGAGATAAAATAAGTGTCAGCTAATGAGTACACTTAGCTGAGCTTATAAGTCTTAGCTGATGGTTTATCAGCTGAGGTATAGTGTCAGTTGATGGTCGTCAGCTGACATAATTCCATTAGCTGATCTAACATAAGTAATACATGTAGAAGCTTAGATAAGTACTTCTCTTCACACACAAATAAAATTATTTTCTCACACAAAACTAACTATCTAAGAACAGAATATATTACAAGTTTAACATGCCAAGTTTGGATATTAGGAAGTTGAACCGAGACTCATCCAAGGGTTTTGTAAAAATGTCAGCTAATTGAACATCAGTGTTTATATAGTGCATTGAAACTTTCTTTTTCTGCACATTATCTCTAAGAAAATGATGTCTGATTTCAATATGCTTAGTTTTTGAATGCAAAACAGGATTGCTAGAAATAGATATGGCACTTGTGTTGTCACACAGAATTGGGGAGTTTTCAAATTTTATGTCATAATCCAGTAGTTGATTTTGCAGCCATAGCAATTGAGCACAGCAGGTTCCAGCAGCAATGTATTCTGCTTCAGCTGTAGAAGTTGAAACAGAGTTCTGTTTCTTCCTTGACCAGCTGACTAATCGTCCATCTAATAATTGACAGCCCCCAGATGTACTTTTTATGTCTAGTGTGCAACCTGCAAAGTCAGAATCAGTGTATCCAACTAACTCAAAATCAGAGTCTTTGGGGTACCAAAGACCTAGATTAGGAGTTCCTTTGAGATACCTAAAAATCCTTTTAACTGCAGCTAAGTGAGATTCTTTGGGATCTGCTTGATATCTAGCACAAAGACATGTTGAAAACATAATATCTGATCTACTTGCAGTGAGGTATAAAAGAGATCCAATCATACCTCTATAAGCTGTAATGTTCACTGATTTACCATCAGTGTCCTTTCCAAGCTTTAAGGCAGTGGACATGGGTGTTTTCATAGAAGAACAATTTTCAAACTCAAATTTCTTAAGTAAGTCATTTACATACTTTGATTGATGAATGAAAATTCCATCAACTTCTTGTCTTATTTGAAGTCCAAGAAAATAGTTTAGCTCACCCATCATGCTTATCTGATAGTTATCAAACATGAGTTTTGAAAACTTTTTACAAAGATCCAAATTTGTAGACCCAAATATTATATCATCTACATATATTTGTACAAGAATCACATCACCCTTGAATTTCCTTATAAACAAGGTGCTATCTATGCTTCCTCTTATAAAACCTTTGTTAATTAGAAAAGAAGAGAGAGTGTCATACCAGGCTCTTGGTGCTTGCTTTAGACCATACAAAGCTTTGTTCAAGAAGTATACATGATCTGGCTTGCTTGCATCCTCAAAACCTGGAGGTTGTTTGACATATAGCTCTTCCTTCAATTCTCCATTGAGGAAAGCACTCTTAACATCCATTTGGAAAACTTTGAAATCTTTGAAGGCAGCATATGCTAGAAACAGTCTTATTGCTTCAAGTCTTGCAACAGGGGCAAAGGTTTCATCATAATCAATACCTTCTTCTTGACAATACCCCTGTGCGACTAATCTTGCTTTGTTTCGGATGATCAGCCCTTGGTCATCCATTTTGTTTCTAAACACCCACTTAGTACCAATGATGGATTTATCCTTTGGTCTTGGCACCAAAGTCCATACATTGTTTCTTGTGAATTCTGCCAATTCTTCTTGCATGGCAATAATCCAGTGAGGATCATTTAGAGCTTCATCCACCTTCTTTGGTTCAATCATAGAAACTAAACCTGTATATAAACAGAAATTACAAGCTTTTGATCTTGTTAGTACAGGTGCTTCTATGTTACCTATGACCTGATTTTTAGGATGATCCTTGTGGTCCTTATAGGAATTTTGGATTCTGGGAGAGTTTGAAACAGTTTGGATTAAAGGAGTTGAAATTCTTTGGTTTGGGTCAGCTGATGAGACTTCTAGTTGATCAGCTGACACAATTTCAGGAATGTTAGCTGATGAAACTTCTACTGAAGAAGGAATGTTTGATATGGAATTAGAATCCATTGATGTTGAAACATGATTCCCATCATTCAGTAAAAGTGTGGGTTGTTGTGTGGAAATGTTTTGTAAGTTTGGAACAGGTTCATCTAAGTCATCTGTGTCAGCTGAAGAGAGTGAATCAGCTGATGGGAGTGGATCAGCTGATACAGGAGTGTTATCTTCAGTATGCAGCAAATCATTAAATTCCTCACCTGTAGATGGATTAGTAGAACAGGAAGCAGCAAAGTCATTTTCGTTAAAACTTACATTGATTGATTCTTCTATGACCTTTGTTCTGATGTTGTAAATTCTGTAAGCTTTGGAGATCACAGAATATCCAACAAAAGCACCTTCATAGACCTTGGGTGCAAACTTTTGCAGTTGATCTCTCTGGTTCAGTATGAAGCACTGAGACCCAAAGATGTGAAAGAAACTGATGTTTGGCTTCCTTCCCTTAAGCACTTCATATGGAGTTTTGTTGTGCCTTTTGATCACAAGAGATCTGTTCTGTGTAAAATATGCACAACTAACAGCTTCAGCCCAGAAGTTGAATCCTAACCCACACTCACACAGCATGGTTCCTGTAGCTTCAATTAATGTTCTGTTTCTTCTTTCAGCTACACCGTTCTGTTGTGGAGTCCTTGGAGCAGAGAAGTTTTGAGATATGCCTTTTTCATCACAGAAACTTTCAAGAGTTTGATTTCTAAACTCAGTTCCATGATCACTTCTAAGCATCCTTACCAGATTACCATTTAGCACTTCCATCTTTCTAATAAAGCTCATTATCTCTTCAGCAGCCTCACTCTTTGCTTTTAGGAAGATGACCCAAGTGTATCTTGAGAATTCATCAACCATTACCAATGCATACTTACTTCCACCAATGCTAGCAGTAGCAACAGGACCAAATAGATCCTTGTGTAACATGTAGAAAGGTTCAGTAATGGAGAAGGCTTGCTTAGATGGAAAAGATGTCTTGTGCTGCTTTCCCTTCTCACAGGCAGAGCAAGGTTTAGGCTTAATATATGTCAGTGAAGGTAGTCCTGACACTAGTTCACCCTTGCTCAGCTTGTTTATATTTTTGAAGTTTAAATGGGAAAGCCTTTTGTGCCATAACCAGTTTGTGTCAGTTACAGATTTTGTATACAAACAGGTTAACTTTGATGGATCACCAGAGGACATATCAAGAGTATATACATCCTTGGTTCTTTTTGCACAAATTATTGTTTTACCTTCTTGATTTAAAATGGAACCACCTGTCTTTGTAAAGAGGACTTTATGATCACCATCACATAGCTGACTTATGCTGATGAGATTGTACTTAAGTCCTTTAACATTTGATACCTTGGACAAGGTTAGGTTCCCATTATGAAGTTCTCCGTAGCCTTTTGTTTACCTACAATTGTTATCACCAAAGGTCACTCTTAGACCTTTTTCCTTCTTGTAGTTACTAAGCAAAGCTTTACATCCTGTCATGGTCCTTGAGCATCCACTGTCAAGATACCATGTGTTCAGCCCCTGCATAGTTTTGATTGAAAGAAGGTTAGTGACACTTGGGCATCCACATTTAAGTGGACCCCTGTGGATTGCACCTAGCTATTCACTTTATATTAGGTTGTTTATGAATGAGAGAAACAACTGTGTTATCATTATCAGTCCGCTGTCTTGAGTAACCTTCAAGAGAACAATTACTTGCCTTATGTTCTTTGCTCCCACATTTATAACATTTTTTATTTTTGGAGCCTTTAACATATTTTGGTAATTGCCTAAGAGATGTCTTAGCTGTTTTCTGATGACTATGGGTCATCAGCTGACAGATTTCACCATTCAGTTGTTGCAACTGATTTTGTAAACTGATAAGGTCTTTGTTTACAGTTACCTTAGGTTGACCCTTAGTTAAAATGAGTTTATGATCAACTTTAGGTATGACTGACTGAGACTTTTTGTAAACAAAAGGTCTTTTACCCTTAGTTTCTCCTATTAAAAGAGTTTGAAGAGATGTTTGATCAGCTAAACAAATAGAAGAGGATCCATGATCAGCTGACAGGATATCAGCTGAGGAGTTATCATCTAATTTTTGATCAGCTGATGTAATATCATTAGCTAAAGAATTTTCAGTCAGCTGAGTTTCTAAATTTAATGTATCAGCTTTCAAGGTTTGACAACAGAATGTCTCTTCGGTCTCAACAAATGATTCCATTCCTTTACTTACTTCCTTTACAATTAAATTTTCAGTACTTTTGCTATCTGTCAAAATAATAGAACTTGAATCAACTTTTGAAGTGGTTGAGTCTTTCAGCTGAGTACTTGTACTTTTAACAAATCTGTTAGTGATAATACTTTTTCCTTTTACAATCTTTTGAAAAGTAAGAGGTAAAATATCAGCTTTTTCTAAGATATTTATGTTCTTGCTAAAATCAACACAGTTAGCAGCTTGGGAATAATTTCCACCAATAATAGCTTGAACTTGTTTTGGAATATGCTCATTGGCACACTGAGTGGTCTTCTCAGCAGATACACACCAAGATCTAACTACTTTTTGAAGGTCATTAAACTTTATTGTTGCTTCATTGGTTTCTTTTACCAAGATCTGATTAAGTATCTTTTGATTAGCTAAATCATCTTCCAGTTTTGTCATTAGTTTCAGTTTCTCATCTTTAAGACTTAATCTCTCTTTTAGTGACTCTATTTCTAATTTTAGCTTCTTTTCTATTTGAATATTTGACTGAAACTCAACACACAGATAATCAAATATAGTGTTCTTTTCATTATCTTCATAGTTAATAAATTTTCCAACCTGATACATAGAAGAGGGACCCCAGTCAAGAGAAGTACAAGCTTTAGCAGCTTTCTTCATGTCCTCATCAAAGGAACTTGTACTTGTTGTGCTAGCCATCAAACTGAACTGAGCTGTGAGGACCTCATCTTCATCACTTGAGAGATCTTCCTCAGCCCAATCTTCTTCTTCAGCTACCAGCACCCTGTTCTGAGCTTTCTTCTTCTTCTTGTCAAGGACAGCAGCAAGAAGCTTCTTATATTTAGCTTCATAATCAATCTTGCTGTCTGAGCTTGAGGAACCCTTGAAGCCTGTGCTTCCTCTGGACTTACATTCACTGGCATAGTGACCAGTCTTGCCACAGGAAAAGCACCCTTCAGAAGCCTTTGTTTTAAACTTGGCTTTTTCTCCCTTGAAATGTTTCTTCTCAAACCTCTTGACACCCTTTCTTTTCAGGAAAGGTTTGAACCTTTTAACCAACATGGCAGCCTGTTCAACAGCAGCTTCAATGTTGTCCATGTTCTCCAGATCTTCATCCCCATCAGCTACTTACTCTTCATCAGAAGTTTCCTCTTCTTCTTCCTCATCACTTGATTCATCCACCACTGCTGCAAAACTCCTAGATCTTGTATCCCTAGATACAAGGGCAGTAGTTGGAGCTTTTACAGCCTCCTTCATATCCTTGGTGGAGAGTTTCCTTTGTTTCACTGATTGTTCATGATTCATAAGGTTTCCATATAAACCAACCAGTGTAAGACCCTTGATTTTCTCACCATGTTTAAGCACAGTGATGAAATGATCCCAAGATTTTAGGAGGGAATCTAGAAACTTGTTTACAAGCTCCTTATTGCTCTTGGGAACATCTGCCCTTCTTAAGTCATTAATAAGGCAGTTGAACCTGGTGTAGGTCTGAGTTAGACTTTCACCTTTATGAGCAAAGAAGAACTCATATTCTCTTACCAGAAGGAGTTTCTTATTTTCCTGCACTTCTTCAATACCTTCATATGCAACAGTCAAAGTGTCTAGCATCTCTTTTGCAGATTTGCAGTTAAGAACTTGATGATAGACATCATTTGGTAGTGCAGAGACTAAGGCTGTTCTTGCTTTAACATCAAGATTAACAAGCCTTTTGTCTTCATCAGACCATTGATTTATAGGCTTTATAATTAGTCTTTCAACGGCAGGAACTTCATCAGTGGCTTCAATTACTTGGATAGTTGAGGAAGGAACATAAGGACCTTCAGTTACAGTTTTGAGCATCACATCATCTAGGCTTGACATATAGAGAAGAACTCTACTTTTCCAGAGAGAAAAGTTTTCTCCATCAAAAGTTGGACACCTAGTGAGTGAGCCATTATTTGAAGAACCATTTGAAGCAGCAACCGGAGTGGCCATTTAGTAGTGTGGGGGTAGAAGCAGTTGAAGAGTAAGCAAAACAGATCTTAGATATGAGTTATCTAGCCTGCTCTGATACCAGTTGTTGGTCCCGAATAGATACTACAACAACAAATGTTTGTAGAAGGGGGGTTGAATACAAACTTTAGCAAATTAAAATTTAAGAGACACACGGTTTACTTTTATATGATTCTTATTGATGTTAATCAAGAATTACATGAACTAGATGCGGAAAATCTAAATTCAATAAAAGGTGGCAACTAGATTTGTCTAACACATAGACAATGCTAATCTTAAACAACTAATGTCTAAGATGTTCAACACATGAACAAGTTTGTTACACTGAAAGTAAAATGCTAACTCTTCTAATTCTCAACTTATGAGATTTTAGTGTTTTTCAACGCATACTTAGCATGTTTCCATGCTTGAGTATATATAAGCAAAGTGTGTCCGGGTTGATGAAGAGAGAAGGAGACAAAGGTACTTGGTTTAATAATATTATAATAGATAAAGTTAGTGGGTGAAAAGTAAGTTAACTTTATACACAAAGTGTGTAAAGTGAACATACTTTTCAGTAATGAGTATACCCACTATCTATTATTATATTATTAAACTACTACCTTTATATCTTGGAAAACTAAACTTCTCCTTTCATGCTTGTGCTTTAATCAACACCATGCTTTCTGAAGATTTGACTTTACCAAGTATGGAGTTGCCAGCCATACTTAACATCATATCTTCGAGATCTTCTCTTCAAGAGTATCTTTCTCCTTTTTCAGGGGATAAAGATCTATCCTTTTTATTTCTTTGCAGATACAAAAAGTGCTAAGTACTTTTACAAAGAAAGATCGAAGGCATAATAAGAACAACACATGTTCTGCCTTTGACTAAAGAAAATATTACATAGAAAATCTATCAACTGAGATATAGAATAAAGACTCAGCTAACAGACACTGAACTGCATATGTAAATTTGCTCAGCTAAGGATAAATGTGAAAGACTTAGCTGACTAGATTTGCTCAGCTGATCGAAATGCTCAGCTAATAATACAAATTAGGGTATAGCTAACCAACTGATCAAACTAAACTGTCAGCTGATCCCAAGGGCTCAGCTAATCGTTTAAGTATGATCAGCTTATGAAGGAAAGATTGGATAAGTAGCAAATACCTTATCTGACAGATGAGAGGTATCAGCTGATTAATGTGATTGTGTCAGCTGATCCTTGATAGCTCAGCTGATCTTGAAATTTTCCTCAGCTGATGATTTTGGACCATCAGCTGATCCATTGTAGATCCTCAGCTGATGCTTGTTGACTTGTCTTTTCTTCTCAGCTGCTCTTTCTGAAGCTGGTCCTTTGGCTGATACTCAGTGTTCAGCTGACACTATGATACGTCAGCTGACATTTCTTACTTAGAGATTCTTTAAGTCTAAGATGAAAAACAACACATGTTTTTCATGAATATAAGTCCAAAACTGAATATATGGTTTTGTTAACATCAAATCCTATCTTTCTTAATAGATAGGTTTGATTTAGGTTTGATATAGCTATCTCCCCAACATTTTTATCTTTCTCTTTTTCTGTAGATGTCTATTTTATATGTTGTTCCGTTTTATTCACCAAAGGAATCTCTAAGCCTCATTGTCGGTAAGTGGAAGCTTTCAGGTTCAAACTTTGCTGTTTGGAAGATGCATCAAAAGAATGTTTTGGATGCACAGAGAAAGCTTCAGATCATAGAGACATTGCCTCCAGAACGACCAGGGGTAGATGCCCAGGATAGTGAGTATGATGCCTACTATCAGTATCTGGCTGACGAATCTGACGTTATGTCGATTCTCGTTCTCACAGCTTCATCCGAGTTTACGGATGATCTCCGGGAGAAGTCATCTTATGAGGTCGTTCAGGGACTGGAGCGTAAGTTCAAGTACAGTGAACGGATATGTCGTATCTTGCTGATGAAGGAAATTCTTTCAGCGAAAATGAAGGAAAACCAGCCAATTAGCGATCATCTCATTAACATGAGAAGGCTTTTGGATTGCTATGAAAGTTTTGGATCAAAATCAAAACCACATGAGCTAGTTATGCTCTTGTTTGGTTCCTTGTCAGACTATCAGAGAAGGGTAATGTATGTCCTCGGTGATTTTGAGATGACTGTCGCGGGGTTGCACGAGATCCTTATGTGCATCAGCGATGAGTTGAATCCAAAGCAGGTAGGGTCAACAGTTGTGGACCCTATGCAGGAAGATGACTAGTTGGAAGAGCTTGGAGAAATTTGTTGCCCAGACTGTGGCAACAAGGATTCATGAGAGCACTCACTCGACATAGATCAACTGGACATTGGTTCGCCCAATGACTCGGGTATCTTTATGATAGATTGTCTTATTACTTCTTATGAATCATGGGTATTGGATACCGGATGTGGTCATCACATATGCAATCATTTGCACGGATTCAAGAGAAGTAGGAAGCTAAGATAGGGAGATATGGACCTGCGTGTAGGCGAAGGCTCCATGGTTGGTGCTGAAGCTATAGGAACATATCGTCTTAGTTTGCCTTCGGGCATGGTCTTAGAACTAGAACCTTGTTATTATGTTCCTAGACTTATTAAAAATGTTATCTCGTTTGATTTGCTTATAGACTATGGATTTAATTATGTTTTGAATGAAAAGGTTATTTCATATTTCAAACATGATATTTTCTATTTTAAATCTATTCCAGAAAATGGTCTATATACGCTAAATCTAGATAGCAACGACATCTATCAAATAAGTAAGAGATCCAAGAGTAACTTTTACCTCTGGCATTGTCGTCTAGGACATATAAACGAGAAACGCATAGAGAAGCTCTGAGATGACAGAATTCTAGAGCCATTTGACTTGGAGTCATATGATATTTGCGAATCTTGTATGTCTAGTAAAATGACAAAACAACCTTTCAACAGTGAGAATGAAAGGGCGAGTGAGCTACTAAGGATTATACAAACAGATGTATGTGGACCCTTTACTCCAGAAGCTAGAGGAGGATACCGGTATTTCGTAACCTTTACTAACGACTTCAGTAGGTTCCGTTATGTCTACCTCATGAGACTCAAATCTGAAAGTTTTGACAAGTTCAAACAGTTCCAGAATAAGGTACAAAATCAGCTGGATAAGAAGATAAAGTTGCTTCGGTCGGACCGAGGTGGCGAATATCTGAGTTAGGAATTCGACGATCATTTGAAGGAATGTGGGATTGTTTCACAACTCACACCTCCGTATACACCTCAGATGAATGATGTATCAGAAAGGAGGAATCGTACACTGCTTGACATGGTACGATCAATGATCAGTCGAAGTTCATTACCATTGTTGTTTTGGGGGCACGCACTCGAGACAGCGGTGTTCATGCTGAACCGGGTTTAGACCAAATCAGTTGAAAAGACACCGTTCGAGATATGGACGGGGAAAAAGCCCAAAATGTCTTTTCTCAAGGTTTGGGGATGTGAGGTTTATGTTAAGTGAACATTCACGGATAAACTCAATCCCAAATCAGACAAGTGTATCTTCGTGGGTTATCCCAAGGAAACCATGTGATACTATTTCTACAACCCAGATGAGAACAAAGTCTTTGTTGCTCGTAAAGGGGTGTTCTTGGAGGAGAAGTTTCTTAACTCAGAAACTCCAAGAAAAGAAATAGAGCTTCAAGATATTGAAGAGGAAGAGATAACACCACCACCGATAATTGAACCCGTGGTTCAACAGAGTATTGTTGAATCTTAACCCGAGTCTGTGGTTGAGGAAGAAGTACAAACACAAGACCTTTACAGGTCTAGTAGGTCTCGTCATGAGCGAGATAGGTATCTGTGATTCCTAGTTGCTCAAGACGAAGGGGATCTTTTAGAACCCACCACTTACCAAGATGTTGTTTCAGGTTTAGAATCTGAGAAATGGCTAGAAGCCATTAAGGCAGAGATGGAATCCATGTATGACAATAAAGTTTGGAAGTTATTGGAATTGCCTCAACACAGCAAAGCTGTTGGGTGCAAATAGTTCTTCAAGAAGAAGACAGACATGGATGGAAAGGTGCATACATTTAAAGCAAGACTAGTGGCAAAAGGTTTCACGCAAACTCATGGTGTTGACTATGATGATACTTTTTCCCCAGTGGCAATGCTTAAGACTATTAGGATTCTTATGGCCATATCAACATATTTTGACTATGAAATATGGCAGATGGATGTCAAAACCGCCCTCCTTAACGGGAAGTTGACTGAGGACGTATATATGATACAGCTGGATGGTTTTGAGGATACAAAGAACCCTAATAAAGTATGCAAGTTGCTTAAATCCATTTATGGACTAAATCAAGCATCTAGGAGCTGGAACTTACACTTTGATGAGCGTATTAAAGAGTTTGGTTTTACCAAAAGTGAGTTCGAGTCATGTGTCTACACTAAATTTAGTGGGAGCGCGGTAACCTTCCTGGTCTTGTATGTGGACGACATACTGCTAATAGGAAACAACATACCAGTGTTACAAAGAGTAAAATCCTGGTTAGGTAAATGTTTCCAGATGAAGGACTTGGGAGAAGCTGCTTATATACTGGGTATAAAGATCTATAGGAATAGATCTAAGCGGCTTATCGGACTTAGTTAAAGTACATATATTGACAAAGTTGTGAAAAGATTCAAGATGGATGAATCCAAGAAAGGATTTATTCCTATGCAATCTGGCGCGTGTCCTGTGTCTAGTCAAGATCGGGACAGGATGAAATTGATACCATATGCCTCGGCAGTTGGTTCAATCATGTATGCCATGCTATGTACTAGGCCCGATGTTTCCTACTCTATCAGTGTCACGAGTAGATATCAGCAAAATCCTGGTGAAGCCCATTGGGTAGCTGTGAAGAATATTCTCAAGTACTTGAGAAGGACAAAAGACATATTCCTAGTTTATGTAGGTTCGATGGATGAGCTCAGTGTAACTGGTTACACTGATGCCAGTTTCCAGACCGACAGGGACGACTTTAGGTCGCAGTCAGGATTTGTCTTTACCCTAAACGGAGGAGCCATATCTTGGAAAAGTCAAACGCAAGATACAATAACAGATTCTACTACAGAAGCAGAGTATATTGCGGCAAGTGATGCGGCAAAGGAAGCTGTCTGGCTGAAGAATTTTAGCTCGGATCTTAGAGTTGTTGCCAGTATCTCTAGACCGATCGATATGTTCTGTGAAAACTCAGGGGCTGTGGCGCAAGCTAAAGAGCCTAGAGATTATCAGCGGACATGGTACGTACTCAGGAAATATCACCTCATCCGAGAGATCATTGGAAGAGATGATATTAGTTGCAAAAGATACTGACGGACGACAACGTTGCTGACCCGTTGACGAAATCGCTAGCTAGGGCTAAGCATGAGAGGCATGCAAGTTCTATAGGAATGCAGTACTTAGAACATAACAGCTAGTTAATGTTTTTGATTATTAATATAGATGTAACTTGAGACTCTTATATTATGTATTTACATTTCATGGGATTGAAATAGGAGGTATTTACGTAATTGTTTCAAGTTGTCTATTTTTAGCATGTTTAACCTATCCATGACAAGTCAAGTGATGAATTGTCCAAATGCCCGTATCTACTTAATGTAGTGGGAGCTACATTAGGGAGGTAACGCTATTATGGATATTTGATGATTTATTCAGGGTTGAATAAAAGCATAAGGTTGTGACCAAATATTCATAGATATCTATTAGGGGATAGGTATTGGGAGTGATCCGCATCGAGTTTACTTCATGGAGCATCATCGTGAGAAAACTTGATAAGTTGTCCTTAGACCTGAGATATTTGGTTTGGGGCATGGTAACTTCTGTACTTTAGCGTGTTCTAACGTCACGCCGTAACAGGGTGATCATAAGGGGCATGTCTAGGTGCAGCAGAAGCCATGTGCTCAGATTGCAAATAGTCAAGATGGGATTTGCACCTCCTATTTAGGAGAGATATTTCTGGGCCCCTCGACGATTAAGACTACTGAAAATGCGTGGCCGCGCTCGGTTAGAATGATAGGTTTCATTCGGTAAACCGTAATTGCAGAGTGTCGAGATCAGAGTTGAGAAAATCTGAGTATTTAGAATAAGATCCCTGCTCCATGTCTAATACTCACATTACGGAATATCGCGATGCAAAAGGAAAAGCTTAGATAATCCAAGGGGTGGATTATATCTCTAGATATAAGAGATCTCACAGTCTGGTTAACCTAAGTGTCTGGCTGGGGACCTCCTTAGCTCAACGATGTACAAGAAGTGTTACTTATCTTGCACAAGTGGGAGTCTGTTAGATTATGTGCAGAGATAGATAACACGTGACATCGTGTCAAATACTATGAGACACTAAAGGATCACACTGCTACACACTCAATTAGAACCAATTGGATTTTGCCAAGTTATATGTAAGAAATAATTAATTAGTTAATTAATTATTGAGATGAAAAATAATAATAGTTATTTATTATTTTAAAAGAGAAATTAATATTTAGTTTAAATATTAATCGGACCAATTAATTAATAGTTATTAATTAAATAACCTTTTTAAGCCTAAAGGAATCAGAAGTTACAATTGCAAGCCAAGAAAAATACTCTCTCCCCTCCCTCTCTCCTCACTTGCGTCGAACTCAACAACAACCCCAAGGGGTTTTCGTTTTTGATCATCGACACACACACACACACATGCAAGCTTCGCGTGTTGAAGTTTGGTGAAATCCTCAGGCGGTCTAGCAGCCAGTTCGAGGTGGTGCAGTAGCGGTGTTCAACCTTTAGCTATCTGGATTAAAGTTTTCAAAACTATTGCTGAAAGATATAACTTTTATCCTCTACTTGTAGTTAGTTTCTTATACGAGTTAGATGAGATCACTGGAGGGGGTTTTAAATTTTATTCCGCTGTGCATGTTGATATAATATGTTTTATACCCTACAAAACCCTTCACGCTCCACATCCATAAATTCCGCTTTATTAAATCAACGGCTAAAATTGATTCTCGCAGTTCTCGTACGAAAAACAGTTCTCGTTTAAACCGTCCCACATATATATATATATATATATATATATATATATATATATATATATATGGACATTGGTTTTAATGTAACACTTCATTTTACTAAATATGTACTTTTCCAAATAGTAATACTAAAAATGATTCATTAAAATCTACTTATTTAATAGTTCTTAATCCTTTTTCATTTTTGTAAAAATCACCTCTAATAATTGTTAACCTTATAATTAGGTTAAAATTGTTAAAAAATAAAAGGTTTTCCCGATATTTCATTATGGTACTTGAAAAACTATTTGGTCCTGTATAAACATCACGTTTGCAAACATTTTGTTATGCCCATTAATGTTCACATAATATGTAATTATAGACATTAGTGTTTACAAAAATGTTCATTATATCGCTTTTTTGTTCCAAAATTTTAAACATATGAAACACCTTTGTTAACATTAATATGTATATGTGAACATAAAAAAGCTTTATGCATCATAATGAAACATTAGAGAAACGTTCTTTGTCAACTCTAACCCTAACTAAAAATGATAATCTTCATAATTTTATTTGTTTTGCAAAATAGCTCAATTACACTTTTTTTAGGTCAAAATTTTAAATTAATTTTATTTTTTGTTTAAATAATGATTGTGTGTATATTTTTATACAAATCTTTATTTTTTTTTGTCTTTTAATGAGAAATTAGAATAGTTTTGATGGGATTTTTTGGTAAATTTTTTCTGTTTCCTTCGATGCTATATATTACGTTAAACGTAAAACGAAAAATATATTTTAATATGAATCAAATGATGTGAACGAATTATGAATTCTTTAAAATAAAATTTCACTATACATATCTCAAGTATTCGTATTAAAAATTACTGTTTATATTATTCCCTTTGCAACACGCGGAAGATCCTAACCTAGTTTATTAGAGTGATACATGGATCATATGACTCTCAAACATTTAGTGATGATAAAAAGTGTGTACAAAACACATACTTTTCTCACATCCTAAATTCCTATAATAGGAATCGTAAGCTGACTAAGTTTGGTAATCTAAGTTAGCTTCTTTTCAAATTCAATACAATCTTATTGAAACCACTATCGGTTTCAACAATCGTTGTTGCGAATGAAACGACCACAAAAATGTTTCATCAAATCATGTTGAGGAGAATCATATGCAACAGAAAAATTATAATTGTGATACTTAATATCATACATTGTTCTTCTACTTACAAAATGATTGATATGTACAACCTATTAATTTATTTTTCTGATATCATCTCTTGATTTTTCTGCTTGTTGAGTGGATAAAATAAGACGATACAAAAACCTCTCTATGCTACCCCATTACATACCTTAATTAGAGTTGTATTAAAAGTGTATTTTGGGTAATTCAACTTTTAATGAATGTATTTCCAAGTTTTGTATTTTATTTTTTTCGTACTACTAATAAAAACTAGAGTTATTTACTGGGTCCCTGAGATTTGATAAAATCACTGATTTAGTCACTAGACTTAAAAATTATGTGAATGGCCCTACTGTAACATTTAAGTCCCACATTCAGTACTTGAAACTAACTTGTGTTAAGTGCAGCCATTAACCTTCTTTTTGGGAGGAGTATTTCTGTCTTTTTGCACTACATGGATCATTTGAGTAATAAACCACAAGGACCATTTCGGTAATCAACTCATTTCTTCTTTAATATATACTTCTTAAATTTATTTTATTTTTTAGCTTCCTTTATACTTTTTTCATTTATTTTTGTTGTTTTTTCTTATTTTATTAGTTTTTTAATTATTAGTTACATAAATATTACCAATCATCTTAAGAATTCTCTTTTCTATTTTTCATTGTTTTTTATCTCTTTGTGAATAAAAATAAAAATAAAAAGAATAAAAATAAAATAGTACCTAAAAGTATAAAAGAATAAAAATAAAAAGAATCTTCACAAAGAGATAAAAAACAATAAAAAATAAAAAATAGAATTCCTAAGATGTTTAGTAATATATATTTAACTATTAATTAAAAAATATCAAGAACATAAGATATAACAGCAAAAATAAATAACTAAAAAGTTTAAAGGAAACTAAATAAAACAAAAGAAATTTAGGAAATATATTATAAAGAAAAGAGTTAATTACTGAAATGGTCCGTGTAATTTATTAGTAGTGCAAAAAAAAAAAAAGAAATACACCATCTAAAAAGGAGGTTAACGTTTGCACTTAATAGAAGTTAGTTTCAGGGACTGAACATGAGACTTTTTTGCTACAGTAGAAACCATTCAAGTATTTTTTTAAATTTAGGGACCACATCAGTGACTTTAGAAAACCACATGAACCATTTCGGTAATTAACTCTAAAAATTATCTAATTTAAACTTTAAACTTTTAAAATTTAAATAATGTAAAGTTCTAGTTAATTACAATGATTTACATATAAAAATAAAAGTACAATTCTTAAACAGAAACACACAAATTAAAACTGAATGAAAAGTCGGATTAAAAATATAAAAGTTCAACAGTACTTTAACACGTGTAAATAGGAAAGTGCCTTGGTGAGACATCCATGTCTATTAATTCGATCGTTATAACAAATTATAAAGCGTGTGAAACAAATAAATAAATAAATAAATAATTCATGCTAGCTCACTCAGCTCTCTCCTACTATAACCTCCACCACATGTAGTCACAAACCCCACTAAAAAGATACAAATATCTAAAAATATTTGTCTATAAATATCACCATCATGCATTAGCATATGAATTACTTTCATTTCAAGCCACAGCTTATATTCTAAGCTTCTAAATACCAACATAAGTTATATATCATCAAAATTAAAGCAACGATGCAGGCGGAAGAAAGAAGTTCAAGGAAACACGACACCTGATTTGATTGATTACGCAGCTAAGCGCATGGTTGGTGTTTTACACAATGGTTAGAATGACTGTTAGCAGAGGTGAATCTCTTAATTTGGTCTATAATTATGACAAGAACTACTAGTCAAGTTTTAAGGTGTTATTAATAAATTTTTTGTAATATCATGACTTGATTGAATTTCTAAAAAATGTTATAAATATAAGAAATCATAGTTAGATACCTGTTTTCGTTTGTAAACTATGTTCTTTTGGGCTTAAATCACGAATTTAACTATTTATAATATATATTTTTCGTTAAAAAAGAATTTTGGCCACTTTTCAGGCTATTGATGTTGTCCGATTATCTACTTAACAACCATAAATCTGATAATTAACCCGCTCCAAATAATTAAAAACCCAAAAAACGTCATATATATTGCTAAATTTTATATTTACTATTATAAGGTGTCACTGATCAATATAAATTTTAGATCTTTCTCTGACTGCCATAGCACATGATGTCAGTTTTTTTAAATGATACTCACATTCTTAATACGCGAACATAAATAAAATAATTTATACAATAGGGGTTAATCTATATACCCTAAAAGTAATAATTGCGAGCTTATATATTATAATCTATACACTAATTTGTAATTAGAAATTATTAAACATGGACGAAGCTAACTACTTTGTTAAAAATATCTAACGGTTTGGATTGGATGAGAATGATTTTAGCATGTTAGCCTGTTCAATTTGAATTAATGTGGATTCGTTTTGATTGTTCATATCTATTGGTGGATATTTGTATTTTATTTGCCATTTAAAACTATTATACTCATATTTTGGTCTCCATTTTTTAGGACTTAGTTAATTTAATCTTTTCTTTTTAAAAAAAATCCCTAAAAATCTAAAGCCGACATAATTACTAAACCAAAAAACACCTAACATTATGTATAAAAAAGTGAACGAAAATACAAACTATATAATGTACACACTTGGAAACTAATAACAAAATAGAAAAATAAGTAATGAATAATCTATTATTTCCTTACATAAAAATATGTAATATACATGGCCAGATCTAACATTTTTTGGGTTTTGGGCAAAAATAAAATTGGTCCCTAATATTTATTCTTATAAAAAAAATATACTACTCTATTCATCAAAATCCTTTTTAAATGTACTCTTATTAATTATTATACTATACATGTTCTAGTAATAACTCAAAAGAGATACAAATTGCAAGAAGTAACTTCAGTTCCAAAAGACGATGTAGATGTTTAAATTACCATACAACTAAATTTTGATAGGTTTTTCTCTAGTCTTCTTAAAATGACCACTGCATCATGGAAGCAATTCTTTTTACAAGACACCTAATTAGTATTTTGGTTTACAAACTACTAAATCGATATATCAATATTAAGGCAATAACCAAATAAAAACAAAATATTGAATAGTTACATAAACAAGGGTAGAGGAACGTTTTGGTATGTATTTTAATATTCACAAATGCTATCAAACTAGGAGGAAAAAAAAGTCAAGAATGGGTTAGTTAATAGAACTAGTATTTCATAAATATCAAAATGCAAACTACCAAATAGAAATCACCCTATTAATTAGAGTATCAAATAGTCATTGGGAAATAGAAACAACTTAACAAGGGTACGTAAATGAATGCTTACAACTAAACATGGCGATGATGACAAAAGCAGCCATTTGAATCCAACGGCGAATCTAGGACCTAAAATCATATGATTCCTTAACTTAGTTGAGGTGACAAAATGAACATTTGATTTTTTTAGTGGTTAGGTGATTAATACAAATAATAAATAATGAAAAAGTTTTAATAATAGTATGAACATTGCTATAGTCGTTCTTTTACAAAGTAAATTTTATATCTGCTTATTCTATTAAATGGCTTAACGACATTGTGTTATGTTGTTAATTCAATCAGATCAAAGAATAGTTCATTTAGATCAACCTAATATACTTTGATCACTCTTTATTTGTAGAATAATCATTTGTAAATAAACTAGATTAGCTGGTTTCTTGTAAACCTTATAATTTATAACTAAAACAAATAATTAACAAGATGATTCAAGTAATAACATAATACAATTAACAATTAAGAAAATTATGTAAACACAACTAAATTTTAACCGAGTGCACGATTTAAGAACATAGAACTAGATACTAGGACTAAATTAACACAATAAATATTTGACCCTTTTATTTTTAACACTAAAATATTATATTAAAGTACTAAGCAAAGCTTAAATAAACAAAACTAATAGGACAAACTTATCTAAGAAAATATAGTTGGTCCTACATTTTTTTTGAAAGACAACTTATATTAATATCAATAACAGAAGATTACACTACGACCATCCTCCCCCATACAAGAGGTATTAGCAGGAGAATCTTTGTTGTTAAAAATTTAAACACATCTCACATAATATAATTAAAAATCTAACAGCATCTATCAGAACCAATATTACTTCGTTGATGACCCTGGCCAACAGCGAAACAGTATGTACACCAATATTTACTTACGCAGATCAGTTTTGCTTCCTGGATTGCTTAGCCAATCGCTGCACTGTAAACGACTTCCCTTCAATGCTCTGAATCTTAGCCATTGAAACACCATGAACTGAATATCGAAAAACCCGACTGAAGTTGACTATTCCTTGGCTAAAAAATAGTAACGTTCCTGTTTTTCCAAATTACATACGCTGTTGATCTTACCACCAATTCCCACACTTGTAAACCCCAACGAGACAGCTTCCCGGTTGCAGACGACACCATTTCTGTAAAGGATTCACCACCGGTGAACTCAATCCCCCACCACCTACGAATTCGAATCCATATCTCCTGAATATTTTGGCAACTGAACACCGCATGTTTTACTGATTCAACCTCATTTTTGCATCTTGGGTAAAGAACCGGATCCAAGTCGATACCTTTTGCATCCAACATAATCCAGGTAGGTAATCTATCACAGTCCACCCTCTATGTGAAAATACAGACTTTTTTCGGTATCAATCTTGACCGGTAAGTTGAGATCGCCTTTGATTTTGCATCTGAATTTTCTCATCTAAGAACTCTCTTAACCATTTAACCGAGAATGTTTCATCCTTTTTTGAGGAGCACGACCATACATCTTTTATGTGGAGCTGTAGTGACGCCGATGTTAACTGGTTATTCAGCGAAGAAAATTCCTCCGCCACACGCCCTCTTAATTGACTCTGATCTCCAATGTCCCAGCACCAGTTATTTTCTTCCTATTTGCCCGAGTCTGCAACCTGCACTTTAGTATTACCAAACTTCGAGAACAGCCTTCGGCATGACTCAGCCAAACAGTTGCTTCCAAGCCAACCATCCTTCCAAAAGTTTATATGTTTGCCATTACCAATCTCCACTTTTAAAATAGAGAAAACAGGTACACCAATATTTTGTATCACACTCCCAACCTTTATTATCCCATCCCAAATGCCCCCTCCCCTCAACTTTTTCGTAGCATTACAATCCAACCCACCCAACTCGCCATACAAACTTCTTATTAACTTTTCCCATAATGAATTATGTTCACCCTTAAAATGCCACCACCATTTGAACAATAGAGCTATATTTAAAGTTTTTAAGTTTCCAATTTCCAGCCTCCCCCCCCTAACTCCCTTTTTAGAACCAATTTTTCCCATTTTACCCAACATATTTTTCTATTGTTTACCCCACCCCCCAAAAGAAAATGCTTTCTAAATCTATCAAAGGATACGAGAATGGATACGAGAATGCCAGAAGGAGCACGGAACACAAATAAATAGTACACAGGCAAACTAGATAAAACCGATTTGATCAGAGTCAAACTAGATACTCAAACATACCCTCACCTACTTTGCAACCGAATTTATTTGCAAATCTCTGTTGAACCTCCTTTACAACACCTATCCCTCTCAAGAAGGTCTTATTCCAATTAATTTTCATCCCCGACACATCTTGCCAACAACTCAAAATGTTTCTTATAGCCTTTAGATTTTTTAAGTTCCACTCACCTACAATTACGGTATCACCCGCATACTGAAGGTGTGAGATCAAAATACCATCACTCCCAATATTGACACCATCGAACATATTATTTTCCACTTTTTGATTTGAATTAAGATAGTTTTGAAAATAAATTTTTATATGTTTTGTAGAAATAATTCAAAAAAATAGGTGGTTCCTTTGGCCCACCTTGATTCAAGGTGGATTCGCTCCTATTTGAATCCTGATTTGCGATGCTGATGAATAAAGGTCAATGCTCAACACCAAGGAAAAATCAATTTGGATATGCCATCAAACAATTGGCATCAATTCAACAATCATCAGTATGGAAAATCGTATTCTGATTTCATTAAGAAAACAATCATCAATTGCGACTTGAACCTTTTGTATTTTTTTTCTACATGTAACATCCTCAAATGGGCCTAGTCGTTTATGCTCTCGGTACGTTATAATTTTTAGTTTTATTAGTGAATATTAGAATTATTATTAAAGTAATTAAGAAAACATCATATTAGAATTTTATATTAAATTATTATGAGAATAATTTAGAAATAGTGATATTAAAATATTAAAGAAAATGAATAAAACTAGTATATTAGTAAATGGTTTTGAATAAGGATTCCGAAAATATTCCCGTTAGTTAAAACGGGTAAACGGGTATTAAGTTGTAAGTTGAGAAGGGGAACAAAATACCCCTTGTGGATAAATGAGAGACCAAAGTCGGTCTCCCCTTTTACACCAACACAGACACACGCATACACACTTAACACACACACTTCACTCTCTCAACATGTGTTCTTGAACATTTGAAGAAAGAAATCACAAGACAAACAACAAGATTGGTTCCAGCAACAAATTTAAGCTTGAAATCTGCTCGTAACTCCAATTCTATCATCTTCCTTTCCTTGTAAGTTCATCCATGTGCCTTGTTCTTCATTTTGGGTATTTAGGTCAAAACGGGTCAAACCCGAATTAGCTATCAAAAGTTAAATTCATGTGTTCTAATATGTTTCTACATCATTTATAAGTGATTAGGGATCATTTTCTGGAATTAAAGTGTTGATTTTGGTATTGTTCAATGAAAATCACCAAATGGGTCAAAGAATGAAGAAATTGATCCTATGTCTTCAATTCTTGATTAGAGATTGTTAAGTGTACGTTTCTAGACTTGTTATGATGCCTAAAATGATATGGAATCACTGGAAATTGAATTGGACATGCTGGAAATGAGTTTGGATGAGAAAATGGACTGAACAGGGGCTGGAAATCGACACTGCACTACAGGACAGTGCTTTGCGATCACATGGCTTTCCCTTGCAATCACATAGGGTGCCTTGCGATCGCAAGGCCCTCCCTTGCGATCGCATGGGGGTCATCCAGCAGCAGTGCGCAGTTTGTTTGTTGTTTTTCGACGTTTCGTTGTACGGGATGCTCGTTTAGGGTTCTAAATAGTCTATTAGCATCATTAGGGGATTCATATTAGTTATATTAGTTATTATACTTGTGTGAAGTGACTAAACATGAGTATTCTCTTATAGGTGAACCGAACGACCCCGACGATCGAGACGATCATTATATCTGTTTGCTGTAGCCTCTCAGGTGAGTATAGGATATCATAAGAATTAATATAACCAAATTACATGTTATCAGTATGTGTTAGTAATTCCATGACATGTGATTAACCTTGATGTATGCTATGTTTATGCATGACACACGTAATAATTGAATCATGAATTATGATATGATTATGATTATGCAAGAAGCATGTATGAATTGAACCATGGATATTATATAGTTATGATATGCGCGCTATGAGGCCCGGAATGGGTCAGATTTGTGTTTGTGAACGGATCCGAGATATGGGGGCTGGTGATAGTCCTTGATCGAGGCCAGCATGCGGTCTGGGATGCCTTGAGGCCTGCGGGTCAATGATAGCATCAACGGTACCTGGATAGGTATTTAGGGTCTTGCAAACCCAATGTTCCTCGTGCGATAATAGAGGGTCAGTTTCCCGCTATACCCTATGGAGTTGATGACTTCATAACGCAACGGTGGACCGCTAACTGCTCACCCACCCGCGCGGTTGATGTGTCTGGTTTCCCCAGTTAGGAGTGTTGAGCCGGGCTAGTTACCCTGCAAGATTATGCTTCCTTTTGGTTGTGCCAGCTCATCGCGAGATGCTAGGATAGCACTGTTTGATACTATTGTTGATATGTGATATGTTTGTATTAATGATTATGCTGTCTTATGCTCACTAGCTTTAAATAGCTAACATATACTCTCCCTATGATTGCAGGTGGTACTTAGGCGCGTGAGCTTGGGTACTTGCTGGTTTTACTTATGCTTTTGGAGGAACACTTGTCTTAATACTTTGTTTGTATATATTTGTTTATGGTGGTCGGTGGACAATTTCGGTAACACCAACAGTACTTTTGTATATCGTGGCGAATTTTGTTTGTAGTTATAGCCACTTTAAATGTTTTCCGCTGCTTATGATATTTTGAAAAACAGGTTTGGTTTAATTTGTGTTTACAAAAGGATCCACGCAGTTTGGATTCTTGAATTACTATTTTAAAAAGAAAAATCTGGTTTTCAAAAGCGTGGTGTTACACTGCATGAGGAACCTTTTGTATTTAAAAGTTTTGACTTCTGTACTTCTGCTTTCTATAAAAAAAAACATGTGCGCTGAATTTTGTTCCCCATCTAGTGTCCATTATTGGATTCGGACCCCCTTTTATGTTGTATAGACTTTCTTTAACGGATTTTACACTATATATACTACTATATAAACAATTTAACACTCTCTCATTCTAACTTTTAAGAACTTAAAATTATGTCAATCTCTAATCTCCACCCTTCATATTATCTAAATTAATCTTATCCATTTAATTTTTAACCATTTCTCTCTTCAAATAAACTTTAACTTTTAATTTATTTAAAATATATTCTCTCAGTAACACACTCTCTTAGACAAACACAATTATTCACCCACATCAATATAATTTTCAAAATATTATTAACTTATCTCTTCTTTTTTTATAAATATAAATCTTTTTTAATTTTTTTAACGTTTTTTAGAATTTATTTTTTAAATTAATAAAATAGTTGATATATAAGAAAAATTGAAAAAAATGGACATGTTGCTGCAATTATTTCGTGACATTGAATTACGTGTTATATCCTTAAAAACGACATGTTGGAAAATAAAAACTATTTACCGTCACAACAATGCATAAGTACACTGCTAGTATATACATAAAGCTGTATAAAATTAATGAGCCCTTAAAATTTTTGGACCCTTGACGGTTGTTCTAATGATCCAGATTCAGGAAATCTGGTAATATATAAAGTATATAAGTAAATAAATTGCTTTTATGAATTAAATAAATAATTTATGGTGAAATCTGTTGGTAAGAATTGAGAGTTGATGACAGCAATTAAGCAATTATGAAATCGTCTACGAAGCTTGTAACATCAAATATAAATAAATATATAATAGACTAAATCCCTTGGCTCACAATCCTCCACGTCCGAGGTCACACACTTGGCTGTGGCTGTCTTCATTTATAAATATCACAATATTATTTATTAAAACATCTCACTTGAACACCTGTAAATAGGAAAGGGTCTTATGAGACATCCATGTCTATTCGATCCTACAACAAAATAATTAAAGTGTGTAAAAAAAAAATTAAAATATTAAATAAATTAATGAATAAAATTATAATTCAGCTTAAGTCTCACTGGTTCACTCAGCTTCTTCCTACTAATTAACCTCCACCACATGTACTCCCAATCCCCACTAAAAAGTTGTACAAATATCTTAAATTTTTGTCCATAAATATCACGATCATGCATTAGTATATGAATTATTTTCATTTCGAAGCCACAACTTCTATTATAAACTTCTAAATACCAACAGAAGATATATATATATATATATATATATATATATATATATATATATATATATATATATATATATATATATATATATATATGGTAAGATTACACTTAAAACCAACCTTATACATAAAACCTAAAGAACCAATCCCAGCCAATCATTTTAAAGGGTAAAATAGGAATTTACATTTGTTTCTTTTAACCCACGCGCCTCACATCAGGCAACAAATTTTTTTTAAAAATTCACCCCCCAATTCTTATATTGATCATAACTCATGCGTTTTTTAGAATTTTAGCAAAAAAAAATTATATCATTAGATTCAGTTTTTCGTCCTCTTTCAAACAAGACCAGACTTGATATATTTCTGAAACTTTTTTTTTTGAAAATGCAGATTTCTGGAAAATACAAAATTTGCTTATATGAACATGCTTAATATAAACACATAACGAAAATGCAAAAAAGTTTGGTTATATGAATATGCAGATGTATGAACACACAGTGAAAATGTAAAAAAATGGTTATTTGCATTTTCAGATCTGCATTTTAACCTGTACATATTTTTAACTTTAAATTTGCATTTTCTAAAAACGAAGATGTAGGTCATGCTGATGCTTGCAAAATGCAAATATGAAAATGCAAAATGAAAATTCATTCTAGTAGGTCACTAAATTAGCTAATAAAAATGCAAAACCTACAGCTCTCATTTGCATTTTCACAATCTGATTCAATGAAAATGCAGCCCAAAATGCAAATTACATATTCAAACTTAAAATGCAAAATTCATACACAACACTACATCACTTAAGTGCTTCTGTCATCAAAATGCAATTTCACTCTCTTATTTTGAAAAAATGCAACTCAGATAAAATGCTAAAATTACACACCTTAGATTCAAAATACAAATCTCAAACATAATTTAAAGAACTAGAATTACATATCTAACCCATATCCAACAAGACCAAAAATGCAAAATAACTAATATGCAGCTAACTAAAATACATAACTCACCTCATATTCATACACAACACTACAATCTGATTTCCAGTGAAAATGCAAAAACCTTGATTCCAACATGATATAATAAAACCCAAAAAACTACAATATCTGTTTGTACTTCTACTAAAATGCAAAACCTGATATCTACAATTCACAAATTCATTAACTTATTGTTAAAAAAGTGGACATCACTGTTCACAACGAAACAAAAAATGAGATTGACCCGCAACTTATATTCATCTTTGTTGTACGTACAATCACTTCATATTTAAAATGCAAAAACCTGAAGCAAAGATGGTAAGGAAAACAGAATACAAAACCCAATACAAAAATCCAGAAAATGCAAAATGATAATACCTTGCAATTGATGAAGAGATTCAGTATCAATTTCAATAACCTAATACAAAATACAAAATGCAAAACAACAACTCTCATATACATTTCACAACTATTTCAGATGAAAATGTTGCCCAAAAATGCAAATTAGATAGTCAAACCCAAAGTGCAAATATCGTCAACCCGAAAATGCAAAATTAACATCATAAGAAAGAACAATTATCAAGGCCATAAATTGAAATCAACAAAAACCAAAAAATAAATTAAATTATTGTATTAATGATCTACTGAATGCAAAACCATAACCTTTCTTCTGGAAAAATTGCTTTTCTCGTGGCCTTGAACGACGGTCGGGAAGAACTCACCGACGGCGATAGATATCGTCGGCGGCTGCTTTAGATCGGGAAAACATGGACTGCTTCAAAATCACTTACCATAGTTGGTGGCGAAATCAAATGAATTGAAACCCACTTCAAATGAATTGAAACCTACTTCAAAATCGCTAACCATCGCCTGGGTCTTTACGAGAAGAAGATTCAAATGAATTGAAACCCACTTCCACCTATTAGCATAAAATGGTTCATGGGAAATGATAGATTTTGAAACTAAACCTGCAAGAGAAAAAAAATGGGGTCTGGGGAATAGGCGTAGGGCATGGGAGGGGATGATAGGTGGTTTTTTGTGTGTGACTAAAATACCCTCACAACTAGTAAATATATATGCTTCACGTTTTTTAAATAGTCAAAGTGGTTATTTAATCTCAGCCTTTCATTAATCTAATCCAATGGTTATTATTGGTTCTTTAGGTTCTATAGTTAAGACTAGGTTCTATGTTGATCCATGTTCTATATATATATATATATATATATATGTGTGTGTGTGTGTGTGTGTGTGTGTGTGTGTGTGTGTGTTTGTGTGTGTTAATTTGAGAACCATTATTAGTGCGAGAACCAATCTTAACCGTCAAATTCCTCCTACTTCAATCTCATTGCCCACCTATGAATTTCTCACATGCACCATGCCACACTCTATCCCTCCACGGCTCCACGCTCTCCATCTTTGAACTTCCCATATCCTAGGAACTACTGAGATTGGTTCTCGCGGTTCTCGCGCTAACGACGGTTCTCGAATATATATATATATATATATATATATATATATATATATATATATATATATATATATATATATATATAGGGGAGGGTTCAAACGAAAACTGTTTTTCGTACGTGAACTGTGAGAACCAATCTTAGCCGTTGATTTGATAAGTGGAATTCATTGATGTAGAGCGTTGGGGGGGAGGGGGGGCAGGTGTGACAGGGTGTATGTGATAAATTAATGGGTGGGTGATGACATTAAGGAGGGGGAATTGGATGGCTCAGATTGGTTCTCGCAGTTCTCGTACGAAAAACACGTTTGAACTTTTACCTATATATATATATATATATATATATATATATATATATATATATATATATATATATATATATATATATATTCACGCATGCCATCTTTGATTTCCGATCACACAGTAGCAACGCCGTCGATGCAGGTAGAAGGAAGAAATTTAAGGAAACCCCAAACTTAATTTGCCCGATTACGTAGTCAAGCGCACGGTTGATGTCTTACACCATGGCTGAAATAGCTGTCAACAGGGGTGGATCTTTTAATTTGATCCGTAATAGAGTAACGGTTGTATGCGACACTAGTCAAACTTTATGGTGCTAACATTGGTTTTTTTATGTTATCTTAACACGATTAAATTTGTAAATAAGTTTACAATTACAATAATCATAGTTAAATACCCGTTTTCATTTTTTTTGGCTTAAAACACGTATAGAGTTATTTATGATATAGATTTGCATTTAAAAAAAGAATTTGGCTCACTTTATGGGTTGTTGATATTGTTCGACTATCTATTTAACAACCAAAAACCTGAATCCGGTCGGAATAACCGTAAACCAAAAGAATATTTTATATTTTAATTGATTTTATTTTTGTTATTATATAATGTCAACGGAGACCAAATATTCTTAATCTGTCTCTGATTCACAGATCACATGATGTCATTTTTTCTTAAATGATTCTCACCCTATTATAAGCGAACCTGAATAAAATACATTATACAAAAATAGTTTCGATCGCAATTAATCTATATACCTTAAAAGTAATAATTACAAGAATTTAATTTATAATCTTACTAATTTATAATTTACAATTTATTAAACATAAATATAACTAACTAATTTGTTAACAATGTATAAAGTCTAAAAATAAAAATTTCCCTAAAAATCTATAACCAAATATAATTAATTAACAATAATCACCTAAGATTATTTTTTAAATTGAACAAAAATTCAAACTAATATTAAACACGCTAAATGAGAATAACAAAAGATAAATAACAAGTAAATAATCCATTACATTTTTACAAAAAGAATGTAATAAAGAAATAAATTGCTTTTATGAATTAAATAAATAATTTATGATGGTGAGAATTAAGAATTGATCGATGACAGCAAGCAATTATTATGATTAAATCTCTTGGCTCACAATCCTCGTACAAACGTTTCTCCACGTCCGATGTCATACACTTGGCTGTGGCTGTGTCTAACCATCAAACATAAATATCACAATTATATGGCCACATTATAAATATCTATTACTTTCATTTCTAACCACAACGTCACTACAAAACATCCAACAACCAACATATCCTATTTATGCAACATTATATATATACACCGTTATCAAATCCATGCCTTTCTTTCATTACCGTGGTTCGAGTGAGGAATAGGGATATATTCCGGGAAATGGCCGGGTTTGTGAGGTGGGAGAGCCGATCCATTACGCAGTCGAGGGTGTACGTTGGGGTCTTATCCAACGGCTGAAATATTGGCCACTAGAGCACATGATGTAGCAGCTTTATGCGTGAGGGTCGATCGGCGTGTTCGAATTTTGCTGACTCAGTTTGGCGCCTGCCGGTCACTAAGTCTAACAATGTATGCAATATGTAAAAGGCTGCGAGGCAAGCGACCGTCAAAGATTTCCGGCATATGGAGGTTGTGGCGCTGTAGAGGAAAGTAGGGTCGGAATCTAAGAGTGATGTAGATTAAGAGGAGATATAATATATCGTACGCCAGAATTTTAACTCTAACACCTTTCATTTGAAAATAATTAGATTATACTTTAGTACTAATGTTATATATAGATCGATGTGTTGTTTATTGTGGTTTGAATTTAATGGTCTGGAAATTATCTTCCCAAAGAGGCTATTAGAGACTAGCGACCATCCTCGTCACCAGTTTCTTCTTCCAAGTTGCAACTATATACTTTGATGTACATTATTTTGAGGGAGTGAATTTTGGTGGGGATCTGTCATGGACCCACCCCTAACCTTATAATATGGCACGGTATCCTTCCGTTTTGGTCATCAATGTCGGGTTGTTCTCAGGCTAGCTCTAAGGAGGAAGGTCAAACCTTATCTCATTTCCCTCGTCTGGCGAAGGTCTCCACCACAACAAGGTGGTGTGGCCGCTCACGTGACAATGTCATAGTGTTGAGGTCCCCCACTCACTCCATTGCCCACTCCGAGCTCTCTAAGTTGTGATGATTACTAGGGGTGTTAAAAAATACCCGTATCCGATCCGAAAATTCGGATATCCGAAATTTCGGATACCCGAAATTCGGATATCCGAATTTTCGGATTCGGATTCGGATAGCATATTTCCAAGATTTCGGATATTCGGATATCCGAAATATCCGAAAATTTTTTTTAATTAAAAAATATAAAATATATATTATTAATTGAAAACTAATATATAATATATTAAAGAAAACCCTAATTCCCTAGAACCTAATCTGGAAATCTCACAACCTCACATTCTCACTTTCACCGTTTCACAAATTCACGTCGCCTCCGCCTTCCTGCCCAGCGCCGACCGCCGCCCTCCTCCTTCTCCGGTGGCCACCTTGGTCCTTGGTCGCCTCCACCCTCCTACAATCCTGCACTCTTGCCCCTCCAGACGCCGCTGACCGCCGCATCCTCCACTCCGGTGGTTAATCCCCGACGCATCCTTCACGAGTGATCGACAGAGACTCGACGGCGTAGACCAACCAACGGCGACTCGATGGAGTAGACCAACCGACGGAGATTCACACAAACAGACCCCTGGACCCCTTGAATCTTCGATTGGCAGCTAGCTTCCGTTGACGATTTCATATTTTCACCATATAAATTTCTTCAAAGACCAAAGTAAGTTTGAACTCGGTTCTATAATCTGTGCAAGTAACAAAAAACTTGACTATTCATACTTGAAGTAATATAAATTTCGGGGTTGATTTTCTTGTTTCCCCTGCTGTTTTGTAATAACAATTAGATGATGTTTGTTTGTGAATTAATTGGCTGGGGATTGTAGGTGATGTTTGTTTCCACTGATGTATGTAATATGTATGATGTAATTTTTATGGATTTTCGGATATTTCGGATTATCCGGTATCCGAATCCGAAATTCGGATATCCGAAATTTCGGATTCGGATTCGGATACCGAAATCAACTATCCGAAATTTTCGGATATCCGAAATTTTCGGATATCCGAAATTCGGATATCCGAAATTCCGGATATCCGAAAATGAACACCCCTAATGATTACCACATAAAGGAAGTATGTGTGATGTAAAGAGTATGGTACGAAGCAAAGTGAGGTGGTGATGAGGTCATGCAGCAAACCTCACTAAATGTCTTTGCTCTTAATTTTTCTTTCTTTTTTCTTTTTAATGATTTAGTCGATATGTGTGTCTTGAAATTTAATTTTTTATTTAACTTTCATGAAAAATTATGTTTGTGTACATGACAAACATTTTGTTATTTTACTTTTTCTATAACTTCTAATAATCAATCATGTAATATAAAATTAAAATATTTTAACCATATAAAATATTTTCATTCATACATGCATATGATAAAATAGTTTTTAACCATACAATTAATGATCAAAAAGCATGTAAAATAAATTGAACCAGACCGGTAAAATTGAAGCTTGAAGATTTTACACTCAACCATGCCTTTATTTGGTGTGTGTGTGTGTGTGTTTTTTTTAAGGCAAGGTGCTTAACAAGATTTCTATGAAACGAAACACGAGTGGAAGGCATCATCCTTTCAAAATGTTTTATGAAAGGCTTGAAACTTTGTGTTTTGATTTACAAAAGAGATACAAAACCAAAACAAAAGGAGAGCAAAAATAAGAGGGTGAAGAACAAACATATTCATAGCACAAATCCTCTTTTCAAGGAGAGGTAAACTCCTAAAATAGGGAGAATTAGTATAGAAGAATGAATTTCATACTGGCATAACTTTCATATCTAGTACAATTTATATATATAGGAAATCTCAGTAAGTATTGGAATATTATAAAGAATAATTAATAAATAATTCATGAGCTCCTTCCACGTGTTGTGACCTCAAAAAAATCACATGATGTAATCTCTAAGGTGTGAAGGGAGTTTGTTGGGCCTGCCACTAGAGGTTCCTGTTGTGGAAGTAGCTATTCTTGTGGTTGTACCATCCCCCTGTCCTTCGAAACTGACCTTGTACTTAAGGTCAAAGTTGGGAAATCTTCTTTTGAACTCGTGCAATATCTCTCAAGTAGCTTCCTCTTGAAGAAGATTGAACCATTTAACTTTCGGTAACGGTGGTTTGTTGGTGATGTTGACGGATAAGATGTTTTCTTGAACAAGAGCAGTAGGTAAGACCGGAGGTAAAGGTTCTAAATCAGAAGGAGGATTTCCCGAATAAGCTTTTAAGAGGGAAACATTTGGACAACTTTTGGGATGATATATATTAAAGGAGGTAAAGCTTCTAAAAACCGGATGTACCGTTGCTGAACTCGGTAATTCAAGACGATATGCCACATTACCAATTTTTTCCAAAACGCGATAGGGCCCAAAGTACCGTTTGGACAACTTTTGGGATGGTCTGTAAGCTACTGATTACTGCCTACATGGCCGGAGTTTGACATGGACATATTCTCCCACTTTGAAGGACTTATCCACAAAATGCTTTTTTTCCTTGCTGTACCATCCGATTTTGAGCACGAGCCAAATTGCTTTTTTAATTTGTGCAATAATTAGGTGTGATGGGCGAAGGTTGAATCCAACTCCAAGTTCTATGATTGCCTTCAATATAGTAAGGGATTGTCGGGGGTTTTCTTCCATAAATGGCTCCAACACATAATGGCACCATTTAGAAACTGCATCCCTAATCGCGAACATCACTCTAGCGTACGTTGAAGAAGCTTGCAGATGTGATAAAAATTTCTTACTAAAAAAGCAATAGGGTGACTTTCTTGGCTTAGCACAACACCTATGGCTCTTCCCGATGCATCGGTCTCGATTGTAATTTGAAGGGTTTTGAACCTGACCAAAACACCATATGACTCAAACTGGTCAATCCTGGGTTTGATTCCACTGGTTCAATCCTAAAAGCGGAACTGGATTGAACACAACCCTCTAAACACCAAAAGGGTTAGGATCTTTAAAACTTATATGATCAACATAGTTTCTTACATACAACCCATAGATAAGGTTATAAGATTATACCTGAACAAAACCTTTAGGATTGCTAAAGATAGTCCACCACTACTCCACCTCCGATTGAACTGGCTGCTAGACCGCTCCTGGATCACCAAGCAACAGCAAAGCTCCAAGCTTGATTGTGTGTGTGCTTCTCGTATAACACCAAGTCGCAAAACACCTTGGTGTTTTTCCTTTCGATTTCGTCGAGAGGAAAGAGAGCCGAGAGAGAGATAGTCGACCGAGAGAGGGAGGTCGACGAGAGAGAGATGCGACGAGGGAGAGAGTGAGGAGAGTGATGGCTAGGTTAATCCTTGTCACACATATCTAATCCTTAAGGCTTAAGGATATTATATAGGGATTAACTTGGACCTAAGCCCGTTTAATAAAAAGCCCGCTGGTTTTAATTAAACTTTCATCTCTTCTCATATTGACCCCCTGGACTTTACTAGTTAATTAATTAACTTAGTCCGTTAAATATTAAAACTTAATATTTAATTCTCCTTAAATAATAAATAACTATTTATTATTTATTTCCTTTCTAATAATTAATACAAACTGATTAATTATTTATTTCTCTCTTTTCAATAATTAATACTACTGATTAATTATTTCGTCTTCCTCTTTAATAATTAATCTAACTGATTAATTATTTCCACACAGATTTATGGTGTAATCCAACTGTTTTGAATTGGGTGTGTAGCAGTGTGACCCTTTAGTCTCTTATAACATTGGATACAATGTGCCCATTAATTATCTCTGCACATAATCTAACAGACTCCCACTTGTGCAAGATAAGTAACAGTTACTGCACATTGTTAGCCTAAGGAGGTCCCTAGCCAGACACTTAGGATAACCAGGTCATAAGAACTCTTATATCCCAAAGTAACTTGTGATAAAACTTCATAAGCAACCTGCTTAGAAGTGGCATGTTATAAACTAACTGTTTATAAACTGAACTATCATAAACTCCCTGTTTATGAATGGGTACGTTTTTTTTATATACATATCTTGCATATATATAGGTTTGTCCCTTGCAGCGCGATATTTCAATTTTGAGCATGAGCATGGAGGAAGTCAACTCAGAGACTCAAGAATTTGTTCATGACATACTTGATTTCGAAACTGCGTGATAAACGACAAAGAACAGATCAGTTCGTTTGGGCACGGCCGTGCACTTACCAGTTTCTATTATCAGTCAAGGGGCCCGGAAATATCTCTTCTAAAAAGAAAGTGCAATTACCATATTTCATATTTGCATTTGGAAATACGGCTCCCACTGAATCTAGACACACCCCTTATGACCACCCTGTTACGGCGTGGCGTTAGAGCTAGCTAAGAATACAGTAGTTACCGCATCCCAAACCAAATACCTCAGGCTTAAGGATAACCTATGTGATTAATACTTTTGACATGAAACCACGAAGTATTATTCACAGTGGGTCAATCCAATATTCGTAAACCTAACGAATATCCATCAATTTTGGTCCGCAAAAACCTTTTGCAGCTATATTCGACAAACTTTCGAATCTACCCCAAAATTACGATGACTTTATAGCCCTATCATAGTTCCCACCACGATAAGTAGTCATGGATGATATTTTGAATAAATCTAGTTTATTCATGGATAAACCAAAACATACAAAATTGTGAAGAAAAATGAAACTAATCTATACACCCTCCCATATTCCTCCCTGGAATAAAGGTGCATGATTTCTACCATTTCATTGACTCGATTCACGGTGTCTATTTGAATTACTTATTATTTTGCATTGTAACTTATCACAGATTACAAAGAAAAGTAATATGATTATAAACCTAAAACACAAGACTGGTACCCTGAAGTACTCTTTCTTGGTTTTACTAGAAATCGTTCTTGCAACCTAAGAACAATTCTAGATTTACTTATTTTATAAAATTCCTTAAACTTGGAGAAAACTGGAAAATAACTCCTTAGTTTCTGATTTTATAAAATAACTTTCTTGTAACCTAATTAAATCTTACTAGATTTATAGATTAATTAAATCTATAAATCTTACTAGATTTATCCATTTGAAACGATAAGACTTTCTTACACCTACTTGTAAGAACCTTGAAATTAGATTCCCTGTGTATGCAAACACTGATCTAATATCATTACTAAGAATGTTAAAGAACATCCTATTTTATCATTTCTAATGTTAACCAACCAACAATATTTAATTAAGCTGACTTACTGAACATTTTAGAACGTATATAATTTCAGGTCATAACTTGACTCGAAAAACTTGCAATGATATCTTTATTGAGTACCTCCCAATAAATCATGCATTACATGGATTAGTTCTTTCTCAAGAATTTACTGTTTTAGATTGCTTCTAAAAAACATCCAATAATTATATACTCTAAAAGATCGATTTTGTATTTATCATGCTGGTTAACAACAATCTTTTATTAACTCTGATAGATACATTTGTCAGAAGCTCCCACTGTCTTTTATGGAAAAAGTGCATTACTTTAAAACATCATTTTAGGCCTTAGTCAAAACTTTGACTTCTATGCTTAAACCTTGTGTTCCAAACACATGTTTTAAAGCTTAGTTTTTGTAAGAAATTTATTCTATGAAACCAAGAACTTGGATCTTCATATATCCATCTTTCTAATTACAGAAAATGCTTTCATTAAACTTGCCATGAGCACAAAAACTTTGTGAAGGCATTTCAATTTCTTTCTAAAAACATTTAGTAAAAAACTTCCTTGATTATAGTAACTACCATAATCACTTTTATAATATCTTAAATGTTTTATCAAAAACTATTTATACTTGGAAATAATGACTATTATTTCCACTTGTTTAAGACTTGAACATTCACTTTTTCACTACAAACTTAAATACTTGTTTAAATTAGAAAAACTATCTAATTTTATAAACAACACTTGTTTATTAAGTATTTTGAATAGTGGAGCCGGCATTTTATAATAACAACAACAAATCACAACATAAGATTATTATGAATCACCAATCAAGTCAATACTTGACTTATTGGCACTCTTTCAGTCACAAATGGACTAATCTTGATTCATAAAGTAAGAATACGTGCACGGATATAATCAAATAAATTTCCATAAACTCAAAAAGTATCCATAAACCAACAATATAAAAATTGTTCAAATAAACTTAAAGAGTTTAATAAACTAGGAACTATAAATATTAATAATATCCGCATGCTGCTCGTGTGATCTCCTCATGCTGGGCCGCATCACTTTCCATCTCCTCCTGCAATAAACGATTGCAAGATATTAGAATACTCGTAAAAACCTTTACAAGTGGAAAGTGACAAAGAAGCTACACGATACCTGAGGTGCCAGACTTGCCACCTGCCTCGTGACCCTTCGGGCAGTCTTTTTTCCAGTGCCCGACCTCGCCGCATTTAAAGCACCGATTCTCGGCTTTAGCTTTGTTCGGCTTCGGCTTCTTGCCCTTGTTGTCGTTATTAGCCCCGGGTGCACTCTGGCTGGGCTGGGCCTTGCCCTTTCCCTTTCCGTGACGCCCTTTCCTCTTCTTATGCCCGCCATGACTCATCATGAGAACGTCCTTAGACTTGGTCCCGATACTTTGCTCAGCAGTCTTGAGCATTGAGTGCAACTCAGCCACGGATTTCTCCATGTTGTTCATGTTGTAGTTGACTATAAAAGGCTTATAGTCATCCGACAACGAGTTGAGTATCGTATCCGTTGCTAGCTGCAACGGAACTGGGTGCCCAAGTCTCTCTAGGTGGTCCATGTAACCATTCATTTTCATGACGTGGTTACTGACCGAGGTCCCCTTAGCCATCTTGCACGAGTTAAATGCCCTGGTGGCATCATAACGCTCAGTGCGAGCTTGCTCCTGGAACATGTCCCTCAGCTGATGGATCATTTCATAGGCAGGAGTTTCCATCATGCTCGACTGCAACTCTGGACTCATAGTTGCGAGCATGAGGCAGCTAACGTCTAGGGCGTCATTGGAGCGCTTCTGAAAAGCCTGCCTGACTTCTGCCCTAGCGTTGTTGGCAAGAGGATTTCCTAGAGGTTGTTCTAGGACATACCACTTTCTCTCGTGCCTAAGCACGATCCGGAGATTTCTCTCCCATGTGAGAAAGTTAGGACCGACAAGCTTGTCCTTCTTAAGAATGGAGCGGAGAGAGAGGTTATTGGTACTAGTAACGTTGGTTGCCATCTACAAATTAAAACCCGGTTTAATTAGTAATTGCAAATAAACTTTCTAATCATATATCACCAAACCCATAAATAATATATATTAGACCTAGGATCCAGATTTCACATATACTTGACGAAAGGTTTGGGCACTTCCCGCCAAGTCATGCTATTTCTGGTAGGTAACACCCTGTACCAATCGTACCTAACTGATACGACTCCTAGAACCTCGTAGAGCACTTAGACCCAGTCTAGTATGTTTAACTCTACTCTAGTGCTTTTCGGGCCGGGACTCCCGATTATCACCAAAATAGATCGCACCACCTAAGACAACATGAATTCTAGCCGGGACTCCCAATTATCGCAGAACCTTTCATGCCCCTTCACGCAATGGTTTGAACCCGGATGCCCAAGGTTTGGGCACTTCCGACACCCGAGTACCGTTTAACAGTTATGGTGTACCATTAGGTGGGTAGCACACTGATCTAAGATTTTTCTTGGGTTTTATAATTAAGTTAAAACTTAATTTTCGAGTTTTTGAAAACCATTTTAAAACTAACTGTTTTAAAAATACGATTTATATGTGTACCTAAACTAGGTGCACAAAAACGGCCTTTATAAGTTCCAAACTTATAACCTTGACAAAACTTTAAATTTAAAAATTTAATTAACACGACTAACAGCCTGTAGTCGTATTCTAGTTTGTCATAAAGCGTGTGGTTTTTCAATGTTTAATAACAGCCTGTTATTAAATCCCTTTTTATTTAGCATCATATAAGTGTCGCAAGAATATATGATAACAGTAAATAAAAGAAACACAACCATGCAGATATAAGAGTAAGCATATAAAACCCTATAGTTTTGCCAACTGATCCTAAGGTCAAACCTAAGGACAAAGTGACTTGGATTCGCCTTTCTTGACATGCTGCTCCCACTAGCCTTGACACCTTCCCGAAGTATCTGTGCTACGCGTATAGAACACCATTTACGTCGTCATCTTCTTCGAGTCCATCTTGGTTGAGGGATTAAACTAACACTAGTATATTACAAATACAATATTGAATGGGGTTGTAAGTGGCACGCAGGCCTCCCCGAACCAGTACAATATTACAAATAAGAAAGGGATTGTAATTGGCACGCAGGCCTTCCCAAAAACCAAAATAAAAGAAGAATGAGAAAAACGAGTCCTAAGTCGGCAAAACTCTAGCTATCACAACCACGCAATTATATATAAGCACTATATATATAAAAGTCAACCACGCAGTTATAATAAAAGTAAACAATAAACTGTGCTGTTAAGCACGCAGCCTGATTTGTTTAAACTTTCTCATTTACCCTTTGATTAATACCTATTAACCAAAAATGAGAATTATGATCTTCTAATTTATTTGACCAAACTAGTCTTTCAACAAAACTTAAAACCTTGACCTCATTCAAAACTTGAATGAAATCCTCACGTCGAGTTTTATTACTAGTTTTCCAAAAACTTAAAACCGACAACTTTGGTCAATTAATTACTATCTCATTTGTTTCTTCATTAAATATATATATAAACTTTATCCTTTTAGACTTTATTCAAAAATGACTTGAACTAGTCATAATCAATAAAATCTAAAATATATATTTGAACTAAACTAATTAAAATATATATAGTCCTAGTTTATATAACACCTTATTAATTTTATAACTTAAAAATTAATAAACCTTTTTGTATTAATCCGGAAAAACAATCTGGGCTAACATTTCCCGTCAACCCGAGAAACCTATTTAGGCCGAGACCCTCTTGGGTCGAAGACCTACTGGACCGAAAACTTCCTTGGGCCAAAACCCCTTGGGCCGAAGCCCATTAGGCCTTAGCGCCGCTAAGTCCTACTTAGCGCCGCTAAGCCTTCTTTAGCGCCACTATCTTGGGCCGTGGCGTACTGGGTCGAAATCACTTGGGCTGAAGCCCACCATGACCCTTAGCGCCGCTAACCAGCACCGCGACACGGTGATGTTCTCGGCTCGTGTTTTCCGATTGATACATTTTAAATCCTTTTAACCTATTAAAAGTAACTGTTTTAATATACTGATTAAAAACGGATTTAATTTCTAAAACCAAAAACTATTAGTTATTAATATCAACAAAACTTGTTTTATTAATAACTAATTATCCTAAAACTTGATTTCAACCTTTTTAAACAAAAAGTTCAAAACTTGTTAAAATCTAGTTTTAGATAAAAGTTTATCCCTTTTAAACGTTTAAACACAAACCTAGTTTAAACCTAACTGGTTAAAATTAAACCTTTTATAAACTGGATAAAAACAGAAAACTTGTTTTTACCACATTATGGTTTTCTAAAATTCCAAAAAGAAAAGAATAAGATGAAGAAGATCATACAACTATTAAACAAACCAACTAACTAGATTATCTAGGTTTGTCTAATTAAACAAACTGTTTAATATTGATCAAAAACTATCCTTATCCAAAAAATCATATACCTTTTAACCATTCAAACTAACTGTTTGAACTTTCTGATTAATAGGATTAAGCTTGGTAGCAAAAAACAAACTGTTTTTGATACCTTCTTGATTTTCGAAAAATTCAAGAATAAGTAGAAGACCAAAAACGAAAACCATAAATCTAGAAACAAAACAAACTAGAAACTATGGATCATAGAGCCGAGGCTCTGATACCACTGAAGGGTTTTGAACCTGACCAAAACACCATATGACTCAAACTGGTCAATCCTGGGTTTGATTCCACTGGTTCAATCCTAAAAGCGGAACTGGATTGAACACAACCCTCTAAACCCGAAAAGGGTTAGGATCTTTAAAACTTATATGATCAACAGAGTTTTCTACATACAACCCATAGATAAGGTTATAAGATTATACCTGAACAAAACCTTTAGGATTGCTAAAGATAGTCCACCACTACTGCACCTCCGATTGAACTGGCTGCTAGACCGCTCCTGGATCACCAAGCAACAACAAAGCTCCAAGCTTGATTGTGTGTGTGCTTCTCGTATAACACCAAGTCGCAAAACACCTTGGTGTTTTGCCTTTCAATTTCGTCGAGAGAGAGATGCGACGAGGGAGAGAGTGAGGAGAGTGGTGGCTAGGTTAATCTTTGTCACACATATCTAATCCTTAAGGCTTAAGGATATTATATAGGGATTAACTTGGACCTAAGCCCGTTTAATAAAAAGCCCGCTGGTTTTAATTAAACTTTCATCTCTTCTCATATTGACCCGCTGGACTTTACTAGTTAATTAATTAACTATTAATTAACTTAGTCCGTTAAATATTAAAACTTAATATTTAATTCTCCTTAAATAATAAATAACTATTTATTATTTATTTCCTTTCTAATAATTAATACAAACTGATTAATTGTTTATTTCTCTCTTTTCAATAATTAATACTACTGATTAATTAATTCGTCTTTCTCTTTAATAATTAATCTAATTGATTAATTATTTCCACACAGATTTATGGTGTAATCCAACTGTTCTGAATTGGGTGTGTAGCAGTGTGACCCTTTAGTCTCTTATAACATTGGATACAATGTGCCCATTAATTATCTCTGCACATAATCTAACATAATTTGCTTCATGAAATATAATGTAGAACAGGGCAGAAGTCATCGCTGATTGTAACACTTTAAATGCTACTATTTGGTCATCCCTCCAATCGAACTTGTCTTTTTTAAGCAATTCCATCAATGGGATTGTTATAGATGCATAGTTACGTACAAACTTTCTATAGTAACTAGGTAATCCCAAAAATCCTCTCACCTTTCTAATATTCTTAGGCATTGGCCATATAGCCTCAATTTGAGATATTATGTGACCCAAAAATGTAATCGAGGTAAGGCTAAAGGAACACTTGGATTCCTTCAAAAAGAATTGATTTTTCTGTAAAAGTGATAGGACATAAGAAATATTTTTTAAATGATCCTCAAAAGTCCTACTGTATACAAGTGTGACATCAAAAAACACAACTACAAATTTGCGCAATATAGAACGAAAAAGAGTATTCATATATAGTTGCTTGAAACGTTAATGGTGCGTTAGAAAGACCTAATGACATAAAATGACCATGGGTTATTTTAAATGCTGTTTTTTAAATCGAATTCGGATTGAGGCGTATTTGAAAGTACCCCTGCCTCAAGTCCAATTTTGAAAAATATTTAGCACCATTGAGTTCATCTAACAATTCATCTATAGTTGGAATAGGAAACCTGTCCTTGACTGTGATTGCGTTTAATGTGTGGTAATCTACACAAAATCGACAGGTTCCCTCCTTTTTCTTTACGAATAGTACCGTTGACGAAAATGGACTTGTGCTTGGTCGAATAACCCCATCATTGAGCATTTCTTGGATGACTCTGGTTTCTGTTTGTTGGAATTGAGGGTAAGGATAGGGCTTGACATTGAGGCGTGATGAATTTGAAAGCAGATAAATATGATGGTCGTGTAAACTGTGAGGAGGGGTCAGAAGGTGTATAAAAAATGGTAGGGAATGCGATAGAATGGAGATGATTCTAGGATGAGTAGAGACCGATTTGGGTGTGGAATTGGGAAAATCGAATGTGAGGGAATGCAATGCTATAATGGAACCAGAAGTAAGAGATTGTTGTAAGCTGGATAGAGAAATTGTAGTAATTTGGGTGTTTTGATTGCCAGAGATGGAGACCAATTTACCGTTATCTTTAAAAGACATCAAAAAGGTCTAAGGTTGGTTAGAACACGTATAGGGAAGGAAGCGATGAGTTTCCGAGCACTAAGTCACATCTATGTACCGGTAGGATATTGATATCACCCACAAAATTCATGTTCTGAATGGAGAACAATAAGAAATGAATAGTTCCTTGAGTTTGACAATTTTGACCGTCCCTAACTCGCCATGAATTTGGTAGGTTCGTATGCTTGAAGACATAAAGATTTTAGACATTTGGGGTGAATGAAATTGTGGATACTGCCACTATCGATGAGGGTTGTGAGAGGTTTACCGTGTATATAGGTTATGCATCTCAAGGTGGACGGTTGAGATGAACCAGCAAATGAGGATAATGTCATGGGAAGATGAGAAGAAGATGACTCTATTGTGATAACAAATTGATGAGAGGATTAAGGTGGTGTTGGATGGATTCTGAATTGAATTGGATCAATGAATCATTGGGTTGTGAAGATGGATCATAATAAAAAACTAGAGATAGGAACTGGGCCTTACACTTGTGAACATGCCAAAATCTATCATCACATTTAAAGCAGAGGCCTTTTTCACGCCTTTGTTGGACTTTCAGAGGAGTAAGCTTACATAAATTTGGTGGATTAGAGTTCAATGGATTAGTGCTCTCTAGTGAGTATTACGGAACGATGGTTGAGTGATGCGTGGAGACAAAATGATGGTAGTATGTGGACTAGAATTAGTGTTGGTAGAAGTAGATGAGTGATTGGAATACCAGGTTACGGGTAAGGGATTCTTTGAATGGATTTATCTTCAATTAATGGTGCTAGTCCCATGGATTCAGGGACCAGATTGGGTTTAATAAATTGTAGCTCACGAAGGATTTCTGGTTTCGATTCGAAAGAAAACAATTTAGTAAATATCGAGGAGATAAACCACATACTTGATTAGACAGAGCTTCAAATTCCGCTTGATAAACCAAAACTGAGGAATGTTGGTAGAGTTTGAATGGTGTTGCTTCGTGATTGATATACAATGATGGGCTAAATCGAAGTTCGATTTCCCTACATAATTCCTTCATGTTGTTAGCTGTTGATTTTGAAGCAGTAGTTGAACCAACTTAAGGCGTCTCCCAGAAAAAAGAACGAAGCTGATTGAATCTAATGATTTTCAGGTATGTTATGTAAGTTGAAGCATCTGTCGGTCTGTAATACCCAATCTTTGAGATTTGAACCATCGAAATGGGATATTTCTAACGTGATTGATATGAATTTGGAAGAAAATTGGAAATTCGGGCGTGGGCGATTATTTGACGAGGAAGAGTGAAACGGAGGTGGTTGCACCGGTAGGGTGAAAGGCGGCGGTGGGGGTGGTTTCCGGCGCTTTTTGCATTCTAGCCATATGAACCAGTAACTCATTAACCGGTGTGGTTAGGGATTTAAGTTGCACCAAATTGGATTGTAATTGAGTGGTTGTAGACTGAGAATTTTGGAGGAGTTTAGCTATGGATGCATTTTGAGTGGCTATGGATGTTTGTAACTGGTTGGTAGTTATATTAGAAAGGCGATGTTATCCTTGGTGGTTCGCCACTGAGTATGCATGGGTGATATAGGGTGTGATCAAGGATACTCAATGAAAGCACAAATAATAGCACATATCCTGTTTCAAGAAGAAGTAGGCTCCCAAAACACATAGAATTAGTAGAAAAGAAAGGATTTCATAATTGCTTAACTTTCATCTATAGTACACCTTCTATATATAGGAAATCTTATAAAGTACAGGAACTAATCATAAAAGAATAAATAATGAATAATTCATGAGCTCCTTCCACGTGTTGTAACCTTCTCAACAAAATCACATCTATATCTTCTATAAGTTAAAATATAAGGTATCCTATGTGGCAATGGTCTCTACTTGTAAAAAGTTCAAGTCTTAAGAATGAAATTGTTTGGAATATGACGTGGCACATATATTGGTTTTTTGGGCTTGTAGGTTTAGGATGTTTGGGCTTTCTTCGTCTTCCTGGGCTCTAACCATTAATAGTTGGCGGACGGTTTCTAGACGATACAGCTTCATTGCCCTGCTTCTACCGATACCACGCATGAAGACGAACCAGATTCGTTACCCTTCTTCCACCGATACGACGCGAACCGTAACCGTAGAGCATTTACAGTCCAGGCCTCTCGACTCACTCCCATCGATCGCCGCTTAATATCTCCCCGTCGATCTATCACCGTTCGCTCCCTCTCGATTCATCGCCGGCTACCAGCGGCAACCACCACCACAAACCAGCGTCGTTCGCTCTCTACGTTGTCCTGCATTCAGTCGCCCGCTCGATATCTGCTATCCACTTACCGCCACTGACCACCGTCTTTAAGCCACGCAACCAATGCCGCTCACCACCGCCGCTGTCTTCCTCCTTCAAGCTACATTGAGGTTAGCCTCCTTTGTTTTTTATTTTTATTTGCTAATGTAGGAGAAACGTTATCTGCATTTGTGTTCCTTCGATTTCCAATCCACGCGATGTCGGCAACGATCGCTAATGTTGGAGAAACGTTACCGCCGATCTGAAGGTATGGCATTTAATCTCGCAATCACCTGTGATAGTTCATTTCCTGAATAGCAGGTACATGTGTATATTAGTTATCTGCTGATTAATATATGAATTTAGGAAAATTAACACACATTCTTGGCATGTTTATCATTGTTAGCCTAATTTAAAAAATGGAAGGCTTTTTCTCTCATTTTTTTTTCTATTTTATTGTTATTTAGGGAATATCTAAATGCAAGAACTTCATTTAGACAAGAATGGTGAGTTACTGGTTCTTAATTATGGGTGGAGTGATGTATTGCCTGAAGGAGTAAGTCAGTTTTATCAACGGTAGCTTTCGGATACATGTATTCTTTATAGTGGAAGAGCTTCTAAACTTATATGCACATAATTCAATTGTTTATCAACGGTAGCTTTCGGATACATGTATCCTTTATGTTTAAGTAATTAAGTCCTTTAGTGAATACTTCATTTTTTTCTCATCAAAAGGGTTTTTGACTTTCTTCATGATTTTAATCAACTATTCACACATTCATGCTTTCTTCTATTTTATTTAGTGCTTCTAAATTTCCTTTTGACATCTTCTCATTGATTTTGGGATGGGGAAGGCCATGGTTTTGAGTTAGGACTTACGAGAATGGATATTCATAATAATTTGTTCGCAACGTGTTCGATGAAATGCTTAAGTGAAAAATAACAACAAAATGTGCTTATAAATTAGATATTTCTTTGATCTTGACAAGTTTACAAACAACCAAACATGATTTAAAACAATAACATAATCCTATCTATGAAAATCTTTGGAGGTTGAGATCTAAGCGTTAAACACAAAATTCCTGGTACTTTTAGTTTCACTATATATGAAAATCGTTGGAGGTTGATTCATAATTGTTTTTCCCTTTTTTAATTTTGATTTATGATTAAATAACCCTTCTTTATGTTCTTAAATGTTATTCACTAACAATTACTTTCTTATAAACTTGAGTTATTCACAAACATGGAATGTGGGAGGAAAATCTCCTTCTGTAGAATGAATCTTGATGACTGGTTACATGCAGCCCCACCTGCTGACATTTATGTTCTTGGGTATGTATGATTCATTGATTTCAATTTTTATTTAAGTTTCTTGGTTTTTGATTCCATCTTTCCATATTTGATGATTTGATTCTTGATTTTGTTATTCAGATTTCAAGAAATAGTTCCTCTTAATGCAGCGAATATCCTAGGTGCCAAAGACAACAGTTCTACTGTGGTAAAAAAGTTAAATACTTAATCTGCTGTGGTACCTGATTTATATCCATAGTCTACATTCGGCTGTACACCCTTTGCGACAGATGCTGACCATGCAATAATGGAGTAACTGCATCAAATCACTTCTTTTAATTTCTATATCTATTTCCTAGAGGTCGCTAGATGGGCGGGTCAGGTAACACAAAACTATAGATTAACTGCAACTTCTTAATTGACACATAGTTGAAGCATGTTTTAACTCAAATTGTTATGATGAACAGTTGCTCTGATATCACTTGTCAGGATCGGATATTGCTAAATATCAAATAACAAGAATTATCTTTTGAAATAAAATCAGAATTGTTAAAAAGACAATCTATAGTTTTGATTACAATCAATTAAGAAGTTTCGGAATCACACTTAATTGATTATAAAGGTTTTCAGATTGATTAACAGTTTTACCCTCTTCAGAAACTGTTTGTTTTTGCAATTTCACCCAAGCCAGATCAACAGTTTTTGATTTTGGCTTAACAGATGTAGAACTGTTAGCCGGTTTGGATGTAACAGTTGTAGAACTGTTAACCTGTTTTGGCTTAGCAGTCTTAGAACTGTTAGTCTGTTTTCTGGAACTTGGTTTCTGGGTGCTATAGATCTGTGGGATATAATAACAATTTTTAGCCAAGTGATTAGTTTTCACACATATATAGCACTTTTTAGTTTTGACAATAGGCAAACCAGTTCTTTGTGACCAGAACTGGTTCCTATTTCTTTGGTTTCCTCTCACTGGTGCTGACTGAGGAAATTTCTGTACACCATGCTGTTTGCATGTGCAGACAGACACTTCAGTATGCCTTTTCACATATTTGGGTTGAGACTTTGCTTTTGAAGTTTCCTTCTTTGGCTTCTTAATCACAACTTCATCAACCTTCACTTTTCCTTTTGACTTAACACTAACAGTTGAGCTGTTTGGGTTAGAACTGTTTGGGTTCCTTTTGGGACTGTTAGTGTAAAGGTGGGGACTGTTTGTAACAGTTGTGGAGCTGCTTATAGAATGAACAGCTTTGGTCCGTTTTGGCTCATTGGTGAAGGGTTCAGTGGATGCTTTTACAAACACCACAGGTTGTAAAGAGAATTTTGTGGCTATGGGTTCACAACAGATGTGATTTTCAAATGGAATGACCTCTTCCTTCTTCACAACTCCTTCATTCTTATCATCACTCACAGCATACACAACTCCTTCCTCTTCACTTTCAAATTGTGGATCAGCTGAATTCAGTTCCTCTGGTAATGATTCATTAACATACCTATCAGCTACATCAGACATGGGAGTTATGTAGTTGTGATTGTATGGAGGTGGGGTCTGTTTATATCCTAAACCAGTTTTCACCTTGTCTCTGATTTGTGATTGTAACAAGGTTTCAAGTTTAAGATTTATTGCCTTGAACATGCTCAGATCAATATCAACACCCTCTAACTTCTTGGTTAACTCATCAACCTTACTTTCCTTTTCACTTAGCTTTTTCTTTAGACTATCAATCTCTTCTTGAAGCTGCTCCTTCTCCCACTTATGATACTTTCTATCATAATCCATTTGCAATTCATTAGCTTGATAATCTTTGATTTTCTTTTCAAAGCTTTCAATAACAGCACTAGTTTCATACCTTCTCTCCTCCATTCTACTTAAAGCTGCACATACCTTTTTGTTGTGCTCTCTAAACCTTTTATCAAGGGCTCTACATTCACCAAGACAGAGTTTAGAAGATACCTGAATGTCTTCTGATTCTGGTGAATCCAGTTTGATGGAGGAATCAGTTAATGCCATCAATGTCTTGTTGTTAGTGGCTTCCTCTGCTTGATCACTCCAATCAAACCCATGTCCTTCTTGTGATACCAATGCTGAAGAGGTTTGAGTTGGCCGTTGTCCTTGATTCTGGCCTTGTCCACCTGATCTGCACTCTCTGGCAAAGTGACCGAACTGTTGACATTTAAAACATCTAACTTTTGACTTGTCAAAACCAGCTTTGCCATCAGCTCTGAAGTTCATGTTCTGCCTTCCAGTTCTTTTGATAAACCTTTTGGCTCTGACAGTTAACATGGCCATCTGCCACTTGAGATCCATCTCCTCAAGATCATCAGGATGCACTTGTTCAAGATCCTCATTCGTGAGGGTTGAATGTGCATGGCTAGCAAGAAAGGCTTCAAGTATAGCATCAGGAGTGTTTACATCTAGTCCAACAGCAGAACTAGTACCTGCACAACCATCAACAGAGTTAGTTAAAGAATGGTTTGAGTCCATACCGGAGGATGAAAGAAGAGCAGCATTGTGGCTAGGGGTAACAGACTTTCTTTTTCCCTCTATCTCTCCTTCAAACACTATCAAACTGTTGTATAGATCGTCTAACTCTATATCCTCTAGAGAATCTTTGGTTCTCCATTGTGCAGCATAGACTGTCCACTCTTCACCTAAGGATCTAAGAAACTTTCTATTGATCTCATCTTGTTCTAATCTAACCTTAGCACTCTCCAATTGACTCACCAGCTTATAGAACCTTTCAAATATCTGAGTAATACTCTCATTCTTTCCACTAGTAAAGTTCTCATAAGTTTGTTTCAGTAGATCCCTTTGATTCCTTTTGGAACTACCATTCCCAGCAAACCTCTTCTCTAATGCATTCCACAGTTCATGAGCATCATCAAACTTTTTGAATTGATGCTGATACTCATTGGGGATAGCAATCTGAAGGATGCTGAGTGCTTTCATCTCAATAATTCTTTCTTTCTTTTTGGCATCAGTTTTTGGTGGTGGTTTCTTCTTTGGTTTTCCTGTTTCATCTAAATCAACAGTAGTAATAGGGTCCTTTTCTATGATTTCCCAAATAGCATAGTCCATTAATTGGACATGCTGCTTGATTCTTAGTTTCCACATCTCAAAATCAGTTGGTTTGAGCATGGGAACACGAATGTTTGACCCAGATCCAGTGTTGTCAAAAGATCCACTGGACTCCATTGCAGTATGATGATTGAAAAATACAATTAAACTCTTAGAAAAACTCTAAATAAAGAACCACAACAGATTGGTGCAAAAACCTTCAACTGGTGATCAATGAAACCTTGATGATAAGGCTCTGATACCACTTGTCAGGATCGGATATTGCTTAATATCAAATAACAAGAATTATCTTTTGAAATAAAATCAGAAGTGTTAAAAAGACAATCTATAGTTTTGATCACAATCAATTAACAAGTTGCGGAATCACACTTAATTGATTATAAAGGTTTTGAACACAAGAACAATTAAATCAATAAACACAATGTAATACTGCCACAAAGATGTTTATTGATAACCAATCAATGATTACAATATTCACCTACACCTCCAATCTAACTTTTTATGTTAGACGAAGAACACAATTTGTTCTTAGGTTTCAAAAGAAACTTAGAGGCTAAACACTTTCTGAAAGCAAATAACAATTACGTATGAATATAAAAAAATATGATCAAGAGAGTAATATTAACAATATTCTAATCGAGTATTTATAGACTCTTGATCCTCCTTGATAAGTTGACAGTTAGGTAATCTTCTATCTTCTGAGATAATCTTGATAATCTTCGAACTTTGATAAAGATATACTTCAAATCCACGAAGATAGCATTTTCCATAAATAGCTCAACCGAAACTGTTTGTTGAATGAAACAGTTTTGATCTTCTTCTAACAGTCTTTTCTTCAAGGCCTTCTAACAGTTGTAAACTTTGTACTAACAGTTCTGATCTCTTGGACTAACAGTTGTAAAGCTTACAGCAACTGTTAGTTACAACTGTCTTCGTATTACAGCTAATAGTCCTCGACTGTTTTATCAGAATTCTTCTAACAGTTTTTGAACTGTTTTCACAAAATCCATTAACAGTTTTGATCTTTGCATGTATAACAGTTTCAATGACTTAGCCAATTTCCCAACAATCTCCCCCTAACTTAAAGTATTGAACAATACACTTAAGTTGTTTGTTTTAAGGGTTCAACTATAGACAAATTAACATAAGTAAAGAACATATTAACATTGATAATGCAAAGTCAAACTGTTACAATCAAAATATAAAAAGAAAAATTACTTTTTACTTGGTTCTATTAGCTCCAACCTTTCCTTCACCCTCTTTATCAGATCTTCCTTCATTTTAGCAGGGCCAAAGAACTTTGTTTTCAACATATATATCAGCTTTATTTTACCATTTTCAACAAAGTCAAAATCAAACTACTGAGTTCTTCCCTTTCCCATTACCATATGATATGCCCTTGACTTTTCATATACTTTCATATAACTTATTGGGAAGACATCATCAATTATTACCATGGGCATTACCTTCAGTGGACCACATATGCTTGTTAACTGCCTCATTAAGACTCTGATTTCAACTTCAGTAACTTCCCCGTAGTGACTTACTCCATATTCATACATTTCTTGAATATCTCTTCTTGTCACATTATCCATCAACTGTAAGAAACTGGCATAACTTTCAATCGGCACTACTTCTCTTACAATTACCACCCCTTTCTTTCCAGTTTCAATCCTCAAAAATTCAAATCTCCACTCAGTAATGTGGGATTTTTGTCCTAGTTGCTCTGCCACAAGTTTATCTATTCTTTCTTCAACTTCTGTTCTAAGTCTATCATGAAGAATGGTTTGAACCATTCCAGCTTTAACTTTCTCTTCAGACTTTTGGACTGTTTAAGATTGTTGATGCTGTTGAGGTTGAGCTGTCTGCTTCTTCTTTTCAGCCTTCTTCTTTTCAGCTGCTGGCTTAGGAGGTGGAACTGGTTTCTTCCTTACAACTCTTTTTCTTTTTACTCCCTTGCCAGCTTCCTTTTCTTTTTCTTCCTCATCAATCTTAGCAGTGATCTCATCAGCCAGCTGTTGAGCTAATTCAAAGTCTTTCAGCTCTTGTTCTTTGAGCTCAGCTTACAGCCTTAGAGCTATCTCATGATCATGCTCTTCTTGTTGTTCTTTTGTAAGTTTTAACTTTGGAGTATTAACAACAACTTCTTTTCCCTTACCTAGAACAGGGGGCATCTTATTATCTTTCTTTCCCTCTACAATTGCAATGCCTTTAAACCCTTTCTTAGGTACCAGTGGCTCTAACTTTGCTACTTTTCCATCCAGCCACCCATCATCCACTTATTGTGCCATTCTTGATGTGCTTATGTTGAGTGTTTGAGCACTTATTTCAATTAAGTGATTTTGTTTGACCTTTGACCATGATTTGAAAATTTCAGTACTTGGAAGGTCTCTAGTCATAACCATTTTGTTGATTAGCACCCTGTCAACAGTTGACAACTTTTCTTCTTCTTCTTTTTCCACTGTTTGAGTACTGGCAGCTGTTTGTTGATCTGGAGCTGCAACGGTTTTTGAGACTTCAACAACTATTGGTTCAACCTCCACTTGCTTCAAAGTTTTCTCCCCCTTTTTGATTGGAACGGTTTGAGAGGGGGGTGTGGCACTGGATTTGGACTGTTGGAGCCATTGATCATGTACCCGAAGGACATCAGTTGCCTTCTTTAGTGTCTCAGACAAAAAATTTATCTGTTTATCCTGCCTGATGATCACTTCATTGTGTTTTTCCAGAAGCCTGTCATATTGGAAATTCCTCTTTTTGAGATAGAGGAAAGCAGCAACGAAGAGTTGTTAGTCCAACAGTTCTTCTCTTTTCTGGACACTTAAACCAACAGTTGTTAGATATCAACACTAACAGTTTCAAACTGTTAGTGAGAAAACATAGAGTAACAAACAACTGTTAGTCCAGGTTAATCATTCCAATGTTTGAGATCAAAAAGTTGAACCTGCTCACATGAAATGCTTTAGTGAACAAATCAGCTAACTGATCATCACTATGGACTTTCATAACTTGGATTAATCTTTTCTCATTGCAATCTCTAATGAAGTGAAACCTGATTTCAATGTGTTTTGTTTTAGAATGCTTGACTGGATTATTGACAATGCTAATAGCACTTGTGTTATCAACATAAATTGGTGTATTCAAGAAAGACAAACCATAATCCAGAAGCTGATTCTGGATCCACAACACTTGTGAACAGCAGCTTGATGCAGCAATATATTCAGCCTCAGCTGTTGAAGTTGAAACTGTTGTTTGTTTCTTGCACTGCCATGAGACCAATCTTGAGCCAAGGAATTGACATCCTACAGAGGTTGATTTTATGTCCACAATAGCTCCACCATAGTCACTATCAGAGTATGCCACCAAATCAAAATGTGAATCCTTAGGATACCAAAGACCTAGTTTTGGTTGGCCTTTGAGATATCTAAAAAATTTCTTTACAACAAACAGGTGTGACATCTTTGGACTGCATTGAAACCTGGCACAAACACACACAGCAAACATAATATCTGGTCTAGAAGCAGTTAAGTACATTAAAGAACCTATCATAGACCTATACAAATGTATGTCTACTTCCTCCCCCTCAGGATCTGCTCCCAACTGTTTGTTTGTTTCCATTGGAGTACTAGCCAGCTTCACATCTTGATAGCCGAACTTATCCAAAATGTCTTTGACATACTTTGATTGACTGAGAAATATGCCAGTTGGCTTCTGCTTCACTTGTAATCCCAAGAAAAATGTGAGTTCTCCCATTGAACTCATCTGAAATCTCCTTTTCATTATGATTTCAAACTCCTTGCACAGACTGTCATCAGTGGATCCAAAGATTATGTCATCAACATAGATTTGAACAAGCAAAATCTCTGTTTTAACTATCTTTGTAAACAATGTCTTGTCAATGGTGCCTCTCTTAAAGCCATTCTCAAGCAGATATGATGATAATGTCTCATACCAAGCTCTAGGAGCCTGATGTAATCCATACAAAGCTTTATCCAACGTATATACCCTATCAGGATACTTTGAGTATTCAAAACAAGGTGGCTGACACACATATACCTCCTCATCAATAGTTCCATAGAGAAAAGCCGACTTGACATCCATTTGATACACCGTAAATCATTTATAGCTTGCAAAGGCAAGGAACAGTCTAATTGCTTCTATCCGTGCAATAGGTGCAAAGACATCATCATAGTCTATTCCTTCCTCTTGTGTATAACCCTGTGCAACAAGTCTAGCCTTGTTCTTGATTACAATCCCTCTCTCATCCTTCTTATTTCTGAACACCCATTTAGTGCCAATAGCTCTTTTGCCTCTTGGAAGTTCAACTAACTTCCAAACTTGCTGAATTTGAAACTGTAAGAGTTCTTCTTGCATTGCTTCCACCCATGATGGGTCTTTTAATGCCTCTACTGCTTTCTTTGGTTCTATCTGAGATAGAAAGCAGACATTTACATCAAATTGTTCAAGATCCACAACACTGTTTTCATTCTGCAGCATAGCTCTTGTTCTAACAGGAGTGATGGGATCACCGATAATCTGCTCAATGGGATGATTCTTGTGAATTCTTGATGTAGGGATGTTTTCTTCAGTCAGTACATTCCCTAAATTAGATAGATCAACCTCAGATTCACTCTCATTCCCAGAAGCATTACAAATCGGATCTGCAACTGTTTGATGTTCAGATGCAGTGTTTTGTTGAGGATCATGAGATTCCGTGTCCTTTGAAAGTTCAGCATCATTTATTGGACAAACATCATCGGAAGAGTCATGTTGTAATAAGTGAATCACTACAAAGTCTTCAGTAACTTTGTTTCCACCAACAGTTGTTGGAATTGAGCTAACAGTTTCAAAACTGTTTGAGACAGTTTGTGAATTTGCACTAACAGCTGTAGGAACACCTGCAACTGTTTCTGTAGAATACTCAAAAGAAAGAGATTTAGACAATGCATCAATATCAAATAACCAATCAGGACCATTACCTGCAATATTGATCCTATTCTCATTGAAGGAGACATTCATAGTCTCTTCTATGATCCTAGTGACATTGTTAAAGACTCTGTATGCTTTACTCTGAGTGGAATATCCTACAAAGAATCCTTCTTCTTCTTTACTCTCAAACTTGCCTAATTGTGATTTGGTATTCAGGATAGTGCATGGACAACCAAATGGTTTGAAGAAGTTGATCAAAGGTTTTCGTTTAAGGAACAACTCATATGGATTTTTCCCTTTGGACTTGACAACTTGTACTCTATTCTGAACATAGCAGGAAGTGTTCACTGCTTCTGCCCAGAAAGTCATTGGGAGCCTAGAATCAGCTAACATGGATCTAGCAGCCTCTATCAAAGTCCTATTCCTTCTCTCAGCCACTCCATTTTGTTGAGGAGTCCTAGGTGCACTAAACTGTCTTGAAATTCCTTTTTCCTCACAAAAGCTGTTTAATTCATAGTTCTTAAACTCAGAACCATTATCAGATCTAATGACTTTCACCTTCAAATCAGATTGATTCTCAATTCTAAGAATAAGAGACTTAACTAACTCAGCAGTTTCATCTTTAGTTCTAAGAAATTGAACCCATGTAAATCTGGTGAAATCATCAACTATAACTAGATAGTAGGCTTTCTTACCTATACTGACCACAGATCTTGGACCAAAAAGATCATTATGTAACAGTTGTAAAGGTGTAGTAATGGAAGAAACTTCTTTGGGCTTATAAGAATTTTTGTGTTGCTTGCCTTTGAGACAGGCTACACAATGATCATCACATGAGAATTCCTTTTGTGGCAAACCTCTTACCAGATTGTTCTTAACTAACACATTCATGGTTTTAAAGTTCATGTGACACATCCTTTTATGCCAAATTGCAGACTCATCAGGAGATGCCTTTGAGAGCAGACAACTTAATACATTCTGCTTAGCAATCTTTTGTGTATTCAAACAGTATACATTATCCTTTCTAGGTGTTCTTAAAAGAACATCTTTTTCATCCAGTTTAAAATCTTTTGACAGGATAATGCATTCAGTGTCTGTAAACAAGACTTTGTTTCCATTGTCATAGATTTGAGATACACTTAGCAGGTTGTATTTAAGTTGTTCAACAAAGAAAACATCATTAAATGTAAGTGTACCTGCCTCCACAGCTCCTTTACCTGTGATTCTTCCTCCCTTAGCATTTCCTCCGAATGCTACATATCCTCCATTGAGTCTTCTGAAATCCTTCAAACAATGTGGATTTCCAGTCATGTGCCTTGAGCATCCACTATCCACATGCCAAATTGATCCATGATCGGCCCTATGAATGCTCTGCACAAATAAAAATCAGTTAGTAGCAGGAAGTACCCAGGCCATGCAGGTCTTGGGTACACCATTCAAGTCATAATACTTAAACACAGATTGAGTTTTCTTGATGTCATCCAAATTAGACTTCTCTATTTTGTGTGAAGAGTATTTTGTGATAACATGGGGTTTCCAACTGTTATGATGAACAGTTGAGTCTTTTGAACAAACAGTTTTTGGATTTGGTAAAACAGTTGAAGCATGTTTTAACTCAGATTGGTTTTCAGGATCGGATATTACTTATGATGAACAGTTGCTCTCATGATGAACATATTGGTTTTGGATTTGGTAAAAAGATAATCAATAGTTTTGACACATCCTTCTATGTCAAAGGCATCTCATGATGAGTCTGCCATTTGGCATAGAAGGATGTGTCACATGAACTTTAAAACTATGAATGTGTTAGTTAAAAACAATCTGGTAAGAGGTTTGCCAGAAAAGGAATTCTCATGTGATTATCATTGTGTAGCCTGTCTCAAAGGCAAGCAACACAAAACTTCTTATAAGCCCAAAGAAGTTTCTTCCATTACTGCACCTTTACAACTTTTGCATATGGATCTTTTTGGTCCAACATCTGTGGTCAGTATAGGTAAGAAAGCCTACTGTTTAGTTATAGTTGATGATTTCACCAGATTTACATGGGTTCAATTTCTTAGAACTAAAGATGAAACTACTGAGTTAGTTAAGTCTCTTATTTTTAGAATTGAGAATCAATCTGATTTGAAGGTGAAAGTCATTAGATCTAATAATGGTTCTGAGTTTAAGAACTATGAATTAAACAGCTTTTGTGAGGAAAAAGGAATTTCAAGACAGTTTAGTGCACCTAGGACTCCTCAACAAAATGGAGTGGCTGAGAGAAGGAATAGGACTTTGATAGAGGCTGCTAGATCCATGTTAGCTGATTCTAGGCTCCCAATGACTTTCTGGGCAGAAGTAGTGAACACTTCCTGCTATGTTCAGAATAGAGTACAAGTTGTCAAGTCCAAAGGGAAAAATCCATATTAGTTGTTCCTTAAACGAAAACCTTTGATCAACTTCTTCAAACCATTTGGTTGTCCATGCACTATCCTGAATACCAAATCACAATTAGGCAAGTTTGAGAGTAAAGAAGAAGAAGGATTCTTTGTAGGATATTCCACTCAGAGTAAAGCATACAGAGTCTTTAACAATGTCACTAGGATCATAGAAGAGAGTATGAATGTCTCCTTCAATGAGAATAGGATCAATATTGCAGGTAATGGTCCTGATTGGTTATTTGATATTGATGCATTGTCTAAATCTCTTTCTTTTGAGTATTCTACAGAAACAGTTACTGGTGTTCCTACAGCTGTTAGTGCAAATTCACAAACTGTCTCAAACAGTTTTGAAACTGTTAGCTCAATTCCAACAATTGTTGGTGGAAACAAAGTTACTGAAGACTTTGTAGTGATTCACTTGTTACAACATGACTCTTCCGATGATGTTTGTCCAGTAAATGATGCTGAACTTTCAAAGGACACGGAATCTCTTGATCCTCAACAAAACACTGCATCTGAACATCAAACAGTTGCAGATCCGATATGTAATGCTTCTGGGAATGAGAGTGAATCTGAGGTTGATCTATCTAATTTAGGGAATGTACTGACTGAAGAAAACATCCCTACATCAAGAATTCACAAGAATCATCCCATTGAGCAGATTATCGGTGATCCCATCACTCCTGTTAGAACAAGAGTGACTATGGTGGCATACTCTGATAGTGACTATGGTGGAGCTATTGTGGACATAAAATCAACCTCTGTAGGATGTCAATTCCTTGGCTCAAGATTGGTCTCATGGCAGTGCAAGAAACAAACAACAGTTTCAACTTCAACAGCTGAGGCTGAATATATTGCTGCATCAAGCTGCTGTTCACAAGTGTTGTGGATCCAGAATCAGCTTCTGGATTATGGTTTGTCTTTCTTGAATACACCAATTTATGTTGATAACACAAGTGCTATTAGCATTGTCAATAATCCAGTCAAGCATTCTAAAACAAAACACATTGAAATCAGGTTTCACTTCATTAGAGATTGCAATGAGAAAAGATTAATCCAAGTTATGAAAGTCCATACTGATGATCAGTTAGCTGATCTGTTCACTAAAGCATTTCATGTGAGCAGGTTCAACTTTTTGATCTCAAACATTGGAATGATTAACCTGGACTAACAGTTGTTTGTTACTCTATGTTTTCTCACTAACAGTTTGAAACTGTTAGTGTTGATATCTAACAACTGTTGGTTTAAGTGTCCAGAAAAGAGAAGAACTGTTGGACTAACAACTCTTCGTTGCTGCTTTCCTCTATCTCAAAAAGAGGAATTTCCAATATGACAGGCTTCTGGAAAAACACAATGAAGTGATCATCAGGCAGGATAAACAGATAAATTTTTTGTCTGAGACACTAAAGAAGGCAACTGATGTCCTTCGGGTACATGATCAATGGCTCCAACAGTCCAAATCCAGTGCCACACCCCCCTCTCAAACCGTTCCAATCAAAAAGGGGGAGAAAACTTTGAAGCAAGTGGAGGTTGAACCAATAGTTGTTGAAGTCTCAAAAACCGTTGCAGCTCCAGATCAACAAACAGCTGCGAGTACTCAAACAGTAGAAAAAGAAGAAGAAGAAAAGTTGTCAACTATTGACAGGGTGCTAATTAACAAAATGGTTATGACTGGAGACCTTCCAAGTACTGAAATTTTCAAATCATGGTCAAAGGTCAAACAAAATCACTTAATTGAAATAAGTGCTCAAACACTCAACATATGCACATCAAGAATGGCACAATAAGTGGATGATGGGTAGCTGGATGGAAAAGTAGCAAAGTTAGAGCCACTGGTACCTAAGAAAGGGTTTAAAGGCATTGCAATTGTAGAGGGAAAGAAAGATAATAAGATGCCCCCTGTTCTAGGTAAGGGAAAAGAAGTTGTTGTTAATACTCCAAAGTTAAAACTTACAAAAGAACAACAAGAAGAGCATGATCATGAGATAGCTCTAAGGCTGGAAGCTGAGCTCAAAGAAAAAGAGCTGAAAGACTTTGAATTAGCTCAACAGCTGGCTGATGAGATCACTACTAAGATTGATGAGGAAGAAAAAGAAAATGAAGCTGGCAAGGGAGTAAAAAGAAAAAGAGTTGTAAGGAAGAAACCAGTTCCACCTCCTAAGCCAGCAGCTGAAAAGAAGAAGGCTGAAAAGAAGAAGCAGACAGCTCAACCTTAACAACATCAACAATCCTAAACAGTCCAAAAGTCTGAAGAGAAAGTTAAACCTGGAATGGTTCAAACCATTCTTCATGATAGACTTAGAACAGAAGTTGAAGAAAGAATAGATAAACTTGTGGCAGAGCAACTAGGACAAAAATCCCACATTACTGAGTGGAGATTTGAATTTTTGAGGATTGAAACTGGAAAGAAAGGGGTAGTAATTGTAAGAGAAGTAGAGCCGATTGAAAGTTATGCCAGTTTCTTACAGTTGATGGATAATGTGACAAGAAGAGATATTCAAGAAATGTATGAATATGGAGTAAGTCACTACGGGGAAGTTACTGAAGTTGAAATCAGAGTCTTAATGAGGCACTTAACAAGCATATGTGATCCACTGAAGGTAATGCCCATGGTAATAATTGATGATGTCTTCCCAATAAGTTATATGAAAGTATATGAAAAGTCAAGGGCATATCATATGGTAATGGGAAAGGGAAGAACTCAGTAGTTTGATTTTGACTTTGTTGAAAATGGTAAAATAAAGCTGATATATATGTTGAAAACAAAGTTCTTTGGCCCTGCTAAAATGAAGGAAGATCTGATAAAGAGAGTGAAGGAAAGGTTGGAGCTAATAGAACCAAGTAAAAAGTAATTTTTCTTTTTATATTTTGATTGTAACAGTTTGACTTTGCATTATCAATGTTAATATGTTCTTTACTTATGTTAATTTGTCTATAGTTGAACCCTTAAAACAAACAACTTAAGTGTATTGTTCAATACTTTAAGTTAGGGGGAGATTGTTGGGAAATTGGCTAAGTCATTGAAACTGTTATACATGCAAAGATCAAAACTGTTAATGGATTTTGTGAAAACAGTTCAAAAACTGTTAGAAGAATTCTGATAAAACAGTCGAGGACTATTAGCTGTAATACGAAGACAGTTGTAACTAACAGTTGCTGTAAGCTTTACAACTGTTAGTCCAAGAGATCAGAACTGTTAGTACAAAGTTTACAACTGTTAGAAGACCTTGAAGAAAAGACTGTTAGAAGAAGATCAAAACTGTTTCATTCAACAAACATTTCGGTTGAGCTATTTATGGAAAATGCTATCTTCGTAGATTTGAAGTATATCTTTATCAAAGTTCGAAGATTATCAAGATTATCTCAGAAGATAGAAGATTACCTAACTGTCAACTTATCAAGGAGGATCAAGAGTCTATAAATACTCGATTAGAATATTGTTAATATTACTCTCTTGATCATATTGTTTTACATTCATAGGTAATTGTTATTTGCTTTCAGAAAGTGTTTAGCCTCTAAGTTTCTTTTGAAACCTAAGAACAAATTGTGTTCTTCGTCTAACATAAAAAGTTAGATTGGAGGTGTAGGTGAATATTGTAATCATTGATTGGTTATCAATAAACATCTTTGTGGCAGTATTACGTTGTGTTTATTGATTTAATTGTTCTTGTGTTCAAAACCTTTATAATCAATTAAGTGTGATTCCGCAACTTCTTAATTGATTGTGATCAAAACTATAGATTGTCTTTTTAACACTTCTGATTTTATTTCAAAAGATAAGTCTTATTATTTGATATTAAGCAATATCCGATCCTAACAAGTGGTATCAGAGCCTTATCATTAAGGTTTCATTGATCACCAGTTGAAGGTTTTTGCACCAATCTGCTGTGGTTCTTTTGACAACACTGGATCTGGGTCAAACATTCGTGTTCCCATGCTCAAACCAACTGATTTTGAGATGTGGAAACTAAGAATCAAGCAGCATGCTCAATTAATGGACTATGCTATTTGGGAAATCATAGAAAATGACCATATTACTACTGTTGATTTAGATGAAACAGGAAAACCAAAGAAGAAACCACCACCAAAAACTGATGCCGAAAAGAAAGAAAGAATGATTGAGATGAAAGCACTCAGCATCCTTCATATTGCTATCCCCAATGAGTATCAGCATCAATTCAAAAAGTTTGATGATGCTCATGAACTGTGGAATGCATTAGAGAAGAGGTTTGCTGGGAATGCTAGTTCCAAAAGGAAACAAAGGGATCTACTGAAACAAGCTTATGAGAACTTTACTAGTGGAAAGAATGAGAGTATTACTCAGATATTTGATAGGTTCTATAAGCTGGAGAGTCAATTGGAGAGTGCTAAGGTTAGATTAGAACAAGATGAGATCAATAGAAGGTTTCTTAGATCCTTAGGTGAAGAGTGGACAGTCTATGCTGCACAATGGAGAACCAAAGATTCTCTAGAGGATATAGAGTTAGACGATCTATACAACAGTTTGATAGTGTTTGAGGGAGAGATAGAGGGAAAAAGAAAGTCTGTTACCCCTAGCCACAATGCTGCTCTTCTTTCATCCTCAGGTATGGACTCAAACCATTCTTTAACTAACTCTGTTGATGGTTGTGCAGGTACTAGTTCTGCTGTTGGACTAGATGTAAACACTCCTGATGCTATACTTGAAGCCTTTCTTGCTAGCCATGCACATTCAACCCTCACGAATGAGGATCGTGAACAAGTGCATCCTGATGATCTTGAGGAGATGGATCTCAAGTGGCAGATGGCCATGTTAACTGTCAGAGCCAAAAGGTTTATCAAAAGAACTGGAAGGCAGAACATGAACTTCAGAGCTGATGGCAAAGCTGGTTTTGACAAGTCAAAAGTTAGATGTTTTAAATGTCAACAGTTCGGTTACTTTGCCAGAGAGTGCAGATCAGGTGTACAAGGCCAGAATCAAGGACAACGGCCAACTCAAACCTCCTCAGCATTGGTATCACAATAAGGACATGGGTTTGATTGGAGTGATCAAGCAGAGGAAGCCACTAACAACAAGACATTGATGGCATTAACTGATTCCTCCATCAAACTGGATTCACCAGAATCAGAAGACATTCAGGTGTCTTCTAAACTCTGTCCAGGTGAATGTAGAGCCCTTGTTAAAAGGTTTAGAGAGCACAACAAAAAGGTATGTGCAGCTTTAAGTAGAATGGAGGAGAGAAGGTATGAAACTAGTGCTGTTATTGAAAGCTTTGAAAAGAAAATCAAAGATTATCAAGCTAATGAACTGCAAATGGATTATGATAGAAAGTATCATAAGTGGGAGAAGGAGCAGCTTCAAGAAGAGATTGATAGTCTAAAGAAAAAGCTAAGTGAAAAGGAAAGTAAGGTTGATGAGTTAACCAAGAAGTTGGAGGGTGTTGATATTGATCTGAGCATGTTCAAGGCAACAAATCTTAAACTTGAAACCTTGTTACAATCACAAATCAGAGACAAGGTGAAAACTGGTTTAGAATATAAACAGACCCCACCTCCATACAATCACAACTACATAACTCCCATCTCTGATGTAGCTGATAGGTATGTTAATGAATCATTACCAGAGGAACTGAAGTCAGCTGATCCACAATTTGAAAGTGAAGAGGAAGGAGTTGTGTATGCGGTGAGTGATGATAAGAATGAAGGAGTTGTGAAGAAGGAAGAGGTCATTCCATTTGAAAATCACATCTGTTGTGAACCCATAGCCACAAAATTCTCTTTACAACCTGTGGTGTTTGTAAAAGCATCCACTGAACCCTTCACCAATGAGCCAAAACAGACCAAAGCTGTTCATTCTATAAGCAGCTCCACAACTGTTACAAACAGTCCCCACCTTTACACTAACAGTCCCAAAAGGAACCCAAACAGTTCTAACCCAAACAGCTCAACTGTTAGTGTTAAGTCAAAAGGAAAAGTGAAGGTTGATGAAGTTGTGATTAAGAAGCCAAAGAAGGAAACTTCAAAAGCAAAGTCTCAACCCAAATATGTGAAAAGGCATACTGAAGTGTCTGTCTGCACATGCAAACAGCATGGTGTACAGAAATTTCCTCAATCAGCACCAGTGAGAGGAAACCAAAGAAATAGGAACCAGTTCTGGTCACAAAGAACTGCTTTGCCTATTGTCAAAACTAAAAAGTGTTATATATGTGGGAAAACTAATCACTTGGCTAAAAATTGTTATTATATCCCACAGATCTATAGCACCCAGAAACCAAGTTCCAGAAAACATACTAACAGTTCTAAGACTGCTAAGCCAAAACAGGTTAACAGTTCTACAACTGTTACATCCAAACCGGCTAACAGTTCTACATTTGTTAAGCCAAAATCAAAAACTGTTGGTCTGGCTTGGGTGAAATTGCAAAAACAAACAGTTTCTGAAGAGGGTAAAACTGTTAATCAATCTGAAAACCAATCTGAGTTAAAACATGCTTCAACTGTTTTACCAAATCCAAAAACTGTTTGTTGAAAAGACTCAACTGTTGATCATAATATTTGGAAACCACATGTTATCACAAAATACTCTTCACACAAAATAGAGAAGTCTAATTTGGATGACATCAAGAAAACTCAATCTGTGTTTAAGTATTATGACTTGAATGGTGTACCTAAGACCTGCATGGCCTGGGTACTTCCTGCTACTAACTGATTTTTATTTGTGCAGAGCATTCATAGGGCCGATCATGGATCAATTTGGCATGTGGATAGTGGATGCTCAAGGCACATGACTGGAAATCCACATTGTTTGAAGGATTTCAGAAGACTCAATGGAGGATATGTAGCATTCGGAGGAAATGCTAAGGAAGGAAGAATCACAGGTAAAGGAGCTGTGGAGGCAGGTACACTTACATTTAATGATGTTTTCTTTGTTGAACAACTTAAATACAACCTGCTAAGTGTATCTCAAATCTGTGACAATGGAAACAAAGTCTTGTTTACAGACACTGAATGCATTATCCTGTCAAAAGATTTTAAACTGGATGAAAAAAATGTTCTTTTAAGAACACATAGAAAGGATAATGTATACTGTCTGGATACACAAAAGATTGCTAAGCAGAATGTATTAAGTTGTCTGCTCTCAAAGGCATCTCCTGATGAGTCTGCCATTTGGCATAGAAGGATGTGTCACATGAACTTTAAAACCATGAATGTGTTAGTTAAAAACAATCTGGTAAGAGGTTTGCCACAAAAGGAATTCTCATGTGATGATCATTGTGTAGCCTGTCTCAAAGGCAAGCAACACAAAACTTCTTATAAGCCCAAAGAAGTTTCTTCCATTACTGCACCTTTACAACTGTTACATATGGATCTTTTTGGTCCAACATCTGTGGTCAGTATAGGTAAGAAAGCCTACTGTCTAGTTATAGTTGATGATTTCACCAGATTTATATGGGTTCAATTTCTTAGAACTAAAGATGAAACTGCTGAGTTAGTTAAGTCTCTTATTCTTAGAATTGAGAATGAATCTGATTTGAAGGTGAAAGTCATTAGATCTGATAATGGTTCTGAGTTTAAGAACTATGAATTAAACAGCTTTTGTGAGGAAAAAGGAATTTCAAGACTGTTTAGTGCACCTAGGACTCCTCAACAGAATGGAGTAGCTGAGAGAAGGAATAGGACTTTGATTGAGGCTGCTAGATCCATGTTAGCTGATTCTAGGCTCCCAATGACTTTCTGGGCAGAAGCAGTGAACACTGCCTGCTATGTTCAGAATAGAGTACAAGTTGTCAAGTCCAAAGGGAAAACTCCATATGAGTTTTTCCTTAAATGAAAACCTTTGATCAACTTCTTCAAACCATTTGGTTGTCCATGCACTATCCTGAATACCAAATCACAATTAGGCAAGGTTGAGAGTAAAGCAGAACAAGGATTCTTTGTAGGATATTCCACTCACAGTAAAGCATACAGAGTCTTTAACAATGTCACTAGGATCATAGAAGAGAGTATGAATGTCTCTTTCAATGAGAATATGATCAATATTGCAGGTAATACTCCTGATTGGTTATTTGATATTGATGTATTGTCTAAATCTCTTTCTTTTGAGTATTCTTTAGAAACAGTTGCAGGTGTTCCTACAGCTGTTAGTGCAAATTCACAAACTGTCTCAAACAGTTTTGAAACTGTTATCTCAATTCCAACAACTGTTGGTGGAAACAAAGTTACTGAAGACTTTGTAGTGATTCCCTTGTTACAACATGACTCTTCCGATGCTGTTTGTCCAATAAATGATGCTGAACTTTCAAAGGACACGGAATCTCATGTTCCTCAACAAAACACTGCATCTGAACATCAAACAGTTGCAGATCCGATATGTAATGCTTCTGGGAATGAGAGTGAATCTGAGGTTGATCTATCTAATTTAGGGAATGTACTGACTGAAGAAAACATCCCTACCTCAAGAATTCACAAGAATCATCCCATTGAGCAGATTATCGGTGATCCCATCACTCCTGTTAGAACAAGAGCTATGCTGCAGAATGAAAACAGTGTTGTGGATCTTGAACAATTTGATGTAAATGCCTGCTTTCTATCTCAGATAGAACCAAAGAAAGCAGTAGAGGAACTAAAAGACCCATCATGGGTGGAAGCAATGCAAGAAGAACTCTTACAGTTTCAAATTCAGCAAGTTTGGAAGTTAGTTGAACTTCCAAGAGGCAAAAGAGCCATTGGCACTAAATGGGTGTTCAGAAATAAGAAGGATGAGAGAGGGATTGTAATCAAGAACAAGGCTAGACTTGTTGCACAGGGTTATACACAAGAAGAAGGAATAGACTATGATGATGTCTTTGCACCTGTTGCACGGATAGAAGCAATTAGACTGTTCCTTGCCTTTGCAAGTTATAAAGGATTTAAGGTGTATCAAATGGATGTCAAGTCGGCTTTTCTCTATGGAACTATTGATGAGGAGGTATATGTGTGTCAACCACCTGGTTTTGAAGACTCAAAGTATCCTGATAGGGTATATAGGTTGGATAAAGCTTTGTATGGATTACATCAGGCTCCTAGAGCTTGGTATGAGACATTATCATCATATCTGCTTGAGAATGGTTTTAAGAGAGGCACCATTGACAAGACATTTTTTACAAAGATGGTTAAAACAGGGATTTTGCTTGTTCAAATCTATGTTGATGATATAATCTTTGGATCCACTGATGACAGTCTGTGCAAGGAGTTTGAAGCCATAATGAAAAGGAGATTTTAGATGAGTTCAATGGGAGAACTCACATTTTTCTTGGGATTACAAGTGAAGCAGAAGCCAACTGGCATATTTCTCAGTCAATCAAAGTATGTCAAAGACATTTTGGATAAGTTCGGCTATCAAGATGTGAAGCTGGCTAGTACTCCAATGGAAACACACAAACAGTTGGGAGCAGATCCTGAGGGGGAGGAAGTAGACATACATTTGTATAGGTCTATGATAGGTTCTTTAATGTACTTAACTGCTTCTAGACCAGATATTATGTTTGCTGTGTGTGTTTGTGCCAGGTTTCAATGCAGTCCAAAGATGTCACACCTGTTTGCTGTAAAGAAAATTTTTAGATATCTCAAAGGCCAACCAAAACTAGGTCTTTGGTATCCTAAGGATTCACCTTTTGATTTGGTGGCATACTCTGATAGTGACTATGGTGGAGCTAATGTGGACAGAAAATCAACCTCTGGAGGATGTCAATTCCTTGGCTCAAGATTGGTCTCATGGCAGTGCAAGAAACAAACAACAGTTTCAACTTCAATAGCTGAGGTTGAATATATTGCTGCATCAAGCTGCTGTTCACAAGTGTTGTGAATCCAGAATCAGCTTCTGGATTATGGTTTGTCTTTCTTGAATACACCAATTTATGTTGATAACACAAGTGCTATTAGCATTGTCAATAATCCAATCAAGCATTCTAAAACAAAACACATTGAAATCAGGTTTCACTTCATTAGAGATTGCAATGAGAAAAGATTAATCCAAGTTATGAAAGTCCATAATGATGATCAGTTAGCTGATCTGTTCACTAAAGCATTTGATGTGAGCAGGTTCAACTTTTTGATCTCAAACATTAGAATGATTAACCTGGACTAACAGTTGTTTGTTACTCTATGTTTTCTCACTAACAGTTTGAAACTGTTAGTGTTGATATCTAACAACTGTTGGTTTAAGTGTCCAGAAAAGAGAAGAACTGTGAGTCCTATCAACAGTTTTGGAGGTATATGGCTGCATGTCCCACAAACAGTGTTCCCATCTTTATCGTCTTTGCTGTGTGGTCAAGCTGCTGGTGTTAGCTGATGTTCGCTAATGATTGTTGTCAGCTTATGATATTTGAAAATGCTAATGTTTTTGCCAGCTGATGCTTGTGACTGACAGTTGCACGTGTTCAACTAACTGTTTTTCAAAATTACAACTAACAGTTTCCAACTGTTAGTGAATGGAGTTCACAACTGTTAGGCAACCTGCATGTTCATCTAAGGGGGAGAAATTCTTTTAAGTAACAGTTGTACTTTCTTTCGATAACACTTCTCAACTGCTAGTTCATTTTTTTTTCCATCAACTGTTAGCTTACTTAAGGGTGTTTTAGTCTTTGCAGAATCTGAGGATGTTTGAATTGCAATTAATATTCGAAACATATATAAGGCATTCCCTCCTCACAAGTTCATTCACGCCTACTGAACTTTGATCATACGCAAACCCTAGAATTTTGCTTTCGACTCACAATGGCTCCCCTTCCCTTCGTGAAAGAACACAACATGCTAGCATATCTTGCCAAACCTGATAACTTGAATGCATTTCATGACATGATCGATTACCTTTCAATGTCCAATCTCTCCACTGCTCTCACCATAAACCCAACCATCTACACTTCCCATCTGGATCAATTCTGGAAAAATGCAACGATCAGAGAGGAAGTTGGAGAACAATGGATTGATACAACAGTTGATGGTATGGATGTGTCCATCTCTGAGGATACCATCCGCCAACATATACAACTGAATGATCGACATGGTGAGTACTCCGACTCTGTGTCTTTAGAATTTTTGCATGCCGAGTTAGTTAAGCTTGGTTATGAGGGCCCTAGGGGTAAGGGTACCTTTTATAAAGGACAGTTCTGTGCACACTGGAAGTATTTAATACATACTCTCCAGCAGTGTATTAGTCCTAAAAGAACAGGGTGGAATAAATTTGGAAGCAACATTGCTTTGGCTTTGATCTGCTTGGCAAACAATCGTTGCTTCAACTTTTCCAAAATGATATTTAACGGGATGGTAAAGCATCTAGGGACCAAATATGGTCTATTTTTTATGTACCCCAGGTTTGTGCAAGTTTTTCTAAACTTTTTGTTGCCAAATCTTCAAACACACAAGAGGGTGATCATTCCCTCTGCTCATGTGGCCTCCACATTGAGCAATTTACAAATAAATGGCAAGAGTTTCTCTGGTGCCATAACTCCACCACTCTCTGCAATGGTGGAGTTCATTTCAAGAAACAGGACTGCTAGAGTTGAGCATGAAGCCCACAACATCGCTACACCACCAACTCTAGAACCCACAGCTCATGATACTCATATAATCCCTTCTGCTACATTTGATAGAGCTACAACACAAGCCCCTCCTCTGAAAACATTCCAAAAGAGAAGAAGAACTGTTAGTGCTCCTTCCACCACAGTTCCAAACTCCCAAACTGTTAGCCCTGTACTGGTGCATTCACCTATGCAGAATATCGAAAGGGAACCATTCGTGCTGTCTCCCAGGCACAATGAGGAGGTGATCACTCCATTAGAGGGTGATCATGTGGTTTATGAGACTGATACTACTGTTTCATCCGCAAGGGATGAACAGGATAGTGTTAACATCGCTAAGACCTCAGCCACAACAACAGAGGCTGGTAAAACAGCTTCTGGAAATCCCCAGTACCAAGAACAAAGGGGTACTGTTGTGGAAACTTCTAGGAGTAACCCAACAGTTGTATCTGTCGATGATATGTTCACCATGGCAACATTGGATGAACTTGAGGCAAGTCTGAAACAAAAGGCATTGACGAACTCAGAGCTTGTACCATTCGTTGCTGCTTTCCTCTATCTCATTGAGAGGTTGTGGTGCCATATGAGTTACAGCTTCCAAGTAAAGGAGCTAATTTAGTTATTTTTAGTCAGTGATTTTAAACTTATTATTAGGTACTTAATATTGTCTACAATGCAATTATTACTAAATGATTGAAAACTGTAGTGATGTTTTTTGCATTTTGGTTGAAAAGTTTATTAGTCAACATTATACACTTGCTTAAACATCTTGTATTTGTAAAACAGAGGTGGTTTATATTGCCTTCTACATCGACCAGCAGCTGGGGAAATTATGGATCAAAGACGGTGTCTACGAATGGCTTTGGATGTGGTTTGTACTAAATCTTGAATTTTTCTGCAGTTTTTAAATTATGTTTTCTACCTTTAATTTTATGGTTTATCTTATTACCTCGAGCCAAACTATGCCTGTTTCTTTGGTTCATTTTAATTCGACGAGTATGGCTATATCTCTAAACAACAATAATTCCTGAACTAAAATGGAAAACCTTGTCTGGACTCGACTACTTCAACTTTTGTAAGAATGTTTTTCGTTGTTTTCCTCCGGAATTTTACTATAGGTTTGAGATATGAAGCTTTAAGAATTGAATTGATGAAACTCCTCTTTAAACCGCCCCCAATTTGTATTGCAGTTTGTTGAATTTAATATGTTGATTCAAGACGGAAAGCTGACACTTAGTATTGATCACAGAACTTCATAAAGAAGTAGGATGATAGCCCATGAAAGCTAAGATTATTTAGTGTGTGCACTGTGAGTATATAAACATGCAATTCAAATAATAGTTTTAAGTCTGCTATTATATATTACTATTTGCAGACCTGGACATTACCAGCCATGATTTAGTTGTTTTCTCTCACGACCGTGGTACAAAGTTCAAGGCTCATATAGTGCAGACAGACAAAGTATACATGTCTGCAGATCCAGAAGCCCGGGCGGAAATCTATAAGCACTCCCATATCAGATATGCTGATAATGAAGGTAACTAATAGCTCTATCTACATTATTTAATTATTAACTGCAATACTATACTTTACACAATCCCTATAAAACAAATATAATCTCATTAAAAACGGGTCAATAACATTAAATAATGTTTTAATTATTGCATTTTTAGCCGTGATTATATTCCCGTCGGTTCGTCTTCTGTCAACAAGACAAACGGAACCTGTTCCTACTATTTCTAACATACCCGAAAGGAAGATTGATAGCTCCGGACCTAAAAGGAAAAGACGGGTAAGCTATAATATCAAACTTGAAATTATAGGTTGACTGTCCTTAAAGCTTTAATACAAATTTAATTAAAAATTAGCATTGTCACTTGTAGATTTCACCCATACAAAATGAACATGTTTGTACTGTCAATCACACATTAGAAAGAAAAATTGATAACTCAGCACTTAAAAGGAGAAGACTGGTAAGCGATGTACTCAAGTCTGCTATGATAGGTTTACCGTTTTTACAGTTTTACTAAATATATGATAAAATGTTAGTATTATCAATTGTAATAGTCACTCATTACATTCACTCTACTATTATTACTAAATTTCTTATACAGTTTAAACAAATACCTCATGTCAACTTCCTATGATGAATTGTAGACAATCTCGGCTGAATTTGTGGGGATCATGATTTGACAAGATTTGATAAGGCCATGGTGAAAGTCGGAAATGTGGAAGTACAATTGCATATGACTTGTATTCCCAGAAACCGTCCAGGAAAAGCAAACGACCACATGGTCCTAGATGGTCCAGGTTTTAACCAACTCCAGCAGTTACTTGACTTGAAAGTAAACAATGAAGTGTCATTCACCATTGACAATAACGCCCTGGTGAACAACAATGAAGTGAAGTTTACAGTAGCCATTAACAGATGATGTGCTCGCCCTACATACAATGTCAACTTAACAGTAGTATAACTATTTTGTCAGCTTCATCTGCTTGCTCTTTATATACAGATTCTACTGCCGCTTTCAACTAATTTTGCCCAAACAACTTCCCCATTATACTAAAGTATTGACTTATGCATTTGAAAGTATGAATTATTTATGACATATAGTTAGAGATCTATTATAAACGTACGCTTCATTTGTTACTGCTTCAATTGACATGTTCTGGCTTATCCATTTGCAGATTTCCATAAAATATTAACACTTTTTGTGCTTGAAACAATTATAGTACTCAAATTATAGAAATATAAAATTATATATTAAAAATATTACCTGCTGGCCCGTGTTTACACGGGCTTAACATCTAGTGATGTAATATGTGAGGTGTGAAGGGATTTTAAAGGGCTACACTAGAGTTTCTTGGTGTGGAAGTAACTATTCTTATGGTTGTATCACATATTATGATAATACACACGTTAACTAATTAACCTTAAAAGAATCAGGCTTCTTACTTCTACATTGCATTCAATATAGAGACTAATATTTGGTTATCGGATTATTGAGATCTAGGGTGTCTCATAGATTTTATATACCCTGTGCGAAGAGGAAAAATAGGTCACTTAAACACATACAAACAAATATATATATATATATATATATATATATATATATATATATATATATATATATATATATATATGTGTGTGTGTGTGTGTGTGTGTGTGTGTGTGTGTGTGTGTGATGATAACTTATAAGGTATATTATGCTCTTGTAAATTGGTATTTTAATTATATTGAGCCGTGCTTGACTATTAAAAGTCAAAGGTAGTATTTATGTGTTATATATTGATTATGATTATGTTTTGAATTGTTTAGCATCTATGAGTGTTATTGTGATAATATACTAACTTGTTGGTTTTGTTGTGGATATTAGGTCCCCAACAACGCGAAAGTGCTTCTCGAAAGTGATATTTCCATATTCAAGGAAAGGTGAGTGATATGTTATAATTGAATAATTATAACCCCGGTAACGGTTTAATATTTAATTGGTTTTCAAGCATTATTTCCGGACTTAAAGTCTGATGCAGTTTTTGTATTGCTTCCAATTCAATTATGATTATAGAGATTTGAGATTAGGAGTTATTTGTATTTAATAACTTGTAATATGGGAACATGTTCATATTTTGGAGGTTGTCTGATTGACAAGCCTACTCGGGTCAAGTACCGAGTTAATGGGCTAAAGGTAACTCCCATAGGGCAATGGGGGTGCGGTTTGATCCACCGCCGTTCCTCCTTGCGAAGCGGGTCAAAATGGAGACCCAATTGTTTGAAACTGTGCAGTGATAACTACAACTGGCTGATATTTCGATTTTATTCCTGATTTATATTATTTAGTGAGATGTACTATTCACTTAGCTTTACAGCTAACGGGTTTTAGTTGCCCACAGGTTTCTAGAGCTTTGGTAGCAGTGAACTTAGTGGCTACTTGGTGGGATACTTTACAAGTGATTGTTGAGCCATGTTTTGGTAAATCTGTAACACCAAAATGTCTTGGAAATATGTAGTAGAACTGTATTCTCATTCCGTCAATCATATGTAGCAATTATGCATACTCTATTAAACTCTTTTGAAAGGTTCGGATGTGAACCTAACACTTAGTAAGTATATATTTTAGTAAACTCTGTTAGTCTACTATTTTGTATATATAGTATACTTTCAAGCTTCCATTGTGTTTTAAAAAAATTTTGGCTTGAACTTGTGGTGTTACAATTTGCTCTTATGTGTGTGTGTGTGTGTGTGTGTGTTGAAATAGAGTTTTTGTGGCCAAAGTATAAATAAATGAATTAAAGGGATTGAAAGTAAAAATTTAGGTATAATAATACTCCACTAGACTTTTTAACTCATTTAAAGTCTTCTTTTTTACTTGAAAGTATCGAGAGATAAGGAGAATACAACACAGTTGGGAGAAATGATCTATAGCAAGAAGGTGATTGACACCTATTGACTTTGAGGTCAAAACTAAGGTGTTTTATGACAAAAATTACCATTAAAGCTTTAATTGGGCTGGATTAGTGTTGAACAGGCCTGAATCTTGTTCTCAAGTAAGTTCTAAGCCTAATTTGTGTTTGATCTTAGCGTCACATGATGTATTTGGTAACCTATTGTTGTTGCATGTTGTAATTTTTAGCAGATAGGTCAAAACCCAACAAGTTAGGATTTGATTCATTAGAGTTTTGTTAGATGCTAGTTCTTGGTTGTTTTGGGTTTAATTTGGGCACATTTGAGTTCTTTAAATGATGAAAAAGAGTTTTACTGGATTGAAATCGTATGGTATGAACTGTAAAGAAAAACAACATGTTGCTGCTGTTCGCAGCCGGATACGATGCATCGAAGGGTTGGACGCAACACATTGAGGTACTATGTCTCGCAACATGAAGCACCTTGAACGCTCTACAAACCATGTATTGACCCTCTTTGACCATTTAACTGATTAGGGATTGATTCTAATGATCACATGAGGATAAAATAGAGTCTTTTATGGCCCAAATAGGTGTTCAATAATAGAATTGAACTTGTACCCTTAAGGATCTTTGAATTGGTTATCTTGTGTGTTTTAATTATTGGATTACCCATCAAGTGAGTAACTACTGATTTTGTGAGGAAGTGATCCTCATCATTCCTTCTAGTGAGTTGTACCTTGCGGATACGCTTTACATGGCAAAACTTTGAGTACCTGATTTGTTATGTGACACTTCTTGCAAATTAATGAATGTATGTGTTTAAATTTCTCGTGCTTATGTTTATGTTTTAAGGTCCAGAACCGTACGTGAAATTACGTGTTTTGCGCCATGATTATTCCTTACCATTGTTTGATATGGATGGTCCATATGTCTACGGAAATTAGATATCTAGATACACGGATGGTTCTGGAGTTGGCGTAAAGAGTGGTGTAGAATGATAAGTAGCCATTATGACCGTGTGGTTCAATGGGTTGACGAGACACTGAACCTAAGCATACACGAGTGGACTTTGGAAAAAGGTTGGTCACTACTGATAACCGTTGTTTTGTGGATGCTTCGTGCTCCCTCACCTTGATGGGAGATGTGGACGTACCCACATGTGGACTTGTTGACCATGGTTGGCAACTATGAAAGATATAAAGGTCTAGTGGACTTGTCTCCCACATCTTATGTGCTAAGTTTAATTGGTGCCATGTTTACTAATATGTTGATGACTTGCTTTAGATACAAAAATTGTTTTTGGTGCACTCACTAGCTATATGCCAATGTTTCTACTTTTTAATTGTTTTGCATCCGCAGATAACTAGTAGCTAGAACCGGTGAGGCAGGTAGATGACATGAAACTTTGATATGCTCTTTTGAAGACATGTTTGGACTTATGGATGTAACAATTTGTAATTATGTTGATTAATGGTCAAGAGTTTATGATATCATGTAACACCAAATATTTGTTAATCTATGTTAAAGCTTGTGCACATTTTGTAGATAATATATAAATTATGTTGGAAAATAATTATAAATACCCATTATTCAAAATTATAAATTTTGTAATGAAATGTTGGAAAATAATTTTATTTAATATATCAAGAAAGTTTATGCAGAGTTGAAATGGAACAAAAACCCATGGACAAAGATGCGACGCGCTTCATTGTTAAAATTCCCCGTGCTATTAAAACAAGGCGCGCGACTCGTTTAGATGTTAAAAACGCGCCACAACGTTTGTTGGTATCCCAAAGGCAAGTATATAAATATATAATCCTAAAAATGGAACAATATTGATTACCTATTTGCCTTCTACTTCCATCCTAGCATGACTAATTAAAAATAGAAAATTTGAAAATTTAATGTAAGTTGCTAGTTTATATAATTTGATCTACTAAACTTCAAATCATGTAAAAGCAATCTAGGTTTTGATACAGAAATACATGCAGTATCCTTCATTTGCTGTCCACCTTTTATTTCGATGTATGCATCATAAGTTGACATTTATATATATTTTGTTATATCTTTACAGGCTTGGAATTCTCATTCATATAGAACTATAATTCAGTTTCTGTGTCTGTTTATCTTTCAAACCTTGTAATATGTTAAGAGGACTATAAATCTCGAGTTCTTTGAGAGAGACGCAGGCCAACAAACAAGTCTGTTTCCACCTCTGAGAACTGCCTACTTTGGCTGCATGTAGCCACATCTTTCTGCTTCATTGAGTACTGTTGAGGTGAGTTTCGAATAAGATGATATAATTCTAATTAAAAAAAATATTAATTATTCCCTTTCCTTTCTTTGTAATGAAAAAACCCAAAAAGAATTAAAGAATTGGCTTCCACATAAAAAAAATATACCTTTTGGCATAAATTTGTGTGTGCTTGGTATAACCTTGCATTTTCTTCCAAGAGGTATCTTTCCTGGACATGAAATGTGTGTGATTTAAATTAAGGATCAGAAGAGATATGTTGATTTCTAGAAAGCCTTATGATAGTGCAATTAAACCTTTGCTTTCAGTTTTTCAACTTGTTCCTTAAATAACTGAGCCTGAAATCAACCAAAGATTGAAACTAGATTAATGAAATCATAACTTATTATTTCAATCATAATGAACCTATAACTAAATTGAAGTAATATATATCTGGTGTACCTACATACCTTTCTTTCTCTAATAGTTATCAATGTATGTTCCAGCGTGCTGCCTAATTCATTTAGTTCTTCCAGTGAACATGATATTAAGCTTTGTCCCAGAAACTTTCTAATCATATAAATCAGTTTTAATATGATCAGAAGTTCTTACAGATCGAAAGAAAACAATAAAATTGGTGACAAAGGAAAGTAACATTTAAGACAAGAACCGTTGTGAAGCTTCAAGTTGCTCTAGTTTTTGTTGAATGATGGCAGCTTCATGCTTCAGTTGCTGCAAATAATGATTTATTAAATCTTAATATTATTGAATTCAATGCTACTAGTATATGTATATATACATAATATATACAGTTGAGCATGTAATATAAGCTAGACTAGAAGATTTAGAATTCTTGACCTGAGTCTGTAATTGAATTTGGGGGTTGCAAATGTGATCTTTTTTAACATATTCGCGATACTTCTCAACTGTTTTCTGCATGCTGAAACGCAATGATATATTGAATACGATTATATTACTCATAAATAGTAATCAAGGAAGGAATCTGGGAGATTTGTATCAAATTTTATGATATAAGAATAAAAATGTAGTTGACGTCACACTAGAATGGTAATAAAAGAATTATACGACAAGGAATTTAGAACTGGCAAACAATGTTATATTGTTTCATGTTCTGTTGTTCAAGAATATTATATCAGTTTTTTTTAAGTAGCCAATTTTTCATAGTTTTTAATAAATATAAGTGTTATATCCAGATTTAAAACTAAAGAAGACAATGGGGACTAATTGCGAAGTAAAAAAGTGGTCAGCATGTGTTTGATGTTAATACTAAAGGTGAATCCATATGTTACTGTTTTGCTCTTCGCAGTGCAACATTCTTGAACAACCCACGGTTCCACTCTCAACATGCGAAACCGGATATATTGTTGGAGCCTATCCTCTCAAGCCAGTTGGGCAGTATCAATCAAGTTTCATGAATTGAATGCACATTCCACTCAAGGGAGCCATGAAAATATCTCTGATAATGTGTAACAATAAACATATATAGCTAAGAATGGATCTAGTTTCACATGGAAGGGTAAGCACATTGACATTCAATTTCATTTATTAAGGCCTTAAAGGACTTGGTTGAGAAAAAAGAGTAAGAACATTGACAATTCCATTGAAGCTTGACATGTTTCAAAAGCTGAAAAATATGCTTAGTGTGTCTATTTTACAAAACCATGATGAAAATGGAATAAGGTGGCGTAGTGGTAAGGCGTCCTCAAGTCTTCAAGGAGGTCTTTGGTTCGAACTCCTTAGGTAAACATCTTGAGGCTGGCCAGGGAAGGGTCAGGAAACAGTCACGGGGATACCCCGGTTAAACCACGTAAATTAAATCCGAGTCAAAGACTCACCCTCCCCAGTTAAATGAACAGAGAAAACCTCTCCGTATACCCGTTTTATGATGTAGAGGGAATGCTAGAGTATAATCCTGATTTTACCATTTATTATTTTAGTGTTGAATTAGTCAAAGTCAGTTATGTTTTTCAATTGTTTAATGGTAGTGGTCAGTTTAGTTTTCCTGGTATCAAGGTTAGTGGGTCATTTTGTTTTCTTTATAAATGATGTCTAAAATAGTTTTATTGTCATAAGGATTTAAGGAAAGCAAGAGAAAAGCAAGTAATCATGAACTTTTCGTTTTCTTATAAGAGGTATAGATGTGTTTTCAAAACTTCTGTTTTGTTTCTAGCCTAAATAAAAGCCAAAGATCTAAATTGAAAGCTGTAAAGATAAAATTGGGTAGAGGTTATAAATTATGTGATGGAAGTATTAAACAGAAACGATACTCAGGGTATTAGCTAACCTTCCATCTGGTTGAAACTTGAAAGAAATGTTCTAAAACCTGGTCACGGTCAACCGGTTCAACCACCGGGTCAACCCTGGTTTCAGATTTTTCAATGTTATTATATATAAGGTGATCTATCAGCAAGATTATGGTAGTGGTGGTCTATCAGCATTCACTTACAGTCATTGCACGCCACCAATATTTCTTGTTTATATACCACTCTTTAAGTTTTTCTTTAACAACTAAACATACACACTCCCTAAAACTAAACTTTAATTATAAATCATTTTGTCCACTGTAGGACTTAATCTCAGAACCTTGTGGGATGCGAAGAACACATGATACAACTGAGCTATAAGCCCTTCGGTACCACTCTTTAAGTAAGGCACATAATTGATTTCTAGCTAAGCTATATTAATGCTTCATTGCTTGCATCATTACTGGATAAAACTTTGTGTAAGGAATCAACATTCACGTCCAAAGTTTGCTTGCATCATTGAACCAGCAAGGCTATAGCGCCTTAACCACCAGAAATTCCTTTACAGCTATACAAAGTACATAATTCTTTGTATGGACTAAAACAGCATAAATGTTGCCAATGGATTAAAATTTACTTCTCTATAGTTTAAGAGATAATACACGTGTGGATTCATGGTGAACTCCTTTATGATATCAGCCTACGCATCTCCTTCACCTCCTTCTGTATGCGTGACTTCTTTTTGTGCCATATGTCACCTTTGATAACACATAAATCTGATCACCATCACCATACGTTTGACCTCCTCCCTATCATCCTGCCCTTACAGTCTCAAAAATTAAATCCCTTACTACAATTGTGTTAGAAATTGACACATACCAATACACATCATGGTCATAGTTGTTTAAGATTCAGGCTCGTGCCCGTGCTTACCTGGTTATTGACCATATTATCCCACCCAAAGACACTTCGATTGAACCGTCTCTATGGTACATTGGTCTCATCTTGATGCTATCGTAATCTAATGGATATACGGGACATTTCAAATGACTTGCTTCATAATATCATTGAAACCGACTCAACATCCCATCTTGCATCGAAACAAATAGGCTCCAACCTATTGGCCTAACTTGCACGGTGTTCTAGGTCCGCAACTGCAACAATCACACTACTCTCCCTATGTCCCAACTGAAATTGATTAGTAATTCAACACCATTTCATATCGTTTCATACCCCAGAGGATCAATGGTATATGGATACCCGCGAGACATCACACATAACAACAAACTAAGGTACACTTTCAATTTTTCTAGGAATTATTTTCTAAAAATGTATCGTAGTTGTCGCATTTTGTTATTGTGTATCCAACTTCGAAAACACCCATTTAATGTACAGAAGTTTCAAAATATACCATTTAATGTATTGCAAAACATGTTTGGTAGGTACAAATTAGTATTTACTTATTTTGATTACTTTTTTTATGCTAGATCATTATTAAAAAATATCATGAAATTGTAAAACCTACCATTTAGTGTATATATTGAGAAACATGTAACATCAAAGGTCATACATAATAATACACTAGATAGTAGATTTTGAAACTTTACATCAAATGGTAATTTTCAAAGTTAGATACACATAATAGTACATAAAATATAACAACTTGATACAACTTCGTAACTAAACCCTTCCTTTTAAAATTTGGTTGAAGTAGTTCCAGCAATTGCATATATATATGTAAAGTCTTGTCAACTAGGTAGACAAACTATCGTTTCTTGATTCTCTATCTACTTCTCTTGCCCCATTTTATATAATGAATAGTGATTTTTGAACTTCCCCGTGATGAATATTTCTAAATCAATGTGGGCATGGTATAAAATTATTCCAATGCATAATGGAAAAAGAATTCGATAATAAATCTTTTCATCCATCGTGTCAACAATATGACATCCATTTACGGTTTTATTGTCCGTGTACTCCTCTCAAAATGATAAAGCCGAACAAATGTTACTTACTCTAAACTTCTCTCGCACACCCTCTTTCATGCTAGTATTGCAACATCTTTTTGGCCATATTCTATTAACATGGCCACATACTTACATAAGGTTCTTCCATTTGAAGTAACCTCGTGTCCTCCTACCACCCCACTTTATCACAAAATCCTGTCATATGACCACTTAAAAGTATGGTTGTTCATGTTTTCTCCATATCGCCACACCTCACGATGAGCCCATGGGCACAACTTGTCCCTCTCCCCATCGCCGTTTTAACTGTTTCCAACCATTAGTACCCCTCCTCTATGTGACAGCTCATCTAGTAACCCCACCCGCTACCTATAATACACGGCCTTTACATCCAACCACACATCACTTTTATGTCATTCCAACTCTATCATCAACCGGGACTCCTTCGTCCACCATCATACCCAACATTTCATTACTATCCAAAGATATGTGATTCGTAAGACTAGCCCAAATATGCATGTTTAGCGTCCCCTAATATTTCACATCTTTCGAAATCTCACCTTGATGCTCTTCATGACCATAATTGGTTCAAAGCCATATTTAATGAATATAGCGTGTTAATTAAAAATGATACTTGTGACCAAGTTATGTGGGACCTATTGTTGCATTTGGATTTTTACTCATAAATTTAATGTTAACGGGTCTCTCGACGCAAAGCTCGTTTTATGAATAATGGCACGCAAAAACAATTAGCCCTGTCGTTAAAGCCACCATCCATCTTTTTCTAAAAACTGTCTTATCGAAAAGTTGGGATCTTCATTAATTAGACATTAAAAACATGTTTCCACGTTGTTGATCTAAATGGTGCATTTGAAGTAAGAGAAGAACTATGAAAAGGGAGTTTATGACTTTAATTACTGCAACATGAATTACAATTATTATTTGTAGAACTAATAGCTAGAACAAAGGAAGATTAATGCTTTAAAACTTGAAAATGTGGGTGTCCAAGTTGGTGATGCCAAGCTAGGGACGTATTTGAATGGCATGAAAGGCAAGGGCTGGAGTGGTGGAACGAAACTAATAGACCCCATGGCTAGCTGTCCCACGGAGGAGAGTTTGTTTGGTTTGGAAGTCCTTAATAAGAAAATTAAATGAGAAAAATTCAATCAGTATATTGTTATCAATACACACTACTACATAAAGATAAATAGAGACCGCTATATGGAGACCGGTTCTCAGAAAATAGGTCTACATAGTGTTGGCTCCCAAAAGAAAACAAATGGAGACCGGTTTTTTAGAAAAAAAAACGGTCTTTATGTGAAAAATACATGGAGACCGGTTTTTAACTTAAAAACCGGTCTCTATTTGATACAATAGAGATCGGTTTTGAGTTAAGAACCGGTCCTCATAAGGCTTTCACATAGAGACTAGTTTCTACTCAAACAACCTGTCTCCATTTTATTCTTTTTACCAAGGTAGGAAAATAAAACTTTAGGAGGGAAAATAAAACTTAGGAGGGAAACTTTGATGATGAGAGATACAAATTTTTTATATATTTTATATATAATTTCTATATTACAATATACTAAAATAAGATTAAATTATGAACATTATATTACAAAAATAAAAAAAATTAAATACCGAGTGTTTGAGCTTTAAATAATAATAAAGAATTATATTATAATATATATGTTAAATTATTAATAAATTGTTATTATACATAAACATTTATATATTTTGCATGGTTTGTTTGGTTGTTTTCTATGTATGCATTTAGCATGAATATATTAATTTTATTGATGATTATGCTAGTAATTAGTTTCAAATCTTCCTTCATTTATAAACGTTTGTTTTTAAATATATCAAGGGTAGCAAAAAAATTAAACAACGGAGTGACAGTTATAATCTTAACAATAGAATTAAGGTTTAGTTTTTAGAAATGTATTAGAGTTATTACTATTTACTATTCTGTTTAACCAAATTTGAAAATTATCACTTAATGTATTAAAATTTTATAAAGTATCATTTAGTGTATCATTACTTTTGATAATAAGTTAATAGTACGTCATCATGTTTCTCAATACACTTACGGACTGTCCTCGAGTTTTTAAATGAAGGGAAGGGAAGGAGTGAGAAGGAAAGAAAAAAAATGGAAAGATAGAAAAACTTCCTCTCTCAATCATCCCAAAAGTGGAAGAGAAATTTTTACATAAAAAAATGGTGAAATTGCTCTTCCCAATCTCCCAACCCTTTCCTTCCCGTCCTAAAAAACTCAAGAACACATTTCCCCTCCTAACCCTTTCGTTCCCCTCCTTAAAATAACTCGAGTACAAGGCGTAAATGATAGTTTTCTTAAACTTCGTTACATTAAATGGTAGTTTCCAATATTTAGTGTTTGTTCGTTAAGATGAACAGGTGCAATGTTATTGAGGTGTAGCCGTATTGTAAGGTTCTTGAGAGGAAATGTACTGGAGAGAGGATGATTCTGCGAGACAAAGGAAGACTCTACGTTAGAGGACTTATGGGGACGAGGCCCCATAAGCCACTCCGACGTTCAAGTTAGCCATGTATGAATGGTAAAGAACTGAGAGGAGGTTAAGGTTGTGACTATGGTAGCCTTTAACTTTGCCACAACCACTATGGTAGCCTTTAACGTTGCCACCACCACGTCATCACAACCACCGTACTAGGATGAAGTTTCACTCAGCTACAACCACCACCACAATCACACATCATGTCTCTCACCATACGCCCCTTACACTATACTTGTTGAAGTCCCCCACCACCGCCACCATCAATTTCTTTCATATCAAAAACACGATATTCCATTGTTTGTTATCTACTCCTTAACCATGATCAAAGCTCGAGGATCTAAGCAAAACCTTAGATATGAGTCAGTGGTTTTAGATCCATCCTTGATTTGTATGCGTGGAAGGAACACCAACACCTTCTCATGTCCATGATCGGTTTCAAGTGTGCTCACTATCTCGGTTTGAGTTCATCCCCTCAATCTTCAATTTCTTAGTTCATTTTGGTTTCTCGGGTTTGTGGTTACGATTCCATTGTGTTCATCCTCTTTCTTCGATTTTTGGTCTCTCACTCACTCTCTCAATAGGTCCTTTATGACATTCATGTTTTTGACCAAAATTTCTAAGGTTTGGGACTCTAGATCCAAGTTAAAAAGCATGTTAAAATCTCATGTGTTCAAATCATTTGGGTTTAGGGTTATAGATTCAAGTGTTTGTGTGTCTGATTGTATATTGTGGACCAATGTGAATTCGACATAGGTTTGTTCTAGTATTTTTGACAAATTTGATGAATCTTTGTGTAATGTTTTTGTTCATGTATCTAGGATATAGTTGAATATGTTTTTGGCTTATTCATGTTTAAGGTTAAGATCATCTCATGTTTGTGTCAAATATGACGTCATGTTCTCTCATAACTATGAGAGCGGGTCCCTTATTTTAGTCATGGATCCTATTTGTGGGGTTCACTCTCATGCTTACGCGAGAACCCTAACATGAGAGCTCTCATGTTAATTCTTTACAGGATTTTTCATGTTTATACCAACATTCAAGGGACATGAGGTCTTTTAACAACCAAATTTAATGCCGGCTAGGCTAAAAGACCGAATGTGAAATAACTTGCAAACCACAATCACTATTAGTGTAATTTCATTATTTAAAGGACGGAACATGTAACTATCAATCAACCACATGAACCATCTATATAATTAACTTTATAAAATATTAATCTTATATTTGTATAAAAATTATCAGTTATCTATTGATTTATATTTAATAAAAAAGTTTAGTGAAAACTAAAAAAATAAAAAAAATACCGTATGATACTAAATATGACATATATCTATACTATTATATAAACCATTTAACACTCTCTCTCCAATTTAATTTTAAGACTTCTTAAAATTCAATCAATACAAAATCTTAACCTTTCATTCTATCTAAATTAATCTCATCCATTCAATCTTTACTCATTTCATTCTCTCCCCAAATTTACTTTAATCTTTTATTTATTTAAAATATACTCTTTCACACTAAAACACTCTCTCACACAAACAAAATTATTCACATACATCAACATAAATCAAAAATCTTATTAACTTCTTTTTTTTTCATACATATAAATCTTTTTTTCTTATTTTAATACCGATTATAATTTATTTTATAATTAATAAAATAGTTGATGCAAATAAAAGAAAAATAAAATCTGAAAATAACGGAAATATTGTTGTTCCTTTTGTTGTAGAATTTTTCTTCGTAATAATGAATACCGTGAATAACATATAATTACATTCTTTAAGTGACATGTTATAGAATAGAAACTATTTTTCGCCGTAGCATTACGCGGGTACGATGCTAGTAACAATAAGAAAATAAAACACCCCTAAAATTTTAAACTTCCCCCCAATTTTTCAGTTTCCCACCAAGGGTTCCTAATTTACCCTCGTTGGTTCAAAACCATCGGTTGTGTTCTCCACTTCTCCCTCAATCGACCTGTATCTTGTCTCCCAAATCAAGATTGTTCTCCCCCAATTGACGGTACTCTCCTCAAATGTCGATACCAAAATCGATCGTGTTCACTCATCCCCATATCGATATCCCCAAAGTTCTCACTGAATCCTTTGTAGCTTCTGTCACCACATCGACGGTAATGACCTACACCAAATATATCGATTTTGGGGCTTCTCTCACCGGTAGCGATTTTGGTAAGCAACTGAGTAATGGTTTTTGCTTATTAGCGTTTCTACACTGCCAAGTATACATTACAAGTTTCTGTTTATTCTACACTGTCATGTTAATTAAATACTTAGCTAAATGTTTTGTTTAGGGTTTCCATTGAACTTATTTTAGCACTAATCTAAACTGGTTATGTGTTGTGTTAGGTATTTAAAATTGTGAACTGTTATATGATTATTATGGCATAGATTTTTCTAGTAGCTTCTTTCACCAAGTTGATCCACAGTTGAAACCGAAGTTGGAAGTTTGAAGTTGAAGACTTGTACATCAGGCTTAAATTTGAAGCTTAAAAAGGTAATATCACCTTACTACTTTATCAGTGTTGTTATTATTATTTTTTTTTTTTAAATACAGATGCTAATTGTTTATGTTGGGAAAATGATCTCATCAGTTAAGATTTGATGAGACAAAGTTAAGTTTGTAAGATGTGTTCTACATATAACTTAAACAGAATTATAAAGCTTAGTCAGACAGAACACTCATAGTGATTCAGACTGATTATAAGCTGAGCATATGTTCGACCAGCTTAGACTATATCTTAGTAAGATTATCAATATGTTTGATAAGCTGTGTGTGTAAACTAAGATATATATATATATATATATATATATATATATATATATATATATATATATATATATATATATATATATATATATATACATATATATATATATATATATATATATATATATATATATATATATATATATATATATATATATACATATATATATATATATATATATATATATATATTGAGTTTCAGCTTGATGAGTTTCAAGCTGAGCGACTCAGCGTGAATACTGAGTCAGCTCAATAGAGTTACTAAATATGTTTTAGTTAATTCTTTAGACTTCTGAGGATGAGTTAACAATTATACATGTTAGTCCATGTTTGTTTTCGAGTGTGTTCTCGAAGAACTCAGCTTGATGAATTTCAAGCTGAGTAACTCAGTCTGACTAAAGAAGTCAGTTTAAAAGAATTTAAATGTGTTTTAAATTCTTTTTTAACTCTCTATATCTACAGGAAGGATAAGAAGACTTCAGAATCAAGATTGAAGATTGAAGACTCAAGATAAGAAGATTCAAGATTCAAGATTCCTAGTTATCCGATAGTTAGTTAGCAAATTAGGATTAGTCAAGTGTGTTAGGAACCGTAGCAACAGGATTATAAATACTTATCTCCTGATAAGTTTAGAGGTATGACTACGAGTACGACTACGACTCAGATACGAAAACAACTTAGTGTTGCAGAGCCAAACCTCACCTCACCGTATGTGTTACGATTCTTGAATCACTGTTTGTCAGTTCAACGTGATCAAGAAACTCACAGATTGCCAAGCTATTCGTGTGTTCGAATACTCACATTGGTTGTGATATTGGTAAGTTATCAATCTGTGATTAAATCCTGTTTAGAGAGTCGTCAGTATCTATAATCATAAGTTGATTATAGATAGCTAAGTTTGAGAGATTGAGAGATTCATATTAGGTGGTTATATTTCAAGAGTTGCTTACTTGATTGTCATTGTAATCATATTCTTATTTAAAGCATTGTAATCATCTTCTTAATAAAAGCATTCGATTGATTGTGGTTTGATTTACTTTGTGTAACACTTTTATTTGATTTGTTCAATTTCCGCAAAAAGTGTATTCAACCCCCCTTCTACACACCTGTTGCTTGTTGTTATTCTCACCAAGGGACCAACAACTGGTATCAGAGCAGGCTGAACAATTTCATAAGTTGAAAGTTCAAGATTCTAAAAAAGTCCGCAATGTCTACAAGCAACAATACCTCAAACTTTCCACAGATATCTGCCAAAGGCAGTCCCATATTTGATGGATCTGACTATCCTATGTGGAAGTTCAGAGCCATGTTGTTCCTCAAGTCCATTGACAACCGTATGTCGGATGTCATCACAAAAGGACCTATTATCCCCAAGATTCCTTCTACTGTCAGTGATACGTCTCCTGGAAGAACCGAAAAGGAAACAAGAAAGCCTACTGCATCCTGGACTGATGAAGATTGGAAACTCTTTAATCTAGATGACAGGGCTAAAAGTTTTCTAGCAAATGCCCTGACTAATGAGATCTTGCGTACTGTGACTGGGTGTCAATCTGCAAAAGATATCTGGGATACGCTGAGTGTTACATATGAGGGCACAGATCTGGTCAAGCAACAGAAGAAGAATCACTTGAATAGATCTTACGAAAACTTCTTTTCAAAGAAGAATGAAACCTTGTCTGATTTGTTCACAAGGTTTCACTGCTTGATAAATGACCTACTAAGTGTGGGTGTAAAGAAAGATGAAGCTGAACTCGTGCTGAAGTTTCTGGATGTGTTACCAGAAAGGTTCAATGAAGTAACCACAACACTGAGGGCTGGAGGAACACTGCATGTGTACAACCTACAGTCCATTTATGGGTTCTTGCTAAATCATGAATAGATCACTGAACACAAGAGAACTTCTCAACAACAACTCAAGGAGTCTTTGGATAAAACTGAAGTTGCATTAGTTGCACAGAAAAAGAAGAAAAATTCCAAGGCACTGGTTGTTGAATCTGAGACTGAGTCAGAATCTCAAGCTGACCACTCAGACTCAGACTCAGGTGATACTGATGATGTTTAGAATATCACTGAGCAGATTGCAATGCTAGCCAGACGTTTGAGAAGAGCTCAAAGGGGAAGAGGAAGATCTGACAGGGGCAAAGGGAAGAGTTCTTTTGATCCCAAGAATGTTGTGTGCTTCAACTGTCAGAAGAAGGGACACATTGCTGCTGAGTGCAGATCAAAGAAGGTGGAATCAACATTAGTTGTTGATAAGAATGCTTACAGAGCTGATAAATACAAGAAGAAATATACTCAGCTCAAGAAAGGAAAGCCAGAAGACAAACCCAGTGCAAAAGGGTTATATGCTGAAACCTGGGATACAGATTCATCTACCTTAGATGATGATGTATGTCTTATGGCTCAAGAAGATGAAGAGTTTGAAATTGACGAAGTTGATTATGGTCAGTCCGAATCAATCTTTGAAGCTGACATGAAGGAAGCTGAGGAAAACAGCAAGCTCAGTGATTGGGATCCTGCTTCCATGTATAAGGTCAGTAATTTCTACTCTTACACAGATGAAGAAAAGGGTCTTGCTTTTGATTATCTGTTGAATGATTTCAAGACCAGCCTTAAGTCTCAGAATAACCTCAAAGCTGAAATAGCTAAACTTAAAGATGAGATTAAGGAAAATCAATCTCTCATTGATGTCGGTAAGAAAGCACAATGTGATCTTGAATGTTAAAGACACATTAATAAACTTCTAAGTGAAGAAATTCAGGAAGCTAAAGACAAAGCTGATCAACTTCAAAAGGTCACTGAGTCTTGGTGTAAGTCATCAAAGCTTGCTGAAAAGTGCATTAACCAACAAATACTTAAACAGGTAAAGGCTGTACTTGGAGGTGACTATCAAACATCAGCATATGTAGCTAATGATGAGATAGCAAGTACAGACTCTGAGAAGGATAGACAACTGATTGAGTCTCAGAAGTCAGCCTCAAAGAAAATACATGATCCGAACTTGAAATTCAATATGTTTGTGAAAGCTAAATATGATGGAAATGAGTGTTCAACATCCAAACAGCATGGTAAGTCTGTGCTGGACAGATTAGGCACTCAGCCTATTCAAAGAACTTCAGTCATAGAAAGGCTAAATCCAAATCCTTTCAAAAGACAACATTCTCTATTTGGCTCGGAGAGAAGTTACAAGAATAGGAAGACCACTGTAAGTCGGAGGTCAAATCACAACAATGGTAAGTCCAAAGTTGTAGATCTTGGTAAGTCCAAGAAGATCAACAATGGTAAGTCCAAACCTGTTGAAACTGGTGAGTCCAGTCACCATGGCAAAGGTAAGTCCAAAGTCATGGAAAAGAAGGTTGTTAGTCAAACTTCTAAGGATAACAAACAAATATCTGACAAAGGTAAGTCCAAAGTCAGTGATCATCAAGTAAATCAACTTGCGAAGAAAGTTGAAAAGTTATCCACCACTCACAATCCTAAGACTGAGAGTAAGTTCTCACAAGGATTGTTAGACTCTCTACCTCATGTAATCATTGGAAGAAGGAGATGCTATAAGTGCAGAAGTAGAGGTCATGAGGCTAAGGAATGTGATGCAGAAATCTCAAGGCCTGAACAAGAACAAGCTGATCAGCCTACACAGGACTCAGCTCTTGCTCAAGCTGAACAGCCAGTTCAACCAGATGGAAATGCTAAGTGCTCCTCATCTGAACCCACAAAGAAGTGGGTTCCTAAACAAAACTAATGTGTTTAGTTTACATCTCATGCGCAGGGTTCAAGTAAATGGTACTTGGATAGTGGATGCTCAAGGCACATAACTGGGTGGAAAGGACTTCTTAGTGATTTCCAAGAAGATGAAGGTCCTAAAGTAACATTTGGTGACAACTCCAATGGAAGAACTAAAGGCTATGGGAAGATGCAAGTTGGCAAGGTTACTTTCCAAAGAGTTGCATATGTCAAAGGTCTCAAACACAACCTGATTAGTATCAGTCAATTGTGTGATGAAGATAATGTTGTTACTTTTAGGAAGAAAGCAGGAACAATTTATAATGCTAAGAGAAAGCCTGTATTAATAGCTAAAAGAGAAAGAGATGTGTATCTACTTGATCTTAATTTTGCTGATCCCCATAATGAAACCTGCTTGTACTCCCAATCTGTTCCTAAGCTGAGTTGGTTGTGGCATAAACGCTTATCTCATTTAAATTTCAAATATATAAATATGCTATCCAATAAATACTTAGTCTCTGGATTACCAAAGATCACATTTGTCAAGGACAAATTGTGCTCAGCTTGTGAACAAGGGAAGCATCATAAAGGGTCCTTTAAATCAAAGCAAAATTTTTCAATAACAGACCCACTGCATATGTTGCATATGGATCTATTTGGACCCATAAGTACTCCAAGCCTAAGTGGCAAGAAGTACACACTGGTGATAGTAGATGAGTTCTCACGATTCACCTGGGTAATATTCCTAAAAGCCAAGAGTGAGGCTGCCCTGGAGATAATAAGTTTTATCAAATACGAGGAGTTGCAGAAATGTTTGTCTGTAAAACAACTCAGAAGTGATCATAGGACTGAGTTCAAAAACTCAACCCTCGAAAGCTTTTGTGAGCAAAAGGGAATATTACAAAATTTCTCATCTGTCAGAAGTCCACAACAAAATGGAGTTGCTGAAAGGAGAAATAGAACCTTAATTGAGGCTGCTAGAACAATGCTATGTGAGGCAGGATTGAAACTCTATTTCTGGGATGAAGCTGTTAGTACAGCCTGCTATACTCAGAATAGGTCAATCATTGTCAAAATGCATGGAAAGACTTCATATGAGATGTATACGTCTAGAAAGCCCAATATAGGTTATTTCCATATCTTTGGTTCAAAATGCTATGTGCTGAATCAAAGAGATCAGCTCCATAAGTTGAAACCCAAAGCTGATCCTGGAATATTTGTTGGATATTCCTTAATCTCCAAATCCTACAGAGTGTATAACACTAGGAGAAATGCCATAGAAGAGTCAATTCATGTCTCTTTTGATGAAGACTGTTTTGATCAAGCTGATAAGAGTCAAGCTGACTTGGTCAGTCGGAGTGAGCTTGAAAGGCCTAAGGAAACCAACTTATCAAATCCTATGTATGTCATAGGAGATGATAGTGATGATTATGTGTGTTCATCAAAGAAATCATCACAAACTCCAAGGGATTCTCAAGCTGAGAAGGATGATGAGTTCATCAACCCCTTTGGAGCTGAAGTCACTCAGACTGAGAATCTCAGTGATCATCAGTTTGTTGACAATGCTGCTGTTGAGACTGAGGAGATAATTTCACCTCAGGGCTCTCGACACCACTCAGATCCAGAACCAGACTCTCCTACTACAACATTCAAATTCCTCAAAGATCATCCTCAAGATCAAATTATTGGAAATTTCCAAGAAAATATCATGACCAGATCCAAGGCTACAACTAATTACGCTGCACACTTTGGTTTCCTATCTCAAATGGAACAAAAGAAGACTGAAGAAGCCTTAGAGGATGAGAATTGGATTGAAGCTATGCAAGAGGAATTGAATGAATTTGAAATATATAAGATCTAGAACCTTGTCCCTGCCCCCAAAGGTCACTCAATTATAGGCACTAAGTGGGTCTATAGAAATAAAATGGCAAGGATGGAGTGATAGTAAGGAACAAAGTCAGGCTGGTGGCACAAGGGTATAAGCAAGAAGAAGGAATTGATTATGATGAGACCTTTGCCCCTGTTGCTAGAATTGAAGCCATAAGGCTGTTCCTGGCTTATGCAACATATAAAGACTTCAAAGTCTATCAAATGTATGTGAAAAGTGCTTTCCTAAATGGAAAACTTCAGGAGGAAGTCTATGTGAAACAACCTCCTGGCTTTGTCAGTTCAAAGTTTCCACACCATGTCTATAAGTTAGACAAGGCTTTGTATGGTCTTAAACAAGCTCCAAGAGCTTGGTATGATACTCTGTCCACTTATCTACTATCAATGGATTTCACCAGAGGTAGTATAGATAAGACACTCTTTGTTAAAAAGAGTAAAGGGCAGGTGATTCTTGTACAAATCTATGTGGATGAAATTATATTTGGTTCTACAAATGAATCTCTGTGTGATTGGTTCTCCAAAATGATGTCACAAAAGTACAAGATGAGTATGATGGGTGAGATGACATATTTCCTAGGCCTAAAAATTCAACAAAAGCCTGATGGAATATTCATTAATCAAACAAGTATGTTCTTGATTTGATAAAGAAATATGGTTTTGATTCAAGTTCAACCATGAGAACACCCATGTCACCAGCTGTCAAGCTGAGTAAAGACTAAGATGGTAAGTCTGTGTGTCAGTCTACCTGTAGAGGAATGATAGGTTCATTACTCTATTTGACAGCTAGTAGACCTGATATCATGTTTGCTACATGTGTTTGTGCAAGATATCAGGCAGATCCTAAAGAATCACATCTTCAAGCTGTGAAAAGGATCTTTAGGTACCTTAAAGGTACACCAAATCTAGGTCTTTGGTATCCAAAGGACTCTGGATTTGAGTTAGTTGGTTTTTCAGATGCTGACTTGCTGGGTGCAAGTTAGACAGAAAAACAACTACCGGAGGATGTCAAATGCTTGGAGGGAAGTTAGTCAGCTGGACTAGTAAGAAACAGAACTCAGTGGCTACTTCAACTGCTGAAGCTGAATATGTTGCAGCAGGAAGCTATTGCGCTCAACTCCTATGGATGCAACATTAGCTTCAAGACTTTGGCATGAGTTTCAAGAAAACTCCTATCTTCTGTGATAACCAAAGTGCAATAGCCATCACTTACAATCCAGTCTTCCACTCAAGAACCAAGCACATTGAAATTAGACATCACTTCATACGGGACATCGTGGAAAAAGGTAAAGTTGACATTAAGTTTATCTCCACTGATGACCAACTAGCAGATATCTTTACTAAACCCCTTGATGAAAAGAGGTTTATGTATCTGCTAAGTGAATTGGGTATGCTCAACCCTAGCTAAGTGTCTAGAATCTGAGTTTTTCAGTTTGAAAAAGACTAAGTGTCTTAAGCTGAGTGCACAGTTTTTAAATAAGTTTTCATAAATTGTATAACATGTCAAGCTGAATGATGAGTTCACACGTTTGGTGAGTTCCAAACATACTTTAACTGCTTAGTGTAGTTATGATATAGTTTGAGTCAGTCTCAAACATAAATAACATAAATGACTAAGTGTCATTGAGTCTGAGCTATGTGCTTAACTCAAACGGTGTGATTGGTTCACACGTTTGGTAAGTTCCAAACATATTTTAACTACTTAGTGTAGCTAAATTACATGTTTAAGTCAGTCTTAAACATACATGACTGAGTGTCATTAAGCCTGAGTTGTGTGCTCTACTCAAGCTGAGTACCAATCTCAAGCTGAGTGCTTGAATCAAGCTGAGTACTTGACATAAACTGAGTAATATGTTTCCTCAGCTTGGTGTGTCCAAAACCATGTTTTAATTACTAAGTGTTATTGATTCATGTGCTTCTGCGTATTTGAGTAAGTCTCAAATCGCGTATTATACTAATTTGGTATTGGTGTAATACAACAGTGTTAATAGTATTTGTATAGGTCACTAATATTATTTTACACTTGTATCCGTTGGAAGATGATGTGTTTCTACCCTCTAACTGTTACATCAAGCCGTAATTTTTTTTACGGTGTAACGGATAAAAAGGGACTTCAACGGTAACTTTTCTCTCTCCTTAGAAAGGTATATATACTGATCATAACCGGTTTAGTGAAGTTAACTCTGACTTCTCATCTTCTAAAATACCTTTCACAAACACCTTTATTGCTCAGTGCAATCTTTCGTTCATCTTCTAAACCCTAATTTGCTAAGTGCAATTTTCAACCCGCTCAGTGCGAACCTTATATTGCTCGGTGCAACTTCAACATATTACTTTGATTATACAATGGACGGAACCATTCTTATTCTTGGTGATCGAATGGTCAGGGGAGCTGCGTTAAAAAATAATGGTATGCCGTTGATTAAGATCAATAATCAATGTGCTTGTCTAGTCATTCCGGAACGAAAAAGTAACAGAGGCTATGAAGTCTGGGTGGACTACATACGAAAATGGCCGCTGGCATTCCTCTTCACTGGAGCACCACTCCACATAGTTCCTCAGCATCTGTTGGAGTTCTGGTACACTTGCTCTGTCAACCAGAACAGGGGAGAGATTATAGGCACTGTTCTAAATGGGAATAAAAGAGTGGTCATCACTGTGCAGCGGCTCAGGGAGGCTCTTCAACTCCCTGCCACTGATGTGTTCGAGGCTGCTGTAACAAGATAAGTAACGAGGTCAGTCCTACCCCAAATGGGTCACCCACAGACTGAGGGTGTAATAAAGAAAGCTACTTTTCCAACCGGATGGGGCTTTATGGTGTCCACAGTGATCCGTTCACTTGGAACCAAGGTTGGAGGCTTGGATCAAGTCAATAAGTTCGAGATGCAGCTGCTCTACAACATGTATCATGCCAGAAACCTGGACTATGCGCAACTCATCTTCAACGAGCTCAAGACCCAAGTGTTGAAAACACCAAGGGATCTACATGTGCCATTCATCAGGTACTTTTCCTTGGTAATTGAAGCTGAGTTGGGAGACCAACTATATGAAGCTGGACAGGATTTGTTCCCTGCTCCAGTACTCAGCTCAAAGATGTTCAACAATGACATCTTTCCCGAGCAAGAGGGTCTGAGTGCTCCTATGCTGCTGATAGCTGAGGCAGCTTCTTCGGAAAGTGAAGAAGAGGGATCGAATCAAGGGGGAGCTTCCCAAGCTGACACGAAAGTTCAAGCTGAGCACTCTGCTCAAGCTGAACCAGCATAAACTGAAGCTGCTTCTGGTAAGACCTCTCTACTTTCTCTCTCTTCTCATTATTCTCCATCCACTTTTGGAGACAAGACTGCAGTAAACCCAACTCAGTCTAACCCATCTCCTCCACCTTTCATTCAAATCCAATCTGAAGCCACCCCTAGCTTGCCCACTACTGCTAGGGAGAATATCCGAACCTATACACGTAAAACTGCCATAGGTGGTGCCACTCCTAAAGGCATCACTGGAGCTGAGATCACACTGATCCCTCCACAGGCAGGAGTTGAGGGGGAGACGCCTACTCTTAAGGTGTCAACCTCGAGGCTCGTTACTAGCCCTATACCTTATCCGGGTGTGGTGTCTACTCAGCCCACACCTACTCGATCCATGAGAGAGCCCAATTATGTGCCTGAGCAGACACACTCGGGTTACATTGAACATATGACCAATCCCCAGGGTCAATCACCCCCCTCTATACCCATAAGCCAACCACCAACCCCTACACTACACGTTTCGAGCCCCATTACTTCTCTTTACTTCTCACACCTACTCGCATGACCTGTCAATGTTTCATCTTCAAACCAAGGTGATTCACAGGGTCCAGACTCTGGTGCAAATGAATTTGAAGTTAAACACCAACCTTTGGATAATGCACCTAAAGACTCTCCTCACACTGACACTGCCTCCTCAGGCATCCAGCAGCTGAAATACTATGTTGCTGCTCAGTTTGGTTTGTTCCATCTCAAGCAGAAGAAGCATAAACTCCAAATCTATCAGAGGCTTGAGAAGCTGACAAAGGATGTTCAAGAGATTGCCTCTGCAGTTGCTGCACTCCAACAAAAAAAGACTTCAACCCCTATTGATGATGACAAAAAGGGGGAGAAGGTTCAAGCTGATACTGAGGCTGAGCTAGTTAGAGCTGAAGCTGAAGCTCTACTAGTACTAGCTAAGGAGCAGAGAGGAAGACTCAGACTGAGGGGGAGTTAGAAACAAACAAAGAGGAACCTGCAGCTAAGAGACAAAAGGTAGTAGAATCTGAACCTGAAGCTGACAGTGTTTCTAAGACTGAGGAAGAAACAGAAGAGGATAAAGCCACAAGGCTTATGATTGAAATGCTCGAACAAGAGGAAGCCAATGAGTTAGGCATTTCTCTTGAAGAGCTAAGGAAGAGAAAAGAAAAGGAGGCAAAGGACCAAGAAAAAGAAAAACAGATAAAAGCATTGGCTGAAGCTGAAGCTACATACACTGGTCCAAGACCTGATCCTATCCCATACACAGATGCAGAAATTCAAGAATGCTATTTTAGAAGGAGCTTCGGTAAAGATATCAAAGGCATGACCTTGAGCAGAATTGATGGAGCCATCATCCTCAACTTTGAATTCGAAGATAAATCTACAATAGGGATGGACCTGAGATATGTTCACAGGATGGGCTACATAGAATGACAAAGAATATTAATGATGCTCAAGAAGTTCAAGAAAAGCCAAATCAAGCAAGAGATCCTTACTGAAGTTTCTAAGCTGATTAACAGAGCTGAGGAATTGAGATATGTTCCAGTTCCTGGTCTGCAGTGGGAGAGCTTATTCGAGATACCTGAAGGTGTAGAGTTTAAAGAAAACCAAGGTATTGATACACCTATTCAGGGATTCATGTTTAAGGATCAGGCAGGCAATCACAGCTTTATCAAGCTGAGTGAGATATGTTATCTAAAAGCTAGGGATGCCATACATATAAGAAGTTGATGAGGTGATAGCTCAAATCATTTTGTAAAGTATAAGTTGAATAAGATCATCAGAATGCAACAGAGAGAACTCAGAGGAGATGCGGAAGCTGAAAGTCTCCTAGAAAAAATCAACAGAGAAATCATTCTTTGGGAGGTTCTACATCCTGAGTTCAAAAAATAAATAGATTAGTTCTAATGTAAATATTAGATTAGTTCTAATACTTTTGTAAGCACTTAGTGTGCATGATCTAAGTGATCAATCATTTTTGTTTATGATTAGTTCAATTAATACAAATACTTGTTTTATATGTTCAACTGTGTTGTGATGTGTTCATACTTATAAGTCTGCTAAGTTCAGCTTAAATGAATAACTGAATAGTTCTTATTCATCAATGTATTCAGTTGGTGTGTTCAACTAAAAGTTGGTTTGTTCCACTTATAATTGATAAGTTCAATTAAAATTGATATGTTCAATTAATAGTTGATTAGTTCAAATATAAAATCTTAATAAGTTTATGATTTAAAACAAAATTCTGTTAAACAAACTTATTAACAGTTTGATGGTTTTGTCATCATCAAATAGGGGGAGTTTGTTGGGAAAATGATCTCATCAATTAAGATTTAATGAGACAAAGTTAAGTTTGTAAGATGTGTTCTACATATAACTTAAACAGAATTATAAAGCTTAGTCAGACTGAACACTCATAGTGAGTCAGACTGAGTATAAGCTGAGCATATGTTCGACCAGCTTAGACTATATCTTAGTAAGATTATCAATATGTTTGATAAGCTGTGTGCGTAAACTAAGATATATATATATATATATATATATATATATATATATATATATATATATATATATATATATATATATATATATATATATATATATATTGAGTTTCAAGCTGAGCGACTCAGCGTGAATACTGAGTCAGCTCAATAGAGTTACTAAATATGTTTTAGTTAATTCTTTAGACTTCTGAGGATGAGTTAACAATTATACATGTTAGTCCATGTTTGTTTTCGAGTGTGTTCTCGAAGAACTCAGCTTGACTAAAGAAGTCTGTTTAAAAGACTTTAAATGTGTTTTAAATTCTGTTTTAACTCTCTATATCTACGGGAAGGATAAGAAGACTTCAGAATCAAGATTGAAGATTGAAGACTCAAGATAAGAAGATTCAAGATTCAAGATTCCGAGTTATCCGATAGTTAGTTAGCAAATTAGGATTAGTCCAGTTTGTTAGGAACCGTAGCAACAGGATTATAAATACTTATCTCCTGATAAGTTTAGAGGTACGACTACGAGTACGACTACGACTCAGATACGAAAACAACTTAGTGTTGCAGAGCCAAACCTCACCTCACCGTATGTGTTACGATTCTTGAATCACTGTTTGTCAGTTCAACGTGATCAAGAAACTCACAGATTGCCAAGCTATTCGTGTGTTCGAATACTCACATTGGTTGTGATATTGGTAAGTTATCAATCTGTGATTAAATCTTGTTTAGAGAGTCGTCAGTATCTATAATCATAAGTTGATTATAGATAGCTAAGTTTGAGAGATTGAGAGATTCATATTAGGTGGTTATATATCAAGAGTTTCTTACTTGATAGTTATTGTAATCATCTTCTTATTCAAAGCATTGTAATCATCTTCTTAATAAAAGCATTCGATTGATTGTGGTTTGATTTACTCTGTGTAACACTTTTATTTGATTTGTTCAATTTCCGCAGAAAGTGTATTCAACCCCCCTTATACACACCTGTTGCTTGTTGTTATTCTCACCAAGGGACCAACAGTTTATTTTGACCTTTATGTTCTATCAGTGTTGGTGGTTTGATTGTTCTAACTTCCAAAATATCACATACCTATATGATGTATTATTGTCTCATATGGACAGTAAATCAAATCAGGCTCCAAATGAAGTAAGGTAATTATCCCTATATGTAGTAATGAGTTGGTGGTTTTTAAATAATTTAAGAGTTCCAACCATTTGTAATCTTCAGTTTGATTAGCATCAACAATTGCAACAATTAACAATTTCAAAATGTAGTTCTTTATTGTTTCTTTCTATTATATTTGCATTCCAAAGCACAATCAAAACTTCAAGATAAATTGAGAAAGTTGGTGTTTTTGTTCTTCTAGCACAGTAGCACCTAAGGAATTCAATAACTTATTTCATTTATAGAAAACATAATCCATCAACCTCTATATGCAGTTCTAGCTCAATATTATACTAAGAGAACAAACAAATAATATGAATTAATGGAGTAAAGAATGTCCCTATTGTATTATTAAATATAAATATAAATAGAAATAAAATTTATACAGATTGTTGTTCAGAATTCGGTTCAAACCTCCTTCTCTTTAGTCTCTCCACCTTGTTTACTTGTTTCTTTTTGGATATTCTGCAATTAAGAAGCCTATTGTATTTGCAGGTTTGTTTTCATTTTCTTTTTGCAGGGGTGGAGCTATCATTCATAGTAAAATTTTTGTTATGCTACTCCTATTGTTTTTATAAGTTTTTGTTATATTTTTAAGTTTGGGTGACTTTATATCTGTGAAAATTGGTATATATATGAACTATTTTACCAGTAAGTTAGGTTTTAAGTTTTGCAGAGTCATGAACTATTTATGTAGGTCATAGGTTTTAAGTTTTGCCATTAAGTTAGACGTGTAAACTATTTTAGCTTCTTTAGTGATGTGGTGCTCAAACTACAAACCACATCCCTTCTTTCAAACTATATTAGTTTTGCCATTAAGTTGATGTGTAAACTATATTAGTATATACTAAGTATGAAATACACCTATATGTATCATTATTTCATTTCTCGTGTGTATTTGCAATTTAATCAATTAAGTTGGTATTTGCTGTGTTTTTGAAGTGAGTTCTTTCTACAAGGCTAACTTATTTATGATCAACTTGAATATGTTCAACAGCTTCTGCACTATTACCAATTGATCCAACAAGCTGATTTGGTAAGCAAAAATTCTGAAGCTTTGATCATTTCATCATTTCTACATGTTTTGATTAATATATATTTATCTGGAGATATAAGAGAGCAAGATTCTATGACCTTCGATTATATGATTCTTGGTGAGGTATACACGGTGTTTGTAGTTTGAGTTTAGTTATTCAGATTTTGCTATGAATTGTTATTTTACACATTGTAAGTGATCTAAAGCATACACATAAACTATGGATAGCTATTTTACACAATGCTATATAGTTGATAATAGGAAGCACAAGAAGATCACTAAGGTAAATATGTTTTTTATTTCTAGTTTATTTATGTTGTTATTTAGGTGTGATGTAAAAGTTCTAGATGGTTGTCTATGCAAACGTGTAATGGTAACATGTGATGAAACCTTCACCAAATGCTTGGATCCAGAAGATGTTGCTGTCAACCTAGATAAGATCCATACTTCAATTTAGAGTGTAAGTGACACGTAAGTGAAATGATATTGTTTGCTATTTTCACTTGATAATAATTTAAAGCTGGTGATCAATTGAATGAATTGATATTGCTTTGTTTGTGAAATGCAGATCGGTAAGACGGAAGTTTCTAAAGGATCAAATTGGACAACTTCTCCAACTTCGCTCTAATTTCTTATTCCATGTACGAATTAATGTTCCATTTTTTTTTGAAGGATTGCTTGTTTACCTTTTTACTAAATATGTTAGAAACATTATTCATCGGTTGTATATTTAAGTTATTATTTGTATGATAATATGATTATTATGGTTTATTATTATTTGTAACATAATATGATGATTACGGTTTTATTTATTGTCTTAGGTTTTGTAGTAATTTATTAAGAAATAGTTTAAATTTAATGTTTTTAGGTTTAGTGGTATAGTGTTGAAATTACTAGGAAAAAAACAATTTTAAGAAAAAATATATGTATATTGACCGGTTATTACATAGAAACCGGTCTTTATGATAAAGAAATATAGTAATTTTCCTTACTAAAAAAAAGATGTCCCCAAAAAAGATATGGGGACCGGTTATTAAATAAAAACCGGTTTCTATTATTTTATTATGGAGACCGGTTTTATGTAATACCTGGTCTCTATGTATTGTTATAAAGACCGGTTTTAAAACCGGTCTCCATGTTATGAGAGCTCCCCTAATAAAGACATCCTCTAAAACCGGTCTCCACGGTCTCCATGACTCTGAGAACCGGTCTCCATTACATTGTGTGTAGTAGTGACATAAGCGACGGATTAGAGATGAAAGGAACACAAAGAACATTTGTAAGAGTAAAAGATGTGTTAGAAAAATAAAGAATTAAAGAGCCAACATGAGTAATAGTAAGAGACGAACTATCACCAATGACTAGTTCATCGGTACCATCGTAGGGGGGCATGTAGAGACAAGGCATTGAGATCGTTGGTAATATGGTGAGAAGCACCACTGTCGAATAACCAGCTTTGGTTGTTTTCCTGACGAGTTGTGATCGTGACATGAACTTGTGGTTGGTTTTATGTGCTCTTCGGTAATGTCAGGAAGGCAACTCGTGCATATTTGTTTTTAAAGGCATAACAGGAGGTGAGGGAGTGGCCTTTAGTGAAGCAAAATTGGCACTTGCCAAGATACTGACGGGTTGTGCCATTGGGTGTAGAAGTAGGAAGTAAGGCAGAAGAGGGGTTGGAGGTTCGATTCTGCCAGGTCTTAGTTGGTGGGCGTTTATTTGTTGCAAAGGCAGTTACTGGTTGGTGTAGAGTATTGGCATTGGAGGTTTGTTGAAGGAGAGAAAGCTCGTGGTTTATGAGTTTTTCATGTAGTTCATGAAAATAAATGTGGGTATCTCGGGCATGGACAACATCAATAATTGTTTTCTAGGCAGTAGAATCGAGACCATTCAGAACAGCATCGTTAATGTCTACGTCAATCCATTTTTTTCCGAGAATGTTGAGTTCAACAACGATGGTTTTGACGGATTGCATGCAGTCGGTGATTGTTTGGTTAGAAGTTTTGGTTGATTGTTTTAAGCGATGCTGGAGTTGTTTAATATGGTCATGAGAGAGATTAGCATAGGTGAATGAAAGAATGGTCCAGGCTTCAAAGAGATGATGATGCATTGGTGACTAAGGGAACAATAGGCAGTGAGAGGGTACCAACAAGAGCTACAAATAGCAGCCTGTCCTGCCGAAACCAAGCTGCGTAATATGGGGGTGGACACACCATCCGTAATCGTGGATTTGGGAGGGAGGGAGGTGAGTGCCATCAATATACTTGTAAAGATCTAAACCATGAAGAAGAGTTTCAATTTGAGTTTTCCAACTTAGGTAGTTTATGGAGGAAAGTTTGAGAGAAGGTGGGAATTGTAAAAGAGTTAAAGATGGTGTATTAAAAGAGAGGGTGGGGATGACCGTCGAAGAGGAGCCTGCACTAGAAGCCATGTGATCAATGATCAGGAAGAAAAAATATGGTGTTCCTGTCTGATACCATTTATATATGAGCACGAAAAAGTTGTTTTTATTCACAATTATGATAGGTACATATACACAGGAAGAAGCAAACATGGTGGGTATCTTACAACAAATTAGGAAGATATAAAGAAGCTTCCATAGTATTCTACAAGCTACCAAAATTATCTATAATTTGAAATTCAAATACACATAAATAAATGAATAATGTCAGTCACAATTTGTTGCTATTGATAGTTTTTATTCACCAACCACCCGGGTTCCAAAGTGCCAAGTTCCCCCCCACCCATGTATGTTGTCTAAAATGTTCCATTTACAAATTAAATAAAGTGCCAATGACATGGTATAAATGGTTGCGTGGTTTATATTCCTGCAGATGGGAAGAATTCATTTGCATTTCCTTTTAAGTAAACTTCTTTACCTTCTTTTCTTTTGAGTTGGGGCAAGGGTCTCTTCAGTATCAATATTTTCTTCTTCATAAAGTAGTTTCATAAAGATAAGCTAATCCTTCTTTAATAGCCTTAGACTCAGGGGTAACTTAAGTCTAGAGACACACTTCTCGATCTCTTCCCAATCAAAAACGCTATACTTCAATAGTTGAATAATAGTCACACATTTATACTTCATGGTTTTGTTTCTCTATATTTTGACCATCACAATTTTTCTCTTTTTGTATGGTCATGCTGAATTAATTGGTTAGGTTCGGTACGAATGTGTTTGCTCTTTCCCCATGCCATTTCCATTCTGTTTCGCTTCAAATGAGATATTTCTTCTTCCAACTTATTTTTCTCATACTCTTTTAAGAGTAGGAAACTATAGAGATTTTTGTGAAATCTCTTTAAGGCACTCAGCTTGGTTTGCTTCCTCGGTTATTATATCATTCTTCATTCTTTCTGATAAATCTTCATTTTTGTCTTTTTGTTCAAGAATGAAGGCTTGCACTCTAGCACTTATGAGCTCCTCAAGAGAAACGCAAAAGCTTGTAGCTTCCTCTTCCACAGTTTAAGGCTCAAATTTCTGAGGAGTTTAGGATGGAGGAGATTTCTCAAGAACTGCAACAGCTATTTCTAAGTTCTTAGCACCCGTAAGAACTTCAGGTCTTAGGGATAGATTCATCAAACTCATCCATGGTCATATTTGTTGTCGCGATTGCGTATCTGACTTGTTTATTAATTAGGGAGAATATTCATAATAAATCGGTAAAATAATCTTTTTTACATTAACTAGACTAGAGAGTTCATGTGTTGTTCACTATCTTAGTATATATATGTTGGTAACACTTAAATCACATGTAAGGTTAGTATTTAATTATCTCCAAGTTAGTCACTTATTTGGTTTCCATATTCTAGGGTAACTCTTTAGTTATTTGGAAAGTTAAGCAAAACCCAAATTCATTTTTAAGATTATCTATTAAAGTGTTATTTATGTTAGATTATCATTTGTATTAAATCTTGATGTGTTTTGTGTAAATAGTTTAAGGGTTAACTTGGAATTAATAGTATGTTAGGTAACTTAATGTGTAATATGCCATGGTATATAAATCTTATACCATATTACACAATGTAACTTTGTCAACGTCTATTGAATAAGATTAATGTATATGTGTGTGTATTCATGTTTTCTGGTATCTTCATCATACCCGATCTTGTTCATATATTGTAACTGTAAAAACTAAATTGTAAAATCAAAGTACCAATCATTTTTACAGAGGGTTAAGTTATATATATATATATATATATATATATATATATATATATATATATATATATATATATATATATATATATATAGGGGATGGTTCAAACGAGAACTGTATTTCGTACGAGAACTGCGAGAATCAATCTCAGCCGTTCCTTAGATATGGGAAGTTCATGGATGGAGAGCGTGGAGGGGATCAAGTGTGGCAGGGTGCATGTGAGGAATTCATGGGTGGGCAATGACATTAAAGGAGGGGGAATTGGATGGCTTAGATTGGTTCTCGCAGTTCTCGTACGAAAAACAGTTCTCGTTTGAACTTTTGTGTAAATAAATCCAAGGTTAGTTGACCTCTCCATAGTCAAGATTAAGGGGATGTTAGAAGTAATCTAATATAATAAATATATTGAATACAAATAATATATTCATGTTATATTCTTTATTGAAATGATTTCATATTCTCGATCGGGATATAAGTACAAAGTGACGAAAAGCATTGATGCATAAAAGGAAGTCCAGAACTTGAGGATAAACAGACAAAGTGAATGAAAAGCAGGATGGTTGATCTTGAAAGAGTAGCAACTTTTAAGAATATCTTAAATTTATTTTGCCATATTCAGTATTTTCTCTTGTGTTGGATATTATCTCAAATGTTAAAGTCTTCGATGGTTTTCTTATTATTGATTGAGAGATTTGTTCTTCGCTTTATCATTTGATATGAGCATATTAGGCTTTAAGTCATTCATGTGCACCCTTTTTGATGATTAACCTAGTGCACTATGATTTTGTGTACTTTTGATTCAGCAAACCAAATTTTCTTCACATATAAAATGTGAGTTACGTGTGACTTACAAACAAGTCAAGGAGTAAACTTAGTGTGTTTTTTGGTTAGCATTTAAGTTAGAGGTTAACAATTCTTACTTGTTATCTTTTATTTATTCTTTTGTTTAACCAGGTTGTATTATTCTCTCTCTCCCTCTTTCTCTCTCTCTCTCTCTCAAAAAGTCTTATAACATGAGCAGTAAGAGTTGGAATAGAATTTGAAGTTCGTTTCCTTGTAATTTTCCAAGATAAAGATTAGATTATGTGTCATCTTTGCATAAGATATTGGTCTTAAAGATTCACGGCTCCATGATCTTGAATGGTGGTGGATTTTCATGATTGAAAAAAAAGGCTATCTAGGAAAGAAACAAATATAATCCAAAATCTGGATTAGAGAAGAAACGAGATGAATTAATGTTTACATAGGAAATCTATATTGTTGATTGTAAAGAAAGAAATGAAATCCTTGAAATTCAATGTTGAAGTTATGGGTTCTTCTCTGATTATGATCGAGACGTTCACCGGCAAACACAATTTAATCTATGGTGTCTTAAGATGAGAGAGGGTTGAAAAAAGAAAGGATCTAACTATCACTTAATGGGGTTTAAGGGGGTGTTTAGTAGAGTTGATTGAAAGTAGGGAAATTGAAATAAATGGTTTCTCTTGTTTGAAAGAAATGGTTTATGGTTCTGGGTGGAGAAATGATTTCTCTGTACATTTCCATTTCTGTGGTTCGTTAGTATTTTCATTTCTCTACAAAGTGCGGAAAATGAGGAGAAATGGCATTGCTGGTTGACATGATTTCTTGGTTCCGATGTGCTTCCTAGCGATAATGAAGTCTTCTTCTTCTAGTTGCGATGTGTTTCTCGGCGACGATGACAACACCGACATCCGATGAAGTGGCCAATGCCACAGCTACGCAATTTTAACTTCAACCATTAATCATCCTTTGTGGTTGCGATGTGTTTCTGGCGATGATGAGTAGTCCGGCGCCGGAGAGCTAGGCAGTAGGGTTGTAAATGAACCAAAAGAAGACAAACGGGGGCTTATTTGTATTCGTTTGTTTAAGTTTAGCCAAACAAATTAACAAACACAAACAGATAAATGGATGAACATATATACAATTATAAGACAAACCCAACATTATTAGATATAACGCACACTAACTATATGTGTGTGTGTGTGTGTGTGTGTGTATATATATATATATATATATGTGTGTGTGTGTGTGTGTGTGTGTGTGTGTGTATATATATATATATGTGTGTGTGTGTGTATATATATTATATATATATATATGTGTGTGTGTGTGTGTGTGTGTGAGAGAGAGAGAGAGAGAAAGTGTGTGCATGTATGTATATATATGTATATATATTTATGTACACACGGATAATATATTTACACACACACACACACACACTACTACAAAAAATGCATTCAGACCCCCACATTCAGACCCGGTTTAGTTAAAAAACACATAAAACCGGGCTTAAAAAGGCTTTTTCGCGTTTTTATAGGTTTTAGGCCCGGTTTTTATGAAAATACAGGGTCTAAAACCTTGACTCTACCCCCTCCAAAAATAGGCCAACACATTCAAGCCCTCTTAATTATCATACAAACCGGAAATTCCATATACGCCGCTCTCTCTCTCTTTCAAAACCCTAATCGTTGCTACACAACCGCCGCCGCCGCCGCTCTCTTATCTGGCCGTCGGCGTTAGCCGTGGTCCGGAGAAACTCCTCCCTGTTCAAGATCCGTGTTTCGTTTTGTCAAGATCCGTTTGGTCAAGAGTTCAAGATCCCTGGTCAACATCCTTGTGTTCGTTTGGTCGAGTTCAGAAGTTCAGATTCCTGTAACGAGAGTTTTCAGATCCGTTTTCGTGTTCAGATCCGTTTTCGTGTTCGTGTTCAGATCCCTGTTCAAGCTATGGTTTTTGTTGTAGTTCAGATCGTGGTTCGAGTTCAGATCATTGTTCGAGTTTCAGATCCAGTTATTAGATCCTTGTTCAAGCTACGGAGGTGGGTCGAGATCATGGTTCGTTTTTCAGAAAACTTCCGTTTGGCATACAAGTGGTAATTTCTAACTTATTTGAGTGAATAAATCCACTTGAGCCTATTAGTCTGTTTTGGCTCTCATTTCAGTATGGTATTTTTGGCATTGCAAATATGTTCTCATTAGTTGGTAATTTCTAATTTCTACGATTTGGAACATTGCTTCGATTTGGGGGTTTCATATGAAGATTGGTTCTGATTTTTGTTCAAGATCTGTATGTTTGTGTTTTGTTTCATATGTTCTTGTTTATTCATCGATTTCAAGATCTGGGGGTTCCATACGAAGATTGGTTCTGATTTTCGTTTTCCTGATCTGTATGCGTCCAGTTCTTGTTCTTGTATGAATGTTTAAAAGAATGAAGATATTTTACTTTTTTATTTGTTTGTAGAGTTGATTGTGTATGATGTGTTTTTCAAATGCTCTACTGAAACTTGAAGATAGTCATATGAATGTTCTTCATGGATCATATGAATGTTCTTCATTGTGTATGATGTGTTTATGCAGAGAATTTTTTCAATATTAATTTTTTTTTTAAAATAAGGAATTAGACCCGGTTTTTTAAAAGAGAACCGAGCCTGAAAGTCATAACAGACCCGGTTTTTTAACCGCGACTGAATACCCCCTTTCAAGCTCCCCCCCCCCCCCCCCTTTCAAGCCCCCCTTAAAACCGGGTCTGAAAGCCTTAAAAAACCGGGCCTAAAGGTGTTTTTTGTAGTAGTGATACACACACACACACACACACACATATATATATATATATATATATATATATATGTATATATATATATATAGACATACATGTAAACGAATATAAAAGAACGTCCACAAACATTGTTGAAAAATGTGTCTTCAATTGACAAGTATTTATTCTTAAAGGACTATTCTTGCACTATTGGTCAAACTTCAATGTTGGCAGATAGATACTTGAATCACCAAAATTATATTTCAAATTCACAATCTCGTTGCATTGTATATGTACGGCAGAAACCTAAAACTATATTTGGGTTTAATTCCTAATCAACATTCCTTATTAATAGCTTTTTAATTTCTTCTCCTTTCAAGCTTGTAAGAACTGCAGTATATAGATGATTGATTCTCGGCGTCCACCGCACGTTGTTTTTCCTGTTTTGTGTTTTTCACGTAAATCTCTGTGTATGTCGCTTTTACTGATTTTATTATTTATTGTTCGTGGTTAATTATTATAATTGATTTATTGATCATATTCTGCTAAAGCTAATATTAGTTAGGTAACTTGGATCGTTAGAGGTTTTGATATTATTCTAATTTTGACTCTAGTCATATAAAATATATTTGGGGAGAAATTAGTGACGTAAATATTTATCTCCAGTTTCTACTTATTTTACTATTCCAGATATAGTTGAGCATAACAACCCCCTCCACTGATGAGCTTGTTACTGTTGAAAGTTCATTGCCTTCACAACCACATGCTACCACTCCTAGCATTGTAAGATCTAGGCCAAGAAAAACAATTATTGTACCTCGAAAGAGGTATGATCAAACTAATTTTGTTGCATATGCCCTTATTGTTGCGGAAAATATTGAGTATGCGTTGGAGCCTGTGAATTATGATGAGGCTATCAAGTCTAAAGACTCTAGTGATTGGATGATTGCTATGCATAATGAGATGAAATCTTTGCATAAAATGACACTTGGGATCTAGTTTACAGTTAAATGCAAGTGGATCTACAAGCTTAAGGAACTTATTATCTCATATGAGAAACCAGTCTATAAAGCTCATTTAGTAGCTAAAGGTTACAGCACACTTCTATTTGTGTACTATTGGGTTTACTTGCTTCTAATAATTACGAGTTAGAGAAACTCAATGTTACTACAGCTTTCTTAAATGGTGAGCTTAAGGAAGAGATATTTATGAAACAGACTGAGGGTTTCGTAGTTCTTGGCAATGAGGACTATGTGTGTAAACTAAATAACCTCTTTATGGCCTCAAGCAATCTCCTCGACAATGGTATAAGAGGTTTGATCATTTATGACCGGTTACGAAGTGCACCTATGATAGTTGCATTTATTATAAATAGTGTGGCGATGGTTTAATGAACTACTTACTCTTATATATGGATGGGATGTTGATCAAAGCGAAAGATATGAAAGAGATTTGGAAATTAAAAGACCGGTTGAAAGTTGATTTTGAAATGGACTTAGAAGCTGCCAAAAAGATTTTGGGTATGGAAATTGTTCGTGACAGGAATTCTATGACCTTGCATCTTTCACAAAAGAGTTATATCTAGAAATTCCTTGGTCGCTTTAATATGCATGAAGCAAAGCCTGTCAACACACCATTTGCAGCTCGTTTCAAGATAACTAACGCCACGCACTGAAACTTGAAATACGATCTGAAACTGAAACTCGAAATCGGATCTGAAGCTTGATCTGAAAACCGAACCCTCGACCCACGAACTAAACCTTGAAATGTGACCCACGAACTAAAACTCAACCCACGAACTGAACCTTGCATCTCGACCCACAAACCTTGAAATGCCACCCACGAACTGAAATGCGACCCATGAATTGAACCAAAGATCTGGACTGAAACTCAACCCACAAACTGAACCTTGAAATGCGAACTTGTGATTGTTCTCGACCAAAGATCTCGACCGGGATTTCGTTCAAGAAAAGGAAAATGAAACGAAGGATGAAGAAGGGGGTTCTCCGAACCTCCGGCTAACGCCGACAGCCGGAGGAGAGAGCGGCGGCGGTTGAGTGCAAAATTAGGGTTTTATGGAAGGAGAGAGAGAGAGAGATAGAGAGAGAGAGTGGTTTCACATTATTCTTTTAGATTATGTTAATCAACTTTCCTATTCATATTTTGTTAAAGACAATGACTAAAACTCCTACAAGTGTAATAACTTTATGTTATTTGCTTTGAATATATGTTTAGTTTTTTGTAGTTATTCATAATGCTTTTGATTCATACCATATTATCACCGCTCCGATCCGTAATTTTTTAACCGTTATCTAATCATTCCGACCTACTAATCTTGGAACGTAAACTATATTGGAACTCATTATATTTAGATCCTAGATTTGACAATGATTAATAGGCGTTTATAATGCTTCCACTTTGTAGTATAAATGGTTTAAAAGTTTAAAAGAAATTATATTTCAAATATAATTTAAAAAAGTTCAAATTTAAACCGAAAATCAAAAGTATTACATAATCCATATTGAAACAAGTTATAGTTACAATGAGCTACAAGCTATATTCGAAATATGTTTTGATTTTAAAGACAGTTTAACGATGACCACCCAAGGAAATAAAAATATGTCCACATTCCTAGTGTCCTAGAAATGTACATATTAACATCCAAAATGGAGAATAGAAATATGATATGCAATGCAACTAAGTAAAGCTAGAAATTGATAGAGATTTAGAATGGCTCTGTTAAAATGTTTTGACCTACTTTTATGGATATAGGAATCAGAGATATTCTATTATTAAACTATTTTTAAAAGCGATACATTGGAATCCTAACTAGGAACAATTATAATCGAGAAACCATAGCAACTAAAGGGTGTGGCCCGTATACAAGTAAAACCGGACTAATTAAACATGCCGGGACCTAATAGCCCTCAACCTACACCAAACACTAATCACGTTGATTTCACCAATCAGTTTTCTACACTTTGTTTCGGGGTCGGGTCATAACTCCTTTGAATTGGCTAAATTTCAAGTCACACTTTAATCATTCACGTGATTGTAAAACATAAAAATTAGTGTGTACCACAAAACTACTTAATTAATAGACTTTGTCATCCTCTTTCATCCGTGGATACAATATATAGAACTTGAAGAAAAGGATTTCTAGGTCATGATAGACAAATACTATCAATGTAATGTGGTATCAGTTGGATCCTAAAGAGTATTGTATTTTGCATTAATTTATCCGACTAATTTTGAGACATATATATAAGTTCAATTTAAATAATACGAAATCTACAAGGCAAGCCAGCTAAAGAACAAAAAGGAAATTGTTGATTGTACCCTTAAATAGTCCAGTAAGTCTTCTACATATTGCAATTTCCAATATAAATCACATTAAAATAAGAAGCCCGTCTTAGCTAACTTAACCCCACAAGTATAAGTGGGACTGTGGGAGTGCAATTATCCACTTAATTAGTCCATTACATCTTATAAAGATCGATAGCAATTTTCAAAATAAATCATATCACTCTCATATATACACTCACATTAATAGAAGAAGCCCACCCTAGCTAATTAAACTCGGTAAGTGAGAGTGCAATTATCTAAGCCCTACAAGAAAATTTTGCTATTATTAAATGGTGTTGTTTGGTTGAAAGTAAAGTCATTTGTAATTGGTAGTAATTTAGTAATCTTTAGTTAATTAGTGTATCAATCGGTCAATATGACCAGCCGCCTAATGCACGAAGGTACTAAGCCTGGTTACTTTGTCTTGCTATGAGATCAAGTATACTAAAGCTCCATCAAATCATAGATTGCAAATTAGCCAGAAAACTTAAATTACAATTGATATAGGCGTACTATATATATGTCTTTTTTTTCACACAGTGTGTAGTACCTCAACTGTGTATCAAATAACCATATCTAAATGTTATTTATTTATTTATTTTTGTTTATAATTTATGAATTACACAATTATATCATACAAACCAATAACATTAACATTAACAACATAAAGATTTATAATAATTGTTAGACACAAATATGTGTGGGTGTGGGTGTGTGTGTGTGTGTGTGTGTGTGTGTGTGTGTGTGTGTGTGTGAGAGAGAGAGAGAGAGAGGAAGAAAACTGTACTTGGAGCTTGAAAACTCATAGAGTTTTCCTTTCTGAGAGAAAATAATCAAAGCAACTTCAACATCACAAAGAACTGAAAGCTCATAAGCCTTCTTCAAAAGCCCATTTCTTCTCTTTGAGAAAGTCACTTGCCTGTTTGTTGTGTTCTCTATTCTTTTCAGCTCAACTTTACCTCTCACCATTTCCTGTACAGTAGATATACCATGGATATACAAACACAGTAAGTTAATCTTAGAACCTAATACTCTATTAAGTAATTAAACAAAAACCAGCAAAAATTTCTAAACTTTACCAAGTTTGAGCAAGAAACAGCGCTCAAGAGGGGCAAATTTAGGATTTGGTCAAACAATCTGTTAACAAAGAAACACTGATATAAAAATTTTTGGAAGAACAAATATATATATAGATCAATATTTCATTGTAACAGAAGCACAAAAATCCAAGACCAAGAGAAACCCTAGAGAATAAGTTTGTTGAGAAATAGAAAGAGAAGTGATTTGGAGGAAATTTATTGGTAGGAAAAGAAACATGAAGGATCTTTTTAAGGTAAGGATTTTTACTTACTTTCAGACCACAAATTCAGATGGGTTTCCTTATTCATCATCTATGTTGGATTCCCTCTGTCTCAATGGGTTAACAAAGAAGGAAAGACACATAAAAAGTGATGCCAGACAATAAAAATGTATTCAGTGTTATAATAAAATATTCACAAATTAATAAAAAGTTTAGTTTTAACTTATTTTGGCAAAAATACGAAACAAATATAACCAAGAAGTATATATAACTAATAATAATATAATATACTATATTTTGTTGATTTTCGTCTAACATCTTGATATAGTCTTAAATAAAATTATTGTTGTTCCAAAAAAATAACCATGAAATATAATACATCCTGTACATTTGCCGATATGCGTATAGAATTTTATAATAATTTATTTATAAGTGCTAATAAACTTTTCTTTTAAAATGTTTGTTGTTGTAGATTTTACCATATATTACTTACTTTTTTCCATTATTTATCATTCTATTTATAATATAAATATAAGTGTCAAAATCAATAAAGAAAAAATAAAAGAGAATTAATGGATTTTGCAAATCACCTTATGATGAATAGAAGGATAAAATGGAAAGAAATAGTAAGAGGATATATCATTTACAATGTAATTATAAACTTGATAAGAAGTAACTTTATCTCATATTTTCATACTACGTGTCAAAGTATTAATTATTTGAAAACGTGATTTCATAAAATATGGGCTTCGCGTGAAAGCAAACTACTATCAGCTTAAGTTTGATCATTCCCTTTAGAACTATAATTTTTTTAATTCAAGTTTTCAAACGACGTGGTTACGTGTGTAAATATAACATTTTCATTACCTGTTTAATCAAAATATTGTATAACCGACATAGCGGAAACATTTCATGTCTAATTAAATATTTACAACTCATAATAAACGTTTCAACAAAAAGACACCAATAGTGTTACCAAATATCTGCTTATCATTACAAGCATATAATAAAGTAACCAAAAGTATGCACAACTATGTTCCCAAAGCCGGCAATATAAACCAATGCTAAGCACCCGTCCTCACCAATATCAACTAGCTACCTGCACATATGAAGGGTACCATAGAAAACAAGTCTATCCTAACACCTCGCGATGCTCCAGTGTAGTCAACAGGAATCATATCTTGCGAGGTAACCAACCTGGTCAATGATCCATTCCAGGAAAACCGAGTACGTCAACCGTGCCGGTGGATAAGCGAGTAGCAGTCCACCATTTCATTATCAGGGAACTCACCCCTTCGGGTGCACATAAACATGTATGAAGTGTACCCTTAATCTCTGAAATCCACTTATGACTGACAATTAGATCAATTGACATGTAGAACAACTGTGGTTGGCACACCTCGAAGTCTCTAAATGCGCAAACTTTTGAATGCCTCACGTATAACAACATTATGTTGAGGGTTTACTCCCTCCCCACCTGTAACTAGTCTTGCTGCCACCTCTGGTTCAACTATCTCTCGGTTCTTCTCTTATATATGTTATATCCCTTGTGCAATAGTATATGGCATACTCTGCTTCATTGTTGTATTAAGTTCTCCTGTAATGGATTCTCTCATCATGGGTTTTGAAACTTCGTGATTCGAATCTGACACTCCTTCAGGTTTAACATCCGCTACTCATACTGAAATTCTACCACTAGTAACACTGGTTTCTGTTCTATCAAGTCAGTGGCTAAAGCCACCCTCTGGATCGTTTACTGCTCCAAAGACTCTTGTATTCACCATTTCGTAACTTACACAATTGTAGATCTCTCAGGCAGACACATATAATCTCTTCATTCTAACTGAACTATCCTCATATTACTGTAAGCACTTAGCACACTGTTCATGTATATTCTATACTATTCTGGGAAAGATTACTCAACATTTACTAGCTTTCTAGTCTTACACACTACCCCTGACCTGATCTGTAGGATACGGCCATGATTCTGTCAAGTTCTAGCATATATCGTGCATGTGTAGTAGTATGGGCCCCCTTACTACTTCAAATTCACTATACATACCAAATCTTAACTTTCACCACTCCATACCCCATTTCACAGGTTTGGGTCAAATCTCTTCATGATGTTCTTATCTACACATATATTTAGTCAATTCATAGCATACTCACATTATATATATATATATATATATATATATATATATGCTCATGTTGAATTCACATATAGAAACAATTCATTATAACTTCACATATAAAGCCAGCTTTTATAGATTGCACACATATATCATATTCTCATCTACTCATATAATAGATCAATTCATGATGCTTTCACTTATAATAAGATCAACTAATCTAAGTTACACACATATATCATATCAATTCTAAACACATCATGTCCTCACATATGATTCTCATATAATACATATCAATGTGATTGCTAGTATACTCACCAAGCTACAAACCTCCAATTTGACAAAATTTTCAAAACCATGGTTCAAGTCCATATTGTGCCTAGCAAACATCTAGATCCCTCAAACTGTGGCTCTGATACCAAGTTGTAACGCCCCAAATTTTAAAATAAACATTTCTAACTAAAATCAACTCTAAAACACCCTTTGAGAATAATCACATCTTAATTGACAACCAAAAGTGGAAGCGTACTAAGTTTAAAAATTATTTCTGTCAAAAGATACACACATATATACACCCATAGTTTAGTACCAAAAGTTAGTTATACACAGAGGCGTTAAAATCTTTGAAAAGACAACTATAAAACCCAAGGTCAAACAGGAGCTTTGCCCTTGTCCTGGCTACCTGCAAAACATCACACATAGTAATTGATAAGCTACAAGAGCTCAGTGAGTTTATCATACTGTCAATCATATAAACACATGCATATATTCACATATTGATAATAAACATGTAACATAAACATGTCAGCCTCTGGTTCTAGACCCAGAGCAGCAATTGAGCTACAATACTGTACTAAATCTGGCACAAAATTGTATATCACTTGATAAGGCATCCAAACACGATCCTATACATAAACATAACAACACGTAATCAAAAGCATATCCTGATCTGAAAATAGCCTTACATGGGCCGTGTACCCTGTACACTACACAACCTCATATGGCCACATGGCCTGTGTTGACTACCAATGCTACACGGGCCGTGTACAACCCTACACGGCCCAAGTATCTCATGTGCGCTACACGACCATGTACACCCACATGGCCCTATGACCGTCTTTACCCCTACACGGGCCGTGTACCTCTACACGGGCAGTGTAGACAACCAAACTTGCACGGTCTACTTATGGCAGATGTTGTTCTTGCTATTTTTGCCCACTTTTTACACTTCTCATCGATTTTTATCTTACTAGGGGTGTTTTTCTACATCCCAAATAACTTATAACATCAAAAGAACACAAATAACATTTTTTAATCTTTGATTCAACTATTAAGTCACGTTTAATACATATGAAGCTTGAAACTAACTAAACCAATACATACCTTGATGATCTAAGATGGAAAGGATGATTGCATGATCATAATCTAGCTTTTCTTGTGACCAAAGCAAAGAAGAAACGTTGGCAGCCCTATGAGCATATACGTATGTATGCTTGTGTGTATGTGTGGTTTACAAGACTTTCATGTTGAAAGTCAAATATATATACAAGTATCCAATATTGACATAACAGCCCCTACACTTGACACTTTTAATATCTAACAATTTAGCCCCTCTAATTTACCAACACATATAATCACATATGGGCTCAGAATATACATATATCACTTATATATTAGTCCCATATAATTAAGACTAATTAAAAAATCTGGGTGTTGCATGTTTTTTCCAGCAACTCAAACACTTCAATAACCACATTTCCAGAACTGTAAATTCATCTTCTATCACTTCCAAAACATCAATAACTTCAAATAACATGTATCCATCAACAATAACACATTAGGAACCATTTAAACATCAATTATTGAATACCCAATTTACCAAGTTCATCTCCTACCTCCATTAATGAAGTTTTATGCTTCAATCATCACAACATGGCAAATACACATCAAAATAACACCAAATCAGTGTATAAATTATCATAGACCATGCGTAAACACATAGGAAGCTTTTATTACTAATATACCCAATTAATCACGAGCCCTTGAAATTCAAGTGGGATTTTTTGGGCAAGAACCCATCAAGAACACATGAAGGATCTATTAAGAACATAAACATACCTTCAATTAGTAGCAATTTCATAATAAAATCAAGAATTAATGGTTACTTTTTCTTTTTCTTGAGTATTCTTCACACAAAGGAAAAGACACACACACAAGTAAAGATACACTTCCAGTGAAGTAGAATAGTCAAAGTCGGTTCCTGTGTTTCTTTTAAAACACACAGTACATTTATCTGCCTTCTGACATACGGTAAATCAATTAAGTGGTCCTACACAATTAGTTATCAGCAACAAGGTATTATTTGCGACCCTCATTTAAAAAAAATCCAACGGTACCAATTAACACATAAAAATATATAATTTATATTTTCACATTTTACCTCGTGGTTCAATTATTATATCTAATAATCAGATAAAATAAAAAATAAATAAATAAGTAAATAAATAACTTACCACCATCACTAACCTACTAGACCCTATTTAAGGATGTTATGTCAATGAAGAAAACAAATTTGTTTTAAACTTATGATTGTTACATACTTAAACATTGTCCCGTCGAATAGTAATTCAAGATCATGGACTCAAAATTGTTTTTGAAAATTGAAGTAGTGAGGTGTGAATGAGGCCTCTATTTTATGTATTTTAGGGGTGTGGCCTCAAGGTTATGTATTTATTTGAAGTGATGAATTAGTAGTGATTTGTTATCGCTTGTATTTTATGTATTTGAAATGGTGAATAACTTGTGATTCAAAGTTATAGAGTCAAGCTTATATATTTTAAATATCATCAATTTAAACGTTTATAAATTTTATGTGCGAGAAAACTAAGTTGGATATAATTCATCCAAGTCAACTCTGTATGCAAAACTGCCCCTTCCTTCCAACCGCACTGAAGGTATTCCCATCATGCGATATCACTGAAGACAAACACCATATGCGGTATCTTTACTTTATCTGGTCATCATGCTACAAGTAGCCAATGTTCTCTTCACTAAAATATCTTTCTAGAATGTAAATATCACGCTATAGTCTACCTTTTATTACTATTAGAGCATCTTTACAGACCTTTAATCCGTCACATTTATTAGAATATTAATAATTATTTTTGGCCAATGTACCACGGGATATCAGGTTCTTTCGGAGATCGCAAACATACTAGTCTGACCATCTCATCATGCATCTTAATTTGCACCATACCACTACCCATGATACATCATATCTCATCATCACCCAACTTTACCTTATTTTTTCATTCCTCGAAAGAAACAAACAGATCACATGAGAAAGTCATGTGATGAGATGCACATGTGTCCAAGATCGAGGTATATGCAGAACCAGTTGTACAAATGGTCAAAGCAACACTAATATCTCCTTCATCCTGGACAAAATAAGCATTTCCCTTTCACTAAGGACAGTTTCTCTTGATGTGATCCTTCTTTTAACAATGATAACATTTAACATTAAACCGTGGCTTTTGACTTGGAACTCGGCCCGTCTATGTCACCCTCTCTATCATGCATTCTTCCCCTGCCCACATACAGACTTGAACTGGACTGCCCTTTATTACCGGAAACCATTTGTTTTAGTTCCTACCCTTCCGTTCCTTCCTTCCCTTTATGAGTTAGGCAGAGAACACACTAGAATCAGGGCAAGATCTTCATCAGCAACTTTAACATTCACACTTTGTATATCAAGGATAATACAATTAAAATTGTCAAGGTGATATTTTTGTTGGTGAAGTAATCATTTCAACCCAGTTAATCAAACTTGCATGCCTATTGAAATAAGTAGAATTTGACATTAGCAAAATGAATTTTTAAGTTAGACTAGAATTGATCTTAAAATGTGTTGTTAAGATTAGACTTGTAAATTGCTAAGTTATATTTTAACTGTTGTGATAAGCTAAGTAGTAAGTACATTAGATGGATTAGTTAGGACATCAAATGTGTTCAACTAACACCTCAAATGTGTTCAACTAACATTTCAACTATGATGAGATGAACAAGATACATGATAAGACTTATCAGCTGAGCAGCATTGTCTTATTAAATGAGTGGCCAAAAGATCAGTTGAGTAACCTTAGCCTTCATAGTTATGTATGATAAGCTAATCCCTCTATATGATCAGCTGAGCCTCTAATATTGATCGGTTGAGCATAGAGATTGATAAGCTAAGCATAAATTGATAAGCTGAGATTACCTTTGATCGTCTATACATACATTTGATCAACTAAGCATAGACTTTGATCAATTGAGCATATCTTGATCGTCTTATCATACCCTTTAGTCAATTGAGTGTCCAAATAATTAATTGAGCACTTCATTCCATCAATCAAGTACACTAGTAAGTTGAGTCTTTAATTTAACTCATTTTATTTATTAGTTTACTATCTCTCTTATGTAAAAGTTATTAAGTTAACACGTTGAACATGTGTTGTTCATTACATCCTTAAATCTTCTAATTTCTATAAGTATTTGCACCTTTTGTTTTGCGAACAAGGACAAACAGATAGAACTATAATCTATGAAAAAGTTTAAAGTTACATGCGAAAGAAGATTTCATTGTCGAGTAAAAAAACATAGCAAGCAACAAACATATTAAGAAAATCAAGATACTAAATCTTATGTGGTTGATAAAAGTACATGCATGGAAAGGGAAATAATTGTTCAAGAAAAAAAGTTATAATATATAATATTGTTAATGTGATGTACTTTTCATAAAGTAATATTATTTCATTAAGAATCCGATTTATATTATATATATATATATATATATATATATATATATATATATATATATATATATATAGGGGAAGGTTCCATCGAGAACCAAAAAAAATGCGAGAACTGCGAGAGCTGATCCCCATTTTTTTAAAACTAAAATATCTACCAAACGGAAAGATATTAAATTATGAAAATTATACCAAATTAACGACAAAAATATGCTCTTTAATATGACATCCATATTGCTATATTTTTTTTCAACAAAAAAAATTCGTTACATATATATGTAACATACCTTATAGTACTGATTACAAATATGTTAAGTACTGATTACATATATGTAACATACCTTATAGTGATAGAAAAAAAAACCCGGCAAAAACAAATTTTTTTGTTGAAAAAAATATAGCAATATGAATGTCATGTTAAAGAGCATATTTGGTATAATTTTCATAATTTAATATCTTGTCGTTTGGTAGATATTTTACGGTTTAGATCGGTTCTCGCAGTTCTCGCATTTTTTTTGGTTCTCGATGGAACTTCCCTCTCTCTCTCTCTCTCTCTCTCTATATATATATATATATATATATATATATATATATATATATATAATGGATCAATATAGAACCATTATTTAAACATAGAACTATAGGACCAATCTGGACCATTGAATCATCAAAATCAATGGTTGAGATTAAGGATGACATAATTGTAATTACCTCCCAACAAACCCACGTTTTTAATTAAAAAATACCCCCAAAACTTTAAATTGTTATAACTTTTTAAGTTTTGTGAATTTTTAAAAAAAAATTATACCAATATTTTAGTTTTTTAATCCTCTTTCAATCAAGACCACTCTTGCCATATTTTTCAAAAAAATTTATGAAAATACAAATTTTGTTTTGCATTTTGGGTTGCATTTTCAGTTAGTTCTTGTTTGTATTTTCAGTATTGGTTTCAAAATTTGCATTTTTTGAAGCATATGCATAACTTGCATCTTCGATTTTTGCATTTTCGGTTTTCGCATTTTTGCATTTTCAAATGAAACCCAGGTAAAAATGCAAATTTTGAAAAATTTGCATTTTCAAAAAAAAAAAGTTTCAGAAATATATCAAGCCTGGTCTTGTTTGAAAGAGGACGAAGAACTGAATCTAACGATATACTTTTTTTGTTAAAATTCTTAAAAACGAATGAATTATGATCATTTAAAGATTGAGAGGGTTTTTTTTTTAAAGTTTGTTGGAAGGGAGGGGGATGCCACGTGGAATCACCTAAAGTGGTTCTTTAGGTTCTATGTTTAAGTAAGGTTCTATGTGTAACATTACCCTATATATATATATATATATATATATATATATATATATATATATATATATATATATATAGGATTAGGTTCAAATAAAAAGAAAGTAAAGATAAAAAGGGTAGGAAGGAATATTGGACTGCCACGTGTATTTTAGTTAGAAGGTTAATATGGTAATATTATCTTTCCTATATATGTGTAACTTTCTCTCTCCCACGTTTCCTCTATCTTCACGTTTGTAAAAAACCCTAATTCATTTATCAGAAATAGAATGGGGCGGCGATGCACAATCCACGCCAAACCCTTTTCGCCGTAAGAATGAAACTGACGACTCCATTATGGGTTTCTGTTTATCCCGCCATCGATGCCTCTGGTTTTCTTATCGGTCGTCGTCACCGCTGCTTTGCGTAGAACCGTCGCCATCGATTTGCGTCACGGCTTCGCTTCTGTTGCAGGTAAGGGTCGCCGATGGTTTGCGCTGGTTGCCTCGACTCCGGTTTGTGTAACTCTCCTTCTGACGGTGGCCTCTCTGCTTTCCCCCGACTGCCTCGTCGTTCGCCGTCAGCGTCCAAAGTTATATTCTCCGTCAGCGTCGCAGTTATATCTAATGGTAAAAGTCTTCTTCCAGGTCATATAATCGTAGTAGGGGACCAATCTATGATGATTCTTTGATATTTGGTCTTCGATGATTTTGAGTAATATTGTTGATCTTCATCTTCATTTTTGTGATTGATGTATGTAATTGTGCATCCGTTGATATGGCAAAGGTTTTTTTTTATGAATATGTCTTGTTCTTATTTTTTTGGTTTGATGAATATAATCCTTCTATATTTTTCTCAAATACTTTTTGTGTATCATTTATTAATGTTCATCAAAGCTACACATATACTGATTGTTCGATGCAGGTGTATTTGTCTTTGTTCATCAAACTGTGTATCATTTTGTTTTTGTTCAGATAAACCTGTGCATCATCTAAAAAATTTCTTAAGAAACTACGAATTAAGGGTTTCAAATTTGAAAACTAGTTGTACGTGCATCATATTTTTATAATAAATTTCTTGTTGAAAACCTGACGTGTCCCAATTGATTTTATAAAAAATAGCTGTGCATCATTTTTTTATGTTATGAATCAATATGTTCATCATCTCTGTGAATGATGCCAACGTGATTTAGGCAGTAACAAGATTTTAGGAGTTATGGATGAATTATAAATTCCTAATTTGCCCTTAGTAGGTAGTTACGTATGATGAAATTTAAATATTTTTGGTTGACTTTTAATGCAAATTCTATGGTCCATAATCACTCTTACACTTTTTACCATAAAATCTTTTTTATTTGATCTCTACCATATATATATATATATATATATATATATATATATATATATATATATGTAGAAGTTCCATCGAGAACCATTTTTAATGCGAGAACCGCGAGAACCAATCTGAGCCGTCTAATTCCCCATCTTTCTATGTCATTGCCCACCCATGAATTCCTCACATACACCCTGCCACACACGATCCCTCCACGCTCTCCATCCATGAATTCCACTTATCAAATCAACGGCTAAGATTGGTTCTCGCGGCTCTCGCATTAAAATCGGTTCTCAATGGAACCCTCCCCTATATATATATATATATATATATATATACACTTTGAAACAGCGTGTCACTGGCTATTGAGATTTGTTATTAGAAAAAATGATGAATAACAAAGAGCAAAAAACCATGCGACTGTAGATTTGATACACAACATGGGTAATCAAGAATTTGATGAATATATAATTTACTCAACAAAGGAATTGATGAATAGAAAAAGGAACTTTACGTAGTAATGAAACAAAATACATAGCTTCATCATTTCGTTTTCTTCAAATATGATGAAACCCAGGTTGATGGTAAACAGAGGACTTGACGATGGTGGGAGCATGCGGCGGCGTCGTTGCAAAGGAGGGCGGTAGCGGGGGTCAGGTGGCGGCGATTTCACATATCATCAACATCGTCAACGACGGTAGCCAAAAGCCACTGCAATTGCCCAAAACCGTGAGTGGTGGCTTCACGATGGTGGTGCGTTTGGCGGCTACAATTTTACGTATCACAAAAACATCGACGGTGAAGGCAAAAAAATCAACGCAAGCACGGGCAAACCTCTAGACGTGGTGGGTCCGGCGGCATCTCATGCTTAAACCGGCGACTACATAAGGTTTGGGGTTGGTGGCGATTTGTTTGGGAGACGGCAGAAAAGAGGCAGATGATTAGGGTTTTTAGAAATTAAAAAGGGGATTGTGGAAGGGTACAGGGAGAGAGAATACAAAAGGACTAAAACATCCTTTATTTTTTTCAGCCACTTGTCATTATCAAATTACATCTTATCTATCTTATTTTAATTTACATCTTATTTGATTTTAGTCATATATATATATACTAGGTTAGAGACCCGTGTATTACACGGGCTGCTTCAAAAAATGCAGAAACCATAAATATCTATATAAAAACATCTAAAAATTTGTGAATGTCACAACAAAATATTACTTAGCAAGACTTTACATTATTTTGAATGGGCTAAAATGTTCGTAAAAAAACTTCAGTAACTCGTTAAAACATAATACGAACAAACATAATTCCTATTTTAGTTAATATATATCCTATATTTGTTCAAAGAACTTAACTCCTCATTTTCATCACCTGAGCAATAACTCGTCATAGTTCTATAGTGAACTTGCGTGTTTCATTACATAGGAAAAGCGAATTACATGATCTTAGGTAAAGAGAACCTAGAGATGAACCACATGATTGTTAGATATGAAGTATTAAACACAAGTAGATTATAGCTAGAACTTAATCATTAGTATTTTACTCGTTCATTCAAGCATTTCATCAAACAGTTGATGTGCATCTTCAAACTTGACAAGTATGAACAACAAAGGAGAATGTGATAAACCCCAAAACTTACGTAATCTACCAAGTTCTCCCACCCTACAAAAATAATGAATCAGTTACAAAGCATAATAAGTACATCATTACCTTCAACATGATTGCAAACCCTTGTGCTTTTGGTTTCACAGAACACATAAGTTTCTAACGCCTTCATAAAAATTGGAAAGCTAAGTATTTCTGATTTTACATTTGTCTAGTGTTTATAATTTACATTGTACTTATAAAGTATCCTTTTGTTCATGGCTACATGTCTGTCAAATAATTTTTTATCAGCTAGCAATTTCCCACATTGTTTGTGTTTTTAGGAGAAAGTAAAGCAGATTTAGGACCTAACATTTCAGATATGAAGTAAAATGGGTCAACTATTGTTACCAACTTTGGGCTTGATAAATCAACTGGAGGGTATGAAAATCTTTACAAAGAATCAGCAATCTTGGCACTTTATATAGTCATTTCATCTATCAAGTCCCACATAATCTTAATTCTCAATATGGACATATCACCCAGGTGGTATGCAACTTGGAGGTGGTCTAATTCAAGCAAAACCTGCATTACATAGAAGTTAATTATATTCAAAATTTGGCATATCAGAGTGTTTCCTGGTAAAAATATATATTTTAAAGACATGACTCATAATACAACTTGCATTATAAAGTTTTGATGATTATAACTTTCCACAGAGGACACTTCATAATCATAGTATTAAAATAAAGAAACAACAATCTACCTAAGAATTAATCAATAATTGACAGAGGAGAATGGTTGGCATAACTGATTTGAATGTTTAAATTGAAAAGAACAACTTAAGTTCATAATATGAAATTTAGAAAATCTGTATATTTTACTAAAGCAGCTATAACAACATGGACATGATCCATATCCATTCATGACTTCATTATGCAATTTAAATTTACCAAAAGGGTGTTTGGATTTATTATCAAAACATAAAGTATCAAAATTTAGATCAACACATGAAAATAATCAAGCACTAAGATTAGATACATATAAAACTAAAAAATGACAACTTAGTCATAACGATAAGAGAGCATGATTGTGTGCAACATTACTTAGAGATCAAATCATCAAAATCAAAATATATATGTGAAAATTAGCCAAAGAATTAACCTTGTAGAGGATGAAAAATTCACAACCTGCAAATGAGGCAACCTAGTTCCATTAACCATTTCTTCAAGCAGTTGGTGTGCAACTTTGAGCCTGTCAAGTATAAACATTAAAGAATATTTTAAAGACCTAAATTGGTTGTTTAATTCATATATCACGTTAGTTAAAATCAAGCAAAACTAACACAATATATTGATCATGACAAGGCAATATAAATTCTCCATAAAAGCAGATTAAACAAAAAAAACTTGAAGACTCACTAAGATAAATCAGAATCTTCTTATGCATACTTTAATTCCTCCATATGAAGCTTTAAGACAGCTCGAAAATGCAAAAAACTCACCAAATTTGTTTCAAAATTAAATCAAACGCTTATAAAATTTACCATATTTGTTTCAGATATTGAAATTGTAGATAACTTGTTTTTACCTTTCATCGACCGATTGTAATCGAGCACATTAATACTCTCATATTTCCGCAATTGATGCGTTGGAAGATCCTCAATTTCTTAAATTCTTCATTTGCCGCGTAGGTTGTTCTATCTTGATTTGCTGCGTCGGAGATTCTAATGTTGAGGAATCTGATTTTAGAGTGTGCGATTGTGAGGAGATACTAATGAAAACCCAGATTTCAAATCGGTTCTGTAGCATTTAGTTGTATTGAAGGAAGAGATGTAAGGTAAGAAACCCTAGTTTTGGAAGCAAGGGAAACACGAAATAGGAAATTCTGGAGACGAAATTTGATGACACGTGGCAACATGGAGAGGTAGGTTAATGGGCGGGAAAATAAAAAATTATGCTCTAGAAATATGCCATGTGTCCTCTATTTACTCTTTTATTAGATAAGAAAGAGATATATATATATATATATATATATATATATATATATATATATATATATAGACAAAAGTTCATGCGAGAACCGTTGTTAGCGCAAGAACCAATCTAAGCCGTCCAATTTTCCCTCTTTCAATGTCATTGCCCACCCATGAATTTCTCACATGCACCCTGCCACACCATATCCCTCCACGCTCTCCATTCATGATACTTCCCATATCCAAGGAACGACTGAGATTGGTTCTCGTGGTTCTCGCACTAACAACGGTTCTCGCATGAACCCTCCCCTATATATATATATATATATATATATATATATATATATATATACACACACACACACACACACACACATTGGTTTTAATGTAATACGTCATTTTACTAAATATGTACTTTTCCAAATAGTAATACTAAAAAGAGTTAATTGTACAAACGGTCCTTAAACTTAGCCAAATCTGCCATTTTGGTCCTTTCGTTTAAAAATGGTACAGATGGTCCTTTATGAACCATTTTGTAGCCAATTTGGTCCTTTCTAACGTTGACTAACAGTCAACTCCGTTAAATGAGGGTAAAATGACATTTTTACCCCTCTGGTTTTATTTTATTATTTTTATTTATATTTTGACTTATTTTATATATTAATTATGAATTATTAATATATAAATTAAATATAAAGTTTAATTTTATTAAATGCAGGTCTCTCTCTCATACCCTCACTACCGCCACCACCGTACACCACCAACCGGTTGTTTTCTCGCCGGTAACCACCACCAACAACCTACACCTCTCTCTCTCTCTCTCTTCTGTTTCTTTCTCTCTTTCTAATACCCTCATCCACCACTGTACACCAACTGATAACGATGAAGAAAAAGATAACGATGAAGAACTGTGCTTGAGTTCGTATACTGGACTGATCCACCACCGTACCACCACCACCACCGTACCACAACCACTAAAGAAAAGAAAAAGAATAAGAACCACCACCACTATTTCGCTCTCGACACATTCAACCACCACCACCACTGTTTCGCCGGCGCACACATACACATAAACACACTTTCAGATTCTAAAAACAATTCAAAAAGAAGAAGAAAGCTTGAGTTCGTACATTTAGGGTTTTCAAAAGAAGAAGAAATAGGTTAAATTTCGTACGTTTAGGGTTTTCACCCACAACCGCCACCATCAAACCACCGCCGCCGCCTCATCTTCAAAGATCTCTATGGTTTTCAAATTATTTGACTATAGATCTAGGATTTTCACACAAAATAGGTGTAGATCTAGGGTTTTTAAAGATCTCTCTGTGGCGTTTGGTTGCAGATCGAGATGGAGAGAGTGACAGAGATGGTGGTTACAGATCGAGAGGGAGAGAGTCTTGGCGACGGTGGTGGCGTTTGGTTGCAGATCTAGGGTTTAGGTCGGTGGATGGTGGTGGCGTTTGGTTGCAGATCCAGGTTTACGGTGGTATTTGACTTGTTTGTGGCGGCGGCAAAGTCGAAGTGCAGTGGTTGTGGGATGCGGTGGCGGTGGCGGTGGCGGTGGCGGTAGATGGTGGTGGCTGTGGATGTGTGACCGAGTGAGAGAAGAGATTGAGAGAGGAGAGTGAGAGAAGGAGAGGTTCTGTGTTTTTGTTTTTAGTGGAGTATATGTATTTTTTAATTAAAAAAAGATATATACTATATTTTATTATTTAAATTAATTCTTTAATTAATAAAAGTTAGAAAAGTGGTAAAAGACCAAATTACCCCTTATTTAACGGAGTTGACCAACAGTCAACGTTAGAAAGGACTAAATTGGCTACAAAATGGTTCATAAAGGACCATCTGTACCAATTTTAAAACGAAAGGACCAAAATGGCAGATTTAATTAAGTTCAAGGACCATTTGTATAATTAACTCTACTAAAAATGAGTCATTTAAATCTAATTATTTAATAGTTCTTAATCCTTTTTCGTCTTTGTAAAAATCACCTCTAATAATTGTGAACCTTACAATTAGTAACTAAAAGGGTTAAAATTGTTAAAAAATAAAAGGTTTTCTCGATATTATATTATGGTACTTGAAAAACTATTTGGTCATGTATAAACATTAAGTTTGCAAACGTTTCGTTATGCCCATTAATGTTCACATAATATGTAATTATAGACTTAGTGTTTACAATAATGTTCATTATATAGCTTTTTTGTTCCAAAATTTTAAACATATGAAACACTTTTGTTAACATTAATATGTATATGTGAACATAAAAAAGCTTTATACATCATAATGAAACATTAGAGAAACGCTCTTTGTCAACTCTAACCTGGCCTAACTAAAAATGAAAATCTTTATAATTTTATTTGTTTTGCAAAATAGCTCAATTACACTTTTTTTGGGTCAAAATTTAAATTAATTTATTTTTGTTTAATTAATGATTGTGTGTATATTTTTATACAAATCTTCATTTTTTTAATCTTTTAATGAGAAATTATAATAGTTTTGATGAGATTTTTTGGTGAATTTTTTCTTTTCCTTCAATGCTAAATATTACGTTAAACGTAAAACGAAAAATATATTTTAATATGAATCAAATGATGTGAACGAATTATGAATTCTTTAAAATAAAATTTCACTATACATATCTCAAGTATTCGTATTAAAAATTACTGTTTATATTATTCCCGTTGCAACACGCGGATGATCCTAACCTAGTTTATTAGAATGATACATGGATCAAATGACTCTTCAGTCTCCAACATTTAGTGATGATAAAAAGTGTGTACAAAACACATACTTTTCTCACATCCTAAATTACTATAATAGGAATCCTAAGCCGACTAAGTTTGGTAATCTAAGTTAGCTTCTTGTCAAATTATCTTATATATCAATTGACAAAACATTTAGGCAAATTATCATGAGAAGTTAAAGGGTTTTTTGGTAACTTACCAAAATATCATGAGAATTTGATAATATCATGATATTTTGTTTCTAATCATATTAATGTCATTGGAAGGTGTGGGATGTATGTGTTTTATTTTCTAATTATCTATTTAATTATATTTATAATGTTTTTGTATAACAAACAATAAATATTTGTGGGTAGATAATTTCTAAAATATACATCTAATCTCTTAATTATCGAAAATTAAATGTAATTATTTACGAAAATTACATGATGAAAAAAATATATAACTTAAATTGCTTAATAATTGAAAAAAAAAGAATTCAATGATTTTTGTGTAACCACAAACAAAATTTCCCTACTATTATATTATTATACTAGACTAGATTAGATGTTCGTGTAATTCATAGGTTAATTTTAAAAAAGTTATAAATATTAAAATTTAATAAAAAGATGTTAAATGAATATAGAATGCGAAATAAATGAAAGTTAAAAAAATGATGATAGAAAGCACAACATCTATACCAGCAGTGGAAGCGTTGAAGCCATGTCAAAGGCTGGTGTAACAACGTATATGTGATGTTATGATACGAATAACATAATTGTATTTTTATCATAATCATCGATCATCATTTTTACAATTTGGACAATAAGGTGAAGTTTTTATCTTAAAATGATAAAATTAAAAAAATAGTTAAATATGACATTCTAAAATGTTATAAAAGTCAAAGATGATATTTGTGAGTTAGGGTGGACAAATATGATATTTTAAGTTTTAAGAGGGACATATATGAAACTCTTCTAACAATTTTGATTCAATTTTGAACAAGAAAATTCAAAATTAGAAATTTCAAATTTTGATTAAATGGATGGTCAAGATTAAACAATTAGTTATATATTATTAATTAAATGGTTAGGATCATATAATATATTTGATATATGTTAATCTTCTATTTATATTAGAATATTTTATTTTAAAAACACATCAGATACATATATAAAGCAAACGTATTATTTTGTTTTATTCCCGATACAACGCTCGGGCAAAAGAAAACTCGTTCAATACAATCTTATTGAAACCACTATCGGTTTTAATAATTGTTGCTGCGAATGAAACGACCACAAAAATGTTTCATCAAATCATGTTGAAGAGAATCATATGCAGCAGAAAAATTATATATTGTGATACTTAATATTCATACATTGTTCTCCTACTTACAAAATGATTGATATGTACAATCTATTCATTCTTTTTTCTCATATCATCTCTTGATTTTTTTGCTTGTTAAGTGAATAAAATAAGACGATACAAATACCTCCCTATGCTGCCCCATCACATACCTTAATTAGAGTCGTATTAAAAGTGTATCTTGGGTAATTCAACTTTTAATGAATGTATTTCCAAGCTTTGTATTTTATTTTTTTCGTACTACTAATAAAAATTAGAGTTAACAAAGTAGTTAGTTTCGTCTATGTTTAATAATTTGTAATTACAAATTAGTGTATAAATTATAATATATAAGCTCGCAATTATTACTTTTAGTGTATATAGATTAACCCCTATTGTATAACTTATTTTATTTATGATCGTGTATTAAGAATGTGAGTATCATTTAAAAAAAACTAACATCATGTGCTCTGGCAGTGAGGGAAAGATCTAAAATTTAGATTGATCAGTGACACCTTATAATAGTAAATATAAAAATTTAGCAATATATATGACGTTAATTTTTGGGTTTTTAATTATTTGGAGCGGGTTAATTATCAGATTTGTGGTTGTTAAGTAGATAATCGGACAACATCAATAGCCTGAAAAGTGGCCAAAATTCTTTTTTAACAAAAAATAAATAGTTAAATTCGTGATTTAAGCCCAAAAGAACATAGTTTACAAACGAAAACGGCATCTAACTATGATATCTTATATTTATAACATTTTTTAGAAATTTTATCAAGTTATGATAGTACAAAAAATTTATTAATTAGACCTTAAAACTTGACTAGTAGTTCCTGTCACAATTATAGACCAAATTAAGAGATTCACCCAACAGCCATTCCAACCATTGTGTAAGACACCAACCACGCCCTTAACTGCGTAATAAGGTGTTGTGTTTCCTTGAACTTCTTTCTTCCACCTGCATCGTTGCTTTAATTTTGATTATATATAACTTATGTTGGTATTTAGAAGCTTCGAATAGGAGTTGTGGCTTGAAAAGTAATTCATATACTAATGCATGATGGTGATATTTATAGACAAATATTTTTAGATATTTGTATCTTTTTAGTGGGGTTTGTGACTACATGTGGTGGAGGTTATAGTAGGAGAGAGCTGAGTGAGCTAGCGAGAATACAAACTATAAAAAAAGTACACACTTGGAAACTAATAACAAAGTAGAAAAATAAGTAATGAATAATCTATTACTTCCTTACATAAAAATATGTAATATACATGGCCAGATCTAACATTTTTTGGGTTTTGGGAAAAAATAAAATTGGTCCCTAATATTTATTCTTATAAAAAAATATACTACTCTATTAATCAAAATCCTTTTAAATGTGCTCTTATTAATTATTATACTATACATGTTCTAGTAATAACTCAAAAGAGATACAAATTGCAAGAAGTAACTTCAGTTCCAAAAGATGATGTAGATGTTTAAATTACCATACAACTAAATTTTGATAGGTTTTTCTCTAGTCTTCTTAAAATGACCACTGCATCATGGAAGCAATTCTTTTTACAAGACACCTAATTAGTATTTTGGTTTACAAACTACTAAATCGATATATCAATATTAAGGCAATAACCAAATAAAAACAAAATATTGAATAGTTACATAAGCAAGGGTAGGAATGTTTCGGTATGTATTTTAATATTCACAAAGGCTATCAAACTACGAGGAAAAAAAAGTCAAGAATGGGTCAGTTAATAGAACTAGTATTTCATAAATATCAAAATGCAAACTACCAAATAGAAATCACACTATTAATTAGAGTACCAAATAGTCATTGGGAAATAGAAACAACTTAACAAGGGTACGTACGTAAATGAATGCTTACAACTAAACATGGCGATGATGACAAAAACAGCCATTTGAATCCAATGGTGAATCTAAGATCTAAAATCATATGATTCTTTAATTTAGTTGAGATGACAAAACAAACACCTACTTTTTTTTTGTGGTTAGGTGATTAATACAAATAATAAATAATAAAAAAGTTTTAATAATAGTATGAACATTGCTATAGTCGTTCTTTTACAAAGTAAAATTTTATATGTGCTTATTTTATTAAATGGCTTAACGGCATTGTGTTATGTTGTTAATTCAACCAAATCAAAGGATATTACATTTAGATCAACCTAATATACTTTGATCACCCCTTATTTGTAGAATAATCATTTGTAAATAAAATAGATTAACTGGTTACTTGTAAACCTTATAATTTATAACTAAAACAAATAATTAAAAGATAGATTCAAGTAATAACATAATACAATTAACAATTAAGAAAATTATGTAAACACAACTAAATTTTAACCGAGTGCACAACTTAAGAACGTACAACTAGATACGTACTAGGACAAAATTAACACAATAAATATTTGAACCTTTAATTTTTAACACTAAAATATTATATTAAAATACTAAGCAAAGCTTAAATAAACAAAACTAATAGGACAAACTTATCTAAGAAAATAAAGTTGGTCCCTACATTTTTTTGAAAGACAACTTAATTATATTAATATCAAGAGTTAATTGTCCGTCCTTTAACTTAGGGGTTTCTGCTATTTTGGTCATTTAACTTTAAAACTGGTAGGGATTATAATTTAACTGTCATTTTCATGCCGTTTTAGTCATTTCTAACATTAGCCGTTAACTATCTCTGTTAAGTCAGGGGTATTATGGTCTTTTTACCATTTTTTAATATTTAATTGCCTTTTAATAAATATATTTTCTTTTAATAATATATATATATATATATATATATATATATATATATATATATATATATATATATATATATTTTTTTTTTTTTTTTAATAATAAGAAAAGCAATCATCACACTTTCTTTTTCTTTTTCATTTTAAACACACACTCTCTCTCTCTCTCTCTCTCACATAGTCTCTTTCTCTCTCTCTCTCTCTCAACCCTAAGAAGAACATTCTCACCCTGCCTTCGACGCCTTAATCTCCGGCGACCAACTCCCCGCCGTCAAACCACCTCCCTGCCGTCAACCACCTCCCCGCTATCAACCACCTCCACCACACACTAAATCTCTCGCCTCGCTCCTATCTACCCATTTCTAGAACTAAACCCACCACTGTCGCCTTCATCTCCGGCGACCACCACCGTCGACACAGCTAGATCTGAACACCGCCATGAAATCAGCTAGATCTGAGCACACCACTGCTGCCCTCATCATCCGCCGCCGCCGTGGTAAAAAAACCCTAATCGTTTTAGAGGATTTGTGGCAAAAAAAACCTAATCGTGGTGGTGAAACCAAACACCCACATAATTTGTCTGCGTTTACTTGTTATTTAGATCTGAAATTGATGTATGTGTTCCAAATGGTGGTTATCTACAGTGTTAATTTTCCGAAAGAGGCTCTACACAAAATTTTGGAAATCAGAGTTTTTGGTCTGTCCAAAATCCCAGTCTTCATTATCCACAAACTCACCAAGGAGTATCTGCAAAACTATCTAGTGGGGAATTAGCACAAAGCTAAGTGAGGGAACAAATATCTAAACACATATACAAGGCAAACATGCCCAAAACATAAGCTCATCAATAGGAGAACCGGCGGTGTTGCAAGCACCTACAACCAAGGTCGGGCAAAACCAAGGTTTACCGATGGCCCAGTTTCATGGACAACAATATTAACACTCTTAACTATAACAAATGCAATTCAAGCATTGTGCTAATACTATGTATCCCTAAACTAGGCCCAGCCGAAAATCCCCCACGCTGATCTCCACCACAACATGTATACAGTTCAAACAAGAGCATCATAACAATTAGGATATCATATCCTGTATATCCGAAGATATAGGTCCACTCACCACAGTCTGCACTGTTGTGACACACTCAGGAATCTATATCACTAAGTCCTCTCAGTTCCTGAGATTAAATGAACACAAGTCAGTATTCAATTCATAATATTGATTCATAATAAATACACATTTATTCATACATCACATGTATATACTCATATCACAGATATACATTTAAATTCAATACATAATATCTGAATTTGTCAAAGGAAACTGAAGAATCCCAAACCTCAAATATATTATACAAAATTGTCATAATTCTGAATCCATCTTGAAATTCCGATCAAGCAAGGCATTCCATTTAGTTTGTATCAATTCCGGTTGAATCAGGATTCCGAGTAAATTGTCCAATTCCGAGAAAATAGGCAATTCCGAGAAAATATGCAATTCCGAGAAAATAGGCAATTCCGAGAAAATATGCAATTTCGAGAAAATAGGCAATTCCGAGAAAAGGCACATTCCGAGAAAATAGGATTCCGATAGATCTCATTCCGAGTAAAGATATAATTCCGAGAATATGGCACATTCCGATCAATTTGAATTCCGATAAAAGTGTTAGGGCATTTATCAAATTCCGAGAAAATGTCCAATACCGAGAAAACAAATTCCGATACAATCAAATCCGAGAAAATGTTAAGTCCAACAGTTTATCTTTTATCGGTATTTAATATAATCCTATCAAATTCCTCGGATTCATTACCCATTCCGAGAATACTTTTATCGGAATTCATCAATTCCGATCAATTCAAACCTTAATCCCGATACATTCATATGTTCTGCCCAATTTCGATTTCTAACTTAAATTATGATCTGATTTTAATCATGCAAGAAGAAATATATTTCTAGAATTTATATAAACATGCAATGAACATAAATTCATATAATTCTCTAACATACAAACATCCTAAGTTCATATGATTCATCAAACATCAATCGGAATTCATTTATATATCAATAAAACTGAATACAACTAATCAATTAACTATGAATCATTGTTCTAACCTGTTGGATCAGATTCAGTAATATCCCAATTGATAATCAAAGATTGAATAATGAAGATGAAATCCCTCTTGTTCTTTGGCCGAGAGTTCACAATCAAACTCACACACTACACCTTGATTAATTGCATGCATTTGAGATGTGTTGGTGGGTTTTGGTGATTAAGTGTCACCATAAGGTGACACCTCATACCCCACTAAATAATAATCTATATTAGTTAAATTATTTATCAAATAATAATAATAAAACAAATTATTATCACAATTAATTCACATAATCAAATTAAATCCAAAGATTAACTTAATTAATTACCTCATAATTCTAGGCCGGTTGAGAGAGTGTTACAAATATACCCCCCTTAAGAAGATTCCGTCCTCGGAATCTCTTCGCTCTCAAACAAAGAAGGGTAACGGTTTCTCATGTCTGCTTCAGTCTCCCAAGTGAAGTCTGAACCTAGACTGTGCTTCCATTTGACTTGAACCATCGGAATCTGCTTCTTTCTCAGTTTAGTCACTTTACGATCAAGTAGTTCAACTGGTTCTTCAATTAACTTCTGATTCATATCCACACGAAGACCGTGTATTGGTAGAACCTGTGTCTGATCCTCTACGTTACACTTGCGCAGATAACATACATTGAAAGTATCATGAATACCCGCTAATTCATCAGGAAGATCCAAAGCAACTGTCTGATCATTGACTACTCGTATGATTCTGAAAGGACCAATGTAACGGGGAGCCAACTTCCCGCGTTTACCAAATCTGATTACACCCTTCCAAGGAGATACTTTCAAATAAACCTTTTCCCCCTCAACAAAAGACACCGGTCGACGACGCGGATCTGCATACATTTTCTGTCTATCCCTTGCAGCTTTTAGTTTATCTCGAGCAATAGCAACCTTGTCAGCTGTCATCTGTACAATATCAGGCCCTGCAAATTGCTTTTCCCCAGCCTCTAACCAACAATTCGGAGTTCTACAAGGACGACCATACAACATTTCATACGGTGGCATGCCAATACTGGAGTGATAGAAATTGTTGTACGCAAACTCAACCAATGGCAAATGTGAATTCCCATGAACCTACAAACTCTAATACACATGCTCGAAGCATATCTTCTAAAGTTTGAATTGTTCTCTCTGACTGACCATCTGTCTGTGGATGATAAGCTGTACTCAAGTTAACCCTTGACCCCAATTCTTGTTGTAGTCTATTCCAGAAGTTAGACACGAATCTTGAATCCCGATCTGAAACAATAGATAACGGGACTCCATGTCTTGATACTATTTCATCTATGTATAGTTGTGCCTGTTTACTCAAAGAAGCAGTTTCAGCAGTAGCGAGAAAGTGTGCACTCTTGGTCAATCTATCAACAATAACCCAAATCATATCATGACCTCTCTGAGTTCGTGGAAGTTTAGTTAAAAAATCCATTGTAATGTGATCCCACTTCCACTCAGGTATATCCAATTGTTTCAATGATCCGTACGGTTTCTGATGTTCAACTTTAACTTGCGCACAAATGTGACATGTCCCAAGAAATTTAGCAATATCTGTTTTCATTGTCAGCCACCAATAACGAGTCTTCAAATCATGGTACATCTTCGTACTACCTGGATGTATTGACAATCTGGATTTATGAGCCTCGTTCAATATTAACTCCCTCAAGTTTCCAAATTTCGGTACCCAAACGCGTGTATGATAAACCCTCAAACCACGCGAGTCAGTAGTTAATTCATGTTGTCGTTTAACCATTAATTCATCCTTCAAATTTTCATCTATCAAAGCTTCAAGCTGAGCAGCCAAAAGTTGATCCACTAAATCAGACTTGATTTCCAAACGCATAAATTTTATTGTATCTGAAGATCCCTTTCGACTGAGTGCATCTGCAACCACATTGGCTTTACCTGGATGATACTGTATGTCACAATCATAATCTTTTATCAGTTCCAACCAACGACGTTGTCTCATATTCAATTCCTTCTGAGTAAACACATACTGAAGGCTTTTATGATCAGTGCAGATAGTATATTTTGTTCCATAAAGGTAGTGTCTCTACAGTTTCAAAGCAAAAACCACCGCTGCTAACTCCAAATCACGAGTCAGGTAGTTTCGTTCATTAGGTTTCAACTGTCTCGAAGCATACGCAATTACTTTACCCCTCTGCATTAGAACACAACCTAATCCAGCATGAGAAGCATCGCAGTACACAACGAAATCTTCTGAACCCTCAGGTAATGAAAGAACAGGAGCTTGACATAACAACTGTTTTAACGTCTGGAAAGCATCTTCCTGAGCTGAACCCCATTGGAACGGTACATCCTTTCTAGTCAACTTGGACAATGGACCGGCGAGCTTAGAAAAATCTTTAATAAACCTGCGATAATAACCCGCCAATCCAAGAAAACTCTTTATCTCAGTTGGTGTTTTCGGAGCGTTCCAATTCATCACTGCTTCAATCTTGGACGGATCTACCTTGATACCATCATGACATATTACATGACCCAAAAACTGAACCCCACGCAACCAGAATTCGCATTTCGAAAATTTGGCATATAACTTGTGTTGCTTTAAAACTGCAAGTACCTGTCTCAAATGTAGATCATGTTCATCCTCTGTCTTTGAATACACCAATATATCATCAATAAACACAATGACAAACTTGTCTAAGAATGGTCTGCATACGCGATTCATCAGATCCATAAATACAGCAGGCGCATTCGTCAAACCAAATGGCATCACAAGAAATTCGTAATGACCATACCGAGTACGGAAAGCAGTCTTTGGTATATCCTCCTCTGCTACTCTGACTTGGTGATACCCTGATCTCAGATCAATCTTTGAGAAGTACGAAGCCCCTTGTAGTTGGTCAAACAAATCGTCAATTCTGGGCAATGGATACTTGTTCTTGATAGTTCTCTTATTCAAATCCTTGTAATCAATACACATACGGAGAGTTCCATATTTCTTCTTTACAAACAATACCGGTGCACCCCACGGTGAAGAACTCGGACGAATAAACCCCTTGTCTAACAACTCTTGGATCTGAGTCATCATCTCCCGGATCTTTGAAGGAGCTAAACGATATGGAGCTTTAGCAATCGGTGTAGTACCCGGTACCAACTCTATCTTATACTCAACATCCAATACATGTGGCAATCCTGGTAGATCATCTGGAAACACTTCCAGATATTCGGAGACAACACGAACCTCGGTAACAGGTCACTTCTCTTTCTTCACATCAATGGCGTAAGCCAGAAAATACGTACACCCTTTGGCTAGAGATTTTCTAGCCTTCATAAATGAGATGATTGGAAAAGAAGATCGAGATCTATCCCCACGAGCCACGACATTCGACCCGTCAGCCAAAGGAATAGTAATCAGTTTCTTGTGACACTGGATACTAGCTCTATGGTGACTTAACCAATCCATGCCTAGTACTAAGTCAAACCCCGGTATAGGCATCAGCAAACAGTTTACAGGAAAACTAGTATCATCAATGTCTATCGACACCCCAGTCACAAAAGAAGTTACATGAACTATTTTACCATCTGCTATCTCTACTTCTAAAGGAGTAGTAATCATAGAAGCAGACAGTTTCAGTTTGTCACATAAGGATACAGATATAAAGGATCTATTTGCACCAGAATCAAATAACACACGGGCAGGCACAGAATTTACAATAAACATTCCCGTTATAACATCACTGTTCTCTACAGCCTCAGAAACAATCATATTGAAAGCTCTCCCTTCCGCAGAAGGTGTAGTCTTTCTCTTCTGACCTGTAGAAGACGATCCCCCGACAGTCGCTACTCATTGCCCTGTCCCTGCTGATTTCGGTTTTGTGCAAGCTCCAGATCTATGACCCTCCTCATGGCAGTTCCAGCAAACATTGGTTTTAAACTTACAATCTGATGGCTCATGACCCATCCCACCACAACGCAAACACTTTTTAGTCTGTGATGTACACGGACCGGTGTGTCGAGACTTGCAAGTTCCACCCATGGTCTATTTTGATTAAAAAACTGAACCCTTAGATTTCTGATCTCCACGGTATCGATTGCTCTGCCATTTACTCTTGTTTCCACCCTGGTTTCCTCCAGACTTGTGAGATAACCCTATCTCATGATTCATTCCTTCTCGAGCCCTCACGTCTCCGTCAGCAGCTCGAGCTAAAGTGAATGCTTGAACTAATGATGTTGCAATGCGGGTGTTACCCCGATACTCAGGTAACAGTGCCTGAACAAAATGATCTATCTGTGATGGTTCATCAGGTACCCACTGCTTAGCAAACCTTAGCTTTTCATTAAACTTTGTAATCAGCTCATCAACCGACATTTTGTCATCCTGGGCCAGATCCATAAATTCCCGCTTAACTTTGGCCAAATCATAGGTATTACAGAATTTCTCATAGAACTTGGTTTGAAATTGATCCCAAGTAACAGAATTCACAACCTCTCTGGATAGATGTGCAGTCAATGCAGGTGGAAAGAAGAAATTTAAGGAAACCGATGCAGGTGGAAAGAAGAAATTTAAGGAAACCCCACACCTAATTTGCCCGATTAGGTAGTCAAGGGCACGGTTGAGGTCTTACACCATGGTTGAAATAGCTATCAACAGGGGTGGATCTTTTAATTTGATCCGTAACAGACTAACGGTTGTATGCAACACTAATCAAACTTTAAGGGGCTAACATTGTTTTTTTTGTGTTATCATGACACGATTAAATTTGTAAATAAGTTTATAAATACAATAATCATAGTTAAATACCCATTTTCATTTGTTTTCTTTTGACTTAAAACACGTATGGAGTTATTTATAATATAGATTTGCATTTAAAAAAAGATTTTGGCTCACTTATGGATTGTTGATATTGTTCGACTATCTATTTAACAACCAAAAACCTAATTAATCCGGGGGGAATAACCGTAAACCAAAAGAATGTTTAATATTTTAATTGATTTTATTTTTATTATTATATAGTATCAATGGAGACTTAAAAATTCTAAATATGTCTCTGAATGACAGATCACATGATGTCAACTTTTCTTAAATGATTCTCACCCTATTAATAAGCGGTCCTCAATAAAATAAGTTATACAAAAATAGTTTCGATCGCAATTAATCTATATACTTTGAAAGTAATAATTACAAGCTTTTAATTTATAATCTGCATACTAATTTATAATTTACAATTTATTAAACATAAATATAACTAACTAATTTGTTAACGATGTATAAAGTCTAAAAATAAAAATTTCCCTATATATATATAACCAAACATAATTAATTAACAATAATCACCTAAGATTATTTTTTAAATTGAACAAAAATTCAAACCACTACAAGAAAAATAGGCTTTGGACGTGGAGACTTTTAGCAAGGACAAATGTCCTGGCTAAAAATCACTAAGAAGACAAACAAAAGTTGTTATTTGACCTGGAGAAATGGGAAAAGATGTAATTACTTTCTAGGAGGACAAAGTCCTCGCTAAAGCTATTTATAATTTAATTTTTACTTTATTTTTTCGGTGTAAAAAACAATTTACGCGGTAGAAGTGCCGCCAAATATTTTCACGACTTTCAAAGAGGACGTTTGTCCTCGCCAAAACGTATTTTTAATTTTTTTTAATAATTCAACTGAAAGGTGTTGAAAAGTGTTAATGCATTTTGTCTTTTAATTAGCTAGTATCAGCGACGACTAAGTCCTTGCAGAAATGTATTAATTTAATTTCGATTTATTTTTAATATTGAGTTTTTAGCGACGACTTTGTCCTGGCCGAAAGTTTTCCCACACGGACCTTCCGCGACGATATGTCCTCGCCAAAGGCTTTCTGCGATGACTTTGTAGCTTTTCGCGAGGACATTTCTCCTCTCAAAAAGTGTTTTTTTCTGTAGTGAACTAATATTAAACACACTAACAGAGAATAACAAAAGATAAATAACAAGTAATGAATAATCCATTACTTTTTCACAAAAAGAATGTAATAAAGAAATAAATTGCTTTTATGAATTAAATAAATAATTTATGATGGTGAGAATTGAGAATTAAGAATTGATCGATGCCAGCAAGCAATTATTATGATTAAATCTCTTGGCTCACAATCCTCGTACAAACGTTCCTCCACGTCCGAGGTCATATACTTGGCTGTGGCTGTGTCTAACTATCCAAGTATAAATATCACAATTATATGGCCACATTATAAATATCAATTACTTTCATTTCTACCCACAACTTCACTACAAAACATCCAACAACCAACATATCCTATTTATGCCATTATATATATACACCTTTATCAAATCCAGCCCTTTCTCTCATTACCGGGTTCGAGTGAGGAATAGGGATATATTCCGGTAAATGGCCAGGTTTGTGAGGTGAGAGAGCCGATCCATTACACAGTCGAGAGTGTACGTTGGGGTCTTATCCAACGGCTGAAATATTGGCCGCTAGAGCACATGATGTCGCTGTACCCGTGTGGGTCGATCGGCATATTCGAATTTTGCTGACTCAGTTTGGCGCCTGCCGGTCACTAAGTCTAACGATGTATGCAATATGTTCAAGGCTGTGAGGCAAGCGACCGTCAAAATTTCCGGCATATGGAGGTTGTGGCGCTGTAGAGAAAATGTTGGGTCGGAATCTGAGAGTGATGTAGATTAAAAGGAGATATAATATATCGTACGCCGGAATCTCAACTCTAACACCTTTCATTTAAAAATGATTAAATTATACTTTAGTACTAATGTTATATATAGATCGAAGTGTTGTTTATTGTGGTTCGAATTTAATGGTATGACTATTTGAAGAATTTTGATGGTCTGGAAATTATCTTCCCAATATGTACCTACGAGAAGGCGAGGTGGGCTGGTGGGGTGGCCTCCACCACCATGTGCTTCTGTACTCATCTATTTCCCATTACTTCCTATCACACTAAAGGAAAGAACCCACATATTACACAACAAATCAAAAATTATAGCCGACCTTCCATCATCACATACCTTCTCGATATATGGCAAACAACACACTGATCCTTCAACCACGTATTCATAAAGTGATATCAGACTCTACACGTCAAGTGATCCTCCTCACCCATGCTCACTAGTCACCACACCTTCACTCGTTTTACTCTAGGAGTGTTTGCAACCATCACACTCCACCACACCAATCGGATTGTCACATCACCGTATTTTCTCTACCACTTAGACCTATAATAATCAATCTTCATCATACATATTCTGGGATCTATTTTATACTCTCTACTAATTACTAAACAATAAATTAAAAAGAAAAAAAATAAAAAGGAGCAGAGAATGAATCTGGGCCACAAGCTTCCACCATTACCTTCCTTGATGAGAGAAACACCACGAGGCTGCTCCATCATCTCTGCTAAGACTATCCACATCCATCACAACCTTCACACAGTCACATCAGCGCCACATCAGCATCCCACCATTTTCTCATCAAATCACACAAACCCCTGCATCCATCACATGCTTCATATCACAAAAAAAAAAACACCTCTCTCTCACAAATCTCCCTCACATGCGCGACCCGGCTCACACAAGCGAGTGTGAGCAACCCCTCACACATGGGGGTGATGGTGTTCCATCGTGTGACCGGCCCTCACAGCCCTCCCTCGCGACCCGATGCGGGTAGTCTAAGGAGTAGATTCACATTCTGTCCACGTCATTGTCCCCCCCCCCCCACCCCCCCCCCCCACACACACACACTCTTCTTTTCACACCCTTACTATTTCCTCTAAGAGAATTTGCAATAGTCACTTTTTTTAGAGGCAATAGTTTGTTTTATTTATATAACAAACTAATTTTGATTATAAGATATAAAAAGAACTAGCAAGTATACTTATTACAATTGGTTTCTACTCTCACCATTCAGCCCCTTAGTGGTCACTCTCCTCACACGATGTTCTGAAACCCATCTTAATTATTAATTTTACATATAATAACACCTCAACAACATATAAAAGTAAAAATAAATAAAATAAGTATCATTAAAATACATAACTTCGTCAAACGAGCCGGTGGCTACTCCGTATGCCAATTGTCGAATACCGAAGTACACTTTTGTATCGCAGAAAAACCTTATTTCCCTCTAGCGTCCCACTGCTACAAAAAATACATTTAATCTACTACTAAATCATTAACTATTCGTTTGAATAGTTGTTTGCTCATCCAGAACCACCGTCTAAACATCTTCGCCGAAAAAATAGGGTTATCACTAAAAAGTTCATGTAAAAGCAGCTTGTTTGTAGCTACCTGACCTCTTTCAATGGTCACACTTCCGACTCTTGTTGATGATTCAACATGCTACCAAAAATTACGTTTGATGCTTCTCGAACCACCCTTATAAAATTTTCGTCTTCCTGCAGGGCGAGCTCTTCGGTTAATATGGATGACGATGATGCGGTCAATGAAGCGGGTTGTGGTGAATCCATATTATGTAAAACTTAAAAAATTTGGGTGTAGTAGAAAAGAAGGAAGATAGAGATAAGTAAAGGATTCAAGATGTAAATTTAAGAGTGTAATTGTGAATTTATAGGGGAGAAAGAAGAAAAAAAGGATTTTTTAAATCCGTTATGCAACAGTCAAATGACAAAAAACAAACGATTCAAGTTGCGCAGGTTAGGGAAATCGAGAGCCTAACCCAATTAGAGGGGAGGTGGGTAAGTTGTTCTTCTACAACCTGAAGGAACCCAACCACCCATTGGGACACCTACTATGTTTGGCCTAACCGAATTGATAATTTTTTTAATAAAAAATGAATCTTCGAATTACTACAATAAGTCAAAATAAACCTTAAAAACCCTCATACATATTAGACCTAGTTTCCCCATTGTCTATGTAAAGGAAACCTTCGCCGCCTCTTCTTCATTTCACTATCGCACCAAAGAGGCTATTAGAGACTAGCGACCATCGTCGTCACCAGTTTCTTCTTCCAAGTTGCAACTTATATACTTTGATGTACATTCTTTTGAGGGAGTGTATTTTGGTGGGGATCTGTCATGGACCCACCCCTAACCTTATAATATGGCACGGTTTCCTTCCCCTTTGGTCATCAATGTCGGGTTGTTCTAAGGCTAGCTCTAAGGAGGAAGGTCAAACCTTATCTCATTTCCCTCGTCTGGCGAAGGTCTCCACCACAACAAGGTGGTGTGGCCGCTCACGTGACAATGGCGTAGTGTTGAGGTCCCCCACTCACTCCATTGCCCACTCCAAGCTCTCTAAGTTGTGATGATTACCACATAAAGGAAGTATCTGTGATGTAAATAGTAGGGTACGAAGCAAAGTGAGGTGGTGATGGGGTCATGCAGCAAACCTCACTAAATGTCTTTGCTCTTAATTTTTCTTTCTTTTTTCTTTTTAATGATTTAGTCGATATGTGTGTCTTGAAATTTTAGTTTTTATTTAACTTTCATGAAAAAGTATGTTTGTGTACATGACAAACAATTTGTTATTTTACTTTTTTTTATTACTTCTAATAATCAATCATGTAATATAAAATTAGAAAGTAAGTTATATATGATGGAAAAGATATTTTCATTCATAAATGCATACGACAAAATATTTATTAACCATACAATTAATGATCGAAAAGCATGTAAAATAAATTGAACCAGACCGGTAAAACTGAAGCTTGAAGATTTTACACTCAACCATGCCTTTATTTGGTGTGTGTGTGTGTGTGTTTTTTTAGGCAAGGTGCTTAACAAGATTTTCTATGAAACGAGACACGAGTGGAAGGCATCATCCCTTCAAAATGTTTTATGAAAGGCTTGAAACTTTGTATTTTGATTTACAAAAGAGATACATACGAAACGAAAACAAAAGGAGAGCAAAAATAAGAGGGTGAAGAACAAACATACTCATAGCACAAATCCTCTTTTCAAGGAGAGGTAAACTCCTAAAATAGGGAGAATTAGTATAGAAGAAAGGATTTCATACTGGTATAACTTTCATATCTAGTACAATTTATGTATATAGGAAATCTCAGTAAGTATTGGAATATTAAAAAGAATAATTAATAAATAATTCATGAGCTCCTTCCACGTGTTGTGACCTCCTCAAAAAAATCACATGATGTAATCTCTAAGGTGTAAAGGGAGTTTGTTAGGCCTGCCACTAGAGGTTCCTATTGTGGAAGTAGCTATTCTTGTGGTTGTACGATCCCTCTGTCCTTCAAAACTGACCTTGTACTCAAGGTCAAAGTTAGGAAATCTTCTTTTGAACTCGTGCAATATCTCTCAAGTAGCTTCCTCTTGAAGAAGGTTGATCCATTTAACTTTCGGTAATGGTGGTTTGTTGGTGATGTTGACGGATAAGATGTCTTCTTGAACAAGAGCAGTGGGTAAGACCGGAGGTAAAGGTTCTAAATTAGAAGGAGGATTTCCCGAATAAGCTTTTAAGAGGGAAACACTTGGACGACTTTTGGGATGATCTATATTAAAGGAGGTAAAACTTCTAAAAACCGGATGTACCGCTGCTGAACTCGGTAATTCAAGACGATATGCCACATTACCAATTTTTTCCAAAACGCGATAGGGCCCAAATTACCGTTTGGACAACTTTTGGGATGATCTGTAAGCTACTGATTACTGCCTACATGGCCGGAGTTTTACATGGACATATTCTCCCACTTTGAAGGACTTATCCACGTGATGCTTTTTTCCTTGCTGTACCATCCGATTTTGAGCACGAGCCAAATTGCTTTTTTAATGTGTGCAATAATTAGGTGTGATGGGCGAGGGTTGAATCCAACTCCAAGTTCTATGATTGCCTTCAATATAGTAATCGGGGGTTTCCTTCCATAAATGGCTCCAAAAGGTGTCATCTTTATTGTAGACTGCCAAGCCGTATTGTATGACCATTTGGCCCACCGTAAATAACGAGACCAAATTTTGGGTTTATCAACTACAAAATATCTCACGTAATCTTCATTGAGAACTTCTATTTGTCCATTTGTTTGTGGGTGGTATGCACTACTCATTGCTAATGTAGTATTATTAAGTTTAAACAGCTCTAACCAGAATTTACTAACAAACAACGGATCACGATCACTAACGATTGATCTAGGAAAGTCATGTAAGCGAATGAACTTACAAGTAAATGTTGCTGCTAACTTTTGAGCCTTCGAATTAGGTGTAAGGGCAATGAAATGAGCAGCCTTTGTTAACCTATCTATGATTACCTATAGAGAAGTTTTTCAAGCCGATGAGGGTAGCCTCGTGATGAAATCCATCACAATTTCGTCCCACACGTATTCCGGAACGGGAAGTAGTTGGAACAAACCTGTTGGTCCCTTTGTGAGAAGGTCAACAAGCAAGTAATGTGTAGAAGGGGGGTTGAATACACTTTCTGCGGAAAATTGAACAAATCAATAAAAAGTGTTAACACACATCAAACCACACAATCGAATGCTTTGCTTTTCATTATTAAGAAGATGATTACAGACTTTATCAAATAAGCAACACTTGATATGTAAACACCTAATGTAAATCAAATCTCTCAATCTCTCAAACTTTGTTATCTATAATCAACTTATGATTATAGATACCATACGACTCTCTAAACATGATTTAATCACAGATTGAATACTTACCAATTTCACAACAAATGTGAATATTCGAACACACGAATAACTTGGCAATATGTGAGTTTCTTGATCACGTTGAACTGACAAACAATGAATCAAGACTCGTAACACATACGATCAATGTTGAGGTGAAACTGAGTTATGGCTCTGTAACTCTTGTAGTCGTAGTCGTACCTCAAAACTTATCAGGAGATAAGTATTTATAATCCTGTTCCTACGGATCCTAACAAACTAGAACTTATCCTAATTTGCTAACTAACTAACTAACGGATAACCCGAAATCTTGAATCTTGAATCTTCTTATCTTGAGTCTTCAATCTTCAATCTTGATTTTGGAATCTTCTTATCCTTGCCGTAGATATAGAGAGATAAAAGTGAATTTAAAACAGATTTAAATTATCTTAAACTGACTTCTTTAGTCGAGCTGAGTTACTCAGCTTGAAACTCATCAAGCTGAGTTCTTCGAGAACAAACCCCAAAACAAACATGAAGTAACATGTATAATAATTAACTCATCCTTAGAAGTCCTAAGAGTTAGCTAGAACTTATTTAGCAACTCTGTTGAGCTGACTCAGTATATACACTGAGTCACTCAGCTTGAAACTCATCAAGCTAAAAACTCAACCTATATCTTAGGTAACATGCACAGCTTATCGAACACATTGATAATCTTAGTAAGATATAGTCTAAGCTGATAAAAAAATATGCTCAGCTTATGTCCTGCTTATGCTCAGTCTGAAACACTATAAGTGTTCAGTCTGATCAATGCTCATAATTCTATTTAAGTTATATTTAGAACACATCTTACAAACTTAACTTTGTCTCATCAAATCTTAACTGATGAGATCATTTTCCCAACAAACTCCCCTTATTTGATGATGACAAAACCATCAAACAGTTTTTAAGTTTGTTTAACAGAATAATGTACTAAATCTCAAACTTATTAAGATTTTATTTTTGAACTTATCAAATATTAATTGAACTTATCAATTTTAATTGAACTTGTCAATTATAAGTGGAACAAACCAATTTTAAGTTGAACAAACCAACCAAACACATTAATGAATAAGAACTAATCAATTATTCATTCAAGCTGAACTTATCAGACTCATATTTATGAACATATCATAACACAGTTGAACATATCAAACTAATACTTGTATTTATTGAACATATCAAAATACAAAAGTTTTTATCACTCAGATCATGCACACTTAGCGCTTACACAAATTAGAACTAATCTAATATATACAATAGAACTAATCTATTCAGGATGTAGCTCTTCAAACTCTTTAATTTCTGCATCTGTATATGGGATAGGATCAGGTCTCGGACCAGTGTAGTCAGCTTTAGCTTGAGCCAAAGCTTTTCTCTCTTTTTCCTTTTCTTGGTCCTTTGCCTCCTTCTCTTTTCTTTTTCTCAGCTCTTCAAGTGAAATGCCTAACTCATTGGCTTCCTCTTGTTCGAGCATTTCAATCATAAGCCTAGCGGCTTTTTCTTCTTCCGTTTCTTCCTCAGTCTCAGGAACACTGTCAGCTTCAGATTCAGATTCTATCACTTTTTGCTTCTTAGCTGCAGGTTCCTCTTTTTCTAGCTCCAGCTCCCCCTCAAACTGAGCTTGCCTCTCTGCTCCTTTTGCTAGTGTCAGTAAAGCTTCATCTTGAACTAACTCAGCGTCAGCGTCAGCTTGATTCTTCTCCCCCTTTTTGTCAACATCAACAGGGGTCGAAGTCTGTTGTTGGAGTGCAGTAACTGCAGAGGCAATCTCTTGAACATCCTTAGCCAGCTACTCAAGTCTTTGATAGATTTGTCGATTATGCTTCTTCTGCTTGAGATGGAACAAACCAAACTGAGCTGCAACATATTGTTTCAACTGTTCAATGCCTGAGGAGGCAGATGCTTCTGGAGGATACTTACTTCTGTCCTTAGACTCAGAATGTTTAGCCTGTGAATCGAAAGAGTCAAAAACAGGAAGTGGTGAGTGTTTGGGTGCATCATCCAAGGGTTGGTGTATACCCTCAAACTTATGTGCACCAGAGTTTGGACCCTGTGATTCATCTTGGTATGTAGATAAAACATTGAGAGGTCGTGCATGGGGGTGTGAGAAATGAAGAGAAATAAATGGGCTCGAAACGTGAAGTGTATGGGTAGGTGGTTGGCTTATTGGTTTTGAGGGGGGTGATTGACTGTAACACCACTATTCTTAAATAGCTTTTAAAATTCAATTACTACTGATTAGCATTCTAAAACATCAGAGTTTGCGGAAAACTAGCTACACCACTTTAATGCTAACAGTTTTATAAAAAGTAGTGTTAAAAGTACTCTTTTCAAAAGCTGGGAGCTATCTAACACTGCGGAGCACCGGGGCCTTACCCTTGCGGGAATCTGGTTACCTGCAAGTACAAGATACTAAAACGTAAGCTTTCGCTTAGTGAGCATACTACTGACTAATAACACCTAGCATGAGTATCTCTTCTCGGGATGTCTCATCTCCCAGCTATAACCTGCAAAACAGTCAAACTGTTAACTAATCCCGGGGTATGATCACATCTCGCGTGTAACCAAGCCCCTAACGCTTTATCTGTGGGTATATGGATCTCAATATACCCCTTTCGCTACTCTGGATACAAAGTATCCGCTTTTCTTAGTACAAGGCTTCTCTAAGCCAGGTACTTTCTGTACTCGTGCACATACTCAACACATATCACAACACATATATCATACTGTTGACTTTGTACATAAATGCATACTACTCATATCAAATACTATAACATAGTGCTACTGAACATCTAAACAACAGCCTTTAACTTTACATATCAAACATACAATTGATATACTAATTACTTAGTGCACAAACATATACTAATTTGATTAAAGGTAAGTACACTCACCTTAGCAGCAGTTAAGAATGACACTCCTATCACAAAAGCTTCAATCCTTTGTTGTCTACACGCAATAAACAAGTACTTTATTAACTTCTCAACGCTGCTGCAATGATTCTGACTGACTAACCAAAGCTCAGCTAAAACCACCTCCTACGGCCGCAGAGGAATAGCCCTACACCCGTAGAGGGTATACTAACTTCCTACGGTTGTAGGCTATGTGCACTACGCCCGTAGGCTCATTCCTTCGTCCTTAGACGGTATCTCATGAAAATACTGTAAAACACCTTCCTACGGCCGCAGGGAATAATCCCTACGGCCGCAGGAACAGTTGGTACAGCGGACTCATCAGCTCTGTTCGAAAACAGCAGCCGAATCTCAACTTGTAACACCCAAAACTTAGTTAAACTCATATTAAAACATAACAATGAGTTCTATAGCATTTCTACTAACTTTCTTACATAAAACAAGACACAAACAACACAAGAACACACTAAAATCTAGCTACAACCATGGATTCCACTCTTGAATCCCTTTCTTGACCTACAAACTAAAAAAAACCATTAAGAACACATACCTGTTGCTAGACTTCACTTTAGGAACGAATTCAACTATTAAACTTCTGATTTCTTGCTCAAAAATCACATCATCAGATTGTGGTAGTGTGTGTGTCGTATGGTGTAAGTGTTTAGGAAGGGTTTTGACTACAAAAAGTCAAAACAACTCTCAAATATATCTTAACTTTCAAAAGTGGCACAAACAACCCCTGGACTTACAACTTTCATCAATTGGCAATTTCAATCCCTCAACTTTAGTAAGTACATAATACACCTAGCACCAAAAAAGGCAACTTGCTAAACATCTATAACACTTAACACGTTAATTGGTACAAACTCATATCTAGGAACTTACGAACATTGGGGCGTTACAACTCTTCCCCACTTGGGACGATTTTGTCCCCGAAATCTACTGAACAACTATCTGCGAATTAATTCATACTGAATGCTATCGTAGCGCACTAGCGGTAGTCTTACATCTCCTCATCTCTGAACGCTATTGCAACGCTACCTACTACCAAAGTAGAAGGTTTACTGTATTTACTGAACATAAACCGAGTATTACACTTACAAGATAGCATACTTACACCTAAGTGTAACCTGTACTCTTCCTGTACTTCTACTTTATCTTTACCAATCTATTATGTTTGTTACACAAACCCTTAACTTTTCACTCTACTAAAGCCACTGGCTTTGCTATATAACTGAGCTTCTCATTTCGTGCCCCGTCTTACAGAGGGAAAACTACTAAACATCAGCTGGACTCTTACGAAGGTAGGATACATGACAGATATCACGAATCTGAATCACTTCATCTGGAAATTCCAGTCTATATGCTTCTTTCCCTACGTTCGCAATATTCTCGAAAGGACCTATAAACCGAGGCCCTAACTTACCTTTATTTCTGAATCTGATAAGCGATATCCAAATACTTTCAACTACACGTAGCCTCCAATCTGGAGCTCTAATAACAATCTCTTCTTACTCACATAACTAGTCTGTTTATTCTGTGCAACCCTAAGCCACTCATATATCTGTTGTACTATCTTTACATTCGATAATCTGCTCAATTCTCTCTTTCTGAATAACCACACCCTAACAGTTAAGGTCTTACATTTTCTAACATACGATATCTGGTATCATGGTGTACCAACACTTCGTCAGTAACTATTACTACATAAGCACCTTGTGCTCTGAATATGTTCTTTAATATTTATACAATCCTCTCACTCTATCTGTCTGTCCGAAGGTAGAACACTTTATCAAGCTAATATGCACATTCTTCGTAAGTCTGACAACTGTTACGTAAATGGCGTCAACTCATGTTTTTACTCTCAAGCTGGAACGTCAAACGACTGTAACTCTTTATAGGGATTCTGGTGTTTTGCCTTTATATAAAGACAGGACAAACATTAATCAACATATCTCTCTATATCATGCGTCATCCCTGGTCACCAAGAATTCATCTACATATTTCTGTACATCTCTGTTGATACTGGGCGCGTTGAAAGCTGAGAGAAATCTGCTTCCTCTAAAAGAACTTGTCTCGCACATTCCTTTAACTGGGTACTTATACTCGGATCAATAGATCTCGCCCATCTCTTACTAACTTTACCGCCTGTTCTTTGGTATATTGAATCTTGGGCTGCCATCTGTAACTACTTTAATCTTATTAAGTATTGTAGTGACAACTGACCTTCTTACTCGATGCTTCATTATCTATATGGTACCTGACTTTCTGCTCAAAGCATCTACCACTATATTAACTTCATCTAGGTGGTCTAAAACCTTACTAATCCTTTAAAAGCTCTAACCAGCGTCTCTGAAACTTGTTCAAACTCTTGCGTTTCAGTTCCAAATCATGGGAAGGGTAATTACTTTTATTCATAACTCACTGGGGGAAAAACTAAGTACTAGCTCTACTACTCTGTATAATGTATCACAACAACTACCTCGTCTCTCATTTCATCTATAAACATATGCATTGGAGTATCACATAACTTATATTTCAAAGTATCATATACTCTAAGTTCAACTTTACACCCCTACTTGCTACTCACGCAGGGGTAACACTAGTTTAGTCCTATTCTCTTTTCTAATCTTCAACTGATGGTACTCTGACTGCAAATCTATCTTTGAACATTACAATATATCCTGAAGTTGATCAACTAACTTATCTTTGTTTTTCACAATATGTACTGCGCCCCTACGGTAAACTACTAAGCCAATTGAAATCTCTATCTGTCATTTCTTGCAGTTGACTCATCAACTCTTACATTTCTAGCGGGGCCAATTTGTACAGGGCCTTAACTTTTCTGGTCTCGTTCCAGATACTACATCAATTCTGAATTCCACTTATCAAGCCGGTGGAATATCTGATAAATCATCTGTGTAGCCACCACTACCGGTATCTCTTAAATCTTTTGTAACTTTCTTTTCATGCTACCTTCTATCACATAAGCTAAAAACATTATACATTTATGCCCCGGATACTTTCTCATTTTTGCTAACAAGCAACTACAATCCATATTCTTTTACTGTTACCTCTGCTCAACAGTTCTTCCCCACTTGGGGTCTGAACTCATACTGTTCTCTGATCATTGTGTACTTGAACTTACTACTAACTCAACCAATCAATCTCAATAACTGCTCGAAACTCTTTCATTGCGGTTATCATATACTCAATAGAAAATGGAAAATTCTATCTCTATCACTTTTAACTTACACATTCTATTCAGAATACTAGTCTCATCTGTTGCGTCTACCTGTAACCACATCAGGTTCCACCCCTTCTTCTTTAACTATAACTGGAAAACTCTGCCCTTTTTTTTATCAGGGCACCTCTGCTTTCTGGTACTGACCATCGTTATAACAAAACTAGGGTAAGTATTTTATTAACTTTCTCTCTATCCCTGATAACTTAAAACAACAACCTATTATATCTGAACTAATAAACTGATAGCACACTTAAAGCGAGCTACTTCAAATATTTGGTCACATGTTTTTGCCTTTCACACTTCACGCATCTGAGTGGGGACTAACCTCCCCTATTGTAATACAACCACTGACCTCTTACTTAACACACTTACTGGCTCAATCCTTCTCTTTTCATTTACTACTCTTTTCTTACTCAGCCATTGCTCTTCCTCTTGTGCAAGACTTATCATCTTTCCTACTACATTACAAGTGACTACTATTAAGCTTCATACATATCACTTTTAACATCAAACTATAACACTTATTTACATAACCTTTGTACCAACTTGTTTTGAATGAATCAACACATTTCTAACAACTTCTTGGTGATATCATTCAACAACTCTATCGTCTATCATCAATCTTGAAACCAATATGTAATCTGGTCTACACAAGATTTTAGTACAACTGTAACAATTCTTTAAACTAGGCCTAGTTATAGCCTCAATCTGTACTTCTACCTTTTTCTACAATAACATGGTCCACCTGTCTTTCACTGTCCTACTCAAAAAATCAGAAACATTTGTAATTGTTCTCTCTCTGGTGGACACCTACTGGTACGTAAAACCTCTCTCCGTCTCTACTAACCGTAAACTGCCTATACTCGAATCTGTAACCCCCTTGAAGAGAGGTGGTTTGCACTCTGAAATCTTTACACATGTACCCCTACAACGGGTCAATTTTAGCTTTAACTCTTACTGGTGCCTTGAATGTAGCCTATACTGCTGCATCCACGTGCTGCTGTTACATAACTTTCATCCTTTCTGTATCTTGCTCAACCACTTGGTTGATATTATCTAAAACGCTTGCTTATAGAACTTTACTCAACTCTGTTACTACTATCTCTTTTACTGAATCACACTCTCAATCTTGCAAACTCATCTGTAACAATTGTCTCTAAAGGGTCACTCGTAGGTCTACTGGTTTAAAATAAGAATTGCCTCTGAAACCTAGGTATTTCTGGTCTCCTGAATTATACCAGCCTCAGGCTGCTATATCTAACTCGTATCAACTTACGACATACTATAAACTCATGATCAGATATCTTTAACATATACTACCAAACAACTTTCTCTGTTTCTCAAAACAAGGTATGTAATAATATTAATACTACATCTATCTCATATTCAATTCTTGCCTTCTTCACATACTCTGTATAGTCACATATTACCCATCACTTGATTCACAAGGCACTACCATAACAATCTCAAGCTCAACTGCATACCATATGTTCTTTACACACACTGGCCAGGTCACGTATGGTAAAATCAACTACACATGAATAAACATTACTACTCATGCTCAAACTGTAAAACAAATAACAGTTCGTAACTCCTTACTACTGTATGCTCACCAAGGTTATTGCCCCAGGGATAGCTCCACTTTACCTCAAAACCAGGGTTTTAGTCCAGACATCACACTCATGTATGCCCAAATCCCTCAAACCATGGCTCTGATACCAAGTTGTAACACCACTTTTCTTAAATAGCTTTTAAAATTCAATTACTACTGATTAGCATTCTAAAACATCAGAGTTTGCGGAAAACTAGCTACACCACTTTAATACTAACAGTTTTACAAAAAGTAGTGTTAAAAGTACTCTTTTCAAAAGCTGGGAGCTATCCAACTCTGCGGAGCACCGGGGCCTTACCCTTGCTGGAATCTGGTTACCTGCAAGTACAAGATACTAAAACGTAAGCTTTCTCTTAGTGAGCATACTACTGACTAATAACACCTAGCATGAGTATCTCTTCACGGGATGTCTCACCTCCCAGCTATAACCTGCAAAACAGTCAAACTGTTAACTAGTCCCGGGGTATGATCACACCTCGCGCGTAACCAAGCCCCTGACGCATTATCTGTGGGTATACGGATCTCAATATACCCATTTCGCTACTCTGGATACAAAGTATCCGCTTTTATTAGTACAAGGCTTCTCTAAGCTAGGCACTTTCTGTACTCGTGCACATACTCAACACATATCACAATACATATATCATACTGTTGACTTTGTACATAAATGCATACTACTCATATCAAATACTATAACATAGTGCTACTGAACATCTGAACAGCAGCCTTTAACTTTACATATCAAACATACAATTGATATACTAATTACTTAGTGCACAAACATATACTAATCTGATTAAAGGTAAGTACACTCACCTTAGCAGCAGTTAAGAATGACACTCCTATCACAAAAGCTTCAATCCTTTGTTGTCTACAAGCAATAAACAAGTACTTTATTAACTTCTCAACGCTGCTGTAATGATTCTGACTGACTAACCAAAGCTCAGCTAAAACCACCTCCTACGGCCGTAGAGGAATAGCCCTATGCCCGTAGAGGGTATACTAACTTCCTACGGTCGTAGGCTATGTGCACTACGACCGTAGGCTCATTCCTTCGTCCTTAAACGATATCTCATGAAAATACTGTAAAACACCTTCCTACGGCCGCAGAGAACCTTTCGTATGGCAGTAGGAACCTAAATAACCAAAAACCCCAAAACATGTCCCTACGCCCGCAGGGAATAATCCCTACGGCCGCAGGAACAGTTGGTACAACAGACTCGTCTGCTCTGTTCGAAAACAGCAGCCGAATCTCAACTTTTAACACCCAAAACTTGGTTAAACTTAGATTCAAACATAACAATGAGTTCTATAGCATTTCTACTAACTTTCATACATAAAACAAGACACTAACAACACAAGAACACACTAAAATCTAGCTACAACCATGGATTCCAATCTTGAATCCCTTTCTTGACCTACAAACTTAAAAAAACCATTAAGAACACATACCTGTTGCTAAACTTCACTTTAGGAACAAATTCAACTATTAAACTTCTGATTTCTTGCTCAAAAATCACATCATCAGATTGTGGTAGTGTGTGTGTCGTATGGTGTAAGTGTTTGGGAAGGGTTTTGACTACAAAAAGTCAAAACAACTCTCAAATATATCTTAACTTTCAAAAGTGGCACAAATAACCCCTGGACTTACAACTTTCATCAATTGGCAATTTCAATCCCTCAACTTTAGTAAGTACATAATACACCTAGCACCAAAAAAGGCAACTTGCTAAACATCTATAACACTTAACACGTTAATTGGTACAAACTCATATATAGGAACTTACGAACTTTAGGGCATTACATTGACCCTGGGGATTTGTCATTCTTTCAATGTTACTTGAGTGTGTCTGCTCAGGCATAGTAACAGGTTCTCCCATGGCTCTAGAGAGTGTGGGCTGAGTAGACACCACACCCTGATAAGGCTGTAGGGTTGATATGAGCCTTGAGGTTGACACCTTAAAAGTAGGCGTCTCCCCTCAACTCCTGCCTGGGGAGGGATCAATGTGATCTCAGCTCCAGTGATGCCTATAGGAGTGACACCACCTTTGGCAGTTTTACGGGTATAGGTTTGGATTTTCTCCCTAGTAGCAGTGGGTACACTAGGGGTGGCTTCAGAGTGGAGTTGAATGGAAGGTGGAGGAGATGGGTTAGACTGGGTTGGGTTTACCACAGTCTTATCTCCAAATGATGATGGAGAAAAGTGAGAAGAAGTTGAGAGAGGAGGAGTGGTACCTTGCCTTGGTCGTGTAACGAATGCAGACTCTGAAGAAAACTTAGAACCAGAGGGAAAGGAAGGCTCAGCTTGAGCAGGTTGCTCAGCTCGATGACCTGATTCAGCTCCAGATGCTCCCCCTTGATCCGACTCCTCAGCTTCTCTGTTAGAAGAAGCTCCCTCAGCTATCTATCGCATTGGATCACTCAGACCTTCCTGCTCTGGGAAGATGTCATTGTTGAACATCTTTGAGCTGAGTGCAGGGGCAGGGAACACAACCTGTCCAGCTTCATAAAGCTGTTCTCCCAACTCAGCTTCCACTACCAAGGATAAGTACCTTATGAATGATACATGGAGATCCCTTGGTGTCTTCATCACTTGGGCTTTGAGCTCGTTGAAGATGAGCAGTGCATAGTCTAGATTTCTGGCATGGTACATGTTGTAGAGCAGCTGTATCTCGAACTCATTCACCTGATCCAGGCCTCCAATCTTAGTGCCAATTGAACGAATCACAGTGGACACCATGAAGCCCCATCCAGTGGGAAAAGTGGCCTTCTTTATAACACCCTCAGTCTGTGGGTGACCCATGTTGGGTAGGACTGACCTTGCCACTTGTCTTGTGACAGTAGCTTCGAACACATCATTGACAGGAAGTTGAAGAACTTCCCTTAGCCGCTACACAGAAAGGACAACTGTTTTATCCCCATTTAGAACAGTGCCTGTGATCTCTCCCCTGTTCTAGTCGTAAGTACAAGTATACTAGAACTCTATAAGGTGTTGTGGAACAATGTTGTGTGGTGAGCCGGAGAAAGCGAATGCAAGGGGGCATTTACGAATGTAGTCCACCCATGCCACATATCCTCTTCCTTGTTTCCTTGCTGAAATTGCAAGACAGGCCCGTTGATTGTTGATTCTGATCAACGGCGCTCCATTGTTCTTAAACAGAGCACCTCGTACCATTCGATCACTAAGAACTAGAGTGGTTCCGTCCATTGATGAATTACACTGAGTAAATGTTGAATGTGGACTAAGCAAATTAAGATTCGCACTGAGCGTTTTGAAAATCGCACTGAGCAATTTAGGGTTTGAATACGAACGGATGATTGTACGAAGCAAAAGAGGTGTTTGCGAATGGTATTTGAGTGTATGAGAAGTTGAGAAGTTAGAACTTTAGGCGTAAACTTCTCTAAACCGGTTATGGTCGTTATATATACCTTTTTGAGGAGAGATAAAAGTTACCATTGGAATCCCTTTTTATCCGTTATTCCTAACAAATTTACGGCGCAAGGTGATAGTAGTCGAGATGAAACTTATCATCTCCCAACGGTTAAATATGTAAAATAATATTATTGACTTACAATAATATTACTTAAATTGTTTTATTACACCAATACGTAATCAGCTTAAAACTTGTATTGAGACCAACTCAAATACACAACGACTTATGAATTAAGAACACATAGTAATTAAATCATAGGTTGGACACACCAAACTGAGTAAACTAATCACTCAGCTTTAGCTAAGCACTCAGCTTGAGTTGATCACTCAGCTTGAGATTGAAACTTAGCTTGACTGGAGCACACAGCTCAGAATTAATGACACATAGTCAATTTTGTTTTAGACTGACTCAAACTCACATTTTAATTGCACTGAGTAGTTAAAGCATGTTTGGAACTTACCAAACATGTGAACCAATCACACAACTTGAGTTAAGCACATAACTCAGACTCAATGACACTTAATTATTTTTGTTTAAGACTAACTCAAACCTGTGAATTCATTATTCAGCTTGACAAGTTATTCAGTTTATTAAAACTTATTTATAAACTATGCACTCAGCTTTAGACACTTAGTATTTGTCAACCTGAAGCTCAAATTATAGACACTTAGCTTGGGGTTGAGCATACCCAATTCACTTAGCAGATACATAAACCTCTTTTCATCCAGTGATTTTGTAAAGATATCTGTGAAGGGTTTTGAACCTGACCAAACCACCATATGACTCAAACTGGTCAAACCTGGGTTTGATTCTACTGGTTCAATCCTAAAAGCGGAACTGGATTGAACACAACCCTCTAAACCCCAAAAGGGTTAGGATCTGTAAAACTTTAAAAGATCAACATAGTTTCTTAACAAACAATCCATATATAAGGTTATAAGATTATACCTGAACAACAACTTTAAGATTGCTAAAGATAGTCCACCACTACTGCACCTCCGATTGAACTGGCTGCTAGACCGCTCCTGGATCACCAAGCCTTCAAACCGTGAAGACCTCTTGTGTGTATGCCTGCGTCGATCAACACAAGGCCAAAAACCGAGAACACCTTGTGTTCCTCTTGGCTTGCGATCGTCGAGAGAGAGAGAGACCAAGAGAGAGAGTTCGGTCGAGTGAGGGAGAGAGGTGGCTAGGTTTAATCCTTTTGTCTCATATCCTAATCCTTAAGGCTTAATATATATTTATAAGGATTAACTTGGACCTAAGCCCGTTTAATTAAAAAGCCCACTGGTTTTAATTAAACTTTCAATCTCTTCACTTTGACCCCCTGGACTTTACTAGTTAATTAATTAACTATTAATTAACTTAGTCCATTAAATATTAAAACGTAATATTTAATTCTCCTTAAATAATAAATAACTATTTATTATTTATTTCCTTTCTAATAATTAATACAAACTGATTAATTATTTATTTATTTCTTTTCAATAATTAATACTACTGATTAATTATTTTGTCTTTCTCTTTAATAATTAGTCTAACTGATTAATTATTTCCTTCTTCTCTTTAATAATTAATCTATCTGATTAATTATTTCCACACAGACAAAAGGTGAAATCCAATTGTTCTGAATTGGGTGTGTAGTAGTGTGACCCTTTAGTCTCTTATAACATTGGATACAACATGCCTATTAATTATCTCTGAACATAATCTAACAGACTCCCACTTGTGCAAGATAAGTAATAGTTACTGCACATTGTTAGCCTAAGGAGGTCCCTAGCCAGACACTTAGGATGACCAGGTTATAAGAACTCTTATACCCCAAAGCGACTTGTGATAAAACTTCATAAGCAACCTGCTTAGAAGTGACATGTTATAAACTAACTGTTTATAAACTAAACTATCATAAACTCCCTGTTCATGAATAGGTATGTTTTTTATATATACAAACTTGCATATATATATATAGGTTTGTCCCTTGCAGCGCGATATTTCAATTTTGAGCATGAGCATGGAAAAAGTCAACTCAGAGACTCAAGAATTTGTTCATGACATACTTGATCTTGAAAACTGCGTGATAAACGACAAAGAACAGATCAGTTCGTTTGGGCACGGCCGTGCACTTACCAGTTTCTCTAATCAGTCAAGGGGCCCGGAAATATCTCTCCTAAAAAAGAGGTGCAATTACCATCTTGCATATTTGCATTTGGCAACACGACTCCCACTGAATCTAGACACGCCCCTTATGACAACCCTGTTACGGCGTGACGTTAGAACGCGCTAAGAAGACAACAGTTACCGCATCCCAAACCAAATACCTCAGGCTTGAGGATAATTTATGTGATAAATACTTTTGACACGAATCCACGAAGTATTTTTCACGGTGGGTCAATCCAATATTCGTAACCCTAACGAATATCCGTAAATTTTGGTCCGCAAAAACGTTCGCAGCTATATTCGATATACTTTCGAATCTACCCCAAAATTGCGATGACTTTATAGCCCTATCATAGTTCCCACCACGATAAGTAGTCACGGATGATGTTTTGAATAAACCTAGTTTATTCTTGGATAAACCAAAACATACAAAATTGTGAAGAACAATGAAACTAATTTCTACACCCTTCCATATTCCACCCTGAAATAAAGATGCATAATTTCTACCATTTTACTGACTCGATTCACAGTGTTTATCTGAATTACTCATTATTTTACATTTGTAACTTATCACGGATTACAAAGAAAATAATATGATCATAAACCTTAAAATGCAAGACTAGTACTATGAAGTACTCTTTCTTGGTTTTGCTAGAAATCGTTTTTGCAACCTAATAACAAATCTAGACTTACTTATTTTATAAAATTCCTTAAACTTGGAGAAAACTGGAAATAACTCCAAAGTTTCTGATTTTACAAAATAACCTCCCTGTAATTAAAAACTTTAATTACATTTGTAGATAAATTAAATCTTACTAGATTTATCCATTTGAAATGATAAAACTTTCTTACACCTACTTGTAAGAACCTTGAAATTAGATTCCCTGTGTATGCCAACACTAATCTAATATCACTACTAAGAATGTTATAGAACATCCTATTTTATCATTTCTAGCGTTAACCAACCAATATTATTAAGCTGACTCACTGAACATTTTAAAACGTATATAATTTCTATTTAAGTCATAACTTGACTCAAAAAACTTGCAATGATATCTTTATTGAATAACTCTCAATAAGTCATGCATTTCTTGGATTAGTTCTTTCTCAAGAACTTACTGTTTTAGATAACTTCTAAAAGCATCCAATAATTATATACTTTAAAAGTTCAAACTTGTATTTATCACACTGGTCAAAAAATTTATTAACTCTGATAAAAACATTAGTTAGGTGCTCCCACTATCTTTTATGAAAAAGTGCATTCTTTAAAAAACATCTTTTTAGGCCTTAGTCAATCCTTGACTACCATGCCTAAAACTTGTGTTCCAAACACATGTTTTAAAGAACTTAGTTTTTGCAAGAAATTTGTTTTATGAAACCAAGAACTTGGATCTCCCATATATCCATCTTTCCAATTACGGAAAATGGTTTCATTAAACTTACCATGATCACAAGTATGAAACACTCATAATGGTATCTTAAATTTCTTTCCTTAAAACATTTAGTATAAAACTCCCTTGATTATAATAACTATTATAATCACTTTTATACTTTCTTAAACGTTTTATCAAAAACTATTTTACTTAGAAATAATAACTATCATTTCTATTTAGTTCAAGACTTTGAACATTCACTTTTTATAAATAACTTAAACACTTGTTAAATTAGAAAAACTATCTAATTTTATAAACAATACTTGTTTATTTAAGTGTTTGAAAAAGTGGAGCCAACATTTATATAACTACAACAAATCATAGCATAAGATTATTATGAATCAACAATCAAGTCAAGACTTGACTTATTGGTATTCTTTTAGTCCCAACTGGACTAATCCTGATTCATAAAATAAGAACACGTGCACGGATATATAACTAAATAATTAAATTTCCATAAACTCAAAAGTATTCATAAACCAACAATATATAATTGTTCAAATAAACTTTAAGAGTTTAATAAACTAGGAAATGTAAATATTAATAATATCCGCAAGCTGCATGTGTGATCTCCTCATGCTGGGCCGTATCACTTTCCATCCCCTCCTGCAATAAACGATTGCAAGATGTTAGAATACTCGTAAAACTTTACAAGTAGGAAAGTGACAAAGAAGCTGATCACGCAATACCTGAGGAGCCAAACTTGCCTCCTGCCTCGTGACCTTTCGGACAATCTCGTTTCCAATGTCCGGCCTTGCCGCACCTGAAGCACCGATTCTCGGTCCTTGCCTTGTTTGGCTTCGGCTTCTTGCCCTTGTTGTCGTTATTAGCCCTGGGTGCACTCTGGCTGGGCTGGGCCTTGCCCTTTCCCTTTCCGTTGCGCCCCTTCCTCTTCTTACGTCCACCATTTCCCACCATAAGAATGTCCTTAGACTTGGTCCCGATACTCTGCTCAGCAGTCTTGAGCATGGAGTGTAACTCAGCCACGGATTTCTCCATGTTGTTCATGTTGTAGTTGACTATAAAAGGCTTATAGTCATCTGACAACGAGTTGAGTATCGTATCCGTTGCTAGCTGCAACGGTACTGGGTGCCCGAGTCTCTCTAGGTGGTCCATGTAACCTTTCATTTTCATGACATGGTCACTGACCGAGGTTCCCTTAGCCATCTTGCACGAGTTAAATGCCCTAGTGGCATCATAACGCTCCGTGCGTGCTTGTTCCTCGAACATGTCCCTCAGCTGGCAGATCATGTCATATGCAGGAGTTTCCATCATGCTTGATTGCAACTCTGGACTCATAGTTGCAAGCATGAGACAGCTAACATCCAAGGCGTCATTGGAGCGCTTTTGAAAAGCCTCCATGACCCTGCCCTGGCATTGCTGGCAGGGGGATTTCCTAGAGGTTGTTCTAAGACATTCCACTTTCTCTCGTGCCTCAGCAGGATCCGGAGATTTCTTTCCCAAATGAGAAAGTTGGACCCGGTGAGCTTATCCTTCTCAAGGATAGAGCGGAGAGAGAGGTTATTAGTATTGGTAACGTTGGTTGCCATCTACAAATTAAAACCCGGTTTAATTAGTAATTGCAAATAAACTTTCAAACATATATCATTAAACCCATAAACAATATATATTAGACCTAGGACCCATATTTCACATATTTGACGCAAGGTTTAGGCACTTCTTGCCAAGTCATGCTATTTCTGGTAGGTAACACCCTGTACCAATCGTACCTAACTGATACGACTCCTAGAACCTCGTAGAGTACTTAGACCCAGTCTAGTATGTTTAACTCTACTCTAGTGCTTTTTGGGCCGGGACTCCCGATTATCACCAAAATAGATCGCACCACCTAAGACAGCATGAATTCTGGCCAGGACTCCCGATTATCGCAGAATCTTTCATGCCCCATCCCGCAATGGTTTGAACCCGGATGCCCAAGGTTTGGGCACTTCCGACACCCGAGTACCGTTTAACAGCAAGGGTGTACCATTAGGTGGGTAGCACACTGATCTAAGATTTTCTTGGGTTTTAATTAAGTTCAATAAAAAACTTAATTTTCCAGTTTTTGAAAAACCATTTTAAAACTAACTGTTTTAAAAAAATACGATTTATATGTGTACCTGAACTAGGTGCACAAAACGGCTTTTATAAGTTCCAAACTTATAACCTTGACAAAACTTTTAAATTTATAAAAAATTTAATTAATACGACTACCAGACTGAAGTCATATTCTAGTTTGTCATAGAACGTGGTTTTTCACTATTTAATAACAACCTGTTATTAAACTCCTTTTATTTACCATCACACGCATGTATATATATACCATATATATATATATGAAAAGCAGTAAATAAATCACAACCACGCAGATAATAAGAGTAAGCAAAAAAAGCCCTATAGTTTTGCCAACTAATCCTAAGGTCAATCCTAAGGATGAAATGACTTGGATTCGCCTTTCTTGATGTGTTGCTCCCACTAGCCTTGACACCTCCCCGAAGTATCCGTGCAACGCGTATAGAACACCATTTTCTTGATCGCTTTCTTCAAGTCCATTTTGGTTGAGGGAAAAAACTACTACTAATCTATTACAAATACAATATTGAATGGGGTTGTAAGTGGCACGCAGGCCTCCCCTAACTAGTACAAAATTACAATTAAGAAAGGGATTGTAATTGGCACGCAAGCCTTCCCAAAACCAAAATAAAAGAATAAATGAAAAACGAGTCCTAAGTCGGCAAAACTATAGCTACATGAATCACAACCACGAAATTTATATATAAGCACTATATATATAAAAGTCAACCACGCAGTTATAATATAAACAATAAACTGTGCTGTTACGCACACAACCTGATTTGTCTAAACTTTCTCATTTATCCTTTTGATTAATACCTATTAACCAAAAATGAGAATTATGATCTTCTATTTTAACTTGACCAAAAATTAGTTTTTCAACAAAAACATAAAGACTTGATCTCATTCAAAACTTGAATGAAATCCTCACGTCGAGTTTTATTACTAGTTTTCCAAAAACTTAAAACCGACAACCTTGGTCAATTAAATACTATCTTATTTGTTTCTCCATTATATAAACTTTATCCCTTTTAGAATTTATTCAAAACGACTAAACTAGTCATAATAAATAAATATCTAAAAATATATATTTTAACTAAAACTAATTAAAATATATAATACTAGTTTATAATACACCTTATTAATTTTATAATTTAAACTTAATAATCCTTTTGTATTAATCCGGAAAAGCTATTTGGGCCGACATCTCCCATCAACCCGAGAAAACCCACTGGGCCGAGACCCTCTTGGGCCGAGAACCTCCTGGGCCGAAAACCCTTTGGGCCGTGAACCATCTGGGCCGAGAACTACCTTGGGCCGAAGCCCCTTGGGCCGAAGCCCATTTGGCCCTTAGCGCCGCTAACTATCACCATTCAACATGGAGATGATCTCGGTTCCCGTTTTCCGATTAATACATTTTAAATCCTTTTAACCTATTAAAACTAACTGTTTTAATATAATGATTAAAAACTGGATTTAATTCAAAAACCAAAAAACCATTAATTAATAATATTAACAAAAACTTGTTTTTATTAATAATTAATTATCCTAAAACTTGATTTCAACCTTTTTAAACAAAAGTTCAAAAACTGGTTAAAGTCTAGTTTTAGATAAAAAAATTATTCCTTTTTAACCGTTTAAACACAAACCTGGTTTAAACCTAACTTGGTTAAAATCAAACCTTTTATAAACTGGATAAAAACAGAAAACTTGTTTTTATCCCTATGGTTTTCAAAAACTTAAATGGAGAAGAATAATATGAAGAAGATCATATAACTATTAAACAAACCAACAAATTAGATTTAGGTTTAACCGATTAAACAAACTGTTTAATTTAATCTTAAATCAATCTTAATCTTATTTCAATAATCATAATCCTTTTAACCATTCAAACTTACTGTTTGAATTTTCTGATTAATAGGATAAAACTAATAACAAAACAAACTGTTTTGCTACCTTCTTGATTTTAAAAAATACCAAGAACAAATAGAGAATCAAGAATAAAACCTTAATCTAAAATAGATAAAAACTAGAAACTATGGATCATAGAGCCTAGGCTCTGATACCACTGAAGGGTTTTGAACCTGACCAAACCACCATATGACTCAAACTGGTCAAACCTGGGTTTGATTCTACTGGTTCAATCCTAAAAGCGGAACTGAATTGAACACAACCCTCTAAACCCCAAAAGGGTTAGGATCTTTTAAACTTTAAATGATCAACATAGTTTCTTAACAAACAATCCATAGATAAGGTTATAAGATTATACCTGAACAAAAACTTTAGGATTGCTAAAGATAGTCCACCACTACTGCACCTCCGATTGAACTGGCTGCTAGACCGCTCCTGGATCACCAAGCCTTCAAACCGTGAAGACCTCTTGTGTGTATGCCTGCGTCGATCAACACAAGGCCAAAAACCGAGAACACCTTGTGTTCCTCTTGGCTTGCGATCGTCGAGAGAGAGAGAGACCAAGAGAGAGAGTTCGGTCGAGGGAGAGATCGACGAGAGAGAGAGTTCGAGATTGATAAAGTTAGGGAGAGAGGTGGCTAGGTTTAATCCTTTTGTCTCATATCCTAATCCTTAAGGCTTAACATATATTTATAAGGATTAACTTGAACCTAAGCCCGTTTAATTAAAAAGCCCACTAGTTTTAATTAAACTTTCAATCTCTTCACTTTGACCCCCTGGACTTTACTAGTTAATTAATTAACTATTAATTAACTTAGTCCATTAAATATTAAAACTTAATATTTAATTATCCTTAAATAATAAATAACTATTTATTATTTATTTCCTTTCTAATAATTAATACAAACTGATTAATTATTTATTTCTTTCTTTTTTCAATAATTAATACTACTGATTAATTATTTTGTCTTTCTCTTTAATAATTAATCTAACTGATTAATTATTTCCTTCTTCTCTTTAATAATTAATCTATCTGATTAATTATTTCCACACAGACAAAAGGTGAAATCCAACTGTTCTGAATTGGGTGTGTAGTAGTGTGACCCTTTTGTCTCTTATAACATTGGATACAACATGCCTATTAATTATCTCTGCACATAATCTAACAATCTGCCAATTGATCATCAGTGGAGATAAATTTGATGTCAACTTTACCTTTTTCCACTATGTCCCGGATGAAATGATGTCTAATTTCAATGTGCTTGGTTCTTGAGTGGAAGACTGGATTGTAAGTGATGGCTATAGCACTTTGGTTATCACAAAATATAGGAGTTTTCTTGAAACTCATACTAAAGTCTTGAAGCTGATGTTGCATCCATAGAATTTGAGCACAACAGCTTCCTGCTGCAACATACTCAGCTTCAGCAGTTGAAGTAGCCACTGAGTTCTGTTTCTTAGTAGTCCAACTTACTAACTTCTCTCCAAGCATTTGACATCATTTGGTTGTTGATTTTCTATCTAACTTGCACCCACCATAGTAAGCATCTGAAATACCAACTAACTAAAATCCAGAGTCCTTTGGATACCAAAGACCTAGATTTGGTGTACCTTTAAGGTACCTAAAGATCATTTTCACAGCTTGAAGATGTGATTCTTTAGGATCGGACTGACATCTTGCACAAACACATGTAGCAAACATGATATCAGGTCTACTAGATGTCAGATAGAGTAATGAACCAATCATTCCTCTATAGGTAGACTGACATACAGACTTACCATCTGAGTCTTTACTCAGCTTGACAGCTAGTGACATGGGTGTTTTCATGGTTGTACTAGAATCAAAACCATATTTCTTTATAAAATCAAGAACATACTTGCTTTGATTGATGAATATTCCATCAGGCTTTTGTTGAATTTGTAAGCCTAGGAGGTATGTCATCTCACCCATCATACTCATCTTGTATTTTTGTGACATAATTTTGGAGAACCATTCACACAGAGATTCATTTGTAGAACCAAAAATAATGTCATCCACATAGATTTGTACAAGAATCACCTGTGCTTTACTCTTTTTAATAAAAAGTGTCTTATCTATACTACCTCTGGTGAAGTCCATTGATAGCAGATAATTGGACAGTGTATCATACCAAGCTCGTGGAGCTTGTTTAAGACCATACAAAGCCTTTTCTAACTTATAGACATGATGTGGAAACTTTGAACTAACAAAGCCAGGAGGTTGTTTCACATAGACTTCCTCCTGAAGTTTTCCATTTAGGAAAGCACTCTTCACATCCATTTGATAGACTTTGAAATCTTTATATGCTGCATAAGCTAGGAACAGCCTAATGGCTTCAATTCTAGCAACACGAGCAAAGGTCTCATCATAATCGATTCCCTCTTCTTGCTTATACCCTTGTGCTACCAGCCTTGCTTTGTTCCTAACTATCACTCCATCCTTGTCCATTTTGTTTCTATAGACCCACTTAGTGCCTATAATTGTGTGATCTTTGAGGGCTGGGACAAGACTCCAGACTTTGTTTCTCTCAAATTCATTTAATTCCTCTTGCATAGCTTCAATCCAATCCTCATCCTCTAAGGCTTCTTCAGTCTTCTTTGGTTCCATTTGAGATAGAAAACCAAAGTAAGCAGCATAGTTTGTTGTAGCCTTTGATCTTGTCATTACTTGGTTTGATCTTGAGGACATTTCCAATTGAGATAGGACATTTCCAATGATTTGATCTTGAGGATGATCTTTGAGGAATCTAAATGTTGTAGTTGGAGAATCTGGTTCTGGATCTGAGTGATATTGAGAACTCTGATGTGAACTAACATCCTCAGTCTCAATAGCAGCATTGTCAACAAACTGATGATCACTAAGATCTTCAGTCTGAGTGACTTCAGCTCCAAAGGGATTGATGAACTCATCATCCTTCTCAGCTTGAGAGTCCCTTGGAGCTTGTCATGATTTCTTTGATGGACACACATCATCATCACTATCATCTCCCATGACATACATAGGATTTGACATATTGGTTTCCTTAGGCTTTTCAAGCTCACTCAGACTAACCAAATCAGCTTGTCTTTTCTCAGCTTGATCAAAACTGTCTTCATCAAATAAGACATGAATTGATTCTTCTATGGCCTTTCTCCGTGTATTATACACTCTGTAAGACTTGGAGATTGAGGAATAACCAACAAATATTCCAGGATCAGCTTTTGGTTCCAACTTATGGAGCTGATCTCTTTGATTTAGCACATAGCATTTAGAACCAAAGACATGGAAATAACCTATATTGGGCTTTCTAGATTTATACATTTCATATGCTGGTTTGCCATGTCTTTTGACAATGATTGACCTATTTTGGGTATAACAGGCTGTACTGACAGCTTCATCCCAAAAATAGAGTTTCATTCCTTCCTCACATAGCATTGTTCTAGCAGCCTCAATTAAGGTTTTATTTCTCGTTTCAGCAACTCCATTTTGTTGAGGAGTTTTGACTGAGGAGAAATTTTGCAATATTCCTTTTTCTTCACAAAAGCCTTCTAGGTTTGAGTTTCTAAACTCAGTCCCATGATCATTTCTGAGTTGCTTTACAGACTTACCTTTCTACAACTCTTCCTGTTTGATGAAACTTATTATCTCCAGGGCAGCTTCACTTTTGGCTTCTAGGAATATTACCCAGGTGAATCGTGAGAACTCATCTACTATCACCAGTGTGTACTTCTTGCCACTCAGGCTAGGAGTACTTATGGGTCCAAACAGATCCATATGCAACATATGCAATAGGTCTGTTATTGAAAAATTTTGCTTTGATTTGAAGGACCCTTTATGCTGTTTCCATTGTTCACAAGCTGAAAACAATTTGTCCTTGACAAATGTGATCTTTGGTAATCCAGAGACTAACTCTTTATTGGATAGCATATTTATATTTTTGAAATTTAAATGCGATAATCTTTTATGCCACAATCAACTCAGCTTATAAATAGATTGGGAATACAAGCAGGTTTCAGTATAGGGATCAGCAGAATTAAGATCAAGTAGATACATATCTCTTTCTCTTTTAGCTATTAATACAGGCTTACCCTTAGCATTATATATAGTTCCTGCTTTCTTCCTAAAAGTAACAATATTGTCTTCATCACACAACTGGCTGATACTGATCAGATTGTGTTTAAGACCCTTGACATATGCAACCTTCTGGAAAGTCACCTTGCCAGCATGCATCTTCCCATAGCAATTTAGTTCTTCCATAGGAGTTGTCACCAAAAGTTACTTTAGGACCTTCATCTTCCTGGAAATCACTAAGAAGTCCTTTCCACCCAATCATGTGCCTTGAACATCTACTATCCAAGTACCATTTACTTGAACCCTGCACATGATATGAAAACTAAACACATTAGTTTTGTTTGGGAACCCACTTCTTGGTGGGTCCAGATGATGAGCACTTAGCATCCTCATCTTGTGGAACTGACTAATGCTTGAGCAGGTGCTGAGTCCTGTGTTGGCTGATCAGCATGTTCCTGTTCAGGCCTTGAGATTTCAATTTTACAGTCCTTAGCCTCATGACCTCTACTTCTGCACTTGTAGCATCTCCTTTTTCCAATGATTACAGGAGGTAGAGTGTTTAATAATCCTTGTGAGAATTTACTCTCAGTCTTAGGATTATATGTTATGGATAACTTTTCAACTTTCTTTGCAAGTTGATTCACTTGATGTTCACTGACTTTGGACTTACCTTTGTCAGATCTTGGTTTGTTATCCTTCTGTTCAGAGGTTTGACTAACAAACTTCTTTTCGATGACTTTGGACTTACCATTGTCATGCTTTCTGGACCACCCAGATTCAACAGGTTTGGACTTACCATTGTTGATCTCCTTGGACTTACCAAGGTCCACAACTTTGGACTTACCATTGTTGTGATTTGACCTCTGACTTACAGTGGTCTTCCTATTCTTGTAACTTCTCTCTGAGCCAGATAGAGAATGTTGTCTTTTGAAAGGATTTGGGTTAAACCTTTCTATGACTGAAGTTTTTTGAATAGGCTGAGTGCCTAATTTGTCCAGCACAGACTTACCATGCTGTTTGGATGTTAAGCACTCATTTCCATGATCTTTGGCCTTTACAAACATATTGTATTTAAGGTTTTGACCATGTTTCATCTCTGAGGTTGACTTCTGAGACTCAATTAGTTGTCTATCTTCCTCAGAGTTTGTACTTTCTATCTCATCCTCATCAGCTACATAGGCTGCGGATTGATAGTCACCTCCAAGTACAACTTGTACCTATTTAGGAATTTGTTGGTTGATGCACTTCTCAGCAAGCCTTGATGACTTACACCAAGATTCAGTGACCTTTTGAAGTTGGTTAGCTTTAACTTTGGCTTCCTGATGTTCTTTACTTAGAAGTTTATTAATGTGTCTTTCACATTCAAGATCACACTGTGCTTTCTTACCAACATCAATGAGAGATTGATTTTCCTTAATCTCATTCTTCAGTTAAGCTATCTCAGCTTTGAGGTCATTTTGAGACTTAAGGCTGTCTTGAAATCATTTAGCAAATAATCAAACGCAAGACCCTTTTCTTCATCGGTGTAAGAGTTGAAATTACTAACCTTGCATGGAGGAAGGATACCAGTCACTAAGTTTGCTGTTTTCTTCAGCTTCTTTCAAGTCAGCTTCAAAAGTTGACTCTAGGGATGGCAAAAACACCCGAACCCGTTGGGGAAATCCGAAACCCGAACTAAACGGGGCGGGGCGGGGCAGGCATTATCGGGGATCGGGGCGGGGAACGGGGCATTAACGGGGATTTTTTCGGGTATCGGGGCAGTGACTGGGGATGTCTTGCCCCGCCCCGATCCGCCCCGATTATATATTATATTTATAATTTTATATATTATATTTATATTTATATATATATTTATATTATTTAATGTGTATTAGTGTATGTAGAGGGTGCAAATTAGGGTTTTTATAAATCACTTTAGTTCTTTACCCTTGGCATGTAAGCATTTTGTATTTATATTTATTTTTATATTATTTAAAATGTATTTTTTTTTTAAATTTCGGGGCAAAAATGGGGATCGGGGCGGGGATCGGGGCAAGCTGTAGCCCCAATGGGGCACCCCGATAAGCTCCCCGACGGGGAACGGGGCGGGGACGGGGCAGAATTTCCTTATCGGGTTCGGGGACGGGGATTGCCCGCCCCGCCCCGAACCCGCCCCATTGCCATTCCTAGTTGACTCGGATAAACCATCATCAACTTCATCAATTTCAAAATCTTCATCTTCTTAAGCCATTAGACATATATCATCATCATCTGAGGTAGATGATTATGTATCCCAGGTTTCAGAGTAGAGTCCTTTGTCTTCTGGCTTTGCTTTCTTGAGCTGAGTATATTTCTTTTTTATACTTGTCAGCTCTATAAGCATTCTTATCAGCTACTGAAGCTGATTCTTCCTTCTTCACTCTGCACTCAATAGCAATGTGTCCCTTCCTCTGACAATTAAAGCACACAACTTTCTTGGGATAAAAAAAACTCTTTCCTTTACCCCTGTCAGATCTTCCTCTTCCCCTTTAAGCTCTTCTCAAACGTCTGACTAGCATAGCCATTTGCTCAGTGATAGTCTGAACATCATCAGCATCACTTGAGTCTGAGTCTGAAAGATCAACTTGAGAATCTGACTCAGTCTCAGATTCAACAACTAAGGATTTTGAATTCTTCTTCTTTTTCCGTGCAACTAATGCAACATCAGTTTTATCAATAGAATCCTTTAGTTGTTGTTGAGAAGTTCTCTTGTGCTATGTGATCTGTTCATGATTGAGCAAGAACCCATATATGGACTGTAGGTTATACATGTGTAATGTTCCTCTACTACTTAGTGCTATAGTTACTTTATTGAACTTTTCTGGTATCACATCCAGAAATTTTAGCACAAGTTCAGCTTCATCTTGGGTCATCAATGTCGGGTTGCTCTCAGGCTAGCTCTAAGGAGGAAGGTCAAACCTTATCTCATTTCCCTCGTCTGGCTAAGGTCTCCACCACAACAAGGTGGTGTGGCCGCTCACGTGACAATGGCGTAGTGTTGAGGTCCCCCACTCACTCCATTGCCCACTCCAAGCTCTCTAAGTTGTGATGATTACCACATAAAGGAAGTATCTGTGATGTAAATAGTAGGGTACGAAGCAAAGTGAGGTGGTGATGGGGTCATGCAGCAAACCTCACTAAATGTCTTTGCTCTTAATTTTTCTTTCTTTTTTCTTTTTAATGATTTAGTCGATATGTGTGTCTTGAAATTTTAGTTTTTATTTAACTTTCATGAAAAAGTATGTTTGTGTACATGACAAACAATTTGTTATTTTACTTTTTTTTATTACTTCTAATAATCAATCATGTAATATAAAATTAGAAAGTAAGTTATATATGATGGAAAAGATATTTTCATTCATAAATGCATACGACAAAATATTTATTAACCATACAATTAATGATCGAAAAGCATGTAAAATAAATTGAACCAGACCGGTAAAACTGAAGCTTGAAGATTTTACACTCAACCATGCCTTTATTTGGTGTGTGTGTGTGTGTGTGTTTTTTAGGCAAGGTGCTTAACAAGATTTTCTATGAAACGAGACACGAGTGGAAGGCATCATCCCTTCAAAATGTTTTATGAAAGGCTTGAAACTTTGTATTTTGATTTACAAAAGAGATACATACGAAACGAAAACAAAAGGAGAGCAAAAATAAGAGGGTGAAGAACAAACATACTCATAGCACAAATCCTCTTTTCAAGGAGAGGTAAACTCCTAAAATAGGGAGAATTAGTATAGAAGAAAGGATTTCATACTGGTATAACTTTCATATCTAGTACAATTTATGTATATAGGAAATCTCAGTAAGTATTGGAATATTAAAAATAAGAATTAATAAATAATTCATGAGCTCCTTCCACGTGTTGTGACCTCCTAAAAAAAATCACATGATGTAATCTCTAAGGTGTGAAGGGAGTTTGTTAGGCCTGCCACTAGAGGTTCCTATTGTGGAAGTAGCTATTCTTGTGGTTGTACGATCCCTCTGTCCTTCAAAACTGACCTTGTACTCAAGGTCAAAGTTGGGAAATCTTCTTTTGAACTCGTGCAATATCTCTCAAGTAGCTTCCTCTTGAAGAAGGTTGATCCATTTAACTTTCGGTAACGGTGGTTTGTTGGTGATGTTGACGGATAAGATGTCTTCTTGAACAAGAGCAGTGGGTAAGACCGGAGGTAAAGGTTCTAAATTGGAAGGAGGATTTCCCGAATAAGCTTTTAAGAGGGAAACATTTGGACAACTTTTGGGATGATCTATATTAAAGGAGGTAAAACTTATAAAAACCGGATGTACCGCTACTGAACTCGGTAATTCAAGACAATATGCCACATTACCAATTTTTTCCAAAACGCGATAGGGCCCAAATTACCGTTTGGACAACTTTTGGGATGATCTGTAAGCTACTAATTACTGCCTACATGGCCGGAGTTTGACATGGACATATTCTCCCACTTTGAAGGACTTATCCACATGATGCTTTTTTCCTTGCTGTACCATCCGATTTTGAGCACGAGCCAAATTGCTTTTTTAATGTGTGCAATAATTAGGTGTGATGGGCGAGGGTTGAATCCAACTCCAAGTTCTATGATTGCCTTCAATATAGTAAGGGATTGTCGGGGGTTTCCTTCAATAAATGGCTCCAAAAGGTGTCATCTTTGTTGTAGACTGCCAAGCCGTATTGTATGACCATTTGGCCCACCGTAAATAACGAGACCAAATTTTGGGTTTATCAACTACAAAATAACTCACGTAATCTTCATTGAGAACTTCTATTTATCCATTTGTTTGTGGGTGGTATGCACTACTCATTGATAATGTAGTATTATTATGTTTAAACAGCTCTAACCAGAATTTACTAACAAACAACGGATCACGATCACTAACGATTGATCTAGGAAAGTCATGTAAGCGAATGAACTTACAAGTAAATGTTGCTGCTAACTTTTGAGCATTCGAATTAGGTGTAAGGGCAATGAAATGAGCAGCCTTTGTTAACCTATCTATGATTACCTATAGAGAAGTTTTTCCAGCCGATGAGGGTAGCCTCGTGATGAAATCCATCACAAATTCGTCCCTCACGTATTTTGGAATGGGAAGTAGTTGGAACAAACTTGTTGGTCCCTTTGTGAGAAGGTCAACAAGAAAGTAATGTGTAGAAGGGGGGTTGAATACACTTTCTGCGGAAAAATTGAACAAATCCATAAAAAGTGTTAACACACATCAAACCACACAATCGAATGCTTTGCTTTTCATTAATAAGAAGATGATTACAAACTCTATCAAGTAAGCAACACTTGATATGTAAACACCTAATGTAAATCAAATCTCTCAATCTCTCAAACTTTGCTATCTATAATCAACTTATGATTATAGATACCATACGACTCTTTAAACATGATTTAATCAAAGATTGAATACTTACCAATTTCACAACAAATGTGAATATTCGAACACACGAATAGCTTGGCAATCTGTGAGTTTCTTGATCACGTTGAACTGACAATCAGTGAATCAAGACTCGTAACACATACGATCAATGTTGAGGTGAAACTGAGTTATGGCTCTGTAACTCTTGTAGTCGTAGTCGTACCTCAAAACTTACCAGGAGATAAGTATTTATAATCTTGTTCCTACGGATCCTAACAAACTAGAACTAATCCTAATTTGCTAACTAACTAACAGATAACCCGGAATCTTGAATCTTGAATATTCAATCTTGATTCTGGAATCTTCTTATCCTTGCCGTAGATATAGAGAGATAAAAGTTTAAAACATATTTAAATTCTCTTAAACTGACTTCTTTAGCTGAACTGAGTTACTCAGCTTGAAACTCATCAAGCTGAGTTCTTCGAGAACAAACCCGAAAACAAACATGAAGTAACATGTATAATAATTAACTCATCCTTAGAATTCCTAAGAGTTAGCTAGAACTTATTTAGCAACTCTGTTGAGCTGACTCTGTATATACACTGAGTTACTCAGCTTGAAACTCATCAAGGTGAAAACTCAACCTATATCTTAGGTGACATACACAGCTTATCAAACACATTGATAATCTTACTAAAATATAGTCTAAGCTGATCAAACATATGCTCAGTCTGAAACACTATGAGTGTTCAGTCTAATCAAGCCTCATAATTTTGTTTAAGTTATATTTAGAACACATCTTACAAACTTAACTTTGTCTCATTAAATCTTAACTGATGAGATCATTTTCCCAATAAACTCCCCCTATTTGATGATGAAAAAACCATCAAGCAGTTCTTAAGTTTGTTTAACAGAATTATGTACTAAATCTCAAACTTATTAAGATTTTATTTTTGAACTTATCAAATATTAATTGAACTTATCAATTTTAATTGAACTTATCAATTATAAGTGGAACAAACCAACTTTAAGTTGAACAAACCAACCAAACACATTAATGAATAAGAATTAATCAATTATTCATTCAAGCTAAACTTATCAGACTCATATTTATGAACATATCATAACACAGTTGAACATATCAAACCAATACTTGTATTTATTGAACATATCAAAATTCAAAAGTTTTGATCACTCAGATCATGAATATTTAGTGCTAACAAAAATTAGAACTAATCTAATATATACAATAGAACTAATCTATTCAGGATGCAGCTCTTCAAACTCTTTCATTTCTTCATCTGTATATGATCAGGTCTCGGGCCAGTGTAGTCAGCTTCAGCTTGAGCTAAAGGTTTTCTCTCTTTTCCTTTTCTTGGTCCTTTGCCTCATTCTCTTTTCTTTTTCTCATCTCTTCAAGTGAAATGCCTAACTCATTGGCTTCCTCTTGTTCGAGCATTTCAATCATAAGCCTAGTGGCTTTTTCTTCTTCCGTTTCTTCCTCAGTCTCAGGAACATGTCAGCTTCAGATTCATATTCTATCACTTTTTGCTTCTTAGCTGCAGGTTCCTCTTTTTCTAGCTCCAGCTCCCCCACAAACTGAGGTTGCCTCTCTGCTCCTTTTGCTAGTGTCAGTAAAGCTTCAGCTTGAACTAACTCAGCGTCAGCCTCAGCTAGATCCTTCTCCCCCTTTTTGTCATCATCAACAGGGGTCGAAGCCTGTTGTTAGAGTGCAGCAACTCTTGCTAGTGCTCTTTTAATACCTCTATGTCCCCCTATGTTTGAAGAGTGATTTTCTGACAAGATTTAGTGGCGAGGGTCTGGTACTTCTGGAACAAACAACTTGGTTTGGTAATACAACAGATCATCACGATAGCTGTAGAGTGAATTGGGTTGATCAACTCTTTTGAGCAACTCTTGTGCGTGTATGTTGTAGGACCAAAAAATTTAAAAGTTGGTCCATAAGGGAGAAGACGGGTTTGAATATGTTGGTGAGGGTAAATATCGGTTGGTGAGAAAGAGCATCTGCCACCTGGTTTTAGGAACCTGGTTGGTAAACAATTTCAGTATAGTAATAACTTTGTTAACCACATTTGCAGCTCCGGTGTTTGGATGGTTGAGTCATCAAAGACTTAAGACTGTAGTGATCCGTTATAATAATAAATCGTCTTCCTAACACATAATGGCACCATTTATAAACTGCAGCCGTAATCGTGAACATCACTCTAGCGTACATTGAAGAAGCTTGCAGATGTGATGAAAATTTCTTACTAAAAAAGCGATAGGGTGACTTTCTTGGCTTAGCACAACACCTATGGCTCTTGCCGATGCATCGGCCTCTATTGTAATTTGCTTCATGAAATCTATTGTAGAACAGGGCAGCAGTCATCACTGATTGTAACACTTTAAATGCTACTATCTGGTCATCCCTCCAATCGAACTTGGTTTTTTTAAGCAATTCCGTCAATGGGGCTGTTATAGATGCATAGTTACATACAAACTTTCTATAGTAACTAGGTAATCCCAAAAATCCTCTCACCTTTCTAATATTCGTAGGCAGTGGCCATATAGCCTCGATTTGAGAAATTATGTGCCCAAAAACGTAATCGAGGCAAGGCTAAAGGAACACTTGGATTCCTTCAAAAGAATTGATTTTTCTGTAAAAGTGATAGGACATAAGAAATATTTTTTAAATGATCCTCAAAAGTCCTACTGTATATAAGTGTGTCATCAAAAAACATAGCTACAAATTTGCGCAATATAGAACGAAAAAGAGTATTCATATATAGTTGCTTGAAACATTGATGGGGCGTTAGAAAGACCTAATGGCATAAAATGACCATGGGTTATTTTAAATGTTGTTTTTGAAATCGAATTTGGATTGAGGTGTATTTGAAAGTACCCCTGCGTCAAGTCCAATTTTGAAAAATATTTAGCACCATTGAGTTCATCTAACAATTCATCTATAGTTGGAATAGGTAACCTGTCCTTGACTGTGATTGCGTTTAATGCGTGGTAATCTACACAAAATCGCCAGGTTCCCTCCTTTTTCTTTACTAATAGTACCGTTGACGAAAATGGACTTGTGCTTGGTTGAATAACCCCATCATGGAGCATTTCCTAGATGAATCTGATTTCTGTTTGCTGGAATTGAGGGTAAGGATAGGGCTTGACATTGACGCGCGATGAATTTGAAAGCAGATAAATATGATGGTCGTGTAAACTGTGAGGAGGGGGCAGAAGGTGTATAAAAAATGGTAGGGAATGCGATAGAATGGAGATGATTCTAGGATGAGTAGAGACCGATTTGGGTGTGGAATTGGGAAAATTGAATGTGAGGGAATGCAATGCTATAATGGAACCATAAGCAAGAGTTTGTTGTAAGATGGATAGAGAGATGGTAGTAATTTGGGTGTTTTGATTGCAAGAGATGGAGACCAATTTACCGTTATGTTTAAAAGACATCAAAAAGGTCTATGGTTGGTTAGAACACGTCTAGGGAAGTAAGCGAAGAGTTTCCGAGCACTAGGTCACATCTATGTACCGGTGGGATATTGATATCACCCACAAAATTCAAGTTCTGAATGGAGAACAATAAGGAATGAATAGTTCCTTGAGTTTGACAATTTTGACCGTCCCTAACTCGCCATGAATTTGGTAGGTTCGTATGCTTGAAGACATAAAGATTTTAGACATTTGGGGTGAATGAAATTGTGGATACTGCCACTATCGATGAGGGTTGTGAGAGGTTTACCATGTATATAGGTTATGCATCTCAAGGTGGACGGTTGAGATGAACCAGCAAATGAGGATAGTGTCATGGGGAGAAGAGAAGAAGATGACTCTATTGTGATAACAGATCGATGAGAGGATTAGGGTAGTGTTGGATGGATTCTGAATGGAATTGGAACAATGAATCATTGGGTTGTGAAGAAGGATCATAATAAAAAAAACTAGAGATAGGATCTGGGCCTAACACTTGTGAACATGCCAAAATCTATCATCACATTTAAAGCAGAGGCCCTTTTCACGCCTTTGTTGGACTTCCAGAGGAGTAAGCTTACAAAAATTAGGTGGATTAGGGTGCAATGGATTAGTGCTCTCTGGTGAGTATTACGGAACGATGGTTGAGCGATGCGTGGAGACGAAATGATGGTAGTATGTGGACTGGAATTGGTGTTGGTAGAAGTAGATGAGGGATTGGAATTCCCGGTTACGGGTAAGGGATTCTTTGAATGGATTTATCTTCAATTAATTGTTCTAGTCCCATGGCTTCAGGGACCAAATTGGGTTTAATAATTTGTAGCTCACGAAGGATTTCTGGTTTAGATTTGAAAGAAAACAATTTAGTAAATGTCGAGGAGATAAACCAAATACCCGATTAGAGAGAGCTTCAAATTCCGCTTGATAAACCAAAACTGAGGAATGTTTGTAGAGTTTGAATGGTGTTGCTTCGTGATTGATATACAATGATGGGCCAAATCAGAGTTCGATTTCCCTACAGAATTCCTTCATGTTGTTAGCTGTTGATTTTGAAACAGCAGTTGAACCAACTTAAGGCATCTCCCAGAAAAAAGAACGAAGCTAATTGAATCTAATGATTTTCAGGTATGTTTTGTAAGTTGAAGTATCTGTCGGTCTGTAATACCCAATCTTTGAGATTTGAACCATCGAAATTGGATATTTCTTGTATGGTATTTCAATCAGTACAATCAAGAACTAGTTGAGAGAATATGATAAAACACCTTTAAGTGTGTGTTTCTATATTAATCACAATGGCAAAGGTTACATGTAGTATAGCCTTACAATACTATTTATACCTACATGCTAACATAGAATCTATTACATAATTAGACTAGATCTAAATCACTATTTTTAGATTTAACAATCTCCCCCTTGATTTGATCTAGTCTATATTTTGTTCACTAAGAATTTTTTGCCATCTTCGAAGAGTAGCTCTTTCTCGCATCTTGGCTTCAATCAGCTTCATAACTTCTGTCATGCTAACTCTCACAGACTGGTCAAATTCATCCTTGACATTAATACTATGCTCTCTGATCTTTATCAACCATACTCTGAGTGAACCGTCTGAATAAGCATTAAGCTCGTTGGTCCTCAAAAAGAACTTTTCCTTCTTGCTGTTAAACAGAATAATGCCATCATCTTTTTCTCCAGTCTCATCATCTTTCCATATAGTCTGATACAATTCAAGTTCCTCTATTCTTGGATGAGTGGTGTTCAGCTTCAGAACATTTATCTTTGCTTTGTCAGCCTCTGCACCCAGATGAAGATCTGTTCTTTCAGCAAATCTAATTCTCTGTTTCATGAAATCTAACAACATCTTGTAGCCTGCATGATTAGCACGAGAGCTGTTTTTCTGTGATTCAAGTACTGCCATATACTCCACATCTTCTAGACTTAAGTGCTTTAGATCCACTTGACTGAACCAATAAGTCTTCTGGTCTATTCTTTGAACATTGAAGTAAACCCATATCACATGAAGAACTTTTCCAAATGAGCATTTACCTTTTGATACCGGATGCTTTGAAGCTACTTGTTCTCTTGGTAACCCATGCCAGTTCATTATCAGTCTTCTACCTGCTTCAGTAACATCAGTGACTCCCAGCAAATTGATTGGTAATTCTTCTTCTAACTGATCAGCATAAATCTCTGGGATCTTTTCTTCCAAGAAAGCAACAGCTATATCCAGATACCTCCAGTTTTGGTTCCTTTTGTTTAGATCCTATGTTGTAAGAACAACTCTCTTTCTCATGTCTCTTAATCCTGCTGTTGAAATATGATCAGGATTATAACCCGGAGGAATTTTCCATTCAGAACCCCTTTTCAACTTTCTAAGTCTTTTCTGCTTTTCTCTTTCCCTCAAAACATCTCTTGGTGTCTTTCTGAATTTGCCTGGAGACGGAGGAAACATATCATCCACTTCTCTGTTGATTCGGAGCACATTTACAATATTAAGTTTCTCTGGAGTTGGCACTTCTTCAACCTCAGGATTTTCAACCCTTGGTGTTGTCACAGTTCTGGTTTCTTTGATCTTGCTTATTTGTTGCGGAAGAGTTAATTATTTTTCAGGTTCTTTAACAGTTTCTGTTGGTCCCTTGTATGAGAGAGTAACAAGCAACAGTGTGTAGAAGGGGGGGTTGAATACACTTTCTGCGGAAATTGAACAAATCAAAGAAAAGTGTCACACACAGTAAATCAAACCACAATCAATCAAATGCTTTTATTAATCAGAAGATGATTACAATGCTTTGAATAAGAAGATGATTACAATGACTATCAAGTAAGTAACTCTTGATATATAATAACCTAATATAAATCTCTCAATTCTCTCAAACTTAGATATCTATAATTAACATATAATTATAGACACCGACGACTCTCTAAACAGGATTTTCACAGATTGAATCAACACATGATTACTTACCAATAACACAACTGATGTGATTAATTCGAACACACGAACTTCTTTGGCAATCTGTGATTAAATCTTGATACTGAATCAAGACTCGTAACACATACGATGAGGTGAGGTTTGGCTCTGCAACACTTAGTTGTTATTGGATCAAAGTCGTACTGAGTCATAACTCTAAACTTATCAGGAGATAAGTATTTATAATCCTGTTGCTACGGTTCCTAACAAACTAGACTTAGCCTAATTCGCTAACTAACTTTCGGATAAACCGGAATCTTGAATCTTGAATCTTCTTATCTTGAGTCTTCAATCTTCAATCTTGATTCTGGAGTCTTCTTATCCGTACCGTAGATATAGAGATATAAAGATGAATTTAGAACATATTTAAATTATCTTTAAACTGACTTCTTCACTCGGACTGAGTTACTCAGCTTGAAACTCATCAAGCTGAGTTCTTCGAGAACAAACCCGAATTCAAACATGAACTAACATGTATAATTATTAACTCATCCTTAGAAGTCCAAAGAGTTAAATAAAACATATTTGTTAACTCTGTCGAGCTGACTCTGCTTCTGAGCTAAGTCACTCAGCTTGAAACACATCAAGCTGAATACTCGATATATACCTTATGTGACATACACAGATTATCAAACACATTAATAATTTAACTAAGGTATAATATAAACTGGTCGAACATATGCTCAGTTTACATTCAGCTTATACTCAGTCTGAATCACTCTAAGTGTTCAGCCTGACTAAGCTTCATAATTCTGTTTAAGTTATATGTAGAACTCATCTTACAAACTTAACTTTGTCTCATCAAATTCAAACTGATGAGATCATTTTCCCAACAAACTCCCCCTATTTGATGATGACAAAACCATCAAACAGTTCTTAAGTTTGTTTAACAGAATTATGGTTTAAATCTTAAACTTATTAAGATTTTATTATTTGAACTGATCAAATATTTATTGAACATATCAATATTAATTGAAATTATCAATTTAAATTGGAACATACCAATTTTTAGTTGAACATACCAACTAATTATGTTAATGAATAAGAACTTATCATTTATTCATTAAGCTGAACTTATCAGGCTTATAGCTATGAACATATTATAATACAGTTGAACATATCAAACTTTATATTTGTATTAATAGAACTGATCATAATACAAAAGTTGTTGATCACTTAGATCATGCACACATAGTGCTTACAAAAATATTAGAACTAATCTAATATTTACAACAGTAGAACTAATCTATTGAATGAATTCAGGATGTAAAAGCTCCCAGTTAATAATTTCTTTAGTTACTTCATATAGTAACTTTTCAGCTTCTTCATATCCTCTGAATTCTTTGTGATGAACTTTAATCATTTTATTCAGCTTGTATTTCAAAAGCTGATTTGATTCATTGTTTCCACAACAAGTTCTTATATGGGCAGCATCCTTAGCTTTCAGATAGCATACTTCATTAAATTTGATGAAGCTAGGTTTGCCTTCCTGATCCTTGAACATAAATCCCTGAATAGGTGCATTAATGAATGTATTTTCTGTGAATTCCACACCTTCAGGTATATCAAATAGTTTTTCCTATTGTGGTCCAGGAACTGGAACATATCTCAGCTCTTCAGCCCTTTTGATCAACTTTGAGACTTCAGTAAAGATTTCTTGCTTTATTTGGCTTCGTTTGAATTTATTAAGCATCATCAGAATTCTGTTCCACTCTAGGTAGCCCATCCTGTGAACGTATCTCAGGTTCATCCCCATGGTTGATCCATTTTCAAATTCAAAGTTGAGGATGACAGCTCCATTGACTCTGCTCAAGGTCATGCCTTTGATATCTTCACTGATGTTTCTTCTGAAATAGCATTCTTGTATTTCAGCATCTGAATATGGGATAGGATCAGGTCTTGGACCATTATAGTCAGCTTCAGCTTCAGCTAAAGCTCTCTTTAACTTTTCTTTTTCTTGATCCATTTGCTATTTTTCTTTTCTCTTCTTTAATTCAGCTACAGAGATATTGAGCTCATTTGCTTCTTCTTGTTCTAGCATTTCGATCAATTCTCTCGTAGCCTTTTCTTCTTCAGTTTCCTGCTCAGTTTCAGAACCCTCGTCAGCTTCAGACTCAGATTCTGAAATCTTTTGTTTCTTTGATGCAGGTTCATCTTCCCTATCTTCCCTGTTTACTCCCAGCTCCCCCTCAGCCTGAGCTTGCCTCTCTGCTCCTTTGGCTAGAACTAGAAGAGCTTCAGCTTCAGCTCGAACTAGCTCAGCTTCAGTATCAGCTTGAACCTTCTCCCCCTTTTTGTCATCATCAATAGGGTTTGAAGTCCTTTGTTGTTGGAGTACAGCAACTGCATAGGCAATCTCTTGAACATCCTTTGTCAGCTTCTCAATCCTTTGATAGACTTGGCGTTTGTGCTTCTTCTGCTTGAGATGGAACAAACCAAACTGAGCAGCAACATATTCTTTCAACTGTTGGATGCCGGAGGAGGCAGTATTAGTGTGAGGAGAGTCTTTGGGTGCATCATCCAAAGGTTGGTGTATACCTTCAAACTCATTTGCACCAGAGTCTTGACCCTGTGATTCATCCTGGCTTGAGGATGAAACATTGACAGGCCGTGCACTAGAGTGTGAGAAATGAATAGAACGAATAGGGCTCCAAATGTGAAGTGAATGGGTTGGTGGTTGGCTTTTGGGTAAAGAGGGGGGTGATTGACCCTGGGGATTGGTCATATGTTCAATGTAACCTGAATGTGTCTGTTCAGGCACAGAAGTAGGCTCTCCCATGGCACGAGCAAGTGTGGGCTGAGTAGACACCACACCCGGTTTAGGCTGTTGGGTTTGAATGAGCCGTGAGGTTGACACCTTGAGAGTAGGCGTCTCCCCCTCAACTCCTGCCGGAGGGATCAATGTGATCTCAACTCCAGTGATGCCTTTAGAAGTAGCACCACCTTTGGCAGTTTTTCGTTGGTAGGTTTGGATATTCTCCCTAGCAACAGTGGGCATACTAGGGGTGGCTTCAGATTGGAATTGTAGATGGAATGAAGGTGGAGGAGACGGGTTAGACTGAGTTGGTTCTACTGCAGTCTTATCTCCAAAAGTGGATGGAGAAAAGTGGGAAGAAAGAGAAAGTGGAGAGGTTTTACCTGAAGCAGCTTCTGTATGAGCTGGTTCAGCTTGAGCAGAGAGCTCAGCCTGAACCTCGGTGTCAGCATGAGAAGCTCCCCCTTGATTCGATCCCTCATCTCCACTTGCAGATGAAACTCCCTCAGCTACCAAGAGCATTGGACCACTTAGACCCTCTTGCTCTGGGAAGATGTCATTGTTAAACATCTTTGGACTGAGAGTTGGAACAGGGAACACATCCCATCCAGCTTCATATAAATCCCCTAACTCAGCTTCAAGCACCAAGGACAAATACCTTATGAATGGTACATGGAGGTCCCTGGTGGTCTTCATTACTTGGACTTTGAGCTCGTTGAATATGAGCTGTGCATAATCGATACGCCTATCAAAGAACATGTTGTATAACAGCTGCATTTCGAACTCGTTAACTTGGTCCAAGCCTCCAACCTTGGTCCCCAGTGAACGTACCACTGTGGAAACCATGAAGCCCCAGCTGGTTGGGAAAGTGGCCTTCTTAATCACCCCTTCAGTTTGAGGGTGACCTATTTAAGGTAGAACTGACCTCGCCACTTGTCTAGTCACGGTTGGCTCGAACACATTTTGAACAGGGAGTTGAAGAACATCCCTTAGCCGTTGAACCGTGAGGGCCACTTTTCTATCGCCATTACGAACAGTGCCGGTTATCTCGCCTCTGTTCTGATTGAAGGTGCATGTAAACCAGAACTCCAACAGGTGCTGTGAAACGATGTGAACAGGCGCTCCAATGAAAGCAAATGCCAAAGGGAATTTCCTAATATAAGCAACCTATGCTTCATATCCTCTCCCCTGTTTCCTCGCAGGGATATCAAGACATGCACGCTGATTGGTGATTTTGATCAGCGGCAATCCGTTGTTTTTCAACGCAGCACCACGAACCATTCGATCACTGAGAATGAGAGTGGTTCCTTCCATCGATGTAATTGCAGATTACACTAAGTAACTACTTTACTTGCACTGAGCAATGAGCGTCGCACTGAGCGAGTTAGGGTTTCAAAATCGATGGAACTGAGAATCGCACGTAGCAAATTTGTTGAAAGGTATATAGGCAGATGAGATGTGTAGAGATGAGAAGTTGAAGCGTAAACCTCTAAAATGCTGTTAAGGTCGTTATATATACCTTTTCGAGGAGAGAGAAAAATTACCGTTGGAATCCCTTTTTAATCCGTTACGCCGAAAAATTACGGTTTGACGTAACAGTTAGAGGGTAGAAACACATCATTCTCCAACGGATACAAGTGTAAAATAATAATATTAACAAATAATAAGATTACAAACACTTTGTAAATATATCAATACATAATTGATATACGATACGAATTGAAACTGATTCAAATGCGTATGGACAGAAAAATTAATAACACATAGTAATTAATTCATAGATTGGACACACCAAGCTGAGTAAACATATTACTCAGTCTAAGTCAAGCACTCAGCTTGATTCAAGCACTCAGCTTGAGTGGAGCACTCAGCTTGAGATTGATACTCAGCTTGAGTAGAGCACACAGCTCAGGCTCAATGACACTTAGTCATTTATATTTAAGACTGACTTAAACATGTAATTTTAGCCACACTAAGTAGGTAAAATATGTTTGGAACTGACCAAATGTGTGAACACATTATTCAGTTTGATATATAGATCAGTTTATCAAAACTTATTTATAAACTGTGCACCCAGCTTAAGACACTTAGTCTCTGTCAAACTGAGAACTCAAATTTTAGACACTTAGCTAGGGGTTGAGCCTACCCAATTTACTTAGCAGATACATAAACCTCTTTTCATCAAGGGGCTTAGTAAAGATATCTGCTAATTGGTCATCAGTGGAGATAAATTTAATGTCAACTTTACCTTTTTCCACGATGTCCCTTATGAAGTGATGTCTAATTTCAATATGCTTGGTTCTTGAATGAAATACTGGATTGTAAGTAATGACTATTGCACTTTGGTTATCACAGAAGATAGGAGTTTTCTTGAAACTCATCCCAAAGTCCTGAAGCTGATGCTGCATCTACAAGATTTGAGCACAACAGCTCCCTGCTGCAACATACTCAGCTTCAGCAGTTGAAGTAGCCACTGAGTTCTGTTTCTTACTTGTCCAGCTTACTAATTTACCTCCAAGCAATTGACATCCTCCAGTGGTTTATTTTCTATCTAACTTGCACCCAGCATAGTCAGCATCAGAAAAACCAACTAACTCAAATCCAGAGTCCTTTGGATACCAAAGTCCTAGATTTGGTGTACCTTTTAGGTACCGAAAGATCCTTTTCACAGCTTGAAGATGTGATTCTTTAGGATCAGCCTGATATCTTGCACAAACACATGTAGCAAACATGATATCAGGTCTACTAGCTGTCAAATAGAGTAATAAACCTATCATTCCTCTATAGGTAGGCTGACACACAGACTTACCATCTGAGTCTTTACTCAGCTTGACAGCTGGTGACATGGGTGTTTTCATGGTTGAACTTGAATCAAAACCATATTTCTTTATCAAATCCAAAACATATTTGCTTTGATTGATGAAAATTCCATCAGGCTTTTGTTGAATTTGTAGGCCTAGGAAATATGTCATCTCACCCATCATACTCAACTTGTACTTTTGTGACATTATTTTGGAGAACCACTCACACAGAGATTCATTGGTTGAACCAAAAATAATATCATCCACATAGATTTGTACAAGAATCATCTGTCCTTTGCTCTTTTTAATAAAGAGTGTCTTATCTATACTACCTCTGGTGAAATCCATGGATAGTAAATAAGTGGACAGTGTATCATACCAAGCTCTTGGAGCTTGTTTAAGACCATACAAAGCCTTGTCCAACTTATAGACATGATGTGGAAACTTTGAACTTACAAATCCAGGAGGTTGTTTCACATATACTTCCTCCTGAAGTTTTCCAGTTAGGAAAGCACTCTTCACATCTATTTGATAGACTTTGAAGTCTTTATATGCTGCATAAGCCAGGAACAGCCTTATAGCTTCAATTCTAGCAACAGGGGCAAAGGTCTCATCATAATCGATTCCTTCCTCTTGCTTATACCCTTGTGCTACAAGCCTGGCTTTGTTCATAACTATCACTCCATCCTTGTCCATTTTATTTCTATAGACCCACTTAGTGCCTATAATTGAATGATCTTTGGGGGTAGGGACAAGGGTCCAGAATTTATTCCTCTCAAACTCATTTAATTGCTCTTGCATAGCATCAATCCAATCCTCATCTACTAAGGCTTCCTCAGTCTTCTTTGGTTCCATCTGAGACAGAAAACCAAAGTGAGCAGCATAGTTAGCTGTAGCCTTAGATCTGGTCATGACTTTCTCTTGGACATTTCCAATGATTTGATCTTGAGGATGATCTTTAAGGAATTTAAATGTGGTAGTTGGAGAGTCAGGTTCTGAATCTGAGTGATGTTGAGAACCTTAAGGTGAACTTATCTCCTCAGTCTCAACAGCAGCATTGTCAACAAACTGATTATCACTGAGATTCTCAGTCTGAGTGACATCAGCTCCAAAAGGATTGACGAACTCATCATCTTTCTCAGCTTGAGAAACCTTTAAAGCTTGTGATGATTTCATTGATGAACACACATTATCATCACTATCATCTCCTATGACATACATAAGATTTGACATGTTGATTTCCCTTGGCCTTTCAAGCTCACTCAGACTAACGGAGTCAGCTTGACTTTTCTCAGCTTGATCAATACTGTCTTCATCAAATGAAACATGAATTGATTCTTCAATGGCCTTTCTCCTAGAGTTATATACTCTGTATGATTTGGAGATTGAGGAATAACCAACAAATATTCCAGGATCAGCTTTGGGTTCCAACTTATGGAGCTGATCTATTTGATTCAGCACATAGCATTTTGAACCAAAGATATGGAAATAACCTATATTGGGCTTTCTAGACTTATACATTTCATATGAAGTCTTTCCATGTCTTTTGACAATGATTGACCTATTCTGAGTATAGCAGGCTGTACTAACAGCTTCATCACAGAAATAGAGTTTCAATCCTGCCTCACATAGCATTGTCCTTGCAGCCTCAATTAAGGTTCTATTTCTCCTTTCAGCAACTCAATTTTGTTGTGGAGTTCTGAGAAATTTTGTAATATTCCTTTTTATTCACAGAAGCTTTCAAGGGTTGAGTTCCTGAACTCAGTCCCATGATCACTTCTGAGTTGCTTTACAGACAAACCTTTTTGCAACTCTTCCCTTTTGATGAAACTTGTTATCTCCAGGGTAGCCTCACTTTTGGCTTTTAGGAATATTACCCAGGTGAATCGTGAGAACTCGTCTACTATCACCAGAGTGTACTTCTTTCCACTTAGGCTTGGAGTACTTATGGGTCCAAACAGATCCATATGCAACATATGTAATGGGTCTGTTATTGAAAAATTTTGCTTTGATTTAAAGGACCCTTTATGGTGTTTCCCTTGTTCACAAGCTGAACACAAATTGTCTTTGACAAATGTGATTGTTGGTAATCCAGAGACTAACTCTTTATTGGATAGCATATTTATATTTTTAAAGTTCAAATGAGACAAACGTTTATGCCATAACCAACTCAGCTTAGGAATAGAATGGGAATACAAGCAGGTTTCATTATTGGGATCAGCAGAATTAAGATCAAGTAGATACACATCTCTTTCTCTTTTAGCTATTAATACAGGCTTTACCTTAGCATTGTAAATTGTTCCTGCTTTCTTCCTAAAAGTAACAACATTGTCCTCATCACACAATTGACTGATACTAATCAGGTTGTGTTTGAGGCCTTTGACATATGCAACTCTCTGGAAAGTGACTTTACCAGCTTGCATCTTCCCATAGCCTTTGGTCCTTCCATGGGAGTTATCACCAAATGTTACTTTCGGACCTTCATCTTCCTGGAAATCACTGAGAAGTCCTTTCCATCCGGTCATGTGCCTTGAACATCCACTATCCAAGTACCATTTACTTGAACCCTACACATGATATAAAAACTAAACACATTAGTTTTGCTTGGGAACCCACTTCTTGGTGGGTTCAGATGAGGAGCACTTAGCAGCTTCATCTTGTTGAACTGACTGCTCAGCTTGAGCAGGAACTGAATCCTGTGTAGGCTGATCAGTTTGTTCTTGCTCAGACCTTGAGATTTCAGCATCACAGTCCTTAACCTCATGACCTCTACTTCTGCATTTGTAGCATCTCCTTCTTCCAATGATGACAGGAGGTAGAGTGTCTAACAATCCTTGTGAGAATTTACTTTTAGTTTTAGGATTGTATGTGGTGGATAACTTCTCAACTTTCTCTGCAAGTTGATTCACCTGGTGATCACTGACTTTGGACTTACCTTTGTCAGGTCTCTGTTTGTTATCCTGAGAAGATTGACTAACAACCTTCTTCTGCATGACTTTGGACTTACCTTTGTCATGCTTACTGGACTCACCAGTTTCAACAGGTTTGGACTTACCACTGTTGATCTTCTTGGACTTACCAAGATCAACAACTTTGGACATACCATTGTTGTGATTTGACCTCTGAATTACAGTGGTCTTCCTGTTCTTATAACTTCTCTCCGAGCCAGATAGAGAATTTTGTCTTTTGAAAGGATTTGGATTAAGTCTTTCTATGACTGAGGTTCTTTGAACAGGCTGAGTGCCTAATCTGTCCAACACAGACTTACCATGTTGTTTGGATGTTGAGCACTCATTACCATGATCTTTGGACTTCACAAACATATTGAATTTTAGGTTTGGATCATGTCTTTTCTCTGAGGCTGACTTCTGAGACTTAATCAGTTGTCTATCTTCCTCAGAATATGTACTTGCTATCTCATCATCAGCTACATAAGCTGCTGTTTGATAGTCACCTCCAAGTACAACCTTCACCTGTTTAGGTATCTGTTGGTTTATGCATTGTTCAGCAAGCTTTGATGACTTACACCAAGTCTCAGTGATCTTTTGAAGTTGATCAGCTTTGTCTTTTGCTTCCTGAAGCTCTTTACTAAGAAGTTTATTAATGTGCCTCTGACATTCAAGGTCACACTGTGCTTTCTTACCAACATCAATGAGAGATTTATTTTCCTTAATCTCGTCTTTAAGTTTAGCTATTTCAGCTTTGAGGTCAGTCTGAGACTTAAGGCTGGTCTTGAAATCATTCAACAAATAATCAAAAGCAAGACCTTTCTCCTCATCTGTATAAGAGTAGAAATTACTGACCTTGTACATGGAAGCAGGATCCCAACCACTTAGTTTGCTGTTTTCCTCAGCTTCCTTCATGTCAGCTTCAAAGATTGATTCGGAATGACCATAATCAACCTCATCCAATTCTAGCTCTTCATCTTGTTGAGCCATTAGACATACATTATCATCTGAGGTGGATGATTCTGTATCCCAGGTTTCAGCATATAAACCTTTTCCACTGGGTTTGTCTTCAGGCTTTGATTTCTTGAGCTGAGTGTACTTATTTTTGTACTTATCAGCTCTATAAGCATTCTTATCAACAACAGATGTTGATTCTACCTTCTTAGATCTGCACTCAGCAGCTATATGTCCCTTTTTCTGACAGTTGAAGCACATAATATTCTTGGGATCAAAGGAACTCTTCCCTTTGCTCCTGTCAGATCTTCCTCTTCCCCTTTGAGCTTTTCTCAAACGTCTGGCTAACATGGCCATTTGCTCAGTGATGGTCTGAACATCATCAGTATCACTTGAGTCTGAGTGGTCAGCTTGAGATTCTGACTCAGTCTCAGATTCAACAACCATAGCTTTTGAACCTTTCTTCTTCTTCTGTGCAACTAATGCAACTTCTGTTTTGTCCAAAGATTCTTTTAGTTGTTGTTGAGAAGCTCTTTTGTGTTCTATGATCTGTTCATGATTCAGCAAGAACCCATAGATGGACTGTAGGTTATACATGTGTAATGTTCCTCCAGCCCTTAGTGCAGTGGTTACTTCATTGAACCTTTCTGGTAACACATCTAGAAATTTCAGCAAGAGCTCAGCTTCATCTCTCTTTACACCCACACTAAGTAGGTCATTTATCAAGCAGTGAAACCTTTTGAACAAATCTGCCAAGGTTTCATTCTTCTTTGAAAAGAAGTTTTCATACGATCTATTCAAGTGATTCTTCTTTTGCTGCTTGACCAGATCTGTGCCCTCATAAGTGACACTCAGCGTATCCCATATATCCTTGGCGGTTTGACACCCAGTCACAGTACGCAGGATTTCATTAGTTAGGGAATTCGCTAGAACACTCTTTGCCTTGTCATCTAGATTGAAGAGTTTCCGGTCTTCTTCAGTCTAGGATGCAGTAGGCTTTCTTGTTTCCTTTTCAGTTTTGCCAGGAGACGTATCACTGACAGTAGAAGGAATTTTGGGAATGATTGGTCCTTTTGTGATGACTTCCGACATACGGTTGTCAATGGACTTTAGGAAGAGCATGGTTCTGAACTTCCACATAGGATAGTCAGATCCATCAAATACGGGACATTTCAATCTTTCTCAGAATCTTGAACTATTAAATTGATGAAATCGTTCAGCCTACTCTGATACCAGTTGTTGGTCCCTTGTATAAGAGAGTAACAACAAGCAACAGTGTGTAGAAGGGGGGGTTGAATACACTTTCTGCGGAAATTGAACAAATCAAAGAAAAGTGTCACACACAGTAAATCAAACCACAATCAATCAAATGCTTTTATTAATCAGAAGATGATTACAATGCTTTGAATAAGAAGATGATTACAATGACTATCAAGTAAGCAACTCTTGATATATAATCACCTAATATAAATCTCTCAATTCTCTCAAACTTAGATATCTATAATTAACATATAATTATAGACACCGACGACTCTCTAAACAGGATTTTCACAGATTGAATCAACACATGATTACTTACCAATATCACAACTGATGTGATTAATTCAAACACACGAACTTCTTTGGCAATCTGTGATTAAATCTTGATACTGAATCAAGACTCGTAACACATACGATGAGGTGAGGTTTGGCTCTGCAACACTTAGTTGTTATTGGATCAAAGTCGTACTGAGTCGTACCTCTAAACTTATCAGGAGATAAGTATTTATAATCCTGTTGCTATGGTTCCTAACAAACTAGACTTAGCCTAATTCGCTAACTAACTTTTGGATAAACCGGAATCTTGAATATTGAATCTTCTTATCTTGAGTCTTCAATCTTCAATCTTGATTCTGGAGTCTTCTTATCCGTGCCGTAGATATAGAGAGATAAAGATGAATTTAGAACATATTTAAATTATCTTTAAACTGACTTCTTCACTCGGACTGAGTTACTCAGCTTGAAACTCATCAAGCTGAGTTCTTCAAGAACAAACCCGAATTCAAACATGAACTAACATGTATAATTATTAACTCATCCTTAGAAGTCCAAAGAGTTAAATAAAACATATTTGTTAACTCTGTCGAGCTGACTCTGCTTCTGAGCTGAGTCACTCAGCTTGAAACACATCAAGTTGAATACTCGATATATACCTTATGTGACATACACAGATTATCAAACACATTAATAATTTAACTAAGGTATAATATAAACTGGTCGAACATATGCTTAGTTTACATTCAGCTTATACTCAGTCTGAATCACTGTAAGTGTTCAGCCTGACTAAGCTTCATAATTCTGTTTAAGTTATATGTAGAACTCATCTTACAAACTTACCTTTGTCTCATCAAATTCAAACTGATGAGATCATTTTCCCAACAATTTCACCAGCTTCTGCTACAAATGACCCATAAACATCAAAGTCTGAACCCGTACTAGTAAGAAAGTCAAATGTATCATCAACCAGTTTATCTGTATCCTCTTCTTCTTCATCAATCAATGCCATTTTTCTTTTTCCTTTTCCTCTACCTCTGCCTCTCTTTGATGTTGGTGTTTGCTTGGTTTGAGAAGACGAAGCAAGTAACTTTGAGATAATAGATGTCACAGGCACAGTTGCAGTACGTTTCTCCCCCTCATGACGGTCTTGATCTTTGTCACGATCGTCATGTTTTCATTTAGTTCCATGTGCTTGAGTCTGACAAGTTTCCAGAGAGGCCTTTATAGCAGCATTAAGGTCAGCCTCCTCCTCAGTAACAGTCTCCCCCTGAACAACTGCCTCACCCTTAACATCCTTTATCGGATCAATAGCATCCATCCTTTTGTGAAAAGCAACTCCGAAAGCTACCATGCTATCTCTCATTTCGTTTTTAAAACTCTCAAAGTCTGATTTCTTGAATTCATTTCTGAGCAAATCAACTAGAGTATCATCTTCTTCATTATTGTCTGGTCTATCCATGAGCTTCATATACAACTGAGTTTTCAACTCTTCCACCGACACATCAAGCCCTTGATTAGCCAGCAGCCTGTCTAACTTGCTGTTAATTGAAGCATTTTCTTTCTAAATATCATCAAACCTTGAGTTAGCCGCTACCAACTTTTCATTGACCGCACCAACCTTAGAATTGAAATCCTGATGCATCTTTTCCATTCTAGCATGAACTTCAGATAAAGCAGTATCAAGGTCAGCCTTAGAAACAAATTCTGAGGCAACCTGAGTAACAATTGGAGGTGTAACAAAACCGGGATCACTTAGATTACCCATTTAAACTGCAACAAATGGAGGAACGAATCCTTCAGAAGTTGAGCCACCCACGTTCACAGTTGGATCAATGTTGACTGTGGCGGGATTTCCATCTAATCCTTGAAGGACACTATCAGTAGTGCCTTCTATAAATGTTCTAGTAGGTTCTTTTGAGAGAACACTACTTGATGGTACGAACGTGTCATCTAATTGATAAATGAATGGTTCATCAATGTGCATTTCCAAATGAACATCGGAAGCCTGGGGCGAACTGGCTCTTTTTTCAATACCTACTGTCTCAGAAGGAGACTTCGGTAGATCATGTGCTGTATCCCCATGAGTAAATTAAACAATTTCCTATTGAGAGGAAACTGAGTGGCTAGGTGGGGTGAGTGCATGCTCTGCTGGGATGACAGAGTCTTTTTCAATACCAGGACTGACTGTGTCAGACCTGATAGTGGCCGTGGTTTCCCGGCTTTCTGTGGTTGGAGAACTCTCAGCACTCGTCTGTTATTTTCTCACACTCTAACCTTCTTTTTCTTTTAACTTCTCCACTTCATCGACTGATGACTGAGCAACAGAAACAATGTTTTCATTCAAGCTACATAGGGGATTTCTCAACAACTTGAGTTAAAGCTTCATCAGGAGTTATAATCATTGATTTAACATTCATTTCAACACCCTGATCTGGAGTGCCCTGTGATTGTGATTTTTCAATGAGTTTTCCTATTGGCATATCATCATCCCCATCTCCCTCACTTAAACTCACATCACCAACATTCCCTTCATCACCCCTCTCCGAATTTTCACTCGAATCTCCCCTGTCAGTTTCACCCGAAGAAGACTGACTCCTAGAATCTAAACTCTCAGGATCTACAACTCTTTGAGTAGAATCAGCAGGTTCTTGCCGATTCGAAGAGCAATATTATTCTCCCTCACATATGCCTCAACTACTGGATCATGTACATCCATTAACATTATCAGCCCAACAGGCATAACATAAGCCTTAACATCTGATTCAGTTTCAATTTTGTATACTTTCTACATGATATATATAGTAGGCAGAGGATCATCATCTCTCCTAGATATCTCAGTTGGATATTCAAGCATCATGCTTTGAACTATCATTGAGAGGAATCTCGGATATGGCAGAAATCTCTTTGCCTGAGCAGAGATTTGCTTTTGATGGATAACTTTATGAAGATCCTGAAATATGATGAAAGCATAGTCTATGTGCCAGTGTTTCACCATGGCAACCAGAATATGGAATTCACTAAAGCTCCCGCCATCAACCCCCTTTGAGATGCTAGTCAGACATCTGTTGATTATTGCATAAAGAGTCTGCCAGATTGGAACCAGATTTGACCTCTTAAAGTGTGCATTCTTGGAAAGTTCACCATTAAAGCCCAGATCCTTAACATGATTGAAAATGCTCTTGTTTGTTGGAATTGGATCAAACCTTTTCATGTAATGAAACACAAGAGATGAATAATGCAAAGCTTAACATTGAAATGTGGGGGAAATGCCTTTATATAGCATTTCCCCAACTTTGAGTAATTACATATTACACCCCTCACTTTAATATTTCTAACAATCTCCCCCTAAGTGAGGTGTGTAAACATTCACAACAAATAAATACATTAATCTATTCATAGGCTAATTTGTTGCAAATCCCGAATGCCACTTGCCACTTGCGTATTTGCCTTCTGCTTGCTAGTGTCTTTCTCATCATTTCTATAGCACGGTAGGCTTCCGCATGTTCTTCATCAGTATAGGTTGTCCGGTTATCCCACACCTTCTGATGTATCTTATGATGGAGAATTTTCGAAGTGCCATCTGAATACGCCATGAGTTCATCAAGTCTGATGAAGATCTTTTCGCCTTTTGTATTCTTTGAGACGACCCCTCGATCACCTTTGAAGTTTGGATGCCCATCATAGATAACTGTCAATTCTTCAAGCTTTTCTAGATATGGATGGCTCTGGTTAAGCTTTAAGAGATTGACTTTCAGATAGTTGTTTTCAGCTCCGAGTTGCAGATCATGTTCCTCAAAGTATTCCATTAAATTTCTCATGAATTTCATCAGAGCACCTCTTCCAAACTCTTCTTCAGGCCACTTTCCTCTTTTCTAAGAGAGGGTGTCAAAGAAAAAGCTGATGTCTTCAATACTTACAAATCTTAAGTCTGCTTCGTTGAGGAAGTATGACAGATTGTTTGCTCTTCTGACATGAAAGATGGCATACTTTATTCTGAAGGTTGTATGAGTATAGATATTGATAAGTTCAACTATAGGATACTCTGATTTGATCTCTTCAGGTTTTGTTATGGACTGATAAAGGATGTGTTCATATATTCTTCTCTGTTTGTCGTCCATGTTCCGCAACTCAGGGGAAATAACCTGTATTAGCTCATTGCTGAATATGTCTGGAATTCTTTCTTCAAGATTAGCAGCATTGACAAAATACGGTTTCCATATAGGTTGTTGGGCATCACTTCTTGTGAACATGTTGCCTGCATCAAGTCCTGGATCCCTACGATACACTGGAGGAGCAGGTGGCACAATGAAGCTCCTTGGCAAGGGCCATTAAGACTCTTGTCTTATTTTCTCAGCTGCCTCTCTCTGTTTGTTTCTTTCAAGTACATCGGCAGCTGATTCTTGAAACTGACCAGGAGGAGGAGGGAAAGTTTCATGAACTTCAACATTAATCCCACTGAGAACCCTGGACACGTCGAAGATTGGTTTCTTTTGTTTAGGCTTTCTCCTAGCTTCCCTTGTAGAAATTGCTTCCCTTTCTTTTCTTTCAAGTGCAAGTTCTTTTTCACTAGGAATATCATCAAATTTGTGGACAATTCTAGGAGAATCTGGACGTGCAGCAAACTCGACATATTCATCAATGCCTTTGAATAGTCTTTCCATCTCAGAATCCTCAGTCTTCTCCTCCGGTTGAGCAGAACTACCTTCCCCCACATGCCTTGCAGGTGATGTGTGAATAGACTCATATAAATCTTCCATTTGTTCCTCTGAGTCATTAGACCAGTCAAACATCTCGGCATGGGGCTGCTCGTAAGGTATTTCACCTTCTTCAAGATCACTTGGCCTCGGTTCAGATTGTTGCTGAGGTACATAAAGTACAATTTGTTTTTCAGCATTTTCCTTTTGTTGTCGTTCATAAACTTCATCGGCCATATGTTGTTGTTGTTGACTCCCAGACCCAGCTGAGCTTGTACCTGCAAATAAGTATGAACTGAATTGAGGAACAGGTACAACTGGTACATTTGCAGCCGCAGAGGGAGAAGTCATATATAATCTTCTTCTTTTCTCCCCCTCGGATTGATCATCAGGATCTTGATTATCCCGCCTCCTCTTGCTTCCTTGAGCCTGAGCCTGACAAGTGTGTTCAAGTAGTGTCAGCCGATCTAAAGAAGTATAGAAACCTCTGGTGATCCCATCTATCTTGTTGTTTATGTCTTCATGAAACTCTTGAAAGTCACCCATGGAGATTCCCGATGGACGCTGTTCGTTGCGAAGAGTAGTCAGAAGGTCTTGATCATGAGCTGATTCTGGCTGTTGTTCCAGAAGTTTGACATATAGCAAGCTCTTTAAGGCATCAACTGACATAGATGATGGATCAGGTTGTGGCTGTGGTTCTGGCACTGCAGGTCTAGCATTAAGGAGTGCTTCTATTCTGTTCAATTGTTGAGCTTGGGCCTGGGAAGCTTGTTCAATCCGATCCAACCATTGATTTGTCGTTAGTAGTTGTTGGTGGATTGGTGCCACGACTTTTTGAATGTTATCATGAAGTTCTGCACGTGAAACAAACCCGGAATCACGAATACTTTCGGTTGAAGTACCAGCCACATACGCAGTACTACCTACTGGAGCAGCAGGAATGTTGCCTCCAGCAGGATTTCCTTCCAATCCTCGAATGGCACCTGAAAAAGTACCACCTCTGGAAGTTGAGGAGACTTGTTGAGTCAACAAGCTCAGTGCATCTATGGTAACACGGTGTTGATCAAGATATGCGGAAATCCGCGGTATATCAAATTGTGCACGAAAAGGAGTCGAGGACGAGGGAGGCGGTCCTCTTTGTTCAATAGGTCTAACACCCAATTGGGGTTGACCCAGTGTATGTGCTATAACCCTGTGCAATAAAGACGGTGCCTGTTGAGAGACACTGTAGTGGCTTTGTGGGGCAGAAACTTGAACGGGTGGGATCACCGCGACTTCTTCAATATGAGCCCCAGCAGTGCTAGGCCCCATAGTAGATGTGGCTTCCCGGCTTTCTGGGTTTGGGGAACCCTCACCACTCATTTTTTCTTTTCTCACCTCCTCTCTATCACTCGCACTCCTAACAACAAAACTATCTTCATCATCACCGCTACCCGCACCATACCCCGCATATTGATCAGGTTGAATGAGAGAGTCAGGGGTGACAGAACCAGGTTCAACAGATAAGGAATGACTTGGCGAAGTGACTGGAATGTCATGTTCAGGGGCAACTATGGCCCTTTTTGCTGGATTCAAAGGAATGACAAGCCCACCTGCTTGAGAAATTGTAGTATCAGGTTGAGCAGTGGGTGTCACATCTGGTGAGGTTGGTTGTGGGTCGGTTAATTTCATGAAGGAGGGTGTGCTTTCTGCTGGTTGTTCGATTGGGTGCTCAGGAGTGCCCATGGGAGATATAACAGGTTCAAAGGCAAGGGCATCTCCTGGATGAGAAGCAGACTCATCATGAGAAGAACTGGATGACTCAGAAACGTCAAGACCAAGGTCTGTAAGAACAGCTTGGGTGCGGGTGGATTGAGAAAGAGATTGAACGATGGCTTGAATGGTGGCGGGATCATATGCAACCCCTCCCTCTATAATCTCATCACCTTCACCCTCTTCTCCTCCCCTCTCTTCATTTTCTCTCTACTCTTCCCTCTCAGCATCTCCCACAGATGTCTGAGACCTATGTTCTAATTCCTCACCAGGTTCTACACCTCCCTGGGCAGGAATGGCCGGTTCTGGCACAACCATGGGAGGTATTCCTACACTCTCCCTATAACTCTTAACAATATCATTCTGCTCACAAAGATCTAAGAGAGATACAGGGAAGGGTCTTGGAATTGGCATGTTGGCTGGAGCGGCAGGTTTTATATACAAGAAAAGTTTAGGAGTAATAGAAGGTAAACCTGTCCTCCGAGGAATATCAGCATTCCGATCCATCACAAACTGGATGATCATTGGTAGGAAGCGGTGGTACGGCAGCATGTTTGCATCTTTCTTCTTTTGGGAATTCTTCCTTTGCATAGTAGCTTTAATATCTTGGAAGAGAAGAAATGCATAGTCTACATGCATATGGTTGGCTGCAGCGACAAAAATTTTGAGCTGATACTCAGTGGGGAATTCATAACCCGAGTGCTTTGGGGTGAGACACCTTTGAAGCACTGTCATTAATGTATTATACTTTGGGTGCAAGCTGTTGCGTTTGAATTGACCTTTACGTGTGAGCTCACCATCATACCCCATCTCCATTATAGCTGCAAGACATGCATCCTCGTCTGGGATTTTCTCAAAGTCTGTTGTAGGAGGTCTGCTGTCTGCTCTGGGTAGGGAAAAAATTGTTCTAAGGCGACTAAGAGATATATTGACTTGAAATTCGTCGACCTCGGCATGGATTACTTCATAACCCCTCTCATTGATCCGCACATCACATGTTTTCAAAAAATTTTGAACGTATAGTTCAGGTACATGTGTACCTGTTTTGGCTGGGTTATAGGTCAGTAGGTGATTGAGTGGGTGTATTTTGAGAATTTCAGTGACAATTGGGTAAGTAAGGTTTCTCAGTTTTCTTAAGTCAACAAAATGGTTGTTTTCATGAGATTTGGTGTTAAGGAATTCTGCTTGGGGCATAATCTCCTCTGGGTCACGTACAGCTTGAGTCATTCTATCTGTACAGGTAGATAAAACAGTTAAGTTAAGGATAAAGAGATATGCATGACAAAAGTTTGACCCATGTTGACCAATGTTCTAACACCCCAAGTGTTGAACCTTCACTGTGTACAGGATGATTTTTAGTATAAAAAAGTTATTTTGATACTTTATTAGTGTCAATTATATAGTACTGAACAACTTTGTAGTACTGAAGCATAGTCAAAAAATCACCCTAACACCTCTTTTTAGGACAAAAACCAAATTGTTAGTGTATGTTTATACCCCCCAAGAACACGAAGAACACTTTTCTAGATTTTTGAAATATTTTTACATCAAAGTGTTTCCCAAGTGTTCAATATACTCATCGCAAACTTTGTATCATCAAACAAGTTAGTTTCGTGTACCAAAAATCTCTTCAAAGTGTTGAGAGTCTCATTCGCATATGGGTGTTCTAAGGCCAAAAAATACCCTTTTAACTCAAAATCTTCAAAATGTAAACCGTACAAGTTGTTACCTTTGAGATTAGGAGTATTTTGACACTAAAATTGCAAATTTTGGCAGAGTAACGGGATGTTTTTCGAAATCAAGTAACCAACAAAACGAGAGAACACTTAGTCGAATTTTCGAATTTTGAATCGTGTGAAGGACATTTGGTAACTGATGAGTAACTTATGTCAGTGAAAAAAGACACGTGTCAAGCTCTAATTGGCCCTCACAGTCGGTTAAAAACACGGCTGATAGCCAATGCGAATGGTAAAGAAATCCGACTTATAGAGCTTGCGATTAACCCTTTGATGTGTTAATCGCGTGCGATTAACACTTGGTCCTATTAACATGCTAATGAATCGCGTGCGATTAACACTTGGTCTTTCAATCGATGCGATTGACTCTTTGGGGCTTTAATCGCGTGCGATTAACCCTTGTCTCAATCTATGCGATTGACTCTTTGGGGCTTTAATCGCGTGCGGTTAACCCTTGGTCTCAATCTATGCGATTGACTCTTTGGGACTTTAATCGCGTGCGATTAACTCTTTGGTTATCCATGCGATTGATCCAATACTTGAAAAACTCAAGATATCTGAATTTTGAAAATTGAATTTTTCAGATATGGTTGATTTGAATGTTTGTTTGACACACTCCCCTAGACTCTTACATAATTTTTAGGGAATGTGTCATTTTGATACTTCTCCCCCTACACATGTGCAGTATGTGTATGATTTTTCTCCCCCTACACATATGATACATGTGTAGCACCAGAAAGGCACTCCCCCTTGATTGTTACATCATGAAGCTGCACAAAGAACAAACAGTGTAACACCTACTCTAAACAAAAAAGGAAAGAAAGGAAAAATGGAGCAACAGTATGTTATATTTTCAGATTGAGCATGCCTAACTTGGATACCAACTCAGTGAAGCGACTTTCGTCTAATGGTTTGGTAAACAAGTCAGCAAGCTGATTTTCAGTAGGAACATATTGGAGCTCAATAAGACCTTTCTCTACATTATCTTTTATGAAGTGATAACGTATATCACTGTTTGGTTTTAGAGTGGTGTACCGGATTGCAAGAGATAGCTATGGAAGACTGGGAATCGCATAGTAATGGAATGTTGTCATACCTAAGGCCAAAGTCTGATAACTGTGTTCGCATCCAGAGACTTTGTGAACAGCACATTACAGCAGCAACATACTCAGATTCAGCTGTAGAAGTGGATACGCAGTTTTGTTTCTTTGAGGCCCAACAGACTAAACGATCACCCAGGAAGTGTGCACTACCAGAGGTGCTTTTCCGATTTATCTTGCAACCGGCATAGTCAGCATCTGAGTAAGCATGAAGATCCAGATTTGAATCTTTGGGGTACCACAGACCTAGATCCATAGACCCTTTTAGATATCTGAATATCCGCTTAACTGCCAGAAGATGTGACTCTTTAGGATTCGCCTGGAATCTGGCACAGAGACAGGTAGAGAACATGATATCCGGACGACTAGCAGTAAGATACAGTAACGATCCAATCATCCCACGGTAGGTTTTCAGATCTACAGGAGAACCATCAAGATCTGCGGATAGTTGTGCCTTAGCAGCCATGGGTGTGGATATAGGATTACAGTTGAGCATATCATACTTGGTGAGAAGATCTTTGATATACTTAGACTGGCAAATGAAACTGCCATGACTCAACTGTGTTACTTGGAGTCCGAGAAAGAATGACATCTCTCCCATCATACTCATTTGAAACCTGTTTGCCATTGTTTGAGCAAACTCTTCACTGTACTTTGGATTCGTAGATCCAAAGATGATGTCATCCACATATATCTGAACAAGAATTTTGTCCCTACATTTAGTCTTTGTGAATAGAGTGGTATCTATCTTTCCCTTTGAATAACCCTCACCTATCAAGTACTCAGATAAGACATCATACCATGCACGTGGGGCTTGTTTTAAACCGTACAAGGCCTTATCTAGAATATATACATGGTTAGGGTATCTAGAGTTGATAAAACCTTCTGGTTGTGAGACATAGACTTCTTCTTTAAGTACACCGTTGAGAAAAGCTATCTGCACATCCATCTGAAAGACTTGAAAGCTGCGGGAGGCTGCATATGGAAAGAGTCGTATAGCCTCAATTCGAGTAACGGGGGGAAAAGTTTCATCATAGTCAATGCCCTCTTGCTGATTGTAGCCTTTAGCGACCATCCTAGCTTTGTTACGAATAACCACTCCATCCGAATCCCTTTTGTTCTTGTAAACCCATTTAGTTCCTACAACGGATTTGCCATATAGGAGAGGAACTAATCGCCAGACTTTGAGACGATTAAATTGGTGTAATTCTTCCTGCATTGCAATTACCCAATCTGGATCATCTAATGCTTCACAAGTCTTGGTGGGTTCAATGATTCTTAAGAAACCAAAGAATTGGCATTCGTGTGCTGTTGCGGATCTTGTTTGAATGCCAACTGAAGGATCTCCGATGATGTTCTCTTCATAGTGATGTCTGGTCCACTTAATTTCATGTGAAGTGGAAGATGAAGGAATGAGATCTTGTAAGTGTCGTGCTTCTTCTTCATCTTCGGGAGAGAAATGTGGATCTGAATCAAACACAGGAGAACTCTCCGGGTCAGGAATCTGAGAAGTCACAGGGGGACAAGTTACAGAAACAGAAGAAGAATCCTCAGCATAGAGATCAGCAAAAGGATTCGTTTTAGTGACTGTAGGAGCCGTTATAGTAACACTTGTTTGTAAGCCTGTGTTGTCCCTGTTGTCAGTTAAAATAGGAGAGGATTCAGATCTAAAGAAATCAAACATAAAGTCAAGATTAGTATTTGAACTGGATGGATTGTTTGATTCTTGATTTTCAAGCGCCGGTCCTGAACAGGTATGTTCAGAAGCAACTACTGTTGATTTAGGTGGAAAATCTGTAACATTCAATGCATCATCAAATGTTACGTTGATACTTTCAACACTGCTCTTTGTATGTTTGTTAAAAACTCTGTAGGCTTTAGATTCAGTGGAATAACCTAAGAAAATAGCTTCATCAGCTTTAGGAGCAAACTTTCCTAGATTATTCTTGTCATTTAGAACAAAGCACCTATTACCAAAGACATGAAAGTATTTGATATTAGGCACTATGCCATTTGCCAATTCATAGGGAGTTTTATTAAAATGTTTATTAATGAAAGAGCGATTCAGCGTATAGCAGGCAATGTTGATGGCTTCAGCCCAAAAGGAAGGGGGAGCCCAGAGTATGACAACATGGTACGGGCAGCTTCAACCAAGGTTCTGTTTCGTCTTTCGACCAAACCATTCTGTTGTGGAGTGTATGCTGCAGAGAACTGATGGTTGATCCTAACTAGGTCACAAAAGCTTTTCAGAGCATTGTTCTTGAATTCTGTTCCATTGTCTGTACGGATTGAGACAACACTCTGACCATACTTGTTCTGCTGCTGTTTGATGAATGTGATAATTGTTGGAGTAGCTTCATCTTTAGCACGCAGGAATTTGACCCAAGTATACCTGGAATAGTCATCCACCATGACTAGTATATACTTCTTCCCATGCTTGGACTGGATTCTCATAGGACCACAGAGATCCATGTGCAGAAGTTCCAAAGGCTTCGTAGTGCTAAATACTTGTTTAGATTTATGTGAAGCCTTCTTCATCTTTCCTTTTTCACAGTCTGCACACAGATGATCCTTCTTGAACCTTAACTTGGGAATGCCTCTCACCAAGTCACCTGTGACTAGTTTGTTTATATTTTGAAAGTTTAGGTGAGAGAGTTTTATGTGTCATTGCCAAGTAAGATCCATAGATTCTTTGGACATTAGACACACAGAGGTAGGAGAGTCATACTTTTCCAAATCAATGGAATACAGGTTAGATTTTCTTGAACCTGCCAGCAACTCATCTCCATTTTCGGTTAAAACGGAACATTGTTCTTTTTGAACACTACCTCTAGGTCTTTATCACAGAACTTTCCAATGTTGAACAAATTATGACCCAATCCTTCAACATAGGAGACTTTCTTGATCTTGATGTGCTTCTTCTTGATGTCTCCGTACCCCATTGTTGGTGCAACATTGTCGTTCCCAAAACGTACATTCCCGGAGTACTTAGGAACATAATTCTTGAGAAGACTTTTGTTGCCGGTCATATGTTTGGTACAGCGGGAGTCAAGGTGCCACAAGTGAGGCACCTACAAAAAGAGAATATATCACGTTTAGGTCCCCATATATGAATGGGTCCTTGATTGTTAGTCCCTAGAAGTGATTGAGTAGTGATGGTATCTGCTTGTGGTGGTGAAACTTCTACTGATCTATTCTTGAGTACCCATGTGGGTTTAATCTGTTGTCGTGAAGGAATAGATTTGGAAGAAATTGGCTGAGAAGAAAGTTTCTTTACCACTTTTGGTTTGACAGTTGATGAAATCTGAGGTTTTGGATTCGGTAGAGTTGCGGAAGCGTTATGTTTGCGAATCCATGGTTACGAGGAATTCTTAAGAATTCTCTGTGGCCTCGGTGCATCAACTTGCTTTCGCTGAACTGGAGCACAACGATTAGTAGGTTTTGTTACTCGTTGAATGGATGATGGCTTGGGTTTAGAAGATTTGGAAATTTTGGAAGGGGAATTGCGAGAATGCTTTTGAGAATGCAAGTGTTTTTCCTGTGCAATCCAAGCCCTTTTAAATGCTTCATAGCCTTGCCATCTGTAGACTTCCAGTTCTTTGATCGTCAGTAGTCGCCTTGATTTGTGCAAACGTTTGAGTGCATGTGACTGGCGAGTTGTGATCTATTGATTAATGACGATTCCTTTTGAGGTTATAAATGGAACACAAACTTGGTTAGCGTAAAAGTCTGTCCAGTCCTCACATGGTTTAATTCCAATTTGTTTTCGCAATTGATCATATTCACAGTTAAATTCACAATGACCATGGAGGCAACCATCACTAATACAAAACATGGAATAGCAATATTATCTTGCAAACTTGAATGATTACAGACTGAATCAAACATCAAAATTTGTTCACATGATTGACTAAAGTTTGAACATTTCCTATTGGACCTAGGAATGACTCTCTTCCAGTTTGTGCTTATTTTACTCTCCACACTCCCGGGCTTCTTCACATCTGCAGCAGAATGTAAAACGTTAGAATTGAGTCGTGGTCGACTAGCAGCTGCTTTTGAGGATTTAGGTATGTTGATGATTTTACGAGAAATGTGAATAGGAGTGGAAGTGGATGTCTGTTTTGGTGTGAAAATCTGTTTCAGTTTTAATTTTACCACAGAAAAATTATTAACAGATTTTACATTAGGTTTGACATTTTGAGAAGATGAAGATGCATGTTTGGAATCTTCGATTCGTTCATCAACTGCTGATCCATATGGAGAGAAGGTGAATGGAGCAGGTGGTTCCAATGCAGTTTTGACCTCTTTGATTTGTTCAAGCAATTCGAAATTTTCTTTGCACAAGTCGTCAATGATCTTTCCATCAAGATTGAATACTGTTTGGAGACGCTTATGGAGGATGGCATTGTCTTGAACTAGTGAACAGAGTTCAGATGTAGTTTCTGATTGGAAGGCTTTGGTAAGGTCACCTTGAACTAGATGAGTGAAGCAGAACTCCTGTAAGGTTTGAAACCTTTACTGTAATTCCTTGTGGGGAATGTATAGAAATTGAGGTTTTGGCGCTTCAAGGGTGTAAAGTTCATTATCTGTATAAACTGGTGTGTTGACAGCAGAGTTAGATGTTGGGATGAGGTAAGTGAAGTATGAGTCATTGAGATCAGAATAATTGAAGGGAGTTTCAGTTTTCAGATGTAGGGTACGTTTGATATCCTCTTCAAGCGTTCTTCCTCTTGACCAACAAATACCATTCGCTGAGTTAGTCCTTCGCCAAAGAGATTTGAATTGTATAGTTGCTTGGCAGATACTTTACTCAGGACCTTTGGGTTTTCGAAACCAAGTCCATCGAATGTCCATCTTGAAAAAGGTCATTCTTTTTGTTTGTATAAAAAGATGGTTTGTTCACTTTGCCTCCTTTTAATGAGAAGGTCTTCCAATTCTTTTATTTTGAGACAAAGAAGTTGTTGATCAATTTTAAGAATTTCAGAATCCTTTTCTGCACCAACACGTTCAGCTTTAAGATCATGTATGATGTTATTTGTTGTATTGGTTAATTCAAGAAATTCAGATCCTTCACAGCTAGTTGAACTTTTGATTTGTCTATGTTTTTCTCCAACTGTTCAATAGTAGTCTGTGCTTCTTTGTTTTGTGTTTGGATGACCTCTTTTAACACTTGATTTTTCTTTGTCAGTTTAGTCATTTTTAATTCTAGCTTTTTCATGCGGTTTAAGATGGTTTGGATATGTTCAAAGTTAAAACCCATGTCAGAATTAAAAATAGAGGGTACCTTTCCACTGTCAACGATCTCCTCCTCAGCATCGGAGAGATCACCATCATCTTCATTTCTACCACTTGCTTCACCGTTGGCCATGAAGCAGAATTGAGCATGATCTTCACCATCTGGATCGCTCTCAGAGTCTGTGTCCTCTAGGAACTGATCTTCCTCAACCATAAGTGCATTCCTAGCCTGTTTTTGCTTTGACAGGCGGTACTTTTGTCTGTAGTATTCAACATCTTTGACCTTCTTCTGAGGACAGTTCCTGATCATGTGTCCAGATCTCCCACAGTTGTAGCATTTTAGATCACTCTTCTTCTCCTCTTTCCTCTCCTCTCTTGGAAACCTAGGCTTGTCAACAGAAGCAAACCTTTCAGGTCTTCTAGATCCGGAAGTGAACCGTTGTCTGTTGTTAGTTTTGTTGAACCGGTTCTTGAAATTGTTGCTGGCTACTGTGAGTGCTTGAAATGCAGCTTCTACCGAGTTATCATCATCATCATCATGGTCAGATTCACTGAGCATCACATGTTTAAGTTTGGCAGATCTTGATGAAGATTCTCTAGGGGTCCTGTCAGCTACAATTAAAGAAAGAGGGTCAGCAACTGGTTGTTTCGGGTGAGACTGCAAGATTTCGTCTTGATACTGATTGAGGTCTTCGTAGATGTTGTGGAATGTGACAGATGTAAGATCTTTGTTGATCTGTTTGTACAGCTTAGCATAATCCTTCCACTCAGGACCTAATAAATTTAGAAAAACACAATTCAAATCAAGGTCAGTTCTGACAAATTGGTTAGACCTCATCTCATTTTGTAATTTGCAGTATCTGCCATATGTTTCGGATAGAAGCTCATTTTCACGCGCTTTGAAATCATGGTAACTGTTGACCAGTTGAGTGCGTTTGATGTACTCTCCCTGCTCAGTGCCTTGAAGCTGCTTTTTGATTTCATCCCAGATTTCTTTGGCAGTACCCAAGCTGTCTATCTTCATATAGATTTCAGATGAGAGACCTTGTTTCAGGTAGTATTTGGCTAGTCTCTCAGCCTTCTTTGTCTCCTTCTCAGTAGCAGTCAGCTCATCATTAGTCTTTTCCCTTTCATGTCTGAGAATGGGGGGATTGTTGGTTGGGTCAGCTTCAATAGTCTTCGTGAACTTGGTGTTTCCTTTGTGGATGCATTCTATCATCTTATCCCCGAAGAGTTCGTTGTGCTCGAGGAAGTCCATGAACCTTCCTTTCCAGACATTATATTCCCCCCGAAACAAAACAGGAGGTTTTGTGTCAGTGCCAATGGACATCATCTCATTTTTGCTTGACATGATTAGTGATTTCTGAAGGAAATGATCGTTCACTTATAAGATGGTTTGATTGTTCGAAAACTTTTCTTAAAGTAAAGAGTGTGATTCTATTCAAGCTTGATTTTAAAGTGACTTGAAAGATTGACTAAAGAACTAAGTCTTTTGAATTTCAATTTTGAATTAGATCTTACAAAGATTAAATTCAACTTTGAACTAGATAGACTTGAGATAATGTAATTCACCTTTGAATTAAATCTGATTTAAATTAAATTCAATTATGAATTAGATTGTTTGATTAAGTCCAAATGTCTTAGAGTTCTTTAAGTCAAGTCCAAAGAGTCAATCACTTGTCCATGTCTTAGGAATATCACTGTTTGAGATATGTCTTATCGAATGCAAATTGATCCAATAGAGTGCGATTGAGTGAGTAAATTCCTTGAAAACAAATGGGAAAAGTAAGGACTTAGTATTGATTAATAAGGTAACCAATCGAATGCGATTCAAACCTGTTGCATCAAACACTTAGGAAATAAAACAGTTAGTCCTGACAATCAAATGCGATTGTCAATAGAGTGAATGGTCCGAATAGCACATATATGGGTCAAGAGTTAATCGCATGCGAATCAATAAGTTGGAATCAAAAATGTAAATCGCGTGCGAATCAATAAGTTGGAACTTAGAAACCTTTCAATCGCGTGCGATTCCTATGGTATGTTCCGGCTGATAGAGTACCAAGTATGAATCGCGTGCGAATGCCTTTGAGGATCCGGCTGATAGAATATCAATACTAATGCTCTATAAGCCGCATAAACCAATCGCGTGCGATTAGGGATCCGGCTTATAGAGTGTGATATGTCCTTTTCAAATCAGATTGTCATACCCTGAATAGTGTCTAACCACTTGTACTTGATTGGTATGGCGAGTTGCCTTGGCTTACACTTAAACTTGGAAGAATTAATAATTATTTTAAATAAAAAAACAGAACTCTTCTTCTTCAAGTCTGCATTTATGTCTCAAGAACACCATAAATGCATGATTTCCAGAAAATTTAATGCTACAAAATCAAGTATTTAATGAACTTTTGGATTTTTTTTCTTTAAAGACACTACTCGGTTTTGAAATGTGATTCAAGAAAGCCTTATACAACAGTAGTATACTTCAAAAACAGCTCCGAAAAATGATGAAAACAATAGATTTTTATACCTTGAGTGTGTTCGAACTTTCGGAGGTGTTTGAACTAGTAACCTTCTTGAATAATCTTGTTGTTGGAAGCTTTATCAGACCCGAGTGCTTGTTCTTCACTTTGAACTTGGATTTTTTCGAAATCTTCTTTAATGTTTTCGAACAATCAAGAGCCAAAAACAAGTTTGGCTCTGATACCAATTGATGGTCCCGTAAATATTACGGATGAAACAATGCTTGATGTTTAGTATGTGTTTGAGTATGTGTTCGGTTAGAGAGAGAGATAGAGAGAGAGCCGAGAGCTAGAGAGAGTTCACAAACACAAGAGATGAATAATGCAAAGCTTCACATTGAAATGTGGGGGAAATGCCTTCATATAGCATTTCCCCAACTTTGAGTAATTACATATTACACCCCTCACTTTAATATTTCTAACATGTTGGCCTCAAATGGCAGATAGGATGTACTATATAGACATGTGATTGACTAGATATGATGTATTGATGTAACGTGTCATGTCTTGTGATTTATATATATATATATATATAAGATGGAAAGTATCGATATATATATATGTAAGGCTAAATTTGTAAATTTACAAACTCTATTTTCTTTTCCTTCCTTAATTTTCTTTCCTGTTGAGGAATACAAAACTTAAATTAATTTTTTCTATTCTTTTCTTGTTTAAAACTTTTTTTACTTTTCTTTTCTTTCTATTGAAAATTCTGGAACACAATGTAAGAGATGAGCTATTTATACGGGTAGATAATTGATCGTAGCCTTCTGAACAATGACTCGTGTAAATATCTTATTGAAAGGTGTAAGTAACTAGCTCACACACTCCTTCAACGGATAGGAGAGCTTCTTATATACCAATTACATCACACAATCTTTCACATGACGGTGACAGGAGTGACATCATGAAGGGGTCCATCAGACTTAAGGAAACTTTGATATCCAATGTATACTTTAGGTTTAGATATATCGACCTGAAGTTCTTTAGGACACGCTCTACATCATTTGGAATCCTGAAGGCATCTTTAAAGCTACTATTTTGTGGAAAGTACAACTATACATACTGAAATGCAATAAAAGAGAGTAAAGATAGATATTTTAGGAGCTATGGGTTGGTTGAAGTTTTCTTCAAAATCATTGGTGAAAGAATCACGAGGAGCCTTCTTTCTCATTACAATGAGTAGGGCTTTGAAAACATCCCGGATCTTTGGATCCCTAACGGATATGTAAATAGATATAGCCTTTAATTGAGGGAACTCTGCAAATTGAAAATCAGAAACCTTTAAAATCGAACATCTTTATAATCATTGACAAAGTAAAATCCTCTAGGGTTATCAATGGAAGTCCCGACTTTAGCCGTATGGCCTTGAGTATGAGAGAAACTTATATTCCTGCAGATGGGAAGAATTCATTTGCATTTCATTTTCAGTAAACTTCTTTACCTTCTTTTCTTTTGAGATAGGTCAAGGGTCTCTTAAGTATCAACATTTTCTTCTTCATAAAGTAGTTATCATAAAGATAAGCTAATCCTTCTTTAATAGCAATAGACTCATGGGTAACTTAAGTCTAGAGACACACTTCTCGATCTCTTCCCAATCAAGAACGCTATACTTCAATAGTTGAATAATAGTCACACATTTATACTTCATGGTTTTGTTTCTCTATATTTCAACCATCACAGTTTTTCCCTTTTTGTATGGTCGTGCTGAATTAATTGGTTAGGTTCGGTACGAATGTGTTTGCTCTTTCCCCATGCCATTTCCATTTTGTTTCGCTTCAAATGAGATATTTCTTCTTCCAACTTATTTTTCTCATACTCTTTTAAGAGTATGAAACTATAGAGATTTTTGTAAAATCTCTTTAAGGCACTCAGCTTGGTTTGCTTCCTCGGTTATTATATCATTCTTCATTATTTCTGATAAATCTTCATTTTTGTCTTTTTGTTCAAGAATGAAGGCTTGCTCTCTAGCACTTATGAGCTCCTCAAGAGAAACGCAAAATCTTGTAGCTTCCTCTTCCATAGTTTAAGGCTCAAATTTCTGAGGAGTTTCGGATGGAGGAGTTTTCTTAAGAACTGCACCGGTTATTTCTAAGTTCTTAGCACCCGTAAGAACTTCAGGTCTTAGGGATAGATTCATCCAACTCATCCATGGTCATATTTGTTGTCGCGATGGCATATTTGACTTGTTTATTAATTAGGGAGAATATTCATAATAAATCGGTAAAATAATCTTTTTTACATTACCTAGACTAGAGAGTTCATGTGTTGTTCACTATCTTAGTATATATATGTTGGCAACACTTAAATCACATGTAAAGTTAGTATTTAATGATCTCGAAGTTAGTCACTTATTTGGTTTCCATATTCTAGGGTAACTCTTTAGTTATTGGAAAGTTAAGCAAAACCCAAATTCATTTTTAAGATTATCTATTAAAGAGTTATTTATGTTAGATTATCATTTGTATTAAATCTTGATGTGTTTTGTGTAAATAGTTTAAGTGTTAACTTGGAATTAATAGAATGTTAGGTAACTTAATGTGTAATATGCCATGGTATATAAATCTTATACCATATGACACAATGTAACTTTGTCAACGTCTATTCAATGAGATTCATGTATATGTGTGTATTCATGTTTTCTGGTATGTTCATCATACCCGATCTTGTTCATATATTGTAACTGTAAAAACTAAATTGTAAAATCAAAGTACCAATTATTTTTACAGAGGGTTAAGTTATATATATATATATATATATATATATATATATATATATATATATATATATATATATATATATATATATATATATATAAACATATATAAACTTTTGTGTAAATAAATGTAGAAAAAGTGAAAGTAGAAGAAGTACACACAGTAGTGTGTTGAATGTAATCTCTCACTCAACAAATGAAGGAGGTACAAGTATATATACAGAAGGAAGCAGGGAAGCTACAGCTAAGAGCTAACAAACTACTAACAAACTAATTAACTAACTTAACTAATTAGACCATGTAAGCTATATGACTTGGCATGTTGTGAGATGTTTAGCTCTTTGAATATATTGAGATGACAGTGTGAAAGGATCACAAATGCCAAACTTGGAAATGCAAGAGTAATGTGGTGACTTGCTCAATCCTTTTGTAAGTACATCAGCAACCTGGGCTTTTGAAGGAATAAAGGAGGGAAGTATATGACCATGTTTTATCTTGTCCCTGACAAAATGACAATCATTCTCTATGTGTTTAGTACGAGCATGCTGAACTAGGTTGGAAGCAAGAGCAATTGTGGAGGCATTATCACAATGTATTTTGATGGGCTCATTGATGAACAGTCTGAGGTCTTTAAGAAGACTTGTGAGCCATGTAACTTCACAGGTACAGTCTGCTAAAGGTCTGTATTCTGCTTCTGTTGAGGAGCGAGAGACCACAGTCTGTTTCTTAGACTGCCATGAGAGTAAGTAGGGACCTAGAAAAATACAATAACCAGTGATAGATCTTTGAGATGAGGGATATGAGGTTCCTCACCTTTAGCAGTTGGGTTGTAAGAGAATAGGTGGTTTAAAGGGTGGGATTCAATTAGCTCAAAAAGGATTGGAAATTGAGTAGTTGTGGTGATGGAATCAAAACAATGGTTATTGAGTAAGGAAGGAAGGTAATTAGCTCGGGGAAACAATTGTTCAGATGGTATAAAGGCAGGGTTAGCAGGATTAGCCATCGGCATAAACACAAGTATACCCACGATTAAGGATCAAATATTCAACAGTAGAAAAGGGAATTAACAATTGTTCCTTCTTTTGAAAAATTTTGAAATTTTTGAAAAAATTTCAAAATTTCCTAAGTTTTTATTCGGAATTATCAATTCCGAATGAAAACTTATGAGAATTCCGAGTAAATCCTTGATTCCGATAAAAAATGTTCCTTTAATTCCGAACTAAATTTGAATTCCGAGCTAAGTGAGACTTCCGATCGAATTAATGATTCCGGTCAAATGAGAATTCCTATCAAATTGACGATTCCGATCAAAATGATGATTCCGATCGAATGATGATTCCGATCAAAATGATGATTCCAATCGAATGATGATTCCGATCAAACAGTTGGTGTTTATCAAGTGATGAAACGATCAGAATGTTCAATTCCGATCAATTCATCACAGTTCTTCCCAAATCAAACCAGAATTTCCAAAGTGAAATTTTGACTCTACAAAACATCAACGAGTCTACCCAATACACTTCTAAGCACATTTAATTCTTGGACTACCCCCAACCAACAACATTAAGCATGTCAATTTTTGAAATCTAAGTCCGAAAACTAAAAACTCGTAGACGATGAAGAACAACTGATCTAATCATGCTCAAAACAGATGTAACTACTCAGATTCTAACATGAAAACACTATGAACATACTATCTAAGCATATGAGAAACAATGTTAAAGAAACAATCAAATGCAAATTCAATCTATGACTATGAGGGTTTTCTTACGGTCAGATCTAATTTATAGCAAGATATACAAGGAAGTAGAAAGTAAGATTTGTACCGCTGAATTCGTAATGAAAATTCGATCTAGATCTGAGAAATCCAATTCAAATGCAAGCCTTTTGAAAATTGGTGTTCGGAGAGCAAAAGTCTTCTTTCAGAGGAAAAAAATGTGATTCCGAGTGAAAAAGTCAAAATTCCGATCAACACTTGATTTTAAACACTGAAAAGACTCGGAAAGCATCAATTCCGACCATTTTGATCGGAATTCATGAATTCCGACCAAAATTTGATCGGAATAATGTAATTCCTCTCATTTTTGCTCGGAATGAGCAATTCCTATTCATTTTTAACTTGAACAAATTTTGAATTTAAAAAACAAATAAAATATAAAAAACTCCCCCTCAAATCAAGCATCAATTTGAGAATGAAGAAAAAATATTTTTGTCTTTTTAAACATTTTGCACATGTTTGTGATTTTTAATTGTTTTTGAAATGTTTTTGAGTTTTCACGAATTAAACAAAACAATTAAGTACACAATTCTCCCCTACAAGTATGAACCATCAGTAGTTCTTAACTTGTCAGATCAAATACCCTCCCCCTAAACTCAACCACTTATCTGTTCAAATCTTGATTGGTAGAATTAAAATAATGTCAAATACTCAAATTCAACATGCCCAATTTGGATACTAAAGTGTTAAAACGAGTTTCATCCAACGGTTTGGTGAAAATATCAGCAAGTTAATTTTCAGAAGTGACATATTTTAACTCTATCAAGCCTTTCTCTACATAATCTTTCAATAAATGATACCGAATGTCAATATGTTTGGTTTTTGAGTGATGCACGGGATTGCATGAGATAGCAATTGCACTCTCGGAGTCGCACATCAATGGAATATGGGAGTAATCCAGCCCGAAATCAGATAGTTGTGTACGAATCCACAGGCTTTGGGAACAACAGCTGGCAGCAGCAACATACTCAGCTTCTGCAGTTGAAGTTGAGACACAATTTTGCTTCTTGGATGCCCAACATACCAGTCTGTCTCCCAGAAGGTGGCACTGCCCGATGTGCTTTTTCGGTCTATCATGCACCCTGCATAATCAGAATCAGAATATGCTATTAGCTTGAAATCTGAATCTCTAGGATACCACAAACCTAGATCTGAGGTACCCTTAAGATATCTGAAAATTCTTTTTACAGCTAATAAATGTGATTCCTTCGGATTTGCTTGAAATCTTGCACAGAGACAGGTAGAAAACATTATATCAGGCCTACTAGACGTCAAATACAATAAAGACCCGATCATACCACGAAATGTTTTCAAATCAACTGCTTTGGCATCAGGATCAGCAAACAGTTTTGTTTTTACAGCCATGGGAGTTGGCATTGAAGAACAGTGAGACATGTCAAAACGTTTTAATAAATCTTTGATATATTTTGCCTGATTAATAAAAATCCCATGACTAAATTTTGAATTTTGCAATCCGAGGAAAAAATTAACTTCCCCCATCATGCTCATTTCAAAGCGTTGTTTCATAGTATTTGCAAAGTCGTCACCATATTTTAGACTAGTTGACCCAAATATAATATCGTCTACATAAATCTGGACTAAGATGTAGTCTGAGCCCATTTGCTTCTTGAATAGAGTAGTATCGGTTTTGCCCTTTACATATCCCTTGTTCAGCAGATAATCTGACAATTCATCATACCAAGCTCTCGGGGCTTGCTTCAAACCATACAATGCCTTGTCAAGAATATACACATCATGCGGACACTGGGGATCAACAAAACCTTCAGGTTGACCAATATATACTTCCTCTTTGAGTTTACCATTGAGGAAGGCTGTCTTGACATCCATTTGGAAAACCTTAAAGTTTTTGTACGCAGCAAAGGCCAGGAAAAGTCGAATAGCTTCTATACGTGCTACAGGGGCAAAAGTTTCATCATAATCGATTCCCTCTTGTTGATTATACCCCTTAGCCACCAGCCTTGCTTTGTTCCGTACTACTACTCCATCCGAGTCCTTCTTATTCTTGAATATCCATTTAGTTCCAACTATTGACTTTCCTTCTGGTTTTGGAACTAAACGCCAAACTTTTAATCTTTCAAATTGATTTAGTTCTTCCTGCATTGCAAGAATCCAGTCTGGATCGGCCAAAGCCTCAAATACTCTTGTAGGCTCGATCATACTCAAAAAGCTTGAGTTAAGACATTCGTTCATAGTTGCAGAGCGAGTTCGAACACCGGCGTCCAAACTGCCTATGATTTGAGTCTCAGGGTGATTTCTTAACCATACAGGTTCGGGGGAACGGACCCGAATGAAATCGTCAAGTTGTGGAATATCCGTTGCAAAAGGATTAATCATTTCATTATCGGCAAACGTATTAACAGTTTCATCTGTTGCAACAGGAGGAGTTGTCCGTTGTACAATGAATGGACTATATGTATCTTCAAATTCTGAACTCTCCTGATCAGTGTCCCGTGCAACAGATGGATTGGTGATTGTTACAAATTCTTCTTGTTGTACTGGATCAGTCCTGTGAATAGTAACAGAAGAAGTATCATTTGATTTACAAAATTCAAACATAAAATCCAAATTAATATCTTCATTCTAAATGTTTTGATTATGAGATTGATTTGTTTGAGAAACAGGATTTTTAGAAGTTGAAGGTTTAGCTGTCAAAGAATTCAAATTTACTAAATCATCGAACGTAACATTTATGCTTTCAACAATCATGTTAGTTCTCCGATTTAGAATTCAAAAAGCCTTTTTGTCAGTTGAGTATCCCAGAAAAATTCTCTCGTCTGCTTTTGGATCAAACTTAGACTGTTTGTCTGATTCATTCAGAACGAAGCACCTATTACCAAATACATGAAATTATTTGATATTAGGTACTACTCCGTTACATAGTTCGTAAGGAGTCTTATTGAAACGACGGTGGATTAGGGATCAGTTTTGTGTATAGCAGGCAGTGTTGACAGCTTCAGCCCAGTATGATGGTGGCAGCTTGGAATATTGCAGCATCGTCCTAGCAGCTTCAACTAATGTTCTGTTCTTTCTTTCCACAACTCCATTTTGTTCCGGAGTGTAGGCTACTGAAAACTGATGTGTAATACCTTCAGAATCTAAATAGGAATCCAGAGTCCTATTCTTAAATTCTGTTCCATTATCAGTTTTAATCGCTTTCACAGGTTGACCTTGCTGAGTCTTGTGCTTAGTCAGAAATAGTATAATTTGTTGTGGCACTTCAGACTTATGACTGATGAACCGAACCCATGTGTAGCGCGAGTAGTCATCCACCATCACCAGAATATATCACTTTGAATTTCGGGATTGAACCTTCATTGGTCCACAGAGGTCCATATGAATCAGTTGCAATGGAGCTGTAGTTGTTGAAATCTGCACAACCTTATGAGGTACTCTTTTTAACTTTCCCAACTCACAGTCCTTGCACAGATGTTCTTTTTCAAATTTTATTTTTGGAAGACCTCTGACCAAATTCCCGTTTACAAGCTTGTTTATGTTCTTGAAGTTTATAAGAGACAGCTTCCTATGCCATGACCAGTTCAAGTCTGAAGCAGCTTTGGATAGCAGACAGACAGATGAACCTGATGCTTTCCCAGACAAGTCTATTGTGTAGAGATTAGACTTTCTGTTTCCTCCTAGAATTTTTGTCTCTTCCTCAGTCCTCAACGAACAAGATTTCTTTTTAAATAGGACCTCCATGCCCTTGTCACAAAACTGACCTATGCTAAACAAGTTGTGTCCTAACCCCTCAACATATGACACCTTTTCAATCCGCAAGTTTCCTGTCTCTAGTACACCATGCCCGAGTATGGGCGCCACTTGGTCATTCCCAAACTTGACGTTTCCAGAGTATTTTCCAACAAAGTGTTTGAGAAGACCTTTATCGCCAGTCATATGCATCGTGCGTCAGGAATCCATGTACCAAAGATTGCTCTTCTGCACACAGAAACGAATGGTGATGATCTTACCCATCGTGAAATGGGATTAGGCAGGTTAGCCACAGAGACAGAGGAAATCACAGGTTCATTTAATACAAATTCAGATTTCGTAACCTGTTTGATTTGCCAATTCTTATTAACTTGTGCACGAGGGGGTAAGAATGGTTTGTTATGATCATTGAAAGAATAGTTCTTAGTGTGAGAATGAACAACAGTATTATTCGACTTCATTGATTTGTTCTTAACACTGTTGTGTGGTGAATGCAAATATCTTTTGACATTGTGAGAATTTTTGTGAACAGGTTGAGCTTTTTGATTTTTGTTTGATTGAGGTTTGTGTGGTGATGGAGTTTTGTGTGATTTGTGAACAACATGGGAAATTGGTTTGTTGTCCTTTTTCAGTGATTGAGATTAAGTAGAAACGGATTTGGTTACAGTTTTGGAGACAAATTGTTTATTTTAGTTTTGAACAATTAATCTGTGGCGCTCAAACTTTTCCTCTTCAAGCTTCTCTTGTTTCTTTCTTCGTTCAGAAGCATCTACTTCACGCATTATCTGAAGATGCTCCTCCCATTCACCAAACAGCATTGGTAATTTGCGATGTGCATATGTACGAAGAAAAAATCGCAAATCACTCTTTTTCGTCCACCGGTAAATTATATATCCTTTTTGATTCACGAACCATGTGAACACGTAATCTTCATCTGAATTTATCCATTTTGGCTTTGACTTGAAACCTTTCTTCATGTGTTCTTGATGATAAACACAAGAATTGACACAATGACCAACAGTACAACCATTACTCGCACAAAATGTTTCAATTGTTGAAGGTGATTGTTTTGGTAAATCAGTCTTAGGTTTCCATGCCAAAAAAGAATTACAATTTGAAAGACAAATCTTTTTATGTATAGTACAGAAAGATGGAATGAAGGATTGTCTTATTGAACTTGAAGTTTTCTTTTGTGTCTTCACCACAGCTTTCGGCTTCACAACTGATTTTGGCATCTCCTTTTTCTTCTCAGCAAATTGTGCTTCAATCTTCACAGATTTCTTTACTTCTTGATGTACACGAGTTCCTGAGGGAACTTGTCTTTTTGATTTATCTGATTTAAAAGCAAGATTAGAAGATTTGTTAGCCTATTTGTGAATTTTTTAAAACACAGGAGAAGATGATTTAGATGGAGAAGGTTTGGTTGCATCCTTGGTGCCTGAAGTAGACCCTTTTTCCCGAATGATGTTTGAGTCACAGAATTGATTGCACTTATGAGCTACAAATTCTCTACAAGCTTTTGGGCAAGTAGGAATTGCGACACTCCAACCAACATCTACTTCATTCTGAAGTCTTTTGATCTTTTCATCTCTCAATTGTTTTTCAATTTCATATGAGACAAGTTGTGGCACAAGGAAAGGTGCACAATCCAAATTTTCTATGTTAGCAAAATTTGGTTCATCAGCTTGTCTCAATTTCCTTGTTAAATCATCATACAATTGAATAATGGTTATCTCATTGTTCTTGATTTTCTTTTGTGCTTTTGCCAATTGATCAGAAAATTCATGAACTTGTTGATTCTGATCATCATTTTCAATTTGAAGTTGTGTCACAAAATCAGAGTTAAAGTTATTAACTTGTGCAGCGGAAGATTCAGATTGTGTTTGTGACAACTTATCTTGTAAAATCAGATTGTCTAACTCAAACATGATGTTATTAATTATGCAGCGTGTTTCAAGAATTTCCTGTCTGCGCTGTAATTCCATGTGTGGAATATACACACGCGGTGCATATGAAGTGACTTTTTGTTCAGGCGCTTGAAAAATGGAACTTTCTGATTGAAAAACATATTTGTTTTTGAAAGTTGTTCCTTCAGTTGTTTCATATGACGCATTCAGTTTGTCATAATTAAAAAATTGTTGACATTTGGTGGTTGTTTTGCGTTTGAACGCTTCCTCTCTTTTAACCTCCTCTTCGGCGACAAAAATCATCTTTTCAGTTAAACCAAGATTCATTCGTTCAGCCTGATATAACTCTGTGCAATTGATTTTTGCAAAGAAATCACTATCATCATACCCTAAGCCTTTATATTTATTTCTTGTGTCAGGTGTAAGACTTTTGAAAATGGTGTGACGAGTCATGGGTTTCTTTTTGAAAGCTTCTTCAAGATTTTGCACTTTCGTTTGCAAATTCAGTTTCTCTTGTAATATCAGATTCAAATTAATTTCTGCACTCAGCTTTGCAGCATTCAAGTCATGAACTTTCCGTTCTGTTTCTTCTTGAATTTGAAGTAGCTCATCTTCTTTTTGTTTAATGACTTCTTGAAGTTGATTAAGTTGTGACGTGTGTTCAAAAGAGACGGCTTGATTCATTTTAAAATTCAGATTTTGTGCTTGTAGTTTCTGGTTTTTAGCAGTTAAATTTTGAACCTGATTGACTAATGTCATGATATAATTAGCAGAGATATTAGAGTCATTGAAATGTACCTTCTCAGCAGTAGTCTCTGATTCTGTTGAAAGAGGACTTGTGCTGGATGTACCTTCTTCAGCTTCTGTTTCACTCTCATACTTGCTTTCTGCATTAGATTCATCAAACTTGGCCATAAAACCTGTATCAGCCCCATCAATTACTGCATCTTCGGTTGATTCTTCACCATCAGTAAACACAGACCCATCATCTTCTTCCTCACTGTCACCATCACTTTCTATAAACTCAAATTCTTTAAACTTAGCCATCAAAACAAACTGAGCATGAACCTCAGTATCCTCATCACTTTCGTCTGTATCGGAAAGAAACGGATCCTCTTCAGCTAGAAGAACTGTTCCACTGTTCCTTTTCTTGATCAAATTCAGTTTAGCCTTATAATATTCTGAGTCTTTGACCTTCGGCTTCTTACAATCTTTGATTACATGACCAGTGCTACCACAGTTGTAGCATTTCTTTGGTTGAGAAGATTAAGTTTTCCTCTCATACCTCTTCTCCAAACTAACCACATCATTCCTTTGATATTTATCATCCCGCCTTCGAGATCCAGAAGTGAATCTTTGACGGTTGTATGTCTTTGACTTAGAGAATTAGTTTTGTAACATGTTTGTTAGATATGCTACAGCCTGCATGACCTTTTCATTGTCAGCTGTTTCTTCAGGTTCAGATTCAGATGTTTCAGACTCTGGAGTCTGTTTAAGCTTTTGAGACTTTGCCGAGGATCGGCTTTTTTTTTCATTGACCACTAAGGCAAGTGTATCAATGTTCTTCTTTTGTGTGCTCATACCAACTTCATCCTGATATTGATTTAGTTCTTCAAAGATCATACGGTGTGTGACCTTGTTGAGAACTTTTTGGTTCATTTGTCGGTAGATAGCCACTTGTGTCCTCCACTCAGGTCCTAAAGAGTTTAGGAACCTGGTATTTTTTGTCAGATCAGAATAGTTGTCTAACTTCTGATTTCTTAAATCATTTAGCAGCTTACATAATCTGCTATAGGTGTCTATTAGAGTTTCACCTTCCCTAGCTCGGAAGTGATCAAAAGCATTAACCAAAGTGGTTTCTTTAATCCAAACACCTGATTCTGTTCCTTCCATCTGCTTTTGAATCTCATCCCATATCTCCTTTGCTGTGTTCAGACCATTTACTTTAATGTAAAATTCAGCGGACAGGCCATGTATCAAGTAGTATTTGGCCTTCTGGTCAGCAGTAGCCCTAAACTTTTCCTCAGCTGGATATTCACTTGGATATTTAGGACGGTGTATTTCTGGTATAGGAGGATTATTTGTTGGATCTGCTACTTGATCAAACATAAAAACCCCGTTACCCTCCTTGATGCTTAACTTCATCAGTTCACCGTATTTTTTATTATTCTCAATAAAATCCATAAACCTACCCTTCCATACATTATATTCTCCTCGGTAAAGCACTGGAGATTTTGTATCAGAACCGAAGGATAAGGTTTCACTGTATGTACTCATATTTTGGATCTTTCTATGAAAGGATTATGTAAAGTTGCAAAAATTGACTAAGTGTTTGAAATTCCGAGTGTTGAATTCCAAATGGCCCACTTTAATTCCGAATGATTGTAAATTCAGAATGAATTTTAAATTTCGAGCGAATGAAATCAATTAAATGAATTCTGAATGAATTGTCAAATTCCGAGTGACTTATAGATTCCGGTCAAAATAGAATTCCGGTTAAAAATCAATTCCAAAGAACAAATCCGAGTGAATTGTTAATTCCGAGTAAAGTCACAAATTCCGGTCAAAAACCAATTCCGTTCAAGCTCACAAATTGATAAATCCGATCAAAATGTGTTCGGAAAACAGTATTTCCGATCAAAAAGTAATCGAAATAGGATAATTCCTATCAAATTCAGTACGGAATAAGATGATTCCGATCAAAAATTTACTCGGAAAAAGTGAATTCCTATCAAATTCTACTCGGAATGAGTAAATTGCTATCAAATTCTACTCGGAATGTATGAATTCCGGTTGATTCAAGCAAATTCCGAACTCTTCAAATCTGAGATTCCGATCCACTCATACTTTCGAACTGAAATTTTGATTTTTCCAGACAGGTTCGAAATACTCAAAGATTCAATCCTAATCCATCAAATCTATCTCTTAAACACACGAAATCGGATTTTGATCAAATTTATCCTCAAGAACTTCGAAAACTCCAAATCAATTCAATCCCGAATCTAATGTTAGACTCTGCCCAAAGCTAATCAACGAAGGTTTCTTTGATGTTTTCACTTCCAAACAACCACAAATCTTCCAATTTAATCCATCAGAACTTGAATTTTATGGTATTTTGAGGCCGTAGGTTGTTTTTTCTTCAAGAATTCTCAAAAATGTAATATGTTTGTTGAACCTTTGATGTTATTCTTGCTATTCTTAATCACGAATCCATTCAGAGTTGGCTCTGATACCAATTGTATGGTATTTCAATGAGTACAATCAAGAACCAGTTGAGAGAATATGATAAAACACCTTTAAGTGTGTGTTTTTATATTAATCACAATGGCAAAGGTTACATGTAGAATAGCCTTACAATACTATTTATACCTACATGCTAACATAGAATCTATTACATAATTAGACAAGATCTAAATCACTATTTTTAGATCTAACATTTCTAATCTGATTGATCTGAGTTTGGAAGAAAATTGGAAATTCGGGCGTCGGCGATTATTTGACGAGGAAGAGTGAAACGGAGGTCGTTGCACCGGTGGGGTGAAAGGCGGCGGTGGGGGTGGTTTCCGGCGCTTTTTGCATTTTGGCCATATGAACCAGTAACTCATTAACCGGTGTGGTTAGGTATTTAAGTTGCAATTGATTGGATTGTAATTGAGTGGTTGTAGACTGAGAATTTTGGAGGAGTTCAGCTATGGATGCATTTTGAGTGGCTATGGATGTTTGTAACTGGTTGGTAGCTATATTAGAAAGGCGATGTTATCCTTGGTAATTCGCCGCTGAGTATGCATGGGTGATATAGGGTGTGATCAAGGATACTCAATGAAAGCACAAATGATAGCACATATCCTGATTCAAGAAGAAGTAGGCTCCCAAAACACATAGAATTAGTAGAAAAGAAAGGATTTCATACTTACATAACTTTTATCTATAGTACACCTTCTATGTATAGGAAATCTCATAAAATACTGGAATTAATCATAAAAGAATAAATAATAAATAATTCATGAGCTCCTTCCACGTGTTGTAACCTTCTCAACAAAATTTACATTATGTAGTATGTGAGGTGTGAAGGGATTTTAAAGGGCTGCCACTAGAGTTTCTTGGTGTGGAAGTAACTATTCTTGTGGTTGTATCACATATTATGATAATACACACGTTAACTAATTAACCCAAAAAGAATCCGGCTTCTCACTTCTACATTGCATTCAATATAGAGACTAATATTTGGTTATCGGATTATTGAGAACTAGGGTGTCTCATAGATTTTATATACCCTGTGCGAATAGGAAAAATAGGTCACTTAAACACATACAAACATATATATATATATATATATATATATATATATATATATATATATGTGTGTGTGTGTGTGTGTGTGTGTGTGTGTGTGTATGTGTGTGTGTGTGTGTGTTGAAATAGAGCTTTTGTGGCCAGAGTATAAATAAATGAACTAAAGGGATTGAAAGTAAAAATTTAGGTATAATAATACTCCACTAGACTTTTTAACTCATTTAAAGTCTCCTTTTTTACCTGAAGTGTCGAGAGATAAGGAGAATACAACACAGTTGGGAGAAATGATCTATAACAAGAAGGTGATTGACACCTGTTGACTTTGAGGTCAAAACTAAAGTGTTTTATGACAAAAATTACCATTAAAGCTTTAATTGGGCTAGATTAGTGTTGAACAGGCCTGAATCTTGTTCTCAAGTAAGTTCTAAGCCTAATTTGTGTTTGATCTTAGTGTCACATGATGTATTTGGTAACCAATTGTTGTTGCATGTTGTAATTTTTAGCAAATGGGTCAAAACCCAACAAAGTTAGGGTTTGATTCATTAGAGTTTTGTTAGATGCTAGTTCTTGGTTTTTTTGGGTTTAATTTGGGGCACATTTGAGTTCTTTAAATGATGAAAAAGAGTTTTACTGGATTGAAATCGTATGGTATGAACTGTAAAGAAAAACAACATGTTGCTGCTGTTCGCAGCCGGATACGATGCATCGAAGGGTTGGACGCAACACATTGAGCTCCAACCTACAACATGCCATTTTCCAGCAATTTTCCGCCGGCGTGAGTTACTATGTCTCGTAGCATGAAGCACCTTGAACGCTCTAAAAACCATGTTTTGACCCTCTTTGACCATTTAATTGATTAGGGATTGATTCTAATGATCACATGAAGATAAAATAGAGTCTTTTATGGCCCAAATAGGTGTTCAAGCATAGAATTGAACTTGTACTCTTAAGGATGTTTGAATTGGTTATCTTGTGTGTTTTAATTATTGAATTACCCATCAAGTGAGTAACTACTGGTTTTGTGAGGAAGTGATCCTCATCATTCCTTCTAGTGAGTTGTACCTTGCGGATACGCTTTGTTTTATAAGTTATTGAGTCATCATACATGTATATTGTAAAGTATTACATGATATATGAATATATGGCATCAAAGTGTTTGTTGTTAAAGACGTGATAAATATACATACATGGCAAAACTTTGAGTACCTGATTTGTTATGTGACACTTCTTGCAAATTAATGTGATAAAACTTTGAGTACCTGTTTAAATTTCTCGTGCTTATGTTTATGTTTTATGGTCCAGACCCATACGTGAGATTACGTGCTTTGCACCATGATTATTCCTTACCATTGGTTGATATGTATGGTCCATATGTCTACGGAAATTGGAAATCTAGATACACGGATGGTTCTGGAGTTGGCGTAAAGAGTGGAGTGGAATGATAAGTAGCCATTATGATCGTGTGGTTCAATGGGTTAACGAGACACTGAACCTAAGCATACACGAGTGGACTTGGAAAAAAGGTTTGTCCTACTGATAACCATTGTATTTTGGATGCTTCGTGCTCCCTCACCTTGATGGGAGATGTGGACGTACCCACATGTGGACTTGTTGACCATGGTTGGCAACTATGGAAGATATAAAGGTCTAGTGTACTTGTCCCCCACATCTTATGTGCTAAGTTTAATTGGTGCCATGTTTACTAATATGTTGATGACTTGCTTTAGATACAAAAATTGTTTTTGGTGCACTCACTAGCTATATGCCAATGTTTCTACTTTTTAAATGTTTTGCATCCGCAGATAACTAGTAGCTAGAACCGGTGAGGCAGGTAGATGACATGAAGCTTTGATATGCTCTTTTGAAGACATGTTTGGACTTATGGATGTAACAATTTGTAATTATGTTGATTAATGGTCAAGAGTTTATGATATCATGTAACACCAAATATTTGTTAATCTATGTTAAAGCTTGTGCACATTTTGTAGATAATATATAAATTATGTTTTGGTATTAAATATTTGAAAAGTTTAAATTTGTTCTCAAACTTTTGGGTGTTACATAACCAATACAAAAGAACATTAATAAAATAGTTTATTTTACATAGCTACTTGAATCGTGGATTTCTTTTCAATATTATTGGAAGCAAAGTATATACGAATTAATTCTTAGTTATCAATACTCTATAATATATTCATCTCAATGGTAATTATTATCGATCTATTAACTCTATATTGTGACATTCTAGAGAGTAAGTTGGACTTCAACAATTTAAGTTTATAGAAACTTTTTATTTACATATGTCATCATTACTAGAACACTCAATATTACTGGAATAGTCAATCTTACTTGAATAGTCGCAATTATTAAACTCGAAAGATTACACAACCTCCTGTATCCGTTGTGTAAATTATTTTATTTCTCCTCTTCCGATTGCCCCAATATAAATACAAAGGCAACACCCTCAAAGACCTTTCTAGGAATCGCTTCTTGACTAAGAGAAATTCTAACAACAAAGATGCCGGGAAAAGAAAAAACCTCCTGAGGAGGGATATTCAACCATGAAAAAATTTTCATCCCTACATAACCTGATAAAAGATCTTTATTTGGTGTGGGGTTTTTGTTTTAGGCAGGTTAATGAGAGAATCTTTGCTTTTGTGAGATCTATTTTAAATCTTTAATTGATATAAAATCCATATATGAGATTAAACACAAATAAAAGGACACAGGGGCAATGTAGAAATTTAAAAAACACAACCCTAATTTCTCTCCGATGAATTAAACATATATTATTTCTAACTCTATTTCTCTCTTTATCTGATAGATCCAGTGCTGCTGAGACGATTATCACTCCGCCATTTACTTCAAGTAAGTAATCGTGTCTCTCGCAAACTTATCCTTGTTTATTGTAATACCCATTATTCAAAATTATAAATTTTGTAATGAAATGTTGGAAAATAATTTTATTTAATATATCAAGAAAGTTTATGCAGAGTTGAAATGGAACAAAAACCCATGGACAAAGATGCGACGCGCTTCATTGTTAAAATTCCCCGTGCTATTAAAACAAGGCGCGCGACTCGTTTAGATGTTAAAAACGTGCCACAACGTTTGTTGGTATCCCAAAGGCAAGTATGTAAATATATAATCCTAAAAGTGGAACAATATTGATTACCTGTTTGCCTTCTACTTCCTTCCTAGCATGACTAATTAAAAATAGAAAATTTGAAAATTTAATGTAAGTTGCTAGTTTATATAATTTGATCTACTTAACTTCAAATCATGTAAGAGCAATCTAGCTTTTGATACAGAAATACATGCAGTATCCTTCATTTGCTGTCCACCTTTTATTTCGATCTATGCATCATAAGTTGACATTTATATATATTTTGTTATATCTTTACAGGCTTCGAATTCTCATTCATATAGAACTATAATTCAGTTTCTGTGTCTGTTTATCTTTCAAACCTTGTAATATGTTAAGAGGACTATAAATCTCGAGTTCTTTGAGAGAGACGCAGGCCAACAAACAAGTCTGTTTCCACCTCTGAGAACTGCCTACTTTGGCTGCATGTAGCCACATCTTTCTGCTTCATTGAGTACTGTTGAGGTGAGTTTCGAATAAGATGATATAATTCTAATTAAAAAAATATTAATTATTCCCTTTCCTTTCTTTGTAATGAAAAAACCCAAAAAGAATAAAAAGAATTGGCTTCCACATAAAAAAAAATATACCTTTTGGCATAAATTTGTGTGTGCTTGGTATAACCTTGCATTTTCTTCCAAGAGGTATCTTTCCTGGACATGAAATGGGTGTAATTTAAGGATCAGAAGAGATATGTTGATTTCTAGAAAGCCTTATGATAGTGCAATTAAACCTTTGCTTTCAGTTTTTCAACTTGTTCCTTAAATAACTGAGCCTGAAATCAACCAAAGATTGAAACTAGATTATGAAACCATAACTTATTATTTCAATCATAATGAACCTATAACTAAATTGAAGTAATATATATCTGGTGTACCTACATACCTTTCTTTCTCTAATAGTTATCAATGTATGTTCCAGCGTGCTGTCTAATTCATTTAGTTCTTCCAGTGAACATGATATTAAGCTTTGTCCCAGAAACTTTCTAATCATATAAATCAGTTTTAATATGATCAGAAGTTCTTACAGATCGGAAGAAAACAATAAAATCGATGACAAAGGAAAGTAACATTCAAGACAAGAACCGTTGTGAAGCTTCAAGTTGCTCTAGTTTTTGTTGAATGATGGCAGCTTCATGCTTCAGTTGCTGCAAATAATGATTTATTAAATCTTAATATTATTGAATTCAATGCTACTAGTATATGTATATATACATAATATATACAGTTGAGCATGTAATATAAGCTAGACTAGAAGATTTAGAATTCTTGACCTGAGTCTGTAATTGAATTTGGGGATTGCAAATGTGATCTGTCTTAACATATTCGCGATACTTCTCAACTGTTTTCTGGATGCTGAAACGCAATGATATTGAAAACGATTATATTACTCATAAATATTAATCAAGGAAGGAATCTGGGAGATTTGTATCAAATTTTATGATATAAGAATGTTGAGATATCAATCTTTACATGGAACATATTTTCGGTATTAATTATTTATAAAGTTTGTGGGTTTGTGTAGCATTGTAGCTTGGAGGATATAAAGAGGAGCAAAAGGAAAGCTGAAGGGGCAGTAATGTAAAGCTGGTAGGAGTTGGGCCTAAAGTGTGAAAGTTTATATTCTTGAGGGGTCATAGATGGGAGTTGCTGTGCTGTTTGAAATAAAAAGTGATTTGGAGATCTGAAGGCGTCATCAACATGGAAGGTGGCAAGCCAGAATAGGAAGAGTTGCAGGCAATTAGGACTTGTACCTTGGTACATTTAGTACACAAGAGGAAGCGGCTAAAGCTTACGATATAGCGCCATAAAATTCAGGGGGACAAGTGCAGTTACCAACTTTGACAACAGCAGATCTTATTTCCCTCTTTTATATACTTTTAGAGCTGGTAGTTCAAGATGATCTTCTTGATGGTTCTTGATGTATTTTCCTGTTGGTTAATGGAAGATTCATAAGGTTTTATTGTGTTCTTTAGTGGTTTGGATATTTTAACATGGTATCAGAGCCAGCTATGTGAAATCAGTTGGCGTATCGTCTAGGGTTCCAAACTTTCAGATTTGTTCTCAAGATCATTCAAGTAATCTGTCGATTGAACTATCCTTGGAGAAGATCAACGATTTAATAGCTCCCAGTAACTTATTACCAGCAGAAACCCAGTTGAAGCGGTGCTGATTGAGTGGTTCTTATTTCGTTGTTTACTGTTTTTATTGTTCTTATTTCAAGATTCTAGAGGTTTCTTAGAGAAATGCTTAAGTGGGGTTTATTGCATTTGGTTTTATTGGAATTACGAAAAAACTAATCAGATTTATGTTAAAAGGAGATCGGAGATTCTGATGACCACACGTAACACGAACCTGATTTGCTGATCTATTTTGGAGATTGCTCGATTATATGTTTCTAATTTGGCTTCTGAAGGTTAGAAGAGATGAATGGTCATGTTAAGGCTGAGTTCAAGTCCATGCCTAATTGTCTATCGAATCAATTTGCTCGTGCATCAAGGAATGGGTCAGATCTGTTGGCATTTTGGGTTTGTATTAATGGTCCAAATCTGAATATGGTTTGCTGTTGTAGAGCGCATCAAGATTTAGCATCATCGCAGCCCTTCATCATCACTGGTACCTAATAATTGTTATTGGCAATTCAAAGAGCTATTTTTTCTTAAAAAGACAGGTTTGGAGCGACTTTGGATGATGGGTTTACTTCTTGAAGCCTCGGTAGAGAATACAGAATAGAGATGCTTTAATATACTCTGCATAAAAAACTTATCACGAGCAAGATCAAGGTGTGGATATAACTACCGTTTCAACTTGATTCTTTGATGTTATGAGAAACTGTTTGCAGTAGGAGAAGAAGTTTGTGTTAATTCCAAGAACAGGATGAACGAATATAGCAACAGTTTTATGATCACTGGAGCAATTGATGAGCTCGAGATGAAAAGTTTCATTTGAGTGTAGATCGGCTGAATCAGAGCTTCTGCTGAAGTTTTGAAGTCTAGGGGTCTCAGTTTTTCTCGGGTAATCAAACTTTCTCGAGTTTTGTTCTTGATTTGTAGTTCTTATTGTGTTCGGGCAGATCTGGGATTGTTTTGTGGGGTTGTGTTTATCAAATTCAGCAAGTTGATTATTTCTTGGTTCTGTTTTTGAGACTGATATGTGAAGATTGTTCAACTTCATGCATTCCTCGATATTGGGATTTTTTTTACTTCCGCTGCTACAACTAGGTCTATCGAAAGAAGTTTGTCTATTTACGAAGACTAGTCTGTAAGTATTTCTTACCTATCTTGACTCGTAGCAAGTTACTCCTCGGTGAGCTCTTGTGTTGGACAAGAGTAAACTGCCCACCGTTGTGATACTTGGCCTATAAGCAAGAACAATTGTGTTTCTGCATTTTTTTATGCAAATTGCTTATTATATGTTTTTCTTATTCGGTTTCTTTTTTGTCTGTACCATCGGTTAGTAGTTGTATGTGCCATTTACTATCTGGTCAAAACTCCTTGAACTGTATGGTGTTGGCCATTTACTATCCATATTCAGAAAGGTTGGGCAATAAATATCTTCTAAGTAATGTGTTGTGAAGAAAAAAAAAGAAACTAAATCAAAGTCCTGTAGAGCTGGATATGAAGGGGAAATATTTTTGTCGAATGTAGAAAGCAGCTTAGTTGCAAACTTGAAATTGGAATTTTGTTGGATTGCAAGGTTTTTTGACTCATCCCAAAGTTGGTCACCCTGCATGCATGCATATAACTTGTTGTGTACATCTACTGTTTTTAGACCTTAACACGTCATTCCTGGTACCGCACTCTGCGTGGCTTATTAATTTTGCTCTGTGTTTAAAACCCCATCACATGTTTCTCCAGTAAAATCTGAAAGTTGTCTGAGGTGTGCTCATCTTGAAGTCGTTGTTATTTGCCATCGGTATAATAGTCTCTTGTCGAACGTTGCTTATTTGGTGGATGGTGTTTGTTCTGCCAATAACTCAGGTGCGTAGTTATAGACCATAATGTTTCTTTTTTCTAAAAAAAAAAAAAAAAGGTTGATTTCCGGCTTATTTGTGGTTTATGGTGTTGACCAAGATTCGAAGACAAGGTGGTTATTGTTTATATTTTACTTGCTAGTCACAACGTGATTTCACATTCTCTTTATTAGTACACATTGATAAATTGAAGTATTATATTAGAACTATAAGTGCACCTTTCGGGAAAAATTTAATCGTTGTTAGAGGGTTTTTTTTTCCGTAGGAAACATTTTGTGTTTGGTTTGGCATTCTTAAATCTATGCCTGAACCGATGTTCTGATAAATCACACACTTTTTTGAACTGTTATGTCTTTGACTAATATAATTGGTCAAAGTGTTTTCTTAAAAGAAGTTGTTGGACGATCTTATAAGTTCATCTTTTTGCTTCATATTAGTTGGTTGATAAGATGTCACTATAATTGTACTGTTTTGAAACATAGGTTCAGTATCAGACAGGGTCAAGAGAGTGTTTGGGTTTTAGATTTTCTACTCTTCATGTACTTCAAAATTGTGAACATGCTTTCTTTCAACGGTTATGATGTGTTGGTAAAAAATCTTTTATTATATAGGTATACACATATCGGCCTGTCATGTGTTTTTTAGTAGATGTTGCCATCTCTATGATATGATTAGTCGGTTAGATATGGAGACACATAGTTGACCAAATGTGTTTGTTAACAGATCATCTTTCATTTATGAAATCTTGTATCATGTAATATTCTTAATTCAAGTTAACAAACCAATACCCAGAGCCACTTTTAGATACTTTAAAATACATAACATAACATTTCGCATGTTGATGTAAAGTGCACATGAACATATTAACTTCGCTTTACTTTTGTAATATGTGATACAGAGAAATAATCATAGGTTGTGAGTTCTTTGTTGCACATATTTTGTCGAAATGAGCAGTTCAGAAATAGCATGTTAATGTTTTTTTAATTTGAGGGTCAACATGGAAAATCTAATTTGGAGCATTGAATTTTGTTTTTATGAGAAATATGTATCTGTTGGCAATTTCAGTTTTTTGATAGTCAATGAGTATTGCATTTTTTATCTTCAAACTGAAGGGGGAGAACATAAGCCGATAATGTTTTGTTTTTCATGGATATAAACGCATGTGTTTTGGTGGTCTACGTCTTCCCAAGTATGAAAGTATGTTTTTTGATGGTTTGATCTAGAAGTTTTGTGATGTTTTTTCAAGTGATATTCATTATGGAAAAAGGTTTTGTACCATCAGTGTTTGAAAAAGACATAATATCGTCTTCTTTTGTCTTTGTTTGGCTTATTGATCAATCGTTTGTTTTTTATCGATAAACTTTTTTTGAATATTAAATCTAGTAAAATTTAATGTTCAAGAGTTCTTAGACATGAGGTTAACCTCATTAATTGTTCTGTCTTAGAGGATTGATTATTCTCTCTTTGACAATAGTACCTTATTGTGTTATTATCTGGTTTTGGGTCTATCGGATAGTGTTGAATTGAGCCTACAAATTTGTTGTCTGGTTTGTTTAGTCAGATGTGTATTTTGTTTAGAATCTTGGGATTCTAAGTTGATTCGTGTATCTGGTGTGTTTTAAAGAATTGTGTGATTCTTTCTTTTTTCAGAATATGTTTTCTGAGTTGTTTTCATGAATCGTGTGATTCTGAGTTTATTAGAAGTTGTTTTGTCAAAGGTTTTTTGCCGTTGAGTTTCTTGGTGGCATATTTTTTGTTTAATGAAGAGTTTATTCTTCGTAGTTGGTTTTTTCTGATAGTGTTATCGGAATTATGTTACAATTTTGTCTAGTTAAGATTGGAAAGATTGTTATCAAATGGTGTTATTGTAATAATTGTGTTATGTTCTCTTGTTCGTGAGTTATTAGTAAAAAGAAGATGTTTTTTCTTAATGACACATGTTCTCCCGAATAAGATTGTGGTTGAGAAAATTTAAACCATTGTGTTCTCAATGTTGGTATTGGGATTGGTTATTTTTCATAATGCAGGGGTTATTTGAAGTTGATGGCCTTCTGTTTTGTGCCAAGTGAATCAGCGTTTGCAGCAGGGAAGCCTGCTATATTTGCCTAGTTATTTTTTTGTTAATCGACAATGTCCAAAGGGTTGACAAGTGCGCAACACAATGAGTTGTGTAATTGTTTTAAAATGGTTGATACGTTCCATGTTTAGATTGAGGGGCGGTGTTGAGATATCAATCTTTACATGGAACATATTTTCGGTATTAATTATTTATAAAGTTTGTGGGTTTGTGTAGCATTGTAGCTTGGAGGATATAAAGAGGAGCAAAAGGAAAGCTGAAGGGGCAGTAATGTAAAGCTGGTAGGAGTTGGGCCTAAAGTGTGAAAGTTTATATTCTTGAGGGGTCATAGATGGGAGTTGCTGTGCTGTTTGAAATAAAAAGTGATTTGGAGATCTGAAGGCGTCATCAACATGGAAGGTGGCAAGCCAGAATAGGAAGAGTTGCAGGCAATTAGGACTTGTACCTTGGTACATTTAGTACACAAGAGGAAGCGGCTAAAGCTTACGATATAGCGCCATAAAATTCAGGGGGACAAGTGCAGTTACCAACTTTGACAACAGCAGATCTTATTTCCCTCTTTTATATACTTTTAGAGCTGGTAGTTCAAGATGATCTTCTTGATGGTTCTTGATGTATTTTCCTGTTGGTTAATGGAAGATTCATAAGGTTTTATTGTGTTCTTTAGTGGTTTGGATATTTTAACAAAGAATAAAAATGTAGTTTACGTCACACTAGAATGGTAATAAAAGAATTATACGACAAGGAATTTAGAACTGGCAAACAATGTTATATTGTTTCATGTTCTGTTGTTCAAGAATATTATATCAGTTTTTTTTAAGTAGCCAATTTTTCATAGTTTTTAATAAATATAAGTGTTATATCCTGATTTAAAACTAAAGAAGACAATGGGGACTAATTGCGAAGTAAAAAAGTAGTCAGCATGTGTTTGATGTTAATACTAAAGGTGAATCCATACTTATTGATAATATATGTTACTGTTTTGCTCTTCGCAGTGCAACATTCTTGAACAACCCACGGTTGCACTCTCAACATGCGAAACCGGATATATTGTTGGAGCCTATCCTCTCAAGCCATTTGGGCCAGTATCAATCAAGTTTCATGAATTGAATGCACATTCCACTCAAGGGAGCCATGAAAATATCTCTGATAATGTGTAACAATAAACATATATAGCTAAGAATGGATCTAGTTTCACATGGAAGGGTAAGCACATTGACATTCAATTTCATTTATTAAGGCCTTAAAGGACTTGGTTGAGAAAAAGGAGTAAGAACATTGACAATTCCATTGAAGCTTGACATGTTTCAAAAGCTGAAAAATATGCTTAGTGTGCCTATTTTACAAAACCATGATGAAAATGGAAGAAGGTGGCGTAGTGGTAAGGCGTCCTCAAGTCTTCAAAGAGGTCTTTGGTTCGAACTCCTTAGGTAAACATCTTGAGGCTGGCCAGGGAAGGGTCAGGAAACAGTCACGGGGATACCCCGGTTAAACCACATACATCCGAGTCAAAGACTCACCCTCCCCAGTTAAATGAAAAGAGAAAACCTCTCCGTTTACCCGTTTTATGATGTAGAGGGAATGCTAGAGTATAATCCTGATTTTGCCATTTATTATTTTAGTGTTGAATTAGTCAAAGTCAGTTATGCTTTTCAATTGTTTAATGGTAGTGTGGTCAGTTTAGTTTTCCTGGTATCAAGGTTAGTGGGTCATTTTGTTTTCTTTATAAATGATGTCTAAAATAGTTTTATTGTCATAAGGATTTAAGGAAAGCAAGAGAAAAGCAAGTAATCACGAACTTTTTGTTTTCTTATAAGAGGTATAGATGTGTTTTCAAAACTTCTGTTTTGTTTCTAGCCTAAATAAAAGCCAAAGATCTAAATTGAAAGCTGTAAAGATAAAATTGGGTAGAGGTTATAAATTATGTGATGGAAGTATTAAACAGAAACGATACTCAGGGTATTAGCTAACCTTCCATCTGGTTGAAACTTGAAAGAAATGTTCTAAAACCTGGTCACGGTCAACTGGTTCAACCACCGGGTCAACCCTGGTTTCAAATTTTTCAATGTTATTATATATAAGGTGATCTATCAGCAAGATTATGGTAGTGGTGGTCTATCAGCATTCACTTACAGTCATTGCACGCCACCAATATTTCTTGTTTATATACTACTCTTTAAGTTTTTCTTTAACAACTAAACACACACACTCCCTAAAACTAAACTTTAATTATAAATCATTTTGTCCACTATAGGATTTAATCCCACAACCTTGTGGGATGCGAAGAACACGTGATACAACTGAGCTATAAGCCCTTCGGTACCACTCTTTAAGTAAGGCACATAATTGATTTCTAGCTAAGCTATATTAATGCTTCATTGCTTGCATCATTACTGGATAAAACTTTGTGTAAGGAATCAACATTCACGTCCAAAGTTTGCTTGCATCATTGAACCAGAAAGGCTATAGCGCCTTAACCACCAGAAATTCCTTTACAGCTATACAAAGTAGTTAATTCTTTGTATGGACTAAAACAGCATAAATGTTGCCAATGGATTAAAATTTACTTCTCTATAGTTTAAGAGATAATACACGTGTGGATTCATGGTGAACTCCTTTATGATATCAGCCTACGCATCTCCTTCACCTCCTTCTATATGCGTGACTTCTTTTTGTGCCATATTTCACCTTTGATAACACATAAATCTGATCACCATCACCACATACGTTTGACCTTCTCCCTATCATAATCTGGTCATAGTTGTTTAAGATTCAGGCCCGTGCCCGTGCTTACCTGGTTATTGACCATATTATCCCACCGAAAGACACTTCGATTGAACCGTCTCTATGGTACATTGGTCTCATCTTGATGCTAACGTAATCTAATGGATATACGGGACATTTCAAATGACTTGCTTCATAATATCGTTGAAACCGACTCAACATCCCATCTTGCATCGAAACAATTAGGCTCCAACCTATTGGCCTAACTTGCACAGTGTTCTAGGTCCGCAACTGCAACAATCACACTACTCTCCCTATGTCCCAACTGAAATTGATTAGTAATTCAACACCATTTCATATTGTTTCATACCCCAGAGGATCAATGGTATATGGATTCCCGCGAGACATAACACATGACAACAAACTAAGGTACGCTTTCAATTTTTCTAGGAATTATTTTCCAAAAATGTATCGTAGTTGTCGCATTTTGTTATTGTGTGTATCTAACTTCGAAAACACCCATTTAATGTACAGAAGTTTCAAAATATACCATTTAATGTATTGCGAAACATGTTTGGTAGGTAATAATTAGTATTTACTTATTTTGATTACTTTTTTTATGCTAGATCATTATTGAAAAATATCATGAAATTGTAAAACCTACCATTTAGTGTATTGAGAAACATGTAACATCAAAGGTCATACATAATAATACACTAGATAGTAGATTTTGAAACTTTACATCAAATGGTAATTTTTAAAGTTAGATACAGATAATAGTACGTAAAATGTAACAACTTGATACATCTTCGTAACTAAACCCTTCCTTTTAAAATTTGGTTGAAGTAGTTCCAGCAATTGCATATATATGTAAAGTCTTGTCAACTAGGTAGACAAACTACCGTTTCTTGATTCTCTATCTACTTCTCTTGCCCCATTTTATATAATGAATAGTGATTTTTGAACTTCCCCATGTTGAGTATTTCTAAATCAATGTGGGCATGGTATAAAATTATTCCAATGCATAATGGAAAAAGAATTCGATAATAATTCTTTTCATCTATCGTGTCAACAATATTAGATCCATTTACGGTTTTATTGTCCGTGTACTCCTCTCAAAATGATAAAGCCGAACGAATGTTACTTACTCTAAACTTCTCTCGCACACCCTCTTTCATGCTAGTATTGCAACATCTTTTTGGCCATATTTTATTAACATGGCCACATACTTACATAAGGTTCTTCCATTTGAAGTAACCTCGTGTCCTCCTACCACCCCACTTTATCACAAAATCCTGTCATATGACCACTTAAAAGTATGGTTGTTCATGTTTTCTCCATATCACCACACCTCACGATGAGCCCATGGGCACAACTTGTCCCTCTCCCCATCGCCGTTTTAACTGTTTCCAACCATTAGTACCACCCCTCCTCTATGTTCAACTCATCTAGGAACCCCACCCGCTACCTATAATACACGGCCTTTACATCCAACCACACATCAATTTTATGTCATTCCAACTCTATCATCAACCGTGACTCCTTCGTCCCCCATCATACCCAACATTTCATTACTATCCAAAGACATGGGATTCGTAAGACTAGCCCAAATATGCATGTTTAGTGTCCCCTAATATTTCACATCTTCCGAAATCTCACCTTGATGCTCTTCATGACCATAATTGGTCCAAAGCCATATTTAATGAATATAACGCATTAATTAAAAATGATACTTGTGAGCAAGTTATGTGTGGCCTATTGTTGTATTTGGATTTTTACTCATAAATTTAATGCTAATGGGTCTCTCGACGCAAAGCTCGTTTTATGTATAATGGCATGCAGAAACATTTAGCCTTGTCGTTAATCCAGCCACCATCCATCTTTTTCTAAAAACTGTCTTATCGAAAAGTTGGGATCTTCATTAATTAGACATTAAAAACACGTTTCCACGTTGTTGTTCTAAATGAAAAGAAGAACTATGTAATAGGAGAGCACCACAGATATGAAAATATCAATTGTGATTGTGCATTTGAAGTAAGAGAAGAACTATGAAAAGGGAGTTTATGACTTTAATTACTGCAACATGAATTACAATTATTATTTGTAGAACTAATAGCTGGAACAAAGGAAGATGAATGCTTTAAAACTTGAAAATGTGGGTGTCCAAGTCGGTGATGCCAAGCTAGGGACGTATTTGAATGGCATGAAAGGCAAGGGATGGAGTGCTGGAACGAAACTGATAGACCCCATGGCTAGCTGTCCCACGGAGGAGAGTTTGTTTGGTTTGGAAGTCCTTAATAAGAAAATTAAATGAGAAAAATTCAATCAGTATATTGTTATCAATACATAAGCGACGGATTAGAGATGGAAGGAACACAAAGAACATTTGTAAGAGTAAAAGATGTGTTAGAAAAGTGAAGAATTAAAGAGCCAACATGAGTAATAGTAAGAGACGAACCATCACCAATGACTAGTTCATCGGTACCATCGTAGGGGGCATGTAGAGACAAGGCATTGAGATCGTTGTTAATATGGTGAGAAGCACCACTGTCGAATAACCATCTTTGGTTGTTTTCCTGACGAGTTATGGTCGTGACATGAACTTGTGGTTGGTTGTATGTGGTCTTCGTAATGTCAGCAAGGCAACTCGTGCATATTTGTTTTTAAAGGCATAACAGGAGGTGAGGGAGTGGCCTTTACTGAAGCAAAATTGACACTTGCCAAGATATTGACGGGTTGTGCCATTGGGTGTAGGAGTAGGAAGTAAGGCAGAAGAGGGGTTGGAGGTTCGATTCTGCCAAGTTTTAGTTGGTGGGCGTTTATTTGTTGCAAAGGCAATTAGTGGTTGGTGTAGAGTATTGGCATTGGGGGTTTGTTGAAGGAGAGAAAGCTCATGGTTTATGAGTTTATCATGTAGTTCATGAAAAGAAATGTGGGTATCTCAGGCATGGACAACATCAATAATTGTTTTGTAGGCAGTAGAATTAAGACCATTTAGAACAGCATCGTTAATGTCTTCGTCATCCATTTTCTTTCCAAGAATGTTGAGTTCAACAATGATGGTTTTGACGGATTGCATGCAGTCGGTGATTGTTTGGTTAGAAGTTTTTGTTGATTGTTTTAAGCGATGCTGGAGTTGTTTAATATGGCCACGAGAGGGATTAGCATAGGTGTTTGAAAGAATGGTCCAGGCTTCGAGAGATGATGATGCGTTGGTGACTAAGGGAACCATAGGCAGGAAGAGGGTACCAGCAAGAACTCCAAATAGCAAACTGTCCTGCCGAAACCAAGCTGCGTAGTCTGCATGGGGGGTGGACACGCCATCCGTAATCGTGGGTTTGGGAGGGAGGGAGGTGAGTGCCATCAATATACTTGTAATGATCCAAACCGTGAAGAAGAGCTTCAATTTGAGTTTTCCAACTTAGGTAGTTTATAGAGGAAAGTTTGAGAGATGGAGGGAATTGTACAAGAGTTAAAGATGGTGTATTGAAAGAGAGGGTGGGGATGACAGTCGAAGAGGAGCCTGCACTAGAATCCATGTGATCGATGATCTGGAAGAAAAAAGATGGTGTTCCTTGCTGATACCATTTATATATGAGCACGAGAAAGTTGTTTTTATCAACAATTACGATAGGTACATATACACAAGAAGAAGCAAACATGGTGGGTATCTTACAACAAATTAGGAAGATATAAAGAAGCTTCCATAGTATTCTACAAGCTACCAAAATTATCTATAATTTGAAATTCAATACAAATAAATAAATGAATAATGTCAGTCATAATTTGTTGCTATTGATAGTTTTTATTCACCAACCACCCGGGTTCCAAAGTGCCAAGTTCCCCACCCATGTATGTTGTATAAAACGCTCCATTTACAAATTAAATAAAGTGCCAATGGCATGGTATAAATGGTTGCGTGGTTTATCCATAAATCGGGTTCGTTTCAACGCAAATATGGTTGTCCCGTTTAGATGACTTTATAATATCGAAAACATATTCTAAGTGCTGAATATAACGCAATATTTAATTTTCAATATTTGTTTATATTAATAATCAAACGAGGATCCGAGTACATACTCGATAATCACAAGAACATAGTAGTGTTGGTTATAAAGCTTCAAAGCTCATGCTCTAAACTCACAAATATGAAAGGAAAAATAAAAAGAAGGTATGCAGTAAGGAATTTCGGATGAAAAAAATAATGGAGAACGAAATGGGCAAAAGAAAACTACTTTATTGATAAAAGAGGAAGTCTACATATATAGCATCCACGGAACTAACTTGTGCCATAAAAATAGCCATAGAACTAGATCCACTTTGACCCTCACCTTACATGTACTTATCCAACGTACATTTCCATGAAATATGGTCAACGACTACCAATTCTAACTCAATAAACTATTAAAGAAAATAACACTTAAGACCATAAAACTTATTAATTTTCCAGCATGCAAATACTTATAAATTTCCCATCCATGCATGTGATCACGTTAACCCGGTAAATGAGCGATTAATCCAACAATCACCCCCTTAATCGGTTATTTACCCGTCTACTCACAATAACTGTAACATGACTGTTATCTCGGACACTCGTTATTGTAATGACCAAACTTACCGCACTTGTAACATTTAACATGACTTTTATCTCGGACTCATTCATTGCCATCTCGACTATTCACAGACCCACAACCTCTTCCCCGGTCACATCCAGAGCCTTCACAATTTGAACCTCCATTGCCACAATGCTTACACACGTGAACTTTTTCGTCACTAATCAACAACAAACCACCTAGAATGTCCACCGTTCCTTTTAAATTCTCCTCATATGCCTTCAATATTCCAAAGGCTTCATCGGATAGCATTGAATCCAACTCGAAACATTTGTTTATCGAAGTCACGATTTGAAGAAACGACTTAATTGAGTCTAGCAACCATTTTACCAATCCACTTCCTCAAGCTCGTATCCAAGCATCCTTGCTTTGAGGCTAGACTGGTCAATTTTGTAACGAAATAATCAACCATTTCACACTTTCATACGTAAACTTTCAAGCTCCCTCTTCAATGTTGCTTGTCTAGCCGCTCTCACCCGGTCCACACCCAAATACCTAGTCTTCAAGCCATCTCACACTTGTTTAGGAAAAATAACTAGACATTTGCAAAACCGTATCTGCCGGTATAAATTGAAATAAGAACACAAGAGCTTGTTTCTTCTTCTTAGAATCCGGTTCTTCCCCAACGCCATCGGTTCGACTGCCTCCCATAAGCCATTTGCATCCATTATTGACTTGACCTTGACAACCGAAACCTGATAATTTTCCAGGGTTAAGTCCAAGACTTGATACGAGATCGATCCTCCTTCTTTAGGCAGCAACGCCATTCTTTCTTCTTTGACAGCTTCAACCCTTTTCCAATCAAACCCATTCCAAGAGTCCTATTCCACCGACATAGAAGAACAAGCTACAAGCTTTACCGCCTTCTTGAACCTACAAAATAAACTAAACCCAAAGCCACCGGCTTTGACGGATAAATTTTCCGTTCTTTTTTCACGCACCTCATCCGGTTAGTCTCTTTTTAAAACGAACAGGTTGATCAAGACTAGAAGCTGCTTTCGTGATTCTTCAACCTTTGAACTCATTCAACTTACAACCCCTTCACAAGAACCTGGGGCTCTGATACCAAATGTTGGTTATCAAGCCTTAACACTCATGCTCTAAACTCACAAATATGAAAGGAAAAAATAAAAAGAAGATATGCAGTAAGGAATTTCGGATGAAAAAATTAATGGAGAAGGAAATGGGCAAAAGAAAACTACTTTATTGATAAAAGAGGAAGTCTACATATATAGCCTCCAGGGAACTAACGTGTGCCATAAAATAGTCATAGAACTAGCTCCACTTTCACCATCACCACACATGTACTTATCCAATGTACATTTCCATGAAATCTGGTCAAAGACTACCAATTCTAACTCAATAAACTATAAATTAAAATAACACCTAAGACCATAAAACTTAATAATTTTCCGGCATGCAAATACTTATTAATTTCACAGCCATGCATGTGATCACGTTAACCCGGTAAATGAGTGATTAACCCCAACAAGTAGTGGCTTGGCAATGATTTACAAAGAAATTCTAATAGAGTTACGTCTAACTTATATCACTAACACTGTGTTCCAGAACCTTCATTTAGGAAAGAAGGGGAGGGGTTTAGAAGGAAGAAAAGGATTAGGTGTGTTCTAGAAAATGTTTATGGAATGAAGGGGGAGGGAAATTAAATCAAATTTTCTTTCCTATCTTTCTTCCCAAATGTAGACGGATTTGGAGAGAAAGCTTATGAAAAGGTCATACTACACTTCATCACGTCAACTTCATCTTCTCCATCATCACCATGCCTTCTTCTTCCCTACCACCTCTTAAAACCTGTTCTACAAGACTTCTTGAATACTTGAAAATCGTTAGTATATTTATTGAGTACCGAAGAGAGAAAGAAACTTAGAGGAGACAATCTGATGAGATAATATATATATATATATATATATATATATATATATATATATATATATATATATATATATATATATATATATATATATATATATATATATATATATATATATATAAAGTATGTGTAGATAGGATGTACTATATAGACATGTGATTGACTAGATATGATGTATTGATGTAACGTGTCATGTCTTGTAGAGTGTGATAGAATATCAATACTAATGCTCTATAAGCCGCATAAACCAATCGCGTGCGATTAGGGATCCGGCTTATAGAGTGTGATATGTCCTTTTCAAATCAGATTGTCATACCCTGAATAGTGTCTAACCACTTGTACTTGATTGGTATGGCGAGTTGCCTTGGCTTACACTTAAACTTGGAAGAATTAATAATTATTTTAAATAAAAAAACAGAACTCTTCTTCTTCAAGTCTGCATTTATGTCTCAAGAACACCATAAATGCATGATTTCCAGAAAATTTAATGCTACAAAATCAAGTATTTAATGAACTTTTGGATTTTTTTTCTTTAAAGACACTACTCGGTTTTGAAATGTGATTCAAGAAAGCCTTATACAACAGTAGTATACTTCAAAAACAGCTCCGAAAAATGATGAAAACAATAGATTTTTATACCTTGAGTGTGTTCGAACTTTCGGAGGTGTTTGAACTAGTAACCTTCTTGAATAATCTTGTTGTTGGAAGCTTTATCAGACCCGAGTGCTTGTTCTTCACTTTGAACTTGGATTTTTTCGAAATCTTCTTTAATGTTTTCGAACAATCAAGAGCCAAAAACAAGTTTGGCTCTGATACCAATTGATGGTCCCGTAAATATTACGGATGAAACAATGCTTGATGTTTAGTATGTGTTTGAGTATGTGTTCGGTTAGAGAGAGAGATAGAGAGAGAGCCGAGAGCTAGAGAGAGTTCACAAACACAAGAGATGAATAATGCAAAGCTTCACATTGAAATGTGGGGGAAATGCCTTCATATAGCATTTCCCCAACTTTGAGTAATTACATATTACACCCCTCACTTTAATATTTCTAACATGTTGGCCTCAAATGGCAGATAGGATGTACTATATAGACATGTGATTGACTAGATATGATGTATTGATGTAACGTGTCATGTCTTGTGATTTATATATATATATATATATAAGATGGAAAGTATCGATATATATATATGTAAGGCTAAATTTGTAAATTTACAAACTCTATTTTCTTTTCCTTCCTTAATTTTCTTTCCTGTTGAGGAATACAAAACTTAAATTAATTTTTTCTATTCTTTTCTTGTTTAAAACTTTTTTTACTTTTCTTTTCTTTCTATTGAAAATTCTGGAACACAATGTAAGAGATGAGCTATTTATACGGGTAGATAATTGATCGTAGCCTTCTGAACAATGACTCGTGTAAATATCTTATTGAAAGGTGTAAGTAACTAGCTCACACACTCCTTCAACGGATAGGAGAGCTTCTTATATACCAATTACATCACACAATCTTTCACATGACGGTGACAGGAGTGACATCATGAAGGGGTCCATCAGACTTAAGGAAACTTTGATATCCAATGTATACTTTAGGTTTAGATATATCGACCTGAAGTTCTTTAGGACACGCTCTACATCATTTGGAATCCTGAAGGCATCTTTAAAGCTACTATTTTGTGGAAAGTACAACTATACATACTGAAATGCAATAAAAGAGAGTAAAGATAGATATTTTAGGAGCTATGGGTTGGTTGAAGTTTTCTTCAAAATCATTGGTGAAAGAATCACGAGGAGCCTTCTTTCTCATTACAATGAGTAGGGCTTTGAAAACATCCCGGATCTTTGGATCCCTAACGGATATGTAAATAGATATAGCCTTTAATTGAGGGAACTCTGCAAATTGAAAATCAGAAACCTTTAAAATCGAACATCTTTATAATCATTGACAAAGTAAAATCCTCTAGGGTTATCAATGGAAGTCCCGACTTTAGCCGTATGGCCTTGAGTATGAGAGAAACTTATATTCCTGCAGATGGGAAGAATTCATTTGCATTTCATTTTCAGTAAACTTCTTTACCTTCTTTTCTTTTGAGATAGGTCAAGGGTCTCTTAAGTATCAACATTTTCTTCTTCATAAAGTAGTTATCATAAAGATAAGCTAATCCTTCTTTAATAGCAATAGACTCATGGGTAACTTAAGTCTAGAGACACACTTCTCGATCTCTTCCCAATCAAGAACGCTATACTTCAATAGTTGAATAATAGTCACACATTTATACTTCATGGTTTTGTTTCTCTATATTTCAACCATCACAGTTTTTCCCTTTTTGTATGGTCGTGCTGAATTAATTGGTTAGGTTCGGTACGAATGTGTTTGCTCTTTCCCCATGCCATTTCCATTTTGTTTCGCTTCAAATGAGATATTTCTTCTTCCAACTTATTTTTCTCATACTCTTTTAAGAGTATGAAACTATAGAGATTTTTGTAAAATCTCTTTAAGGCACTCAGCTTGGTTTGCTTCCTCGGTTATTATATCATTCTTCATTATTTCTGATAAATCTTCATTTTTGTCTTTTTGTTCAAGAATGAAGGCTTGCTCTCTAGCACTTATGAGCTCCTCAAGAGAAACGCAAAATCTTGTAGCTTCCTCTTCCATAGTTTAAGGCTCAAATTTCTGAGGAGTTTCGGATGGAGGAGTTTTCTTAAGAACTGCACCGGTTATTTCTAAGTTCTTAGCACCCGTAAGAACTTCAGGTCTTAGGGATAGATTCATCCAACTCATCCATGGTCATATTTGTTGTCGCGATGGCATATTTGACTTGTTTATTAATTAGGGAGAATATTCATAATAAATCGGTAAAATAATCTTTTTTACATTACCTAGACTAGAGAGTTCATGTGTTGTTCACTATCTTAGTATATATATGTTGGCAACACTTAAATCACATGTAAAGTTAGTATTTAATGATCTCGAAGTTAGTCACTTATTTGGTTTCCATATTCTAGGGTAACTCTTTAGTTATTGGAAAGTTAAGCAAAACCCAAATTCATTTTTAAGATTATCTATTAAAGAGTTATTTATGTTAGATTATCATTTGTATTAAATCTTGATGTGTTTTGTGTAAATAGTTTAAGTGTTAACTTGGAATTAATAGAATGTTAGGTAACTTAATGTGTAATATGCCATGGTATATAAATCTTATACCATATGACACAATGTAACTTTGTCAACGTCTATTCAATGAGATTCATGTATATGTGTGTATTCATGTTTTCTGGTATGTTCATCATACCCGATCTTGTTCATATATTGTAACTGTAAAAACTAAATTGTAAAATCAAAGTACCAATTATTTTTACAGAGGGTTAAGTTATATATATATATATATATATATATAAACATATATAAACTTTTGTGTAAATAAATGTAGAAAAAGTGAAAGTAGAAGAAGTACACACAGTAGTGTGTTGAATGTAATCTCTCACTCAACAAATGAAGGAGGTACAAGTATATATACAGAAGGAAGCAGGGAAGCTACAGCTAAGAGCTAACAAACTACTAACAAACTAATTAACTAACTTAACTAATTAGACCATGTAAGCTATATGACTTGGCATGTTGTGAGATGTTTAGCTCTTTGAATATATTGAGATGACAGTGTGAAAGGATCACAAATGCCAAACTTGGAAATGCAAGAGTAATGTGGTGACTTGCTCAATCCTTTTGTAAGTACATCAGCAACCTGGGCTTTTGAAGGAATAAAGGAGGGAAGTATATGACCATGTTTTATCTTGTCCCTGACAAAATGGCAGTCATTCTCTATGTGTTTAGTACGAGCATGCTGAACTAGGTTGGAAGCAAGAGCAATTGTGGAGGCATTATCACAATGTATTTTGATGGGCTCATTGATGAACAGTCTGAGGTCTTTAAGAAGACTTGTGAGCCATGTAACTTCACAGGTACAGTCTGCTAAAGGTCTGTATTTTGCTTCTGTTGAGGAGCGAGAGACCACAGTCTGTTTCTTAGACTGCCATGAGAGTAAGTAGGGACCTAGAAAAATACAATAACCAGTGATAGATCTTTGAGATGAGGGACATGATGCCCAATCACTGTCACAATAGGCACGTAATTGAAGGGTGGACGTGGCTAGGAAATGTAATCCTTGGCCTGGACAAAGTTTGATGTACCTTAGAACCTTGTATAGAGCATGTAAATGAGTAGTACGTGGAGCATGACTGAATTGACTAAGAGTCTAATCAGCATAGGACAAATCCGGTCTTGTGATAGTGAGATAAAGAAGCTTGCCCACAAGTGCTCGATATAAGGTACCATCTGGTAAGAGATCACCATCAGTGGAGTTAAGCTAGATGTTAGGGTCAATAGGAATGGAGGATGGTTTTTCATCAAGTATGCCTGCTGTGTGAAGTAACTCCAAAGCATATTTCCTCTGTGTCGTTGTAAGACCATTAGAGTTGTGGAAGAACTCAATGCGCAAATAATAATGAACAGGCCCAAGGTCTTTAATACTAAAAGTCTTGTCAAGTTGAGTTTTGATGTTGGAAATTAGAGCATTGGTGTTACCAGTTAGTAACAAATCATCAACATAGACAACCAAAGCTAGGAAATCAGTTCCTTCTTGAAAGATAAGTAAAGATGTATCTGCAAAACTTTGCTTGAAACCAAGACCTTGTAGAAAGGAAGTAAGCTTTGTAAACCACTGTCTGTTAGCCTGTTTCAAACCATAAAGTGACTTTTTAAGTCTACAAACCATATTAGCAGAAGCATTAGGCATGTAACCTTGGGGAATTTGCATGTAAACCTCTTCATAGAGATCACCATGAAGAAAAACATTATTCACATCAAGCTGTTCAACATTCCAGTTGTGATGAACAGCCATAGCTAATAGAGCTCGAACTGTGCCCATTTTAGCAACTGGGGCAAAGGTTTCTTTGTAGTTAGTGCCCTCCTTTTGGGTAAACCCTTTAGCAACCAACCTGTACTTGAACCTTTCTATCGTGCCATCAGCATGGCTTTTGATTTTATAGACCCACTTGCAGCCAATAGGAGTTTTATGTGGAGGAAGTGTGGTCAATTCCCTTGTGTGGTTCTTTTCAAGAGCTTGTATCTCCTTGTTCATGGCATCAACCCACCTCTGATCTTTGGAAGCATGAGTATATGAAGTGGGTTCAACAAGATGATTGATGGTGTTGACAAGATGTCGGGTTTGAGAAGTTTGAATGTTAGAATAATTGAGAAATTTGGAATGATGGAATTTGGTGATAAGATTTTGAGCAGTGTGCTTCATGCCAGGGCAGTGATAGTCTTTAAACTTTGTTGGAGGTTTTGTTAACCTTTTAAATGTTCTGATGAAAGTGGAAGTAGGTTGAATGGAAGGAGTATGATCAGATGATGGTTGAGTGGAAGTCTGTTGAGTAGAAGTAGGTTGAGAGGATGTAGGTTAAGAGGGAGTGGGTAATGAAGTAGTAGGAAGAGGAGTAGTGACAGCAGGTTGGTTAGAAGGAGTTGAAGGAGTTGTAGGTTGGGTTGAAGAAGTTGAAGGAGCTGTAGTTGAAGGAGCTGTAGGTTGGGTAGAAGTAGGTGAAGGAGCTATAGTTGAAGGTGTTGTAGGTTGGGTAGAAGGAGGTGAAGGAGCTGTAGTTGAAGGAGCAGTAGGTTCGGTAGAAGGAATTGAAGGATTGTAGTTGAAGGGGCTGCAGGTTGGGTAGAGGGGGCATGATGAAAAGGAAAAGTTGACTCATTAAATATGACATCTCTAGTAGTAAAGATTTTGTAAGAGATAGTGTCATATAAAATGTAACCTTTTTGAGTGGTAGGATAACCAAGGAGAACACAAGAAATTGCCCTGGCTGCAAATTTATCCGAAGGATGAATATGAGCATAGGCTAAACAGCCTATCATGTGAAGGTGATCAAGCTTAGGTGGATGACTGTAAATGTATTCATATGGACTTTTGAAGTTAAGAAGTTTGGATGGGAGTCTATTGATGAGGTATGTAGCAGCTATTATGCAGCGACCCCAAAAATGGATGGGAAAGTTGGCTTGAAATCTTAAAGCTCTTTCAACCTCTAAAAGTTGTTTATGCTTTCTCTCAACTCGAGCATTTTGTTGTGGGGTACAGGGCCAGAAGTTTGGTGGAGAATGTCATTGTCCTTGAAAAACTCATGTAAAGTAGAGTTTAAGAATTCAGAACCATTATCACTTCGCATTGTTTTAATGTTTGTTTGAAAGTGATTCTGAACATGGGAATGGAATTGTTTGATGTGTGTGATAGCATGATGTTTGTTGGGCAAAAGATAAGTCCATGTGGCTCTAGAGAAGTCATCAACAAGTGTTAGAAAGTACTTACAACCATGCATAGTAGTATGTTTGTAAGGTCCCCACACATCTATATGGACTAAATCAAATAGAGAAGTAGCATGTGATTCACTAGAAGGAAAACAAAGTGCATGCTATTTTGAAAGTGGACACACATCACATTCCTGAAAACCAGAATTACATTTTATTACAGAAGAAAGTCCTTTTATGTGTTTGAGTACATGAAAGGAAGGATGTCCAAGTCTTGAGTGCCATAGATGGCATTGTTTGTCCATGGTAGCAAGGTTAGCATGGTGGATAGATGGATTGGCCTGCATGTCTTGCTGAATGACATAGAGACCATCACAGAGGGTGCCATGTGCAATCCTCTTGTTGTGGTCCTGAAAGTAGCACGAAATAGGGGTGAATAGCACAGATAGAGACAAGTGAGTACCAAGTTTGCTAATGGAGAGAAGATTATATGAGAAACTTGGAATGAACAGAACATCATGTAATATGAGGTCTGAGGTGACATTAACTGAACCATATTGCATGACTTCTGTATTGTGTCCATTGGGTAAAGTGACATGAATTGGATTTTTGAACTCATAAATGTCATACATGAGAGAAAGAGAATTGGAAATGTGGTCTGTTGCACCACTGTCAATTACCCATGCATACTTTAGATCAGAGATGACAGATGCTATAAATTTGTAGACATTAGCTGTGATATGAGGAGTAATAGATTTGAATATACCTTTTGTGTGGTCATTACCATTCGAAGTGTGCATATCCTTGAGAGATGTTTGTTGCAAGACCATAAGAACTTGATTGAGTTGATTTTGGAGGTAATCCATTCTTGCACTCATTACATCATCTGCACACATAGGAGGGGGTGTTTGTGTAGTGTCTTGTCCAATTACCATATTGATTGACTTGTCATGTTGACCTTGAGTCTTGTTCACTGGTTTGTACTTTCCATGCAAAGGATGGCCCATCGGATAACCCACAAGTTTGTAACACTCCTCTTTACTATGTACCTCTCTTTTGCAATACTCACAAAAAGTACCTTTATTAAAGTTGCTTTTCCTTTCTGAACTTCCAGGTTGTACTGTTGCTTTATTGAATTTCGATGTCACAGTATTGTAGCTTTTGTTTGTGTGTGCAGCTAATGTAGTGGACAAAGAACTTTTGATGACATTACCCTCCCTTTGTTTCTCCTCTTTCCTAATCATCGTATAGGCTTTAGCAGCAGTAGGTAGTGGCTGCATAAGTAGGATCTGACCTCTAGTATTCGAATAGCACTCATCAAGTCCCATGAGAAATTGGATCAATCGTTTCCTCTTATCTCTCTCACCACTCATCTTTCCATTCTCACAAGTACAATTACATGTACACTGATATGGTGACTCCAGAGCATCAATTTCATCCCAAAAACCTTTCAGTTTGTGGTAATTGACTTCAATTGAACAGTTGGTTTGTTTTAGTTGAACAATGTCATTGGATAATTGATAGATCCTATGACCATCCAACTGTGAATAATGTTCTTGTAGCTCATTCCATAAATCGGTTGCAGTATTGATGAAGGTAAGAGAGTTACTAATTTGATCTGAAATGGTGTTTAAGATCTAGGAGATTACCATATCGTTGGTTCGATCCCATAGCACCTTCTCTTTTGTTTGTGCATCTGGTTCTTTGAATTCTCCTGTCACTATCTTCATTTTGTTCTTGGCACTCAAGGCTATCATCATAGATCTTCTCCATGAACTGTAGTTGGTAGATCCGGTTAGCTTCTTCGAGATGAGAATCATACCAGGATGATCATGTTGATGTAAGAACAGAGGATAATTTGGAGAGCTTGGATCTTCATCGGAAGTTGGTGGTTAATTCATGGCTGATCGATCTTTTTGAACCTCCTCACAATTGATGTGAGGAGCTCTGATACCATGTAGCAAAAGTGAAAGTAGAAGTACACACAGTAGTGTGTTGAATGTAATCTCTTACTCAACAAATGAAGGAGGTACAAGTATATATACAGAAGGAAGTAGAGAAGCTACAGCTAAGAGTTGGAATAGAATTTGAAGTTTGTTTCCTTGTAATTTTCCAAGATAAAGATTAGATTATGTGTCATCTTTGCATATGATATTGGTCTTTAAGATTCACGGCTCCATGATCTTGAATTGTGGTGGATTTTCATGATTGAAAAAAAGGCTATCTAGGAAAGAAACAAATATAATCCAAAATCTGGATTAGAGAAGAAACGAGATGAATTAATGTTTACATAGAAAATCTATATTGTTGATCGTAAAGAAAGAAATGAATTCCTTGAAATTCAATGTTGAAGCTATGGGTTCTTCTCTGATTATGATCGAGACGTTCACCGGCAAACACAATTTAATTTATGGTGTCTTAAGATGAGAGAGGGTTGAAAAAAGGAAGGATCTAACTATCACTTAATGGGGTTTAAGGGGGTGTTTAGTAGAGTTGATTGAAAGTAGGGAAATTGAAATAACTGGTTTCTCTTGTTTGAAAGAAATGGTTTATGGTTCTAGGTGGAGAAATGATTTCTCTGTACATTTCCATTTGTGTGGTTCGTTAGTATTTTCATTTCTCTACAAAGTTCGGAAAATGAGGAGAAATGGCATTGCTGGTTGACATGATTTCTTGGTTCCGATGTGCTTCCCAGCGATAATGAAGTCTTCTTCTAGTTGCGATGTGTTTCTCGGCGACGATGACAACACCGACATCCGATGAAGTGGCCAATGCCGCAGCTACGCAATTTTAACTTCAACCATTAATCATCCTTTGTGGTTGCGATGTGTTTCTGGCGATGATGAGTAGTCCGGCGCAAGAGAGCTAGGCAGTAGGGTTGTAAATGAACCAAAAGAACACAAACGGGGGCTTATTTGTATTCGTTTGTTTAAGTTTAGCCGAACAAATTAACGAACATAAACAGATAAATGGATGAACATATATACAATTATAATACAAACCTAACATTATTAGATATAACGCACACTAACTATGTGTGTGTGTGTGTATATGTGTGTGTGTGTGAGAGAGAGAGAGAGAGAGAAAGTGTGTGTGCATGTATGTATATATATGTATATATATTTATGTACACACATGGATAATATATTTATACACACACACACACACACACACACACACATATATATATATATATATATAGACATACATGTAAACGAATATAAAAGAACGTCCACAGACATTGTTGAAAAATGTGTCTTCAATTGACAAGTATTTATTCTTGAAGGACTATTCTTGCAGTATTGGTCAAACTTCAAATTAAATGTGTATATATACACATGTTGGCAATAGAGACTTGAATCACCAAAATTATATTTCAAATTCACAATCTCTTTGCATCGTATATGTACGGCAGAAACCTAAAACTATATTTGGGTTTAATCCCTAATCAACATTCCTTATTAATAGCTTTTTAAATTCTTCTCCTTTCAAGCTTGTAAGAACTGCAATATATAGATGATTGATTATCGGCGTCCACCGCACGTTATTTTTCATGTTTTGTGTTTTTCATGTAAATCTTTGTGTCTGTCGCTTTTACTGATTTTATTATTTATTGTTCGTGGTTAATTATTATAATTGATTAATTGATCATATCTAAAGGTAATATTAGTTAGGTAACTTGGTTCGTTGAAGGTTTTGATATTATTCTAATTTTGACTCTAGTCATATAAAATATATTTGGGGAGAAATTAGTGACGTAAATATTTATCTCCAGTTTATACTTATTTTACTATTCCAGATATAGTTGAGCATTAACAACCCCCTCCACTGATGAGCTTGTTACTATTGAAAGTTCATTGTCTTCACAACCACATGCTACCACTCCTAGCATTGTAAGATCTAGGCCAAGAAGAACAATTATTGTACCTCCAAAAAGGTATTCTCAAACTAATTTTGTTGCATATGCCCTTATTGTTGCGGAAGATATTGAGTATGTGTTGGAGCCTGTGAATTATGATGAGGCTATCAAGTCTGAAGACTCTAGTGATTGGATGATTGCTATGCATAATGGGATGAAATCTTTGCATAAAATGACACTTGGGATCTAGTTTCCAGTTAAATGCAAGTGGATCTACAAGCTCAAGGAACTTATTATCCTATTTGAGAAACCAGGCTATAAAGCTCAGTTAGTAGCTAAAGGTTACAGGTATTGATTATACTGATATATATTCTCCCGTGGTGAAACACACTTCTATTTGTGTACTATTGGGTTTACTTGCTTCTAATAATCACGAGTTAGAGAAACTCGATGTTACTACAGCTTTCTTAAATTGTGAGCTTGAGGAATATATATTTATGAAACAGACTGATGGTTTCGTAGCTCTTGGCAATGAGGCCTGTGTGTGTAAACTAAATAAACCTCTTTATGGCCTCAAGCAATCTCCTCGACAATGGTATAAGAGGTTTGATCATTTATGACCGGTTACGAAGTGCACCTATGATAGCTGTATTTATTATAAATAGTGTGGCGATGGTTTAATGAACTACTTACTCTTATATATGGATGAGATGTTGATCAAAGCGAAAGATATGAATGAGATTTGGAAATTAAAGACCGGTTGAAAGTTGATTTTGAAATGGACTTAGAAGCTGCCAAAAAGATTTTGGGTATGGAAATTGTTCGTGACAGGAATTCTAGGACCTTGCATCTTTCTCAAAAGAGTTATATCAAGAAATTCAATCAATGGATCTTCCGTTATCTACGAGGTACATCTTCTTTATGTCTACAGTTTGGTAAATCAAATGATGAGGTGCTTGGTTATGTTGATTTAGATTATGGCAAAGACTTAGATAAATGAAGATCTATCATGGAGTATATTTTTACTTTAAATGGTTGTGCTATTAGTTGGAAAGCCTAGTTACAGTCTACAGTTGCATTGTCCTCTACTGAGGTAGAGTATATGGTAGTTGCAGAAGCTATTAAGGAGGCAATTTGGTTAAAGGTCGAGAACTCCATGATGCAATTAAGGTTTACCACAGTGTAATGCAATAATCAAAGTGCTATTTTCTTGAGTAAAGATCAGATGATCCATGAACGAACAAAGCACATTGATATTCGATATCATTTTGTGTGGGAGATCATTGCTAAAGGTGATTGTGTTTTAAGCAAAGTTGATACAAATTATAAACCCACTTATATGTTTACTAAAAGTCTTTTGCTGGCCAAGTTCACTTATGTTTGAAATTGGTGGGTGTTTCTGATCGCATGTGAGCCCGATGGGCTTTTGGTGGAGGAGGTATTATTATGTTGCGGAACTGATTTTCTCTATATTGTGATTGCAGGTATTTTTCTTTTGGAGCTTTGGAGTTTAATGAGCTATTGGTGTTTTTTCCGTTCCATTTAATAATGGGGCAAAGGTTTTACGTGTAGCGGTTTGTTTGCTAATTTTGGTGTGATTTGTTCATTTGAAGTTAAGGTGGAGATTGTTCAAAAATGTGTCTTCAATTGACAAGTATTTATTTTTGAAGCGGCCATTCATGCAATATTGGCCAAACTTCAAATTAAATATGTATATATACACATGTTGGCAAATAGAGACCTAAAGCACCAAAATTATATTTCAATTTCACAATCTCTCCTGCATTATGCATTGCGTACGTATGGCACAAACCTAAGATCATATTAGGGTTTAATCCCTAATCACCATTCATCGTTAAAAGCTTTGTAACTTATTCTCCTTTCAAAGTTGTAAGAACTGCAGTACATAGTGGATTGATTCCCGGCCTCCTCTGCCCGTAGTTTTCCCGTTTTGGGTTTTCCACGTAAATCTTCGTGTCTCTCGCTTTTACTTATTTTATTATTTATTGTTCATGGTTAATTATTAGTATTGATTAATTGATCCTATTCGCTAAAGCAAATATTAGTTGGGTAACTTGGATCCTTGGAGCTTTTGATATTATACTAATTTTGACTCTAGCCATATAAAATGGATTAGGGGAGAATTTAGTGACGTCAATTTTTTATCTCTGGTTTTTACTACAAACATAAATGAACGAGACCTTTGTTCATGTTCGTTCATTTAACTAAATGAACAAAGATTTTTGTTCGTGTTCATTTTTTATTAAATAAACAAATATAAACAAACATACCGCCAAACGTTCTTTTCGTTTACAACCCTAGGAGGCGGTGTCACTGCTACAACCACCGTCCAACGACTTAAGCCACCATTTCTCTGGGATTTCATTTCTTTGATTATACACGGGCGAGTGTCACGAACAAGAAACACACTTTTTAAGGATTTAGGATCACGCTTGATTATACACGGGCGAGTGTCACGAACAAAGCGCGTGCTACCGTAGATCTTTGCTCAACACGATACAAAGGTTTTTGATGAAACAAAACTGAAAATGGAGTTTCTACACTTAAAACAATAGACGGAATTCTATTGATAAGAAAACATGTTGTAGATATATATGTGTCAGTCCAGAAGGGATCAAGAACGGGCATTTGAAACAATAGTTCTCGAGCCACCTCAAGGAGATGACAGTTCTTTCGCTCAGCTAATCCATTTGGTCCTGGAGTACCATCGCACTTACTATGAATAGTACCATTTTAAAGCAAATATGAATGAATTGGTTGGGATAAATATTTCTTTGCATTATCACTATTACAGATTTTAATAGATACTTAGTGATATCGCATTTATTAGACATATATTTTACGCGATAATAGGTATATTTAGCCAAATAGTGTTCAAAATATGTCAAAAAGGTACTTTCTACCTTTGTTTATCTATTTCAGGCTAAAAACTATGAGGCAATATTAATCGAAGATCAAAAAGTTGATAAATGAAGAAAAATGCAAAGTTAGTGGAATCAAGAAGATCGCAATGCGTCGGTGGCATGTCGACAAGACTCGTCCATGAAGATAAGGATATTTCAACAACTCGGCGACGAGAACGGGATAAACTTCACGATCGTGGCGCGTCCGGCAAGGATCGCGGCGCGTCCAGTTAGGATCGCGGCGCGATCCCGCAGGATAACTCATATATAAATACCTTCATTCCTATCCGGTTTTTGGATCTTTTACCCAACTTTTACCACCATTCCAACCCTGAAGACATACCAAAGGTGATCCAGAGGGCTTGGAGCTTAATCTTGGAGATTTGGAGCTTAATATTAAGATCAAGGCTTAGCATCATTCGGCTTTTACTGTTTATTCACTCCATATTACCATGTTTCAGTGATTTCATGATTTCCAGATGTTAAGAATGAACATGCTATGCTAGTTTTCTGTTTTTCCTCCCTAAAGGAGATGAACCCTTATGTAAGTTGATTAATTTATGAAGTTTTATGCTTTTTATCATATATCTATCATGAATTGCTTAATCAATTGATAATCCATGTTTTAGAATTTGTTTTTAGTTATTTACAATCTGAGTTTTTATAAATTAAAAGATCAATCTATTTATAAATCTTGAATTTTGATTATCTAGGATCAATAGATAATTTAGACTAGTGATTGACTAATCCTAGGATTAAACAACTAAAGATTGAAACTTTAACATGTGTTTCAACATATAAAGACCTTTATGTGTTGGTTTAATGTATTGTTTATCAAACAAACTTAAAGCGTTTCTTGAATCGAACGTAATTGACTAATTATGTTTTTAATTAATCTTTTAAACATAAAAGTTGTTAATTGGTATAATTATAGGGTTAGATAATCGGAACACAAGTCTAATCACTTTAGGAATCGATTATTTGAATATTTAGCATCTATTGCACATGATTTCTTGAATTTAATTGACTTGAAAAGGGTGAAATAGAATCTAGGTAGGAAAATCTTCATCATATAGTTTAAATCCATTCAAGTTACTTGTTTTTTGCTTTCCTTGAATTGCTAAAGGTGATATTTAGGTGTGTTAGTGGTAATTAGTTGATTAGAAAGTGCAAAAACAAAAAAAATTTCCCTTTAAATGCTTTTATTTATTTTTATTATTTTTAGTTGTTTTTAGTTTAATTTAGGTTAATATTAGATTAGTATAATTTTATCAAATCATATTCGTTCCCCAAGTGTTTGACACCTGTGCTTATTCACTATACTAAGAAAACCGATTAGGCCCTCTTGCCTATTCGTGACGTTTTTAGTACAGATTAACGAGGATTTTTAAATATAAAAATGTAAAATGCGTATCACTTAGAAATGTGTTTTAATCTCTGAATTTGTGGTCTTACCGGCTATTTTTATAGCTAAAATGTGATGTTTTGAATAAATATGTATTCAGGGGTGGACTTGTGGCCTTGTGAGGTGGGTAGATGCTTTGGGCATTACTTTGGCTTGCTAGCTTTCTAGTAACTTTGGATTTCCTATTTGTTTCTTCATGGTTGTGAGATTAACTTGGTAACACCAACATTTGGGTCATGATGATCTAAAAGTGATTCAACCGGCTGGGTTCAAAGCACGAGAAAAGTGAGGAACCACCTCATTATTGTCATTATTGCACTTCAAGATATAGACACCTATGTTTTAGATGATCGATGTATGGTGAAATGTTTTGTGTTCCCCCACCTTAATGGGGAAATGTAGTTAACCCCCATGTGCCCATCTATGGTACGTGGCTAGCTTCCACGTGGAGATGCTATTACCCAATAAACTTCCCCACATCCTTATGTGCTTAATTGCGTCCTTTTACAATATATATTTAATGCTACTTGTGTTTTAAACCTATGATGACTTGATTTTGAAACATGAAACTTTTTTTGTGGTACTCACCAGCCGTTTTGTAACCAACATGTGGTGTTTTGAATGTTTTGTACCTGCAGATACACTTGTAACCTCGTGAGGTGGGTAGATGCTTTACGCATTGCTTTGGCTTGATAGCTTTCTAGAAACTTTGGATTTCCTATTTGTTTGTTAATGATCATGAGATTGACTTGGTAACACCATAAGTTTGGGTCATGATAGTAATTTTGGTTTGCAAAGTATCTTAAAAATAGTTTATAATACATCCTCTTTCTAGTAAATGATTTATAAAACTCATATTAATTTAAAATAAATTTTGAAAAGTTAACATTTGGACTTAATTAAAATCAGTGTGTTACAAGTTTGTATCATAGCTTCAGATTGAGTGAGTCGGGAACTCGAGTTAGAGTTTGGTCTCAAACATGGTCCATTGATGGAAATTCAAAGATGTCAGGTGGGTAACTTGAGTTAAGTTGAGAGTATCTGAGCGTTAGGTAGTTGTTATGTGAAACTAGTCCTATGTAACTAGGTTTTGCCCCTATATTATGGTTGAGCTTTATGTTGTAGCCTACTCAATCGTAATAGATTAGAGGTAGATTGTAAAGGAAGTCTCCTTGAGGTTGAACCTTCGAGGAGTAATGGGAAGTTGCATTGAATAACTTGTATTAAGATGACTAGTTTTGCTTAATTTTGGTTCATGGTTCTCTGGTTTTGAAGAAAGAGGGATTATCTTGCTAGTTTAATTGATGTCTTGGATTCTAAAGCTAAAAGAAACTTAGTTAAAGCTGAATGTTGTGGACTTAATTATGCAACCGTGTCGGTTGAGTTTATATAACAAGTGCATGAAGAGTAACAAACCCTAGTCGTGTTATGAGAACTTTGCTTATCATCTCATATATAGTAAGATAAAGAGATGTACTTCATAGAATGAAGATGGATCACAAACTGTTGCTCCCCTTTAGCTCAAGAAGGGAGGCAATTCTTACAAAATTGCAAAGAGAGTCAAAACTTTCTAGAACAAATCATTTAAACGATTGTAGATATGTTTAGATCACTAATTAAAGAAGTTATTGAAAAATTTTCTCTCGTAACTTCCTATGTGTTTATGATTTGAGTGCAAATCTTTGTTGGTCATTTGAGGTCGCTGCTCCTTCGATAATTTGTTAACCGTGCCTACTCATAGGCTCGTTAGATCCTTTGATATCAAATTTGTCAATGACAAAGTTGTCTTGTCAATAGACTTACCACATCCTTATGTGCTTAATTTTGTGCTTTTGCATTGTGTATTTTATTGCCAAATTTGTGTTTTAAACGTATGATTGATGACTTCATTTTGAAATACACATTATTTTTTCTAGTACTCACCAACTATTTTATAGGTAATTAACATATAGTGTTTTGAATGTTTTTGTATTCCCAAGTAAACTTGTGGCGTTGTGAAGCGGGTTGATGTATTGGACATTGCTTTGCCTTGCAGCCTTCTAGTAACTTTGGATTTTCTATTTATTTGTTAATGGTGTAACACCAAATGTTTGGATGACAATGATACATGTTAATTAAATTTATTATTGAACTTTATATTCTAGTTTGCAAGGAAAATTTTAAAGTAGTTTATATTAATAGCAGAGGCGATTCTATGTGTTAGCAAATAGAGTGTGTTAACCCCACTTAGAAAATAACTTTGTGTATAACTATATATATATATATATATATATATATATATATATATATATATATATATATATATATATATATATATAAATTTTAATAGGATCACTCTAAAATTATAAAATGGACCCTAAAATATTTTGAGTAAGTAAAAGAGAGAGAGAGAGAGAGAAAGAGAGAGAGAGAGTGTGTGTGTGTGTGTGTTTGTGTTTGTGTTTGTGTGTGTGTGTGTGTTTCAATCTTCAAGAGTCAAACACTTTTATCAATACGTAAATATCTAGATGAGGTCATAAAGTCTATTGACTAGGTAATGATATTTATTTTTCATTTTTACATTATAATTCAAAATATTTCTCTATTTGATATTGTGTTTGAATTGTTGTACAAAGTACAATTATATAATTAAGTTTACTAAACTACTTGTTTATTTTTTTTTTAAAAATTGGTTATGTTATATTTTTTATTATTCTATTAGATTTTTTTTTTTGAAAGGCAATATATTATATAAATCAGAAGCTAGCAAGATGCTAGGTAATACAACGACTCAATACACAAACAAGGACATTTGACCACGAACACATAACCTGGTAAATCTAATGATACCCAACACTAACAGACAAATCCAATCAACCTATCTAAAATTCGCAAACCACATAGGGCAGTCACCCGGCGAGCTTGATATTATCCAACCTCGACCTTAACGTTTTCAATGAACCCCCAGAACTAACTAACAAAGATGACACCGTTCAACCAGGTGGTGGAAATACGATATTTCAGAGTAGATATAGTGGACTGTCCAGAACAGTTGGAACCACGAACCATGAACCGACCACGATCAACACCACGATAACCATAACCACTCGACTAAACCAAGATCCAAAGCTTGAACACGGATCTGAAAACTTAGACCCACGAACTGAAGCAACAAACCTGACCAACTGGAGCAACAAACACGAGCCAAACACGAAACCTTGGACCCACGAACAGAAGCAACGAACCTGACCATCTAGAGCAACAAACAAGAACCAAACACGAATCTCAAACAACCTCTTGAAACTCGACCAAAGATAACTAACGCCACGCTATGAAACTTGAAATACGATCTGAAACTGAAACTCGAAATCAGATCTGAAGCTTGATCTGAAAACCGAACCCTCGACCCATGAACAGAACCTTATAATGCGAACTGAAACTCAACCAAAGATCTGAACTTGTGGACGTTCTTGACCTAAGATCTCGACCCACGAACTAAACCTTGAAATGCGACCCACGAACTGAAACTCGACCCACGAACTGAACCTTGCATCTCGACCCACGAACCTTGAAATGCCACCCACGAACTAAACCAAAGATCTGGACTGAAACTCAACCCACAAACTGAACCTTGAAATACGAGCTTATGAATGTTCTCGACCAAAGGTCTCGACCGGGATTTCGTTCAAGAAAAGGAAAATGAAACGAAGGATGAAGAAGGGGGTTCTCCGGACCTCCGGCTAACACCGACAGCCAGAGGAGAGAGGCGGCGGCGGTTGAGTGCAAAATTAGGGTTTTATGGAAGGAGAGAGAGAGAGAGATAGAGAGAGAGAGAGTGGTTTCACATTATTCTACTAGATTATGTTAATCAACTTTCCTATTCATATTTTGTTAAAGACAATGACTAAAACTCCTACAAGTGTAATAACTTTATGTTATTTGCTTTGAATATATGTTTAGTTTTTTGTAGTTATTCATAATGCTTTTGATTCATACCATATTATCACCGCTCTGATCCGTAATTTTTTAACCGTTATCTAGTCATTCCGACCTACTAATCATGGAACGTAAACTATATTGGAACTCATTATATTTAGATCCTGGATTCGACAATGATTAATAGGCGTTTATAATGCTTCCACTTTGTAGTATAAATGGTTTAAAAGAAATTATATTTCAAATATATTTTAAAAAAGTTCAAATTTAAACCGAAAATCAAAAGTATTACATAATCCATATTGAAACAAGTTATAGTTACAATGAGCTACAAGCTATATTCGAAATTTGTTTTGATTTTAAAGACAGTTTACTTATGACCACCCAAGGAAATAAAAATATGTCCACATTCCTAGTGTCCTAGAAATGTACATATTAACATCCAAAATGGAGAATAGAAATATGATATGCAATGCAATTAAGTAAAGCTAGAAAATGATAGAGATTTAGAATAGTTCCGTTAAAATGTTTTGACCTACTTTTATGGATAGGAATCAGAGATATTCTATTATTAAACTATTTTTAAAAGCGATACATTGGAATCCTAACTAGGAACAATTATAATCGAGAAACCATAGCAACTAAAGGGTGTGGCCCGTATACACGTAAAACCGGACTAATTAAACATGCCGGGACCTAATAGCCCTCAACCTACACCAAACACTAATCACGTTGATTTCACCAATCAAGTTTTCTACACTTTGTTTCGGGGTCGGGTCATAACTCCTTTGAATTGGCTAAATATTAAGTCACACTTTAATCATTCACGTGATTGTAAAACATAAAAATTAGTGTGTACCACAAAACTACTTAATTAATAGACTTCGTCATCCTCTTTCATATATCGGTGGATTCAATATATATATAGAACTTGAAGAAAAGGATTTCTAGGTCATGATAGACAAATATTATCAATGTAATGAGGCATCAGTTGGATCCTAAAGAGTATTGTATTTTGCATTACTTTGTCCGACTAATTTTAAGACATATATATAAGTTCAATTTAAATAATACGAAATCTACGAAGGCAAGCCAGCTAAAGAACAAAAAGGAAATTGTTGATTGTACCCTTAAATTGTCCATTAAGTCTTCTACATATTGCAATTTCCAATATAAATCACATTAAAATAAGAAGCCCGTCTTAGCTAACTTAACCCCATAAGTATAAGTGGGACTGTGGGAGTGCAATTATCCACTTAATTAGTCCATTACATCTTATAAAGATCGATAGCAATTTTCAAAATAAATCATATCACTCTCGTATATACACTCACATTAATAGAAGAAGCCCACCCTAGCTAATTAAACTCGGTAAGTGAGAGTGCAATTATCTAAGCCCTACAAGAAAATTTTGCTATTATTATATGGTGTTGTTTGGTTGAAAGTAAAGTCATTTGTAATTGGTAGTAATTTACTAATTTAGTAATCTTTAGTTAGTGTATCAATCGGTCAATATGACCAGCCTAATGCACGAAGGTACTAAGCCTGGTTACTTTGTCTTGCTATGAGATCAAGTATGCTAAAGCTCCATCAAATCATAGATTGCAAATTAGCCAGAAAACTTAAATTACAATTGATATAGGCGTACTATATATATATATATATATATATATATATATATATATGTCTTTTTTTCACACAGTACGTAGTACCTCAACTGTGTATCAAATAACCATATCTAAATGTTATTTATTTATTTATTTTTGTTTATAATTTATGAATTACACAATTATATCATACAAACCAATAACATTAACATTAACAACATAAAGATTCATAATAATTGTTAGACACAAATATGTGTGTGTGTGAGAGAGAGAGAGAGAGGAAGAAAACTGTACTTGGAGTTTGAAAACTCATAGAGTTTTCCTTTCTGAGAGAAAATAATCAAAGCAACTTCAACATCACAAAGAACTGAAAGCTCATAAGCCTTCTTCAAAAGCCCATTTCTTCTCTTTGAGAAAGTCACTTGCCTGTTTGTTGTGTTCTCTATTCTTTTCAGCTCAACTTTACCTCTCACCATTTCCTGTACAGTAGATATACCATGGATATACAAACACAGTAAGTTAATCTTAGAACCTAATACTCTATTAAGTAATTAAACAAAAACCAGCAAAAATTTCTAAACTTTACCAAGTTTGAGCAAGAAACAGCTCAAGAGGGGCAAAATTTGGATTTGGTCAAACAATCTGTTAACAAAGAAACACTGATATAAATTTTTTTGGAAAAACTAATATATAGATCAATATTTCATTGTAACAGAAGCACAAAAATCCAAGACCAAGAGAAACCCTAGAGAATAAGTTTGTTGAGAAATAGAAAGAGAAGTGATTTGGAGGAAATTTATAGGTAGGAAAAGAAACATGAAGGATCTTTTTAAGGTAAGGATTTTTACTTACTTTCAGACAACAAATTCAGATGGGTTTCCTTATTCATCATCTATCTTGGATTCCCTCTGTTTCAATGGGTTAACAAAGAAGGAAAGACACATAAAAAGTGATGCCAGACAATAAAAATGTATTCAGTGTTATAATAAAATATTCACAAATTAATTAAAAGTTTAGTTTTAACTTATTTTGGCAAAAATACGAAACAAATATGACCAAGAAGTATATATTGTTAATCATCTTGATATAGTCTTAAATAAAATGACTGTTGTTCCAAAAAAATAACCAAGAAATATAATACATCCTGTACATTTGCCGATATGCGTATAGAATTTTATAATAATTTATATACAAGTGCTAATAAACTTTTCTTTTAAAATGTTTGTTGTAGATTTTACCATATATTACCTACTTTCTTCCCTTATTTATCATTCTATTTATAAGATTAATATAAGTGTCAAAATCAATAAAAAAATAAAAGAGAAGTAATGGAATTTGCAAATCACCTTATGATGAATAGAAGGATAATATGGAAAGAAATAAAAAGAGATATATCATTTACAATGTAATTATAAACTTGCTAAGAAGTAACTTTATCTCATATTCTCATACTATGTGTCAAAGTATTAATTATTTGAAAACGTGATTTCATAAAATATGGGCTTCGCGTGAAAGCAAACTACTATCAGCTTAAGTTTGGTCATTCCCTTTATTCTTTCTTGATGAACGAGATGTATCTAAAAGGTTAAACATCAAACACATAAGCTATAATACATATCGAGCACGCACACCATCTCACGTATCATATACTCACGAATGTATAAGGGGTATGCTTCTAATATAATATGTCACCCACGCCAAAATCATCCAGACTATAGCTAAGAGACTATAACTAACATATTATAAACAAAACAATTACACATTATACATTATACAATATATACAATATGGAGGAAAAAATTTTTGTTTTTTGTGAATTTTGTCTTTTAGTGTAAAAATGATATTATTATTATTATTATTATTATTATTATTATTATTATTATTATTATATTTTATTATTATTATTATTATTATTTATTATTATTATTATTATTATTATTATTATTATTATTATTATTATTACTATTATTATTACTATTATTATTATTATTATTATTAGTAGTAGTTACAATAGTAGTAGTAGTAAATAGACATATATTTTATATTTTAACTCTTATTATCAAAATCTATTATTATTGCTATATTTTATTGTTTACAGCTAAAACACTTTAGTTTAATTCAATAGTTATTTATAGGGTTAAAGCCATAAAATAACGGTCTACTTTTCCCATTTTCCCATTATGGCACGTCATGTTTTTTTTACACATTTAGCCAGTAAACTTATCAAAACCGTGTTGATGTGGGCATTTCGTGACCTGCAACCTGCAACCCATTTTTCAGCCTGTTTTTTTGCGATTTTTGATCGTTTTGTGTGATTTTTTTGGTAGAATCTTGTAATTTATCATTAAACCTTTCAAATGACACCAAAATCATGAATTTTCGTCAACTATAGAGGGAGAATCTCGTGCTCAAAGTCTCGACTTTATTGGGTTTTTTGTTCGAAAACATGACAGAAAAAAAGACTCATTTTTTGTCGATTCTTGATCATTTTATATCATTCTTTTTATAGATTGTCGTAGATAATCTTTTTACCTTTCAATGGACACCAAATTCATGAAAAACCATCAGGTCAAGTTATTGCTAATTAAAGTCGATAATGATCCTATTCGACACCCTTACGGTATTTCGAAAAATTGACACATTTTAAGCTCGTTTTTGTCGTTTTTTGTACTAATTGATAGATAACTCGATTACCTTTCCATAGAGTCAAGAATCATTGATTTTCGTTAAGTGTACATGGAGAATTTTGGCTCCAAAGTTTGTTTTCGAAATGAAGGAAATTGGGGAAGAAGATGACCTGCTATTGCAGGTCAAAATCACCAAAATGGGTACATTAACACGTTTTTTATAAGTTTACTGGCCAATTGTGTAAATAAAACATGACGTGCCACAATGGGAAAATTGGGAAAGTAGACCGTTATTTTATGGCTTTAACCCTTATTTATATTAATATTAGTGACTAAAATCAAGGCTAAAATTCAAAGCTTTTAAAAATTATTTTTTATAGAGTAGTTTAGACGAATTCATTATAAATTAAAGTAACAATATAACTTTACACTAAAAGACACTATTTTTACTCCGCCGCGAAACGCATGTAATATTTACTTGTTTAGCACATATTCAAATAGCACATTTAATAGATAGTGTAAATCACCACACTATCACCTCGAAGTTATGAATAGCCAATAACATCTCAACATCAGTTATATTTCAGATTGCAAAATAATAATATTTTAGATTTTGTCCAATAACAGTTATATTCACTTAATTAAAGTTTTCTTGATTCTATTCTTGAACAAATGAATTTTGGTACAAAATGGCTCTCATGTGTTGAAGGTTGTCTGAAATCTTCAATTGTTTCGGTTCTCTTTAATGGCTCCCCGTCTAAGGAATTTCCAATGACACCTAGGGTTCGGCAAGGTGATCTCTTGGCTCCTTTTCTTTTTATCTTGGCTATGGAAGGTTTGAACATTGGAATATTAGAATCTAAAAAATTTGGTATTATTGAAGGAGTAAAATTACCAAATAATAGTCATTACATCTCCCATTTTCTCTTTGTTGATGATGCTTATTTGTTCGTACCTGGTCACTACTAATTTACTTAATTTAATGAGAGTTCTACATTGTTTTCATGTGGCCTCTTAAGGTGAATTTATCTAAAACAAAGTTGTTTGCTACTGGGGTAAAGGATGATTCGTTGAACAGGTTTGCTTCTAGGCTCCATTGCAATGTTGATGAGTTTCCTTTTTCTAATCTAGGGTTGTGTGTTGGAGCAAAAATGTCTAGATGTTCATCCTGGCAGCGTATAATTGATAGATTCGAAGCTAAGTTATCATCTTGGAAAGCTTCAGCCCTATCGGCTGTAAGAATGGTGTGGTGTAAATCAGTTTTGGGATACTCTTGGTACATACTTCTTCTCTTTTTTAAGGCTACAGCATCCGTTCTTTCTTGACTTCAGAGTCTTAGATGTAACTTTTTTTGGAAGGGGTTCTCAATAGCCTAAATAGATTGTTTGGATTGCGTAGAAGAATTCAGGGGGCTTGGATATTGGTAGCTTGAAAGCATTAAATCTCTCTCTTCTTTCCAAATGATGGTGGAGAATTAAAGTGGAAAACACTCTTTGTGGTGTGAATTCATTCATTCTTTGCATGCTTTAGTAGATCTCAAATAATAGATCCTTTAGCTACTAAACAAAGAGGTGTTTGGGGCACTATTTCTAAGATTGGGGTTGATCTTCAAGCTCTTAATATAAATCTTTGCTCCTTATTTGTGAGTAGATTGGATAGTGTGTATGGTCTATAAATGAAGTATCAAACAAGGATAATAGATTTGCAGAAGATAAGTTCTAAGAAATGTAGAGAGAATATGCACAAAACTTGAGTAACGTAAAATGAAATATGGCAAATCTTTGTTAAATCGATTTGGTCATGAGGTATATATACTGATGACCAATGTTACAAATTTGGTCCTTAGAGTTTACAAATAACGCAAAACTCACTTATAATATTAATTTCTATTCCTATACAATATTAATTCCTATAATAGTGGCTCTAACAATCCGAACTTGACTTGGTCTTGGAAGTTACACTCACCCGGTGTTTTTCGGTTAATTTTTTGAGAAAACTAATCAAGGAATGTTCAGTAGTTAACTCCCGAGGTGTTCAAACTGTTTGGCTCAAATTTGTCCCCTCTAAAGTAAACATCATGATTTGGCGCTTGTTACATGAAAAGGCTTGCAACAAAGTGTAATTTGATAAAAAGAAATATATCCCTGCCGAGCTCCTTTTGTGTTTTTTATGGATCTCCAAATGAAATAGAAAAATCTTTTCTTGGAATGTCCTTTGACTTGTTTGTTCCTTTAAGAAGATTGGTAATTGGTGGGGTATTAATTCTACTACCCTAAACTCTATTGATTATTTAATAAATTGGGGCTCACATATTGGCTTCAAGGGAAAGAGACTAGTTGCCTTCAATAGTATGGTGTTTTCATTTTACTGGCTTTTGTGGTCATATCGGAACAAGGTGTTCAGCTCAAAGTCAGAGTCATTTATCAGTTTGTTTAGTCAATTGCAGAGGATGTCTCTTTTTATTAGTTAAATGTAAGGAGTAATTTAGGGAGGAATGTGATTTGGTTAAACTGGAGATGTGATCCATGGATTCCTATTTGTAATCTATCTTCCTAGTGTTTTATTTTACACAATCGGTCGGAATTCCGTCAATGATTATCACCTTTTCCTTCTAGTGGGTTGAAGGATACATGACATATTGCTGCACAAACATGTTAAGAGTTTTTACTTTCCCCGAGTGTCAGTTTAATCGATATATATATATATATATATATATATATATATATATATATATATATATATATATATATATATATATATATACACACACACACATATATATATATATATATATATATATATATATATATATATATATATATATATATATATATATATATATATGTATATATGTATATATATATATATATGTATATATGTATATATATATATATATGTATATATATATATATATATATATATATATGTATATATAGGGGACGGTTCAAACGAGAACAGTTTTTCGTACGAGAACTGCGAGAACCAATTACAACCATTGATCAAAGAGATGGAGTGTTGAGATTAAAGAGTTGTTAATGGATAACCTTAAACTAATCAAACTTATCCTTAATTAACTAAGGGTAGTTTGGACATTTTTACATTACCCCCGCATTTTTTAAACTACTACATACATCAAACGGAAAAGTGTTAAATTACGAAAATTATACCAAATTAACGAGAAAATTATGCTCTTTAATTAGAGACCGTTCTTGATATATTTTTTCAAAAAAAAATTTGTGTATTTTCTGGGTTTTTTTTTCAGTACAGCGACATGTGCACTAGTGCAAAATTTGCACAAGTGCAAATTTTTGCACATGTGCATATGCACAAGTTCCCATAGTTTTTTCAGGACAGATGTAAATATGCACATGTGCAAAATTTTGCACTTATGCAAATTTTGCACTAGTGCACATTGTTGCTGTATTGAAAAAAACCTAGCAAAACATGATTTTTTTTCTTTCAAAAAAATATATCAAGATCGGTCTTAAATTAAAGAGCATAATTTTCTCGTTAACGGAGAGGTGTTAAATTACAAAAATTATAACAAATTAACGACAAATTATGCTCTTTAATTTGAGACCGGGCATGCAATATTTTTTTCAAAAGTTTTTTTGGGTTTGCTGGTTTTTTTTACAGCTCAGCTCGACATTTGCACAAGTGCAAATAGTTGCGATAGTGCAAGTATCTTCACATGTGCAAATAGTTGGGAAAGTGTAATATTTGCACATGTGCAAATACTTGCACAAGTGCAAATAGTTGCGAAAGTGTAATATTTGCACACGTGAAAATATTTGCACAAGTGCAAATAGTTACGAAAGTATAATATTTGCACAAGTGCATATATTTACACAAATTCACCTAGTTTTTTCTACACAGATGTAGATATGTACAGGATAAATTATCAACTATTCACATATAATTTACTTAAAATTTTAGAGTAATTAAACAAATAATAAATTAAATTCTAACTTAAATTTTGAAATTAGTAATTTCTTTTTTAGAAAGTAATTAATCTAACTTTTCATAAAATTAAAAATAAATATAAAGACTAGAGAAATAAAAATATCTTTGAGTTTACTGATGTATAGTGTATGTGTTAACTTTTGAACAACTTTTTAGAAAATTAAAAATAAAAGAAAAGAACTATTAAGGAGAAATAAGACTATTGATTGGACCGATGCATTTGTTAGTCTTGGAATTGAAACTTCCTTTATCTCTCTCTGCGTCTCTATTTCTAACTCCGGCGACGTCGCCGGCGACCCACCAACCACAGGTACAAAAGCATGAAAACAATACCCATCGCTCTTTGTCTCGGGGAACCTCACCGCTTTCGGAATCCGGCTGCAAGGATTTTGGCCTCCGGTAAAGGTGTCGGTTAGTGTCCAAAATCCGGCGATGCTCTCTGTTTCTCTCTAGAATCTGACTTCGAGTAAGTATTTATTTGGGTTCCGTTTGTCGATTGTGTTAGTTTATGCTTGGATCTAGTCTCTTTATCCATCCCCGAGTTTGTATGTGTAGATTTAGGTTGTGTATGTATAGATCTGGGTTTATGGATGTTCGTGTGGTGGTTGGTTTATGCTTGGATCTAGTGTTTATTGTGTATTTTTTTGGTGGATTTTGGTCGACAGGGGTTCGCCGGATTTTGAAGCAGTAGCCGGAGTTACCGGAGCTTCATCAATGTTATGGTGGTGTTATGTGAGAGTGAACAGTGCAGGTAACCGAGGGCAGGGTTGTGACATTAGAGAGAAATTGAAAGAGATCTGATAACACAAAACCAAAAATTCCATAACTGCCCTTCCTATTTAAAATTAAATGAAAAAGATAGCTATTAAAATGATTGGTCAGAATTGGTTCTCGCAGTTATCATACGAAAAACAGTTCTCGTTTGAACCGCAGCTATATATATATATATATATATATATATATATATATATATATATATATATATATATATATATATATAGTTAGGATCTAGGGAGAACATGTTAAAATAGAGAGCAAAGAGAACTCTTATAGACCATTGGATTGATTGATCGTACGGTGGAAATTTCCTTACGTTTGTATGTTTTGTCTGTGAGTAAAGGGTAATACACGAATTGCACATTCATTTCTCCCACGATTCTCCCCCATGTTGCTGCTCTCTATTATTTTATAGTTTCTATCTCATCAGAAGTAACACTCCCCTTTTTCGAGGTTCATTTCACAGCCCAAACTCACCGGCCATCCTTATGATTTCCGATGCATATCCTTCTTCTCCGACTTCAGAAATCAACATGAAAAACGTCCTGCCAGAATCGGTTCTATCTTTCGTTCGTTGCTCCATCAGTTTCATAAAACCTTATCAGTTCCCTATCTCACAGTTGACAAATCTCCAATGTCCACCTCATCGATGCTCACTCTTTAATCGGTCATACAGAACTTGAACTTACGCAAGTGCGATGCGGCACCTGTTCATGGAAAACCCAATGCCATTTTTTGAGGTAACTACTTCCTGCATACATAATTTGATCATGATTTTTTTTCATAAGCGATTGGGGTTTTTTTTATTGCTAAGAATGGTGTCCAGCATTATAGTGATCGATTTGTTGATGTGAATGAGGATAAGAAGTCAGAATCGAAATCACGATTATGTCATTTTTAATTGTTTTAAAAGAGGATTCAATTTGCTTTTTTTAAGGGTTTTATTGTTCAAGAAGTCATTGTTTGATTGTGCTCTGCATAGGTTTCTATGGAGTTTTGTTCTTTCTCTTCTACAATTTCCAATTGTTTTGGGTAGGGGATTCATATTTTCCAGCAATAAAAACACCTTCAAGAATGTCAACATTGCATAGGCTTTTATGGTATTTTTGTTTAATTCCTTATGCTCTTTAATATGTATGGTCCATGTAGAAATACAAAAAAAAAAAATTTAACATGAGATGGATATATACATACAAGGGTTGCTTGAGTTGGTTCTTAAAATTGTTCTACATGTTTGATTGTTCTTGATTTTGTTAGATTCTTTGATCCATTACAAGTATATGAAGCTTATAAATTGTTTAAAGGTATGTGGATGTGAATTTAATCTGATCATGTTGTATAGTTCATAATGAATTCACAAGTACTTTTTTTAAATTGAATTTCAAGATTTGATTAGATCTTGCTGGTAAATTGTGTTTACATAAATGGGTTTTTTGATGAATGACACACTTCCTAAATGTCAGACTTCTTGGTCAATATGCAATTTTCAAGATAGATTTCATATATGACTTGAATTTTTGAGTTTATTTTCCTTTTAATCTCTTTATAACTATCTTTCTTATTTCATACAAATTATGAATTATAAATCATGCTCCATCTCATCAGTATAAACTGTTATTTTTATTTGATGATCCTAAATTTTTGTATTGTTCAAATGTAAAAGACTATTAGTTGTTCTATTATGGTTGGTTTACTGGTTTTGACAACAGTTAGATTTGATAACACAAACTTCTAATTTTGTTTGTTTACTATAAGGTCAAGTGTTTCAATCTAGATTTCTGAAGATGAAGAGTCAATCAAACTGAAACAAAGTCAAAAGAGAAGAGACAACAATCTCCACTAGCTACTAATTTTACACCAACTGCAAGAAGTTAGATCATGACGTAACAACACAGAAGTGTTACAAAGTTATAATAATATATATGCTTGATTGAAAAAGTTTAATCAATCAAAAGTATTTAGATGTTCTTAACCCGGTTACTCATTTCCTTATCTATGTTAACTTGTCCTTATTTTACCTGTTTTTGAACCCTAAGAAGAATAATCCATCCATCCAGGTGAATTATTTGATAGTTAAACAAGTCAATTACTACTTATTACTACTACTTATAGTTCGATGTTAACAACCTTTTGCTAAAACTACTACTTATAGTGTTACACATTAACATTGTGCGGACGACTTTGGCTTTCTATGTTACCATTATTTTTGTATGTATTTCATACTAGCTATGCATCACTTATGAAATAATGCATATAAATATTTGTCTCACTTTTAGATGTATGTATTACTTTTCTATGCATGCATTAGTTCGGTTGATTTCCATTGAATTACTTTCAAACGCATTAGTATTATGACAGTCATATCATTACTTTAAAATTTAAGCATTTCTTTTGTATGCATTACATTTGTATTACTCTCAAAGGCATCAGTATTTAGTCATATAATGTATGCATCACTTTCAAATGTATGCATTAATTTTGAAATTATGCGGTGTTTTATTGATCATTAGCTTTAAATGGTCAATCTCTGGTTTTACTTGTGATCATATGTCATTGAGAGGGAAGAATAATGTACATGTGATCAAGAATTCATAAGATGGAGAATTTAATTTCGTCAACAGGTAACTATAAACTCTTAAAGAACATATTTCGTCTTCTACTCCTTTATATCAGATACACCTCCTTTTTTTCTACTCCTTTTTTCTTCCCGTCTTCTACAGATGCTACAAACCAACTAGAAACAAATTTGATGCATCAAATTTGATGCATCAAATTTAATCATCTTTTTAAGAAAAAATCAACAATCGTGGTATCAAATTAAAGATGATAATCGACTGGATTTATTCATGTAATTTATGTAATTAGAAAATTGATTACTAAAATATATGATCAAATCAAAGAGGCTAGTGTTTAAAATAACCGTTCTTGGCAATGCATGAAAAGTGAAAATTGCCAGAGTATAACATTTTCAGCTTTGCCTATTTTGCTTTGCGTTCTCACCGTTCTCTTCCAAAAGAAGTTATCTCTTGAACCTCATATATATATATATATATATATATATATATATATATATATATATATATATATATATATAAAATTAACGTTAGGGGGTATTGCATGTTTAATAATACGTCCTTGTCAAATGACTTCTTTTATTCTAATTCTTATGGCAAAGTCACCTACACAACACATAGTGTTATTATTCCCATCCTTAATGTTATTTTTGTATATAAAATCAATGGAAGTTTGAAGTAGGTCGTAGTAATTGTGTGGTTATAACTAAAAATTTCTAAAATTAATGTGTAAGTTTTTGGGTTTAAGATGTAATTCCCAAAAGTATGGTGCGCGCTATCGTTTTGTTTAGTTTAATTTTACGGTTATTTTAATTCTTTAAGTTTGGTTTGTGGTTTAGATTTTTTATTACCTTTTACTTGTTTAGGTTTTAATAGTGGTTTAATTATTAAAATTTATTTTATTAAAAAGCTTGTAGCCCCTTTAAAGTGGTTTTGGGTTCAAATAACATTGTAGATAATTGAATAGATTTAAAGAGTATGTGTGTTTTTTGTTTAAAAAAATTTAAAATTTTATACTTAGTTTTGATTTATTCTCTAAAGTATTTTATTTTTTTAAATCAAAAACTAGATTATTGAAATAAGCTATATATTTTGTCTTAGTTTTCTCCCTCTCTTAAAATAAAAAAATTGTCAAATAAATATGTATAAATGGCATTGTGTAGGATTAACGGTAACACAGTTATTTTAGAACTTTTAATTCAAGTTTTCAAACTGCGTGGTTACGTGTGTAAATATAATATTTTCATTACCTGTTTAATCAAAATATTGTATAACCGACATAGCAGAAACATTTCATGTCTAATTAAATATTTACAACTCATAATAAACGTTTCAACAAAAAGACACCAACAATGTTACCAAATATCTGCTTATCATTACAAGCATATAATAAAATAACCAAAAGTATACACAACTATGTTCCCAAAAGCCAGCAATACAATATCAACTAGCTACCTGCACATATGAAGGGTACCTGGAATAGGATAGCTATAAACAGCTAGTGAGCAACGGTTAATCACAAGTATCATAACAAGAATATCATATCATGAATATCATATCATATATTAGAAAACAAGTCTATCCTAACACCTCGCGATGCTCCAGTGTAGTCAACAGGAATCACATCTTGCGAGGTAACCAACCTGGCTCAATGATCCATACCAGTAAAACCGAGTACATCAACCGTGCAGGTGGATAAGTGAGTAGGGTCCACCATTTCATTATCGGGGAACTCACCCCTTCGGGTGCACATAAACATGTATGAAATGTACCCTCAATCTCTAAAATCCACTTATGACTGACAATTGGATCAATTAACTTGTAGAACAACTGTGGTTGGCACACCTCGAAGTCTCTAAATGCGCAAACTTTTGAATACCTCACGTATAACAACATTATGTTGAGGGTTTACTCCCTCCCCACCTACAACTAGTCTTGCTACCACCTCTGGTTCAACTATCTCTCAGTTCTTCTCTTATATCTGTTATATCCCTTGCAATAGTATATGTCATACTCTACTTCATTGTTGTATTAAGTTCTCCTGTAATGGATTCTCTCATCACGGGTTCTGAAATTTTCTGATTCGAATCTGACGCACCTTCAAGTCTAACATCCGCTACTCATACTGAAATTCTACCACTAGTAACACTGGTTTCTGTTCTATCAAGTCAGTGGCTAAAGCCACCCTCTGGATCGTTTACTGCCCCAAAGACTCTTGTATTCACCATTTCGTAACTTACACAATTGTAGATCTCTCAGGCAGACACATATAATCTCTTCATTATAACTGAACTATCCTCATATTACTGTAAGCACTTAGCACACTGTTCATGTATATTCTATACTATTCTGGGAAAGCTTACTCAACATTTACTAGCTTTCTAGTCTTACACACTACCCTTGACCTGATCTGAAGGATACAACCATGATTCTATCAAGTTCTAGCATATATCGTGCATTTGTAGTAGTATGGGCCCCCTTACTACTTCAAATTCACTATACATACCAAATCTTAACTTTCACCACTCGATACCCCATTTCACAGGTTTGGGTCAATTCTCTTCATGATGTTCTTATCTACACGTATATTTAGTCAATTAATAGCATACTCACATTATATATATATATATATGGTCATGTTGAATTCACATATAGAAACAATTCATTTTAACTTTACATATAAAGCCAGCTTTTATAGATTGCACACATATATCATATTCTCATCTACTCATATAATAGATCAATTCATGATGCTTTCACTTATAATAAGATCAACTAATCTAAGTTACACACATATGTCATATCAATTCTAAACACATCATGTCCTCACATATGATTCTCTTATAATACATATCAATGTGATTGCTAGTATACTCACTGTTGGGAAATTGGCTAAGTCATTGAAACTGTTATATATGCAAATATCAAAATTGATTAAGACTGTTAATAAGTGCTGGGAAAACAGTTCAAAATTGTTAGAAGAAGTGTTGAAGAAACAGTTTAGAACTGTTAGTTGAAATTGTGAAGACAGTTGTAACCAATAGTTGTTGTGAACTTTAAAGCTGTTATATAGAGTTCAGAACTGTTAGTACAATCTACTACAACTGTTTGAAGACCTTGAAGCTGAAGACTGTTAGAAGAACCAAGAACTGTTGTATTCATTAAACAGTTTCTGTTGAGCTAAATATGGAAAAAACCCTATCTTTGAAGATATCTCGAAATACTTTGAAGATCATCAAGATTATCTCAGAAGATAGAAGATTACTTAACTGTCAGAAAATCAAGGAAGATCAAGGAGTATATATATGCTAGATTAGAATTCATAATTTGTACGTACTTACTCATTGATTATATTTTTGCATTCGTTATTCAAGTTGTAAGTTGCTTTCTGAATAGTGCTAAGCCTCTAAGTTTCTCGTTGAAACCTAAGAACAATCTGTGTTCTTCGTCTAACATAATAAGTTAGATTGGGGGTGAAGTTTGCTATTGTAATCGTTCTCATTGATTAATAAAATTACTGTTTGATTGAATCTCTTTGTGATCAAAATCTTCTTTAATCAATTAAGTGTGATTCCGCAACTTCTTAGTTGATTGTGATCATAGTTAAAGATTAACTTTTATTCAACTTTGATTGGTTATTCGAAAGTTAGTTCTTGTTATTTGATATAAACTATATCCGATCCTGACAAGTGGTATCAGAGCCTTATCATTAAGGTTCCTTTGATCACCAGTTGAAGGTTTTTGCATTACTTTGCTTTATTTTTCAAAACTGTTTTTCAATCAATTTGTTTCAATGGATTCGGGAGATTCTTCTGATAACAATGGGTCAGGGTCCAACATTCGTGTTCCCATGCTCAAACCATCTGATTTTGATATGTGGAAACTAAGAATTGAACAGCATGTCCAACTAATGGAATATGCTGTTTGGCAAATCATTGAAACTGTTCCCACTAATCCCATTGAACTGGATGAGAATGGAAAACCAAAGAAGAAACCACCACCAAAGACAGATGCTGAAAAGAAGGATAGAATGATTGAGATGAAAGCCCTCAGCATCCTCCAGATTGCAATTCCCAATGAGTATCAACATCAATTCAAGAAATTTGATGATGCTCATGAACTTTGGAATGCTCTGGAGAAGAGGTTTGCTGGGAATGCTAGTTCTAAGAGAAACCAAAGAGATCTTCTTAAACAAGCCTATGAGAACTTCACCAGTGGGAAGAATGAGAGTATCACCCAAATCTTTGATAGGTTTTACAAACTGGTGAGCCAACTGGAGAGTGCTAAGTTTAGGCTTGATCAAGATGAGATAAATAGAAAGTTTCTTAGGTCTCTAGGTGATGAATGGACTGTGTTTGCTGCACAATGGAGGACTAAGGATTCTCTTGAAGACATAGAGTTAGATGATCTCTATAATAGTTTGATAGTGTTTGAGGGAGAGATAGAGGGAAAAAGAAAAACTGTTGTTTCTAGCCACAATGCTGCTCTCCTGTCATCCTCAGGTATGGAATCAAACCATTCTTTAACTAACTCTTTTGAAAATTGTGCAGGTACTTGTTCTGCTGTTGGACTAGATGTGAACACTCCAGATGCTGTTCTTGAAGCTTTTCTTGCCAGCCATGCACATTCAACCCTTACCAATGTGGATCTTGAACAAGTGCACCCTGATGATCTTGAGGAGATGGATCTCAAATGGCAGATGGCCATGCTTACTGTTCGAGCCAAGAGGTTCATCAAAAGGACTGGAAGGCAAAACATGAATTTCAGAGCTGATGGCAAGGCTGGATTTGACAAGTCAAAGGTGAGATGCTTCAAATGTCAACAGCTTGGCCACTTTGCAAGAGAATGCAGATCTGGTGGACAAGTCCAGAATCAAGGTCAGAGGCCAACTCAGAATCAAACCTCCTCAGCATTGGTCTCACAAGAAGGCCATGGGTTTGATTGGAGTGATCAAGCAGAAGAGGCTACAAACAATAAAGCTTTGATGGCATTGACTGACTCCTCCATCAAGATAGATTCATCAGAATCTGAGGACATACAGGTATCTTCTAAACTATGTCCTGGTGAATGTAGAACTATTGTTAAGAGGTTTAGAGAGCACAATAAGAAAGTATGTGCTGCTCTAAGTAAAATGGAGGAGAGAAGGTATGAGTATACTGCTGTGATAGAAGATCTTGAAAAGAAAATTAAAGACTATCAGGCTAATGAACTGCAAATGGACTATGATAGAAAATATCATAAGTGGGAGAAAGAGCAGTTTCAAGATGAGATTGATAGTCTGAAAAAGAAATTGGTGGAAAAAGAAAGCAAGGTGGATGAACTCACAAAGAAATTGGAGGGTGTGGACATTGATCTTGGTATGTTCAAGGCCGCAAACCTTAAGCTTGAAACTCTGCTACAATCTCAAGTGAGAGACAAGGTGAAAACCGGACTTGGATATAAGGAAACCCCACCTCCATATAATCACAACTACATAACTCCCATGTCCGATGTAGCTGATAGGTATGTTAATGAATCATTACCAGAGGAACTGAAGTCAGCTAATCCATCATTTGAAAGTGATGAGGAAGGATTTATGGAGGAAGTAAGGGATGATGAGGGAGTTGTGAAGAAAGATGAGGTGATTCCATATGAAAATCACATCTGTTGTGAACCCATACCCACTAAACCATCTTTCAAGCCTGTGGTGTTTGTAAAAGCATCCACAGAACCCTTCACCATTGAGCCAACACCTTCAAAAGCTATCCAAACCATAAAAAGTTTCACAACTGTTGTCAATAATCTCCATCTTTACACTAACAGTTCTAAAAAGAACCCAAACAGTTCTAAGCCAAAAGGCCCAACTGTTAGTACAAAAGCCAAAGGAAAGGAGAAAGTTGGTGAGGTTGTGTATGCAAGGAAGAAGATGGAAGCTTCAAAATCTCAGGCTAAACCCAAGTCTAAGAACAGGCATACTGAAATGTCTGCATGCACATGCCAAAAGCATGGTGTCCAAAAGTTTCCTCAATCTGCAGCTGTTAGAGGAAATCAAAGAAATAGGAACCAATTCTGGTGACAAAGAACTGGTTTACCTATTGTGAAAACCAAAAAGTGCTACATCTGTGGGAGATCTAATCATTTAGTTCAAGATTGTTACTATAACCCACAGACCAATGGCACTCAAAACAAAAGTCCCAAAAGACAAAATAACAGTACTGAAACTGTTAAGTCAAAGCAAAACAGCAGTTCTCAAACTGTTAAATCAAAACAGGCAAACAGTTCTACAACTGTTACATCCAAACCAACTAACAGTTCCAAAGCTGTTTTAACAAAACCAAAAACTGTTGGTTTGGCTTGGATGAAAATTCAAAAACAAACTGATTCTGGAGAGGGTAAAACTGTTCTTCAAACTGAAAATCAAAAGGAATCACAAGATGATTCATCTGTTTTACCAACTCCACCAGCTGTTTGTTCAAAGGTATCCACTGTTAATCACAACAGTTGGGAACCACATGTTCTTACAAAGTATTCCTCACACAAATTAGAGAAATCTAATTTGGATAAAATCAAAAAGAACCAAACTCTGTTTAAGTACTATGACTTAAATGGTGTACCCAAGACCTGCATGGCCTGGGTACTTCCTGCTACTAACTGATTTTATTTGTGCAGAGCATTCACAGGGCCAATCATGGATCAATCTGGCATGTGGATAGTGGATGCTCAAGGCACATGACTGGAAATCCACACTGTTTGAAGGATTTCAGAAGCATCAATGGTGGATTTGTAGCATTTGGAGGAAATGCTAAGGGAGGAAAAATCACAGGTAAAGGAGCTGTTGAGGCAGGTACACTTACATTTAATGATGTTTTCTTTGTTGAACAACTTAAGTACAATCTGTTAAGTGTATCTCAAATCTGTGACAATGGAAACAAAGTTTTGTTTACAGATTCAGAATACATTATTCTTTCAAAAGATTTTAAACTAAATGAGAAGGATGTTCTTTTAAGAACACCTAGAAAAGATAATGTATACTGTCTAGATACACAAAAGATTGCTTAACAAAATGTGTTAAGTTGTTTACTCTCAAAGGCATCTCATGATGAGTCTGCCATTTGGCATAGAAGGATGTGTCACATGAATTTTAAAACCATGAACTTGTTAGCTAAAAACAGTTTGGTAAGAGGTTTGCCCCAAAAAGAATTCTCCTGTGATGATCATTGTGTAGCCTGTCTCAAAGGCAAGCAACACAAAACTTCTTATAAGACCAAAGAAGTTTCTTCTATTACTGCACCTTTAAAATTGTTACATATGGATCTTTTTGGTCCTACATCTGTGGTGAGTATAGGGAAGAAAGCATATTGTTTAGTCATAGTTGATGATTTCACCAGATTCACATGGGTTCAATTTCTTAGAACTAAGGATGAAACTGCTGAGTTAGTTAAGTCTCTTATTCTTAAAATTGAAAATCAATCTGATTTGAAGGTGAAAGTCATTAGATCTGACAATTGTTCTGAATTTAAGAACTATGAGCTACACAGTTTTTGTGAAAGTAAAGGTATTGAAAGACAGTTTAGTGCCCCTAGGACTCCCCAACAGAATGGAGTTGCTGAGAGAAGGAATAGGACTTTGATAGAAGCTGCTAGATCCATGTTAGCTGATTCTAGGCTCCCAATGACATTCTGGGCAGAAGCAGTGAACACTGCCTGCTATGTTCATAATAGAGTACAAGTAGTCAAGTCCAAAGGGAAAACTCCTTATGAGTTGTTCCTCAAGAGAAAACCTTTAATCAACTTCTTCAAACCATTTGGTTGTCCTTGCACTATTCTTAATACCAAATCACAATTAGGCAAGTTTGAGAGTAAGGCTGAAGAAGGTTTCTTTGTAGGATACTCCTCTCAAAGTAAAGCTTATAGAGTATTTAACAATGTCACTAGAATCATAGAAGAGAGTATGAATGTCTCCTTCAATGAGAATAGGATCAATATTGCAGGTAATGGACCTGATTGGTTATTTGATATTGATGCATTGTCTAAATCTCTTTCTTTTGAGTATTCTACTGAAACAACTGTTGGTGAAAAATCAACAAACAGTTTCCAACAGCCCAAACAGTTCTGAAACTGTCAGCACAAAACCAACAACTGTTGATTCAAACAAAGTTACTGAACACTTTGTTGTGATTCGTATGCTTCAAAAAGAGTTCTCCAATGTTGTTGATCCATTGATTGATGCTGAATCTTCAAAGGACATGGAATTCCATGTTCCTCAACAACACACTGACTCTGCATCTCAAAAAGTTGCTGATCAAGTGTGTGATACTGCTGAAAATTCAAGTGCATGTGAGTTTGATCTGTCTAATCTAGGGAATGAACCGACTGAAGAAAACATTCCTACATCAAGAGTTCACAAGAATAATCCAATGTCACAAATAATTGGTGATCCAACCACTCCTATCAGAACAAGGAATATGCTGCAAAATGAAAATAGTGGTGTGGATCTTGCCCAATTTGATGTGAATGCTTGCTTTCTATCTCAAATAGAACCAAAGAAAGCAATTGAGGCATTGAAAGACCCTTCATGGATGGAAGCAATGCAAGAGGAACTCTTACAATTTCAAATTCAGCAAGTTTGGAAGTTGGTTGAGCTTACAAGAGGCAAAAGAGTAATTGGCACCAAGTGGGTGTTCAGAAACAAGAAAGATGAAAGAGGGATTGTAATCAAGAATAAAGCAAGACTGGTTGCACAAGGTTATACACAAGAGGAAGGAATAGACTATGATGATGTCTTTGCACCTGTTGCAAGGATTGAAGCCATTAGACTATTTCTTGCCTTTGCAAGCTTCAAAGGATTTAAGGTATATCAAATGGATGTCAAGTCTGCGTTTCTCTATGGAACTATTGATGAGGAGGTATATGTGTGTCAACCTCCTGGCTTTGAAGACTCAAAGTACCCTGACAGGGTATATAGGTTGGATAAAGCTCTATATGGACTACATCAGGCTCCTAGAGCTTGGTATGAGACATTATCATCCTACCTTCTTGAGAATGGTTTTAAGAGAGGCACAATTGACAAAACATTGTTTACAAAGATTGTTAAAACAGAGATTTTGCTTGTTCAAATCTATGTTGATGATATAATCTTTGGATCCACTGATGACAGCTTGTGCAAAGAATTCGAAGTCATTATGCACAAAAGGTTTCAGATGAGTTCAATGGGTGAACTCGCATTTTTCTTGGGATTACAAGTTAAACAGAAGCCCACTGGTATTTTTATAAGCCAATCTAAGTATGTCAAAGACATATTGGACAAGTTTGGCTATCAAGATGTGAAGCTGGCAAGTACTCCAATGGAGACACACAAACAGTTGGGAGCAGATGTTGAGGGGGAGGATGTAGGTATACACCTCTATAGGTCAATGATTGGTTCATTAATGTACTTAACTGCTTCTAGACCTGATATAATGTTTGCTGTTTGTGTTTGTGCCAGGTTTCAATGCAGTCCAAAGATGTCACACCTGTTTGCTGTAAAGAGGATCTTTAGATACCTCAAAGGCTAACCAAAATTGGGACTTTGGTATCCTAAAGATTCACCTTTTGATTTGGTGGCATATTCTGATAGTGACTACGGTGGAGCAAATGTGGATAGAAAATCAACCTCTAGAGGATGTCAATTCTTTGGATCAAGGCTGGTTTCATGGCAATGCAAGAAACAAACAACAGTTTCAACCTCAACAGCTGAGGCTGAATATATTGCTGCATCAAGCTGCTGTTCACAGGTTTTATGGATCCAAAATCAGCTTCTGGATTATGGTTTGTCTTTCTTGAATACTCCAATTTATGTTGATAACACCAGTGCTATTAGCATAGTTAATAATCCAGTGAAGCATTCTAAAACCAAGCACATTGAAATCAGATTTCACGTCATAAGAGACTGCAATGAAAAGAAATTAATCCAAGTTATGAAAGTCCATACTGATGATCAATTAGCTGATCTGTTTACTAAAGCATTTGATGTGAGCAGATTCAAATTTTTGATCTCAAACATTGGAATGCTTAACTTGGACTAACAGTTGTTCATTACTCCATGTTTTTCAAGCTAACAGTTTGAAACTGTTAATATTGTTATCTAACAACTGTTGATTTTAAGTGTTCAGGAAAAAGCAAAAGTGCAAATTCCAACCCAGTTTTGGACATACATGGTTACCTATTCCACAAACAGTTTTTCAAACCCGTGAATGTCCTTGCTCTGTGGTAAAGGTAAATACTTTATTGAGAACAGTTCCAGACTGATAAAGGTGAGTCACTCTATTTTGTAGTGTTGTGAATTTGATATGACAAGTCACTGTATGCCATTAATAGAAATTACTGGACATTAATGGTCATTAATGGTTATTAATGGACATTCATGCTCCCCAGTTTATCTATAAATACCCTTGCATCCATTCTTCACAAATCACACCTACATTTGCCCAAACTTCTCTCTGCAAATGGCTATCAACTTCTTTCTCATAAACTTCAAAGAAATTAATGTTAGACAAAGTTATGTAACCATTCCTGCCCCATTTGTAAGAATGCATGAGCTTTGGCAATACTCATCATGTGTTCTTGAGATGAATGATGATCAAGATAGGTTCACCTTGACACAGCATCCTGATCCACGTAGGCCAAATAAACCAATTGATCATATTCGTATAAGAGGTGATTTTAAAATTTTCACTCTCTTCCATGAATTGCCTACACCATGTTGTCTAAGATTCGTCTTGAACCTGGCAGACACTACAAACTCCGTAGTGTGGTTCAATGTTCGAAGAAATAATACTCATAACCACCAGAGGGCCTCGGATGATGAGGCAGTGGAAGTCATTGTAATAGATGACTAATTCCACTGATGTTGAATTGGTATCATTCACCATCTTCCCACGAGGCAAATTATGACAATCGTCTCTGGTGGTGCATATGATGAGAAGGTCTACTGCACACCCATTGGTGGGTTTTATGTTTTGAAAATTGTTTAAGGCATGTCAACTGTTAACGGAGAAAGTTGTCTACACTTACGGTGTAGATCATTGTTCTCCCACACCTACGAGACGGCCTTGCACAATTAGATAAGCAGTACCAACAATGGCTTGTGCATTACATGACCATTCTTTGAAGACAGGCTTCTCAGTAAGGCTATGGCGGCACTGTAGAGGCTATTCTGAACTCGATTCTTAAATAATGAAGACATTCACGAGCAAGAATGTGATGATGATTGTCTTCCCTTAAAGTTCAGATTTGATGATACAAAATGTTAACGATAATTTGTCAAATGTAGATCTCGGAGTTAAGACAGTTAATATAAGCTGTGTTTAGATCTATAGCAAAAGACAGTATTGTTTTCTCAAAATTATTGTAGCTCAATTGAAATTATCATGAATAAAATACATCTTATGTTGATGACTGTGTTCACTAATGGTTTGTTATTGTTGCTTCAGCATTTGACATATATGAGCTAAAGCTTGTTTGACAGTTGCACAATTCTGTTCCAATCAATACTAACATTTTTCAACTGTTAGTATATGACTTCCACAACTGTTAGGCAAAGTCCATGTGCAACTGAGGGGGAGAAATTCGTCAACTAAGGGGGAGAAATAAGAACAGTTGTAAACACTAAACAACTGTTAATCCAAATAAATGATCAAACAAAAGGGAGTTAACTTTTGAATAACAGTTGTTACATCTTATGAAAACAGTTCTTCAACTGTTAGTTCATTTACATCTTATGAAAACAGTTCCTCAACTGTTAGTTCATTTTGTCCGTCAACTGTTAAGCTATTAAAGGGTGTTTTGGTCTTTGCAGAATTTTGGAAACTTTGGATTGCATTCAACAGTAGAAACATATATAAGGCAATTCCCTCCTTACCAAGCAACTCACACGTCCAAAACGAACTTTGATCAGAAACAAACCCTAATCTCTCAACAACTCTCAGCGATCGAAATCAAAATGTCTCCCCTTCCATTCGTAAAGGAACACAACATGCTCGCATATTTGTCCAAACCCGATCATCTCGGTGCTTTCCATGATGTGATTGACTATCTCTCACTCTCCACACTCCACCATGCTCTTACGGTCAACCCCACCATTTATCTCTCTCATATTGATCAGTTCTGGAAAAATGCCTCACTAAGGGAAGAAAATGGAGTGAAATGGATCGGCTCTATGGTGGATGATATCACTGTCTCCATCTCTGAAAGCATAATAAGCCAACAACTACAACTGAATGATCAGGATGGTGAGTATTCTGATTCTGTATCACTTGAGTTTATTTATGCTGAACTCGTAAAGTTGGGATATGAGGGCCCTAGGGGAAAGGGCACATTCTACAAAGGGCAATTTTGCTCACACTGGAAGTACATTATCCATACTCTCTAGCAGTGCATGAGCCCTAAGAGAACTGGCTAGAATGAATTTGGGAGCAACATTGCTCTCGCACTCATTTGTTTAGCCAACAACAAAGCTTTTAATTTCTCAAAAATGATCTTTAATGGAATGGTAAAGCATCTAGAAACCAAATATGGTCTCTTTTTTATGTACCCGCGATTTGTGCAAGTTTTGCTAAACTCTTTTATGCCAAATCTTCAAGCACACAAGAGGGTCCTAATTCCCTCTGCTCATATGGCCTCCACATTGAGCAAGTTAATGGTTAATGGGAAGAATTTCTCAGGTGCCATAACTCCACCACTCTCTGCAATGATTGAGTTTCTTTCAAGAAACAGAGCTGCCAGGGGTGAGCATGAAGCCCAACTTATTGCTACACCACCACCTCTGGAACCCACAGCTCACAATACTCAAATAATCCCTTCTGCTTCCTTTGAACGAGCTACAACACAAGCCCCTGCACTAAAAATATTTCAAAAGAAAAGGAAAAGAACTGTTGGTGCTCCTTCCACCAAAGTTCATGAAACTGAAACTGTTAACCCTGCACAGGTGCTTTCACCTATGCAGAATATCGAAAGGGAACCCCTTGTGCTGTCTCCCAGGCACAATGAGGAGGTGATCACTCCATTAGAGGGTGATCATGTGGTATGTGAGGCTGATCCTACTATTTTACCCGCAAGGGGTAAACACGACAGGGTTAACATAACTAAGACCTCAGCCACGGCAACAGAGGCTGGTCAAACAGTTTCTGGAAATCCCCAGTACCAAGAACAGAGGGGTACTGGTGAGAGATCTTCTAGAAGTGAATCACCAGTTCTATCTGCCGATGATATGTTCAAAGTGGCAACACTGGCTGACATTGAGGCAAGTATGAAACTTAAAGCATTGACGAATCCTGATCTTGTACCATTTGTTGCTGCTTTCCTCTATCTCAAAAAGAGGAATTTCCAATATGACAAGCTTCTGACAAAGCATAATGAGCTAATTATAAAGCAGGATCAACAAATCAAATTTTTGTCAACTTCTTTGAAGAAAGCTACTGATGTCCTTCACGCACATGATCAAATGCTCCAAAAATCTTCTACTCGTGCCAGACCCTCCTCTCAAACAGTTCCAATCAATAAGGGGGAGAAATCTTTAAATCCAAAAACAGTTGCTGAAACAGTTGTACCAGGTGCATCTAGTACACAAACAGTTGCAGCTGAAGGCACAACAGTTGCACAAATTGAACAAACAGTTGCAAGTGTTCAACAAGTGGAAGAAGAAGAAGAAAGGTTGTCAGCTGTGGATAGAGTGTTGATTAACAGGATGATCATGACAGGAGACTATTCAACAACCGAGGATTTTAAAACATGGTCTAAATTTAAACAAAATCATTTGATTGAAATAGGTGCTCAAAATCTGAATATCAGCACATTCAAGATGGCACAAAAGATTGATGATGGATGGTTGGATGGAAAAGTGTCAAAACTGAAACCACTTGCACCTAAGCCAGGGTTTAAAGGCATTGCAATTATTGAAGGAAAGAAAAATGAAAGGATGCCCCCTGTGCTAGGTAAGGGAAAGGAAGTGGTGGTTGATATTCCCAAGCTCAAGCTCACAAAAGAACAACAAGAAGAGCATGATAGGGAATTAGCACAAAGGTTGAATGCTGAGCTTATACAGCAAGAAAAGAAAGATCATGATCTAGCTCAACAATTAGCTACTGAATTTACACAAGAGTTGGATGAAGAAGAAAGGGAGAATAAGGCTGGTAAGGGAGTAAAAAGAAAAAGAGTTGTAAAGAAGAAAACAGTTCCACCTCCTAAGCCAGTAGTTGAAAAGAAAAAGCCCCAAACAGTCCAAAAGCCCCAAACATTCCAAAAGTCTGAAGAAAGGGCTAAAGCTGAAAAGGTTCAAACCATTCTTCATGACAGACTAAGTGTGGAGATTGCAGAAAGAATTGAAAAATTAGAAAAAGAGCAGCTTGGTCAAAAATCCCACATTACTGAGTGGAGATTTGAATTTTTGAGGGTAGAGACTGGAGAGCAAGGATTTACTATTGTTAGGGAATTGGAACCAATTGAAAGTTATTCCAGTTTCTTCCATATGATGGATTGTGTGACAAGGAGAGACATACAGGAGATGTATGCATATGGAGTAAGTCACTATGGCGGGGTAGCTGAGGTTGAAGTAAAAGTCTTGATGATGCACTTATCTAGTATATGTAATCCACTGGGAGTGATGCCTATGTTGATAAGTGATGAAAGATTTCCAATCATTTCTGTGAAAGTATATGAAAAATCAAGGGTGTATCAAATGGTGATGGGAAATGCTCAAACTCAGTGGTTTGATCTTGAGTTCATCGAGCACAGTACACCAAAGCTAATGTATATGTTGAAAGCAAGGTTTTATGGCCCTGCACAAGTGAAGGAAGATCTAATGAAGAGATTGAAGAAGAGATTGGAGCTTATACAGTCAAAGAAAATGTAATTTTTCTATCTTTTGAATTTTTGATTATAACAGTTTGATTTTGCATTCAATGATAAATATGTTCATTACTTATGTTAATTTGTCTATGATTGAACCCTTAAAACAAACAACTTAAGTGTATTGTTCAATACTTTAAGTTAGGGGAAGATTGTTGGGAAATTGGCTAAGTCATTGAAACTGTTATATATGCAAATATCAAAATTGATTAAGACTGTTAATAAGTGCTGGGAAAATAGTTCAAAACTGTTAGAAGAAGTGTTGAAGAAACAGTTTAGAACTGTTAGTTGAAATTGTGAAGACAGTTGTAACCAACAGTTGCTGTGAACTTGAAAGCTGTTATATAGAGTTCAGAACTGTTAGTACAATCTACTACAACTGTTTGAAGACCTTGAAGCTGAAGACTGTTAGAAGAACCAAGAACTGTTGTATTCATTAAACAGTTTCTGTTGAGCTAAATATGGAAAAACCCTATCTTTGAAAATATCTCGAAATACTTTGAAGATCATCAAGATTATCTCAGAAGATAGAAGATTACCTAACTGTCAGAAAATCAAGGAAGATCAAGGAGTATATATATGCTAGATTAGAATTCATAATTTGTACGTACTTACTCATTGATTATATTTTTGCATTCGTTATTCAAGTTGTAAGTTGCTTTCGGAATAGTGCTAAGCCTCTAAGTTTCTCGTTGAAACCTAAGAACAATCTGTGTTCTTCGTCTAACATAATAAGTTAGATTGGGGGTGAAGTTTGCTATTGTAATCGTTCTCATTGATTAATAAAATTACTGTTTGATTGAATCTCTTTGTGATCAAAATCTTCTTTAATCAATTAAGTGTGATTCCGCAACTTCTTAGTTGATTGTGATCATAGTTAAAGATTAACTTTTATTCAACTTTGATTGGTTATTCGAAAGTTAGTTCTTGTTATTTGATATAAACTATATCCGATCCTGACACTCACCAAGCTGCAAACCTCTAATTGATAAAATTTTCAAAAACATGGTTCAAGTCCATAATGTACCTAGCAAATATCTAGATCCCTCAAACTATGGCTCTGATACCAAGTTGTAACGCCCCAAATTATAAAACCAACATTTCTAACTAAAATCAACTCTAAAACACCTTTTGAGAATAATCACATCTGAAATGACAACCAAAAGTGGAAGCGTACTAAGTTTAAAAATTGTTTCTGTCAAAAGATACACACATATATACACCCATAGTTTAGTACCAAAAGTTAGTTATACACAAGTGGCGTTAAAATCTTTGAAAAGACAACTATAAAACCCAAGGTCAAATAGGAGCTTTGCCCTTGTCCTGGCTACCTGCAAAACATCACACATAGTAATTGATAAGTTACGAGAGCTCAGTGAGTTTACCATACTGTCAATCATATAAACACATGCATATAATCACATATTGATAACAACCATGTAACATAAACATGTCAGCCTCTGGTTCTAGACCCAGAGCAGCAACTGAGCTACAATATTGTACTAAATCTGGCACAACATTGTATATCACTTGATAAGGCATCCAAACACGATCCTATACATAAACATAACAACACGTAATCAAAAGCATAACCTGATCCGAAAATAGCCTTACATGGGTTGTGTACCCTGTACACTATACAACCTCATATGGCCACATGGCCTGTGTTGACTACCAATGCTACACGGGCCGTGTACAACCCTACACGGCCCAAGTATCTCATGTGCTACACGACCATGTACACCCACATGGCCCTATGATCGCGTTTACCCCTACACGGGCCGTGTACCTCGACACGGGATGTGTAGACAACCAAACTTGCACGGTCTTCTTCTGGCATATGTTGTTCTTGCTATTTTTACCCACTTTTTACACTTCTCATCGATTTTTATCTTACTAGGGGTGTTTTCCTACATCCCAAACAACTTATAACATCAAACAAACACAAATAGCATTTTTTAATCTTTGATTCAACTATTGAGTCACCTTTGATACATATGAAGCTTGAAACTAACTAAACCAATACATACCTTGATGATTCTAAGATGGAAAGGATGATTGCATGATAATAATCTAGCTGTTATTATGACCAAAGCAAAGAAGAAACGTTGGCAGCCCTACGAGCATGTACGTATATGCTTGTGTGTATGTGTGGTTTGCAAGACTTTCATGTTCAAAGTCAAATATATATACAAGTATCCAATATTGACATAACAGCCCCCTACACTTGACACTTTTAATATCTAACAATTTAGCCCCTCTAATTTACCAACACATCTAATCACATATGGGCTAACAACATACATATATCACTTATATATTAGTCCCATATAATTAACACTAATTAAAAAATCTGGGTGTTACATGTTTTTTCCAACAACTCAAACACTTCAATAACATGTATCCATCAACAATAACACATTAGGAACTATTTAAACATCAATTATTGGATACCCAATTTACCAAGTTCATATCCTACCTCCATTAATGAAGTTTTATGCTTCAATCATCACAACATTGCAAATACACATCAAAATAACACCAAATTAGTGTATAAATTATCATTGACCATGCCAAAAAACATAGGAAGATTTTATTACTAATATACCCAATTAATCACGAGCCCTTGAAAGTCAACTGGGATTTTTTGGACAAGAACCCAACAAGGACACATCAAAAACACATCAAGGATCTATTAAGAACATAAACATACCTTCAATTAGTAGCAATTTCATAATAAAATCAAGAATTAATGGTTGCTTTTTCTTTTTCTTGAGTATTCTTCACACATAGGAAAAGAACACACACACAAGTGAAGATAAACTTCACAGTAAAGTAGAATAGTCAAAGTCGGTTCCTGTGTTTCTTTTAAAACACACGGTACATTTATATGCATCCTGACATACGGTAAATCAATTAAGTGGTCCTACATAATTAGTTATCAACAACAAGGTATTATTTGCGACCCTTATTTAAAAAAATCCAACTGTACCAATTAACACATAAAAATATATAATTTATATTTTCACATTTTACCTTGTAGTTCAACTATTATATCTTATAATCATATAAAATAAAAAATAAATAAGTAAATAAATAATCTACCACCATCACTAACCTACCCTATTTAAGGATGTTATGTCAATGAAGAAAACAAATTTGTTTTAAACTTATGATTGTTACATACTTAAACATTGTCCGTAGTAATTCAAGATCATAGACTCAAAATTGTTTTTGAAAATTCAAGTAGTGAGGTGTGAATGAGGCCTCTATTTTATGTATTTTAGGGGTGTGGCCACAAGGTTATGTATTTATTTGAAGTGATGAATTAGTAGTGATTTGTTATCTCTTGTATTTTATATATTTTAAATATCATCATTTTAAACGTTTATAAATTTTATGTGCGAGAAAACTAAGTTGGATATAATTAATCCAAGTCAACTCTGTATGCAAAACTGCCCCTTCCTTCCAACCGCACCGAAGGTATTCCCATCATGCAATATCACCGAAGACAAACACCATCTGCGGTATCTTTACTTTGTCTGGTCATCATGCAACAAGTAGCCGATATTCTCTTCACATAACATCTTTCTAGAATGTAAATATCACGCTATAGTCTGCCTTTTATTACTATTAGAGCATCTTTACAGACCTTTAATCGGTCACATTTATTAGAATATTCAGCCTCTGCACATTGAATACTCTTGAATAAAAAGATTTAAGGGAATCAGTTTTAGATTTAACATTATGTAGAACGCGCTCATGTGTTAAACAATGTAGACATTAGTTCTCTTAGGAAAGCTAATCTATGTGTTAGACAAAGATTGTTGTCACCTTTTATTGTATTTGGATTTTCCAGTTCGGTATAATGTAATTCTTGATTTATATTCAATAAGTATTACATTGAAAGTGATTGTGTGTTCAATAATTTAAAATAGCATGAGTTTGTATTCAACCCCTCCCCCCACCAGTTCTACAAATATTTGTTTTTGCTTAATCGATTTGGTACTGAAACTTTTACGTGGATACCTTCCAACATCCATAGCGTATATGCTGCTTCTGATACATCATATTCATGAAAATATTCATCTAATACTTATCACATGGATCAGCTGTTGTTTCATCTTGTAACACCTTATCAGCCAAACACAGCAAAATCTCACTATATGCTTATGCCATAACATATCTCTTCACATTCTCCCTCATATCCTTTGAAACTTTATCTTCTCCTTCTAAAGTTGTCGCGCAAATGCTGAACCAAAAGAGCCCTGATTTTTACCTTTCACAAAGTAAAATCGTTCACCTATTAAACTTCTCCAAATTGAACTTAATAGTTGACATCTTCAATCAACATAAGTCAGTCGTTCAGAAACCATGGCCCTGAAATTTTTTTTAAGGATCTAAGAACATCACTGTTGGTCCCGAATGGATACTACAACAATAAATGTTTGTAGAAGGGGGGGTTGAATACAAACTTTAGCAAATTAAATTTAAAAGACACACGGTTTACTTTTATATAATTCTTATTGATGAAAATCAAGAATTACATGAACTAGATGCGGAAAATCTATGTTCAATAAAAGGTGGCAACTAAATTTGGCTAACACATAGACTATGCTAATCTTAAACAACTTATGTCTAAGATGTTCAACACATGAACTAGTTTGTTACACTGAAAGTAAAATGTTAACTCTTCTAATTCTCAACAGATGAGATTTCATTGTTCAGCTCTATCTATTCGCATACTTAGCATGTTTCCATGCATGAGTATATATAAGCAAAGGTGTCCGGGTTGATGAAGAGGAGAAGGAGACAAAGGTACTTGGTTTAATAATATTATAATAGATAAACTTAGTGGGTGAAAGGTAAGTTAACTTTATACACAAAGTGTGCAAAGTGAACATACTTTTCAGTAAGGTGTTTACCCACTCTCTATTATTATATTATTAAAGTACTACCTTTGTGTCATGGGAAAGTAAACTTCTCCATCCATGCTTATGCTTTAATCAACACCATGCTTTTTGAAGACTTGACTTAACCAAGTATAGAGTTGCCAGCCATACTTAGTTGTTGAAGCATATCTTCAAGATCTTCTCTTCTAAAGTATATTTCTCCTTTTCCAGAGGATAAAGATCTATCCTTTTTGCCTCTTTGCAGATACAAAAAGTGCTAAGTACTTTTACAAAGAAAGATCTAAGACATAATAAGAACAACACATGTTCTGCCTTTGACTAAAGATAATTTTATAATGAAAAACTATTAACTGAGATATCGTATAAAGACTCAGCTAACAGACTCTAAATTGCAAACATAATTTTGCTCAGCTAAGGATAAATGTGAAAGACTCAGCTACTCAGATTTGCTCAGCTGATCTAATAGCTCAGCTAATAATACAAATCAGAGTACAGCTAATAGACTAATTAAACTAAACTATCAGCTGATCCCAAGGGCTCAGATAATCATCTTAGTATCATCAGCTTATGAAGCAAAGATTGGATAGGTAACAAATACCTTATCTGACAGATGGGATGCATCAGCTGATCAATGTGAGTGTGTCAGCTGATCTTAGACAGCTCAGTTGAACTTGAAGCTCTCCTTAGCTGATGCTTTTGGACCATCAGCTGATCCATTGTAGATCCTCAGCTGATGCTTCTCGGCTGATCTTTTCCTCTTAGCTGATCTTCCTGAAGCTGGTCCTTTGGCTAATACTCGGTGTTCAGCTGACACTTTTGTTCTTCAGCTGACATTTCTTACTTACAAATTTCTTTATATCTAATATGAAAAACAACACATGTTTTTCATTAATCTAAGTCCAAAACTGAATATGTGGTTTTGTTAACATCAAATCCATTTTAATTAATAGACAGGTTTAATTTAGGTTTGATATTGCTATCTCCCCAACAATCTCCCCCTATTTGATGATGACAAAACCTTATCTTGTTTAAAAAGAATCAGTTTGACTCGGATTTGTAAAGATAAAACTTTTAAGTGCAATTTGGTTATTAGTTATCTGTTTTTGGTAACTCTTTAAGATATGTTCCCTGATATTCTGTTTTTAGGAATCTTTTTGTTTATGAAGTACCATAGTTCTGTTTTTGTGGTATCTTTCTATACTTTTTCTGTTTTTAGGATTTTTAATTTTCTATATTTACACTAGGTGAGCTATCTACTAAGAATCATCTATACTACCAGTTTTAGCTAAGTAGTCCATGATCAAAGTTTCAAGCTTGATTACAAAACAAATAATTACACAAGAGTTTGTACAGAGAATCTAACTAAGAATTAACTAAGTACAGAGGTTGAACTATTCTAGAAATTTAAAATACAACTAGTCTAGTTATTAAGTATCAGTTGTCTTCCCACCAAGGGTCTTCCTTGACTTCAAAAGTTCTGATCTGTGGATTTTTAGCAAGAAGTTGATCAGCTCTTGATTTAATCAGTTGTTAAAAGTGCTCACTTCCTGTCAAATCTCTTATAGCTATTACAGCATGAAATATCAGTTCTTTTTTAGCTTTACCTATCTCATATTCTCTCAGAAATCTCCAATTACTAGCTCTGTTCATGAAGAATATTCCTATTTCAGGTTTAGTTATATACCTGAACATTTCAGGATGAGTATTAGGAGGAAGAGCAGTGTTCAGATTCTCATAAGCAGGGAGATAGGGATGATCAGGATTGAGAATGATTTGTTCAGCAGCAACAAAGGCTTTTGAAGTCTTCATGAAGGCATCCTCAATTGCTTGAACATGAGCAACAAATTGATCATGAGTGAAGAGTCTATGATATACTGACATTCGGATCCAGTACTCAAACTTTCCCATGAATCTTTGAACAATTTCACTTTTGGACTTTAGGAGATGGTACAGGATCTCTATCATCTCAAAGAAGAATAGCAGTTTGTAGTGATGTAGATAGGTATCTTCATAAGTGTTTTTTCATATCTTCTCACTACTCTGAGATAAGGACCTTCATTTGTACCTTTGTAAGGAGTAACCCTAGAAATGATGTCTGCACATCTTCTATTCACCAAGTTTTCTTTATTATCCCTGAACTCCTTGGATTGCCTTTCATTTTGTTGAGCAGTGCTTCCAAAGTTGAAGTTGAGCAAAGCTTGAATGGCTTCCTTGTGAGTCTTTTCTCTTTTAAGTGCTTTCTTGGTAGAAGGGTCATCTTGTTGTGGTGCAAGTTGTAGTTGATGTGTTTGATAGGACAACATGATCAATTCTTCTTCTTGAATTTCTCTCAGTTCATCATCAGTAGCACCAATGATTGCAGCAAGATCTTCAGGAGTAGTGAAATCCTGATGCCTTTCCTTGGATTTTAAAACTTCTTCAATGGAGGTACCAAGTGCAGCAGCTAAGTCACTAAGCTCTCTGAGACTCTCATCCTCTTTATGAAGTTCTTCCTCTCTTCTTTCTTCAGCTTCAATCTCCTCAGCAGACATAATTTTCTTTCCTTTTCTCCTTGATGTACTGCTGGGAGTTGGTTGACTTGATTGTGCTGGAGAGGAAGCTTGGACTGGTGGAGCTTTTGTAGAGAGACTCTGCTTTTTCAAGTTGAGTAGAGAGGACAGAGGCATCCTATCTTCATCATCATCATCAGAATCTTCTGATGGCACTTTGATTGGTGCACAAGATTCATCTTGTCTAGGCTTTTTGGCACTCTTCCTTCTAGCCATTTGTTTTAGCCTTCTTTTAGGCCTCTGCTCATCTTGAGCAGGTTGCTCCCCCTCAGATGGATTTTCCCTCTCAGCAGTTGATTGATTTAGAATTTCTGCTTCATTGAGGTCTGCTTGATCCGCTACTACCTTATCAGCTTCTACTGCTTGAATAGGATCTGGTGATAAGCTTGAACTAGTAGAATCCGAGTCTGACTTCTCCCCCTTTTTGTCATCAACAAATGAGAAAGGAAAGTTATCAGAAGGCTGGGCAGGCTTAGCAGGAGCAGTGGGAGTATGAGCTGAGAAAGGAGATGGAGTAGGAATGGAGGCAAAGGGAGGAATAGGGGAAGTGGAGGGTGAGGAAGTAGGAATATGAGGTTGGGTGAATGGTGTGGGTTGTCTCAACCTTAGGATAGCATTAGTGATGTTGCTAAATTCTTTAAGGGTTTCACTGTGCTTTTTTCTGGAGTAGTGGCTTAAGTGTGTGACCTCATCATCAATGGTTTTTAGAAGAGAAGGGACTCTAAGAAGAGAGTCAGGAATGGTTACAGAAATGTTAGGAGGTGAAGGTCTTAGTGTTTGAATTTGGTTAAGAAGGTTTGAAATAGTCTACTTTAGAGTGGTAAGTGTTTGGTTTGAAATGGTAGGAGGTGGGGTAGGAACAGAAGTAGAGGATTGGGATAGCAGTTGATCCAATTTGGTAAGAATTGGAAAAAGATCAACTGGAGCAGGAGTGGGTTGGGGTTGGGATTGGCTAGCTTTAAGTGACTCAACCTCTTGGGTTAGATGAGAGAGTTGAGATTCTGTTTTGGTTTCGAAAGAGGTAAAGGAGGCTTGAAGACTATCCATCTTTTGAGAGATAGACAGTAAGTTTTGGAGTATTTGGGGTGAGGGTTGAGATGAGGTTGAGGGAATGGATTAGGTTTGGAATGATTGAGCTTGGGTGCCAACATCAGGAATGGGTTGGGGTCCCTCACTTAAGCTTTGGTGTGTAAGCCTAAGATCACTAAGAGTAGAGATAGTGCCCTGTACCAATGGTTGGCTTATGCCAATGGTATTGACAGGCAGTGTAGGAGTTTGTGTAAGAATTAAAAAAATAGAAAGTACAAGTATGTGAGTGTGAGTTGGGGTTAAACTCACTGGGGCTCCCTTTGTTACATCAATAAGCTGTTGTGAGCTTATTGAGGGTGTTGGCTGACTCAATAGGGGTAAAGACACAGTATGACCTTGGGCAAAGGTCAGTCTTTTAATGATATCACTCTGTTGGGAGAGTGACCCAGATTGCAGGGTTCCCATTGTTACATATGCACCTTGTTGAGAAGATGCATCCACTGGCTTAAGGGTTAAGTCAACATCCATAAGCTCCCCCTCAACATAAGAGGAAACTATAGGAGATGAGGTCTAAGGTGCAGTGTGCAATCCCTCTGAGATAAGTGCAGTATGCACTATCTCTAATGACCTTGTATCTATATGGGTGACAGGGGGAGTAGAACTAGTGAATGTTGGGAGTGCACTAGAGCTTGGCATTTGTGGGGGTGTTTCAACAGGGGTTGAGGATTGGTTCTCACTGGTTGGGATTACCAAATGAGTGTCCTCAGTGAGTGAGAGAGGTATATCTGAGATTTGCTTGGCTTTGTTGAATTCTATCAGTTCAATCAGCCTTTCAGAAACCACCTCCTCTTCAGGAACCTCTTCATCACCACCAGTTGGTGCTCTATGAACAGAGGCACTAGATCCTTGATCTTGATCATGAGAAGGATAGGCATCAACAGAATCATCTTTACTAGCATGAGTGCTAATATGCCCTGACCTCCTTGAAGTGCTTGGACTTAAGGGAAATACTGTTAATGGCATCCTATTGGGACTGGATGAGGTGGATGTGAAGTCATGAGCACCATGTTCTATAAATACACCACCATCATTACCATCATGATTATCACCACCATCACTATCATCATCACCAGCACCATCATTATTATCATCACCATCATCACCTCTTACAGGTTCATCAACATCCTCAGTATCAGGAATAAAAGGTTCATCCTGTGCTGGCATTTCAAAAGCTTCCTCAACAAACCTTTCAACATTACTTAAGGCTTCATCAGAGTGCTCAGTAACTACATCAGGAGATTCTGAATCATTAGCCACTTCTTCAGTTACATTTTCACCAACTACCTCCTCTTCATTAACATCCTCTTCTTCATTAACACCCTCCTCATCTGCAGCAACATCAATCAACTCTTGCATTTGTTCTGTTATTGCAGGACCAACATCATCTCTTACTAAGTGAAACACCTTTTGACCCATCTGTGGGATTGGCATTGTATTATGTGTAACATTCAGATGTGTATATGCCTCCCACTGCAAAGCTTGTAGTGCAATCAAGCTGAGAAATCTAATGTAGGGCACATGGGTCCTGGTTGTCTTTTTGGCAGTGGCCAAGGTGATCTTATCCACCATCTCAGTAAAGATTACCTGAGCAAAATCCACATTTCTCCTAGTTACCAGAGCATAAAGAACCATGAGTTCAGTTTGATTCAATAGGTCATGGCTCCCTGACTTGTGACCAAAGCATCTTATGATAACACCGGCCAAGTACTTCCAAGGGTGACCTAAAACTGACAGCTTATATCGCCCATGAGATACAGGTTCATTGTAACCAATCAATGGTAGAACTTCCAAGGTTTGATCAGCAGTGGCAAAAGGTTGATATGGGGCAAAATTTGGTATGGATAAGGCTTGTCGGAGGGTTTCAACAGAGATGACAATGAGGGTATGATTATTCTGGATAGTGCAAGTGATTGTTTGATTATTAGGGTGGTATCTAGCAATGTACCACATCTCCCCAATATTGCAAGGGAAGATGAACAGAGGATGAGCAGAAGGACAGGGAAACAAGGGGTGTGCTTTTAAGAAGTTAACTATGGGTTCAAAGCCCTGATTTGCCTTGGATTGAGGTATATCGGTGTTGATTATGATGTTATTTGGGGAAATGGTGAAGGGAGAGTTAGGAGTAACATTCTCACCTAAAACAGCGTTGGGAACCTCGGTAGGGTTGAACATCACCATTATTGCAGAGCTTCAGATCACGGAGACAAAGTTACTTGAAAGCAGTGAAAGAGAAGGATTTCAGAAAAAAAATTTGAGAATTTTGAAAACGTAAGAAATGAGAACCGCTCAAAACATCATTTATATCTTTTTGGGAAACCGATACTGTCACAGAAAAATCTTTTTCAAAAAGTAACTGTCACTTCTCCAAGAGGTAATAAACGGAAAAGTTAATAAATACACAGACAGCTAACGTACTATTAAAAGAAATAAATACTATCTAGTAACACATTAAATACAAATGATAAATTAATAAAATAAGTGTGGGACACAAGAATTTTAACTCTGAGTATCATCAGCTGACAAATGAAAGTGTCAGCTGATCCTTATTGAGAGAAAATAAGTGTCAGCTAATGAATGTACTTAGTTGAGCGTCTAAGTCTTAGCTGATGGTTGATCAGCTGAGGTATTGCATCAGCTAATGGTCGTCAGCTGACATAATTCCATTAGCTTATGTGCCATTAATAAGACATACAAAAGCTTAGATAAGTACTTCATCTCACACACAAACAGAATTACTTTCTCACACTAAATTAACTACCTAAGAAAGGAATATGTTACAAATTTAACATGCCAAGTTTGGATATTAGAAAGTTGAACCGAGACTGTTGGAACCTAGAGGGGGGGTGAATAGGTTCTTTAACTTAGTTTACCAATTTTTACACTTATAAAATTTGTAAGTTGTGTTAAAAATATTTTTCTTGAAGTTTATAACACAACAAATATATATACTTGAAATAAAGAGAGTAAGGGTAGAGAGATATCACCAATTAGTAGACAAGAGATTTATAGTGGTTCATGCAAGTGTTAACAAACTTGCACTACATCCACTCCTTGGCCTCACCCATCAAGAGTTTGCTCCACTAGCTTCTCTCTTTGAAGGTAGAGATAAACCTTTTACACTTCTCTTTTTCACTTGCAAGAATTAACACTTCAAACTTGCAAGTAAGGTAAAGATAACCTTGCTTCACTCTAATTCTATAGGCTAGAGTTGATCCTTACTTCTCTCTAATTCTAAAGGCTAGAGATGATCCTTACTTCACTCTAATTTGAAAAGCTAGAGTTGATCCTTACACTATTACAAAATATATAGAAAGATGATGTAGTGTTTAAGCTTTGAAAGCTTTGCTCTTGCTTGATTCTTGATCTTGAATGATAGATGAATTATCAAAGAATATGAGCTCACAAGATAAGAATATATGTTATGTGTTTTTGCTTGAGCAAGAGATACTAAAAAATGAGGTTTGAGTTGGTTTAAATAAGGAAAAAGGTGAAAGTCCAAAAGCTGTCCAGTACCCTCACGGTCGATCCACGGTCGACCGTGGCTAAAACCGTGAGGTACCTGAACTTTCTTGTTCTTTGCAATATAGACGTTGAACTTTATTTAAAACCACACTCAACTCATTTTTACCATAAAAATCAACTGAAAATTATATGTTCAAAAGGTTGGTTGATCCCATACTCTTAAAGTTTGAATTTAAACACATATATGGAAGTTTGGAAACCAATACACAAAGCATGTTGGAATTTTACCCCTTTGGGAGATTCCTTTGCTAATTATGGTGGTGTATTGTTTCAAAGTAGGATTGTATTTGTTATTTGCTTAAAATAGGAAGTCTTAGATTTAATCAACCAACACGATTGAGTTTTATAAAATCTGTCATTTTTATAAAGTTTTTATAAAAATAATTTTATAAAAACATAAACTAATTTAATTATTTTATTTGTAAACTCATATAATTCGAACTCTTGTTGGTAGATATCTTCGTCATCGGCTTTGAAGATATCATCTTCACTTGTTAAGTACGAGTTCGGTTGACTTGAAGAAGAACAACATTTAAGAGTTGTGAGCTGAGCAGCGACGGTTGATTCACGGTCGACCGTGGTATCGACCGTGAATGTTGATTTATCTTGATTTCTTCTTTTTTTGTTGAGTTGAAGTATTTTACTTGTTTGTACTTCACTTGATCATCAATTTGAGGCTTGTTGAGTTGAAGATATCATCTTCACTTGTTAAGTACGAGTTCGGTTGACTTGAAGAAGAACAACATTTAAGAGTTGTGAGCTGAGCAGCGACGGTTGATTCACGGTCGACCGTGGTATCGACCGTGAATGTTGATTTATCTTGATTTCTTATTTTTTTGTTGAGTTGAAGTATTTTACTTGTTTGTACTTCACTTGATCATCAATTTGAGGCTTGTTAATTTTCTTTAAGAATATAGATATGAACATATGAATAATTTTGATAAGCAATAGTATCACATGTGTATATTTTTATCATCATCAAAACAAGGAGTGCACTTTTAAATGTATGACCATGTATGCACCAACAGAGACTCATCCAAAGGTTTTGTAAAAAGAACAGCTAATTGAATATCAGTGCTAATGTAATGCATGGAAACTTTCTTTTTCTGCACATTATCTCTTAAAAAGTGATGCCTGATTTCAATATGCTTGGTCTTGGAGTGCAAAACAGGATTGTTAGAGATAGAAATGGCACTTGTGTTGTCACATAGGATTGGGGAGTTTTCAAACTGTAGGTCATAATCAAGTAGTTGGTTTTGCAGCCATAGGAGTTGAGCACAGCAGCTTCCAGCAGAAATGAATTCTGCCTCAGCTGTAAAAGTTGAAACAGAGTTCTGTTTCTTGCTTGACCAGCTGACTAACCTTCCACCTAACAATTGACAACCACCAGATGTACTCTTTCTGTCCAGTGTGCAACCTGTAAAATCAGAATCAGTGTATCCAACTAACTCAAAATCTGAGTCCTTGGGGTACCAAAAACCTAGATTAGGAGTTCCTTTGAGATACCTGAAAATCCTTTTAACAGCAGCTAAGTGAGATTCTTTGGGATCTTCTTGGTATCTAGCACAGAGACATGTTGAAAACATTATATCGGGTCTGCTTGCAGTGAGGTATAAAAGTGACCCTATCATGCCTCTATAAGCTGTAATGTTCACTGATTTACCATCAGTGTCCTTTCCAAGCTTTAATGCAGTGGACATGGGTGTTTTCATTGAGGAACAATTTTCAAACTCAAATTTCTTAAGCAAATCATTAACATACTTTGCTTGATCAATGAAAATTCCATCAACCTCTTGTCTATTTGAAGTCCAAGAAAATAGTTTAGTTTACCCATCATGCTCATCTGATAGTTATCAGACATGAGTTTAGAAAACTTTTTACAAAGATCCAAATTTGTAGACCCGAATATTATGTCATCTACATATATCTGCACTAGAATTACATTACCCTTGAATTTCCTTATAAACAAAATGCTATCTATGCTTCCTCTTATAAAGCCTTTGGTGGTTAGAAAAGAAGAGAGGGTATCATACCAGGCTCTTGGAGCTTGCTTTAGACCATACAAAGCTTTGTTCAAGAAGTATACATGGTCTGGCTTGTTTGCATCCTCAAAACCTGGAGGTTGTTTGACATACACATCTTCCTTCAATTCTCCATTGAGGAAAGCACTCTCAACATCCATTTGAAACACTTTAAAGTCTTTGAAGGCAGCATAGGCTAGAAACAGTCTTATAGCTTCAAGTCTTGCAACAGGGGTAAAGGTTTCATCAAAATCAATACCTTCTTCTTGGCAATACCCCTGTGCAACCAGCCTTGCTTTGTTTCTGATGATCAACCCTTGTTCATCCATTTTGTTTCTGAACACCCACTTAGTACCAATGATGGTTTTGTCCTTTGGTCTTGGCACCAAAGTCTATACATTGTTCCTTGTGAATTCTGCCAATTCTTCTTCCATGGCATTAATCCAGTGGGGATCATTTAGAGCTTCATCCACCTTCTTTGGTTCACAAAACCTGTGTATAAACAGAAATTACAAGCTTTTGATCTTGTTAGTATAGGTGCCTTTATGTTACCTATGACCTGATCTTTAGGATGATCCTTGTGGTCATTATAGGTATTTTGGATTCTGGGAGAGTTTGGATTATTTTGGATTGTGGGAGTTGAAATTCTTTGGTTTGGATCAGCTGATGATATTTCTGGTTGATCAGCTAACAGAATTTCAGGGATGTTATATGTTGGAACTTCTATTGATGAGGGAATGCTTGATATGGAATTAGAGTCCATTGATGTTGAATCATGATTCTCATCATTCAGTAAAAGTGTGGGTTTGTTTAAGATAGGATGTGCATTGGTTTGATGTACATTTGGAACAGTTTCATCTAAATCATGTACATTTGGAACAGTTTCATCTAAATCCTCTACATCTAAATCCTCTACTTCTGGTTGTCTTCAGTATGCAGCAGATCATTAAATTCCTCACCTGTAGATGGATTAGTAGAACAGGAAGTGTTAGATTGTGTGCAGAGATAGATAACACGTGTCATCGTGTCCAATGCTATAAGACACTAAAGGGTCACACTGCTACACACCCATTTAAGAACCATCTGGATTTTACCAGATTGTGTGTAAAGAATAATTAATTAGTTTAATTAATTATTAAGTAAGAGAAATAATAATAAGTTAATTATTGTTTAAAAGAGAGGTTAATATTTAGTTTAAATATTAACATAACCAAGTAATTAATAGTTATTAATTAATTAGAAAGGTTAAGGGTATTTTCTGTATTTACTTAATAGTTTAATTAAAGCTGGGCTTTAATTAAACGGGCTTGGGCTTAATAAAGGTCTATTATATATAAACCTTATTAAACCTTAGAATCACATAAGTTTTACAAGAAAAAGAAAATAACCCTCTCAACTCTCCCCTCTCTCTCTCTCTCGTGATCGGCGCAAGAACCGAGGACCACCAAAGGTGGTGGTCGACGGCGACGGTACACACACACACGTGGAATCAAGGTTTGATTCAAGGTTAAATCCTTTTGGCGGTCTAGCAGCCCGTTCGAGGTGGTGCAGTAGCGGTGTTTTACCTTCAGCATTCTAGATTCAATTTTGAGATTGGATTGCTTTGAAAGGTATATTTTTTATCCTCTACTTGTTTTAGTTCTTCTATGAGTTAGATGAGATCACTGAAGGGGGTTTTGTTTTGCATGTATGATATAATGTTTTTACCCCACAAAACCCTTCAGTGGTATCAGAGCCACTTCTAACCTCATAGGTAACTAGGTAGATTCTTTTTTATCATGATGAATAGGTTTTTTTTATCAAGGTTTAACCTTTTGATTATCCAAGTAATTTAAAATCAGTTTGAATTTTAAATGGATAATAAATTGGTTATGATAAAAAGAGGATAAGGATTAATTTTAAATTTTAGATTTAAAAGTTATTATTATTATTATTATAATTGTTTGCGTAAAGATGGTGGCCGGCGGCGGTTTCACCACCGTGGTCGGCGACGGCGTGCGACGGTCACCACCGAGGGCAGCGGCGTGCGACGGCTGGCTTAGGCTTGCTGGTCGGCGTCGGCTGTCCATGCGAAGCCACCAGTTTGTTCGGCGGCGTAAGGTGGTTAGCAGCCAGGGAAACCGGCGGCGAGGGGAACGGCTAGGGCGGCCCAGCTGTGGCTCGCACCTACGGACCAACCAACCGGCATTTTTTCAGGCCCAACTTTTGAGGCCCAAAGGAAATTTTTAGTTTTAGTTTAGGTTCGCACCTAACAGGATAAAAACTAAAAGGATTATTATAAGTTTTTTTTATATATAAAAACTTATAGTTAAGAATTTCTTAATTTTAATCATGATTTTTTATATAATAAAGTATTGGTTAGAATTAATTAATTTTAGTTTTTCTATATACGCATATAGAAAAACTAAAATTAATTAATTCTAACCAATACTTGATTATATCAAAAATCAATAATTAAATAATATAATGACTATTTAAACCAGATGATTTTAACAGTTTGTTAAAATCAAGATTAATTCGTCAGAATGTGATAATTAGAACCAATTTTGTATGTATTTAGTTTTAATACATGTTTGGGATGCCATAGCCGAGCCCTAGACCTTGTGGATTGTTTTTTACTTTTCCTGCACTTGTGGTTGTGATTATTGTATTTTTTATTCTATGGTGTGGGGAGGCCTGCGAGCCACTTACAACCCCTATTCTATTTTGTAAAAGAATTAGATTAGCGGGTCTGCGTGCCTTTGAAAATTTTGTATTTTTTTACTTTCTAGCTTTTAGAATATAATAGTGTAAAATAGAATATTTTTGAAGACAATGCAAAGGAGCAAGGAGCAGGGAGCAGGATTGGATGTTGGAGCCAGTGGGAGCTTCAGAGTGCCATGCCATGTGTGTTGTGTTTTTCCACATAGTTTTTGACCGTCAGATTTTTCGTGTGGCTCACGAAACCGACATTAGTTAAGGGCAAGGCTAAGGCATAGTTGTTTGTGGTTGTTTTATTTCTTTACATATTTTATATGCGTGGTTGTGATTCTCACGATGAAATAAAACAAGGGTTTAAATAATAGTTAAATTATTAAACAGTCGTTTTTATAGAAAACCGGCACTAAAGGTTTTTCTCGTCAAAAACTTTTGAAATCCTTTTTAGAAAAATCTTAGATCAGTGTCCTACCCACCTAATGGTACACCTTTCCTGTAAAACGGTACTCGGGTGTCGTAAGTGACCAAACCTTGGGCATTCGGGTCCAAACCATTGCGGGGGAGGGTGTGAAAGACTCTGCGATAATCGGGAGTCCCGGCCAGAGTTCACACTGTCTTAGGTGGTGCGATCTATTTTGGTGATAATCGGGAGTCCCGGCCCAAAAAGCACTAGAGGGACTAAACATGCATGGTTCTTGTAACTGATGTCCCGCGGATCTAGGAGTCGTGTCCAGGTAGGATACGATTGGTATAGGTTTACCTACCAGAAATAGCATTGTCCCGGTGGGAAGTGCCCAAACCTTGCATCGGGAAATGTGAAATATGGATCCTAGTCTAATAATTTTTTGTTTAAAAGGTAATAATTATTGGAAGATGTAATCAATACTGAATCGGTTTTATCTTTTTCTTTTTCTGTAGATGTCTTTTATATCTGTTATTCCGTTTTATTCACAAAAAGAATCTCTAAGCCTCATCATCGGCAAGTGAAAGCTTTCAGGTCCAAATTTTGCTATTTGGAAGATGCATCTGGAAAATGTTTTGGATGCACAGGGAAAGCTTCACATCATAGAGACATTACCTCCAGAGCGACCAGGGGTAGATGCCCAGGATAGTGAGTATGACACTTACTGTCAGTATCTGGCTGACGAGTCAGACGTCATGTCGATTCTCATTCTCACAGCATCATCCGAGTTTACGGATGACCTCCGTGAGAAGTCATCTTAAGAGGTTGTTCAGGGACCGGAGCGTAAGTTCAAGTATAGTGAACAGATATGTCGTATGCTGCTGATGAAGGAAATTCTTTCAGCAAAAATTAAAGAAAACCATCCCATTAGCGATCATCTCATTAATATGAGAAGGCTCTTAGATTGCTATGAAAGTTTTGGGTCAAAATCAAAACCACATGAGCTAGTTATGCTCTTGTTCGGTTCTTTGTCGGACTATTACCAGAAAAAAATAATATATGTCCTCGGTGATTTTGAGATGACTGTCGCAGGGTTGCACGAAATCCTTATGTGCATCAGCGATGAGTTGAATCCAAAGAAGCTAGAGTCAACAGTTGTGGACCCTATGCAGGAGGATGACTGGCTTGAAGAAGTTGGAGAGATTTGTTGCCCAGACTGTGGCAGCAAGGATTCATGCGAGCACTCACTCAACATAGATCAGCTGTACATTGGTTCGCCCAATGACTCAGGTATCTTTATGATAGATTGCCTTATTACTTCTTATGAATCATGGGTATTGGATACCGGATGTGGTCATCACATATGCAATCATTTGCAGGGATTCAAGAGAAGTAAGAAGCTGAGACAAGAAGATATGGACCTGCGGGTAGGCGAAGGCTCCATGGTTGGTGCTGAAGATGTAGGAACATATTGTCTTAGTTTGCCCTCGGGCATGGTCTTAGAACTAGAACCTTGTTACTATGTTCCTAGACTTATTAAAAATGTTATCTCGTTTGATTTGCTTATATACTATGAATTTAATTATGTTTTGAATGAAAAAGTTATTTCATGTTTCAAAAATGATATTTTCTTTTTTAAAGCTACTCCAGAAAATGGTCTATATACGCTAAATCTAGATAACAATGACATCGATCATATAAGCAAGAGATCCAAGAGTAACTTGAATCAAACTTTCCTCTGGCATTGTCGTTTAGGACATATAAAAGAGAAACGCATAGAGAAACTCCGAGATGACGGAATTCTAGAACCATTTAACTTAAAGTCATTTGACATTTTCGAATCTTGTTTGTCTGGTAAAATGACAAAGCAACCTTTCAACAGTGAAAATGAGAGGGCTAGTGAGTTATTTGGGATTATACACACAGATGTGTGTGGACCCTTTACTCCAGAAGCTAGAGGAGGATACCGGTATTTCATAACCTTTACTGACGACTTCAGTAGGTTTGGTTATGTCTACCTCATGAGACTGAAATCTGAAAGTTTTGACAAGTTCAAACAGTTTCAGAATGAGGTACAAAATCAGCTGGACAAGAAGATAAAGTTGCTTCGGTCGGATCGAGGTGGCGAATATCTGAGTCAAGAATTTGACTATCGTTTGAAGGAATGTGGGATTGTTTCACAACTCACACCTCCGTATACACCTCAGATGAATGGTGTGTCAGAAAGGAGGAATCGTACACTGCTTGACATGGTACGATCAATGATGAGTCGAAGTTCACTACCATTGTCGTTTTGGGGGCACGCACTCGAGACAGTGGCTTTCATGCTGAACCGGGTTCCAACCAAATCGGTTGAAAAGACACCGTTCGAGGTATGGACGGGGAAAAAGCCCAAAATGTCTTTTCTCAAGGTTTGGGGATGTGAGGTATATGTTAAGCGAACATTCACAGATAAACTCAATCCCAAATCAGATAAGTGTATCTTCGTGGGTTATCCCAAGGAAACCATGGGATACTATTTCTATAACCCAGATGAGAACAAAGTTTTTATTGCTCGTAAAGGGGTGTTCCTGGAGGAGAAATTTCTTAACTCAGATACTCCAAGAAAAGAAATAGAGCTTCAAGAAATTGAAGAGGAGGAGATTACACCACCACCGATAATTGAACCTGTGGTCCAACAGAGAATTGTTGAATCCCGACCCAAGTCTGTGGTTGAGGAAGAGGTGCAAACACAAGACCTTCGCAGGCCTAGTAGGCCTCGTTATGAGCCAAATAGGTATCTGGGATTCCTAGTTGCTCAAGACGAAGGGGATCTTTTAGAACCCACTACCTACCAAGATGCTGCCTCAGGTTTAGAATCTGAGAAATGGCTAAAAGCCATGAAGGCAGAGATGCAATCCATGTATGACAACCAGGTCTGGGAATTAGTAGATTTCCCTCAATACAGTAAAGCTGTTGGGTGCAAATGGGTCTTCAAGAAGAAGACAGACATGGATGGAAAAGTGCATACTTTTAAAGCAAGGCTAGTGGCAAAAGGTTTCACGCAAACTCATGGCGTTGACTATGATGAAACTTTTTCCCCAGTGGCAATGCTTAAGACTATTAGGATCCTTATGTCCATATCAGCATATTTTGACTATGAGATATGGCAGATGGATGTCAAAACCGGTTTCATTAACGGAAAATTTACAGAGGATGTATATATGATCCAGCCGGATGGTTTTGCAGATCCAAAGAACCCTAATAAAGTATGCAAGTTACTCAAATCCATTTATGGATTAAAACAAGCATCTAGGAGCTGGAACTTACACTTTGATGAGCGTATCAAAGAATTTGGTTTCACCAAAAGTGAGTTCGAGACGTGTGTTTACACTAAATTCAGTGGGAGCGCGGTAACCTTCCTAGTCTTGTATGTAGATGACTTACTATTAATAGGAAACAATATACCAGTGTTACAAGGAGTAAAATCCTGGTTAGGTAAATGTTTCCAGATGAAAGACTTGAGAGAAGCTGCTTATATACTGGGTATAAAGATCTATAGGAATAGATCTAAGCAGCCTATCGGACTTAGTCAAAGTACGTATATTAACAAAGTCGTGAAAAGATTCAAGATGGATGAATCCAAGAAAGGATTCATTCCTGTGAAATCTGGCGTGATTTTGAGCAAGGCTCGGTGTCCTGTGTCTAGTCAAGATCAGGACAAGATGAAATTGATACCATATGCCTCGGCAGTTGGTTCAATCATGTATGCCATGTTATGTACTAGACCCGATGTTGTCTATTCTATCAGTGTCACGAGTAGATATCAGCAAAACCCTGGTGAAGCCCATTGGGTAGCCGTCAAGAATATTCTCAAGTACCTAAGAAGGACGAAAGACATATTCCTACTTTATGGAGGTTCAATGGATGAGCTCAGTGTAACTGGTTACACTGATGCTAGTTTCCAGACCGACAGGGACGACTTCAGGTCGCAGTCAGGATTTGTCTTTACCCTAAACGGAGGAGCCATATCTTGGAAAAGTCAGAAGCACGATACAATAGCAGATTCTACTAAAGAAGCAGAGTATATTGCGGCAAGTGATGCGGCAAAGGAAGCTGTCTGGCAGAAGAATTTTATCTCGGATCTTAGAGTTGTTGCCAGTATCTCTAGACCGATCGATATATTCTGTGACAACTCAGGGGCTGTGGTGCAAGCTAAAGAGCCTAGAGATCATCAGCGGACTAGGCATGTACTCAGGAAATATCACCTCATCCGAGAGATCATTGGAAGAGACGATATTATATTGCAAAAGATACCGACGGACGACAACGTTGCTGACCCGTTGACGAAGCCGCTGGCTAGAGCTAAGCATGAGAGGCATGCAAGTTCTATAGGAATGCAATACTTAGAACATAGCAGCTAGCTCATGTCTTTTGGTTATTACTATAGATGTAACTTGAAACCCTTTTATTATGTAATTACATTTCATGGGATTGAAATAGGAAGTATTTGCATAATTGTTTCTAGTTGTCTATTTTTAGCATGTTTAAAACTATCCATGACAACTCAAGTGATGAATTGTCTAAATACCCGTAGCTACTTAATGTAGTGGGAACTACATTAGGGAGGTAACGCTATTATGGATATTTGATGATTTATTCGGGGATGAATAAAAGCACAAGTTTGTGACCAAATATTCATAGATATTTATCAGGGGATAAATATTGGGGTGATCCGCATCGAGTTTACTTCATGGAGCATTAGCATAAGTAAACTTTATAGGTTGTCCTTAGACCTGAGATATTTGGTTTGGGGCATGGTAACTTATGTACTTTAGCGTGTTCTAACGTCACGCCGTAACAGGGTGATCATAAGGGGCATATCTAGGTGCAGTGGAAGCCATGTGCTCAAATTGCAAGTAATCAAGATGGGATTTTGATATCGCGGTTTTTAGATATATATTTTATGCGATATTTAATTGTTTTTGATAGAAAATATGGAAAATATGTTTTATATATGTTAAATATGTTTAAATATTCTTTTTCAGATTCAAATTCGGAATTATGAAGATATATATGGAGAAAGTTGGATAAAAAACGAGATAGAGATCAAAGATTTGAAAAAGTAAAATTCTGCCCGATTTTAGCACTTAGCGCCGCTAAGTTTTCGAGTTCGCGGCGCGAAGTCAGGGATCGCGGCGCGAAGCCGTCGCTGATAGCCTCTATAAATTCGTTTTTATTTCATTCAAAAAAGGGCTTTCATTCCGACTTTTCACCATCTTCAACCTCTGGAAACTCCATAAAAACACCATGTAGCATATGGGAGCATAGCTCGGAGCATTGGGGCTTGGATTGAAGATAAAATCGAAGATCAAGTCCTGGAACATTCGGCTTTTACGGTTTTATTCATTCTAGTTCTTCATGTTTCTTTGTTTGAATAATTTCAAGAGCTTTAGCATGTTTGTTCTAGGCTAGACTTCTGATTTTCCTCCCTAGAGGAGATGAACTTTGATTATGGTTGATTTAATTCATGGTTTTGATGCTTAATTCATGTTTGTTCTTAGTTTAGCCTAATCTATGTTATCCATGCTTGTGAATCTGTTTTGATTGCTTAGAATTTGATTTTTATGTTTTGAGAGACCACTTGAATCATAAGGTTTGAATCTTGATTGTCTAGGACCAATAGATGATTAAGGAATAGTGATTGACCAAATCCTATCTTTTGAGCAATTAAAGTTAGAGTCTTTTGCATGTGATGTCCATATAATGACCATTTATATGTTAGTTTGATGTTTTGTTGACCATACAAGCATTAAGATTAGGGCTTAACTTGTTAATCGAATTAATTGGCTAATTATATTTCTTAATCGCGCTTTTGACCATAAAGGTTATTAAGTAGTATAATTAGACGGTTATAACCGGACCAAGGTTTTAACTATTATAGAAATCGATGCATGAATGTTTAAGTATCTTTAGTTCTTTTTACCATGAATCTAATTGCCATGAGAAAAGTGTAATCGAATCTAGGGAGGGAAAGCTCGCATTATTTTATCTGATTTCCAAGTTTCTTGCTCATTCGCTCTCTGTGTTTCTTTGGTTGTTTGAGGTGCTTTCCAGGGTTGTTGGTAGTGTTAGTTGGTTGATTGAACATTTATCCTAAATTCCCCTCTTTATTTTATCGTTAGTTTAATATTTCAATTAATATAATTTTATCAAATCATACCCGTTCCCCTTGAGTTCGACACCCGTACTTATTTTCTATACTACTATACGATTAGGTCCTCTTGCCTTTTTGTGTTGTAGTCGTACTAAATAATTATGGAAATTATAAATAAAAAACATGGTACGCTTTACGCACATCAAGTTTTTGGCGCCGTTGTCGGGGAACGCTTTCATTTGATTTAATTATATTAATTTTAGTATTAAACGATCCTTCCCGCGAGTTTCGGCTCAAAGGAAGTTATTTTAGTTGTTTTCCCTTTCCGTTTCAACTTTGTGGGTGTGTTGACTAGAAACCCTCACGAGACTACAACTCGTCCACTCGGGTGTGAGTTAGGTTTGTTTTTTAGATATATATTTTATGCGATATTTAATTGTTTTTGATAGAAAATATGGAAAATATGTTTTATATATGTTAAATATGTTTAGGTATTCTTTTTCAGATTCAAATTCAGAATTATGAAGATATATATGGAGAAAGTTGGATAAAAAACGAGATAGAGATCAAAGATTTGAAAAAGTCAAATTCTGCCCGATTTTAGCACTTAGCCCCGCTAAGTTTTCGAGTTCGCGGCGCGAAGTCAGGGATCGCGGCGTGAAGCCGTCGCTGACAGCCTCTATAAATTCGTTTTTCTTTCATTCGGAAAAGGGCTTTCATTCCGACTTTTCACCATCTTCAACCTCTGGAAACTCCATAAAAACACCATGTAGCATATGGGAGCATAGCTCGGAGCATTGGGGCTTGGATTGAAGATAAAATCGAAGATCAAGTCCCGGAATATTCGGCTTTTACGGTTTTATTCATTCTAGTTCTTCATGTTTCTTTGTTTGAATAATTTCCAGAGCTTTAGCATGTTTGTTCTAGGCTAGACTTCTGATTTTCCTCCCTAGAGGAGATGAACTTTGATTATGCTTGATTTAATTCATGGTTTTGATGCTTAATTCATGTTTGTTCTTAGTTTAGCCTAATATATGTTATCCATGCTTGTGAATCTGTTTTAATTGCTTAGAATCTGATTTTATGTTTTGAGAGGCCACTTGAATCATAAGGTTTGAATCTTGATTGTCTAGGACCAATAGATGATTAAGGATTAGTGATTGACCAAATCCTATCTTTTGAGCAATTAAAGTTAGAGTCTTTTGCATGTGATGTCCATATAATGACCATTTATATGTTAGTTTGATGTTTTGTTGACCATACAAGCATTAAGATTAGGGCTTAACTTGTCAATCGAATTAATTGGCTAATTATATTTCTTAATCGCGCTTTTGACCATAAAGGTTGTTAATTAGTATAATTAGACGGTTATAACCGGACCAAGGTTTTAACTATTATAGAAATCGATGCATGAATGTTTAAGTATCTTTAGTTCTTTTTACCATGAATCTAATTGCCATGAGAAAAGTGTAATCGAATCTAGGGAGGGAAAGCTCGCATTATTTTATCTGATTTCCAAGTTCCTTTCTCATTCGCTCTCTGTGTTTCTTTGGTTGTTTGAGGTGCTTTCTAGGGTTGTTGGTAGTGTTAGTTAGTTGATTGCTCATTTATCCTAAATTCCCCCCTTTATTTTATCGTTAGTTTAATATTTCAATTAATATAATTTTATCAAATCATACCCGTTCCCCTTGAGTTCGACACCCGTACTTATTTTCTATACTACTATACGATTAAGTCCTCTTGCCTATTTGTGTTGTAGTCGTACTAAATAATAACGGAAATTATAAATAAAAAACATGGTACGCTTTACGCACATCAGATTTGCACCTCCTTTTTAGGAGAGATATTTTCTGAGCTCCTCGACGATTAAGACTACTGAAAATGCGTGGCCGCGCTCGGTTAGAATGACAGTTTTTTCATTCAGCAAACCGTAACTGCAGAGTATCGAGATCAGAGTCGAGAAAATCTGAGTATTTAATAAGATCCCTGCTCCATGTCTAATACTCACATTACGGAATATCACGATGCAAAAGGAAAAGCCTAGATAATCCAAGGTATGGATTATATCTCTAGATATAAGAGATCTTATAGCCTGGTTAACCTAAGCGTCTGGCTAGGGACCTCCTTAGGCCAACGGTGTACAAGGAGTGTTACTTATCGCACAAGTGGGAGTCTGTTAGATTGTGTGCAGAGATAGATAACACGTGTCATCGTGTCCAATGCTATAAGACACTAAAGGGTCATACTGCTACACACCCATTTAAGAACCATCTGGATTTTACCAGATTGTGTGTAAAGAATAATTAATTAGTTTAATTAATTATTAAGTAAGAGAAATAATAATAAGTTAATTATTGTTTAAAAGAGAGGTTAATGTTTAGTTTAAATATTAACATAACCGATTAATTAATAGTTATTAATTAATTAGAAAGGTTAAGGGTATTTTCTGTAATTACTTAATAGTTTAATTAAAGCTGGGCTTTAATTAAACGGGCTTGGGCTTAATAATGGTCTATTATATATAAACCTTATTAAACCTTAGAATCACATAAGTTTTACAAGAAAAAGAAAATAACCCTCACAACTCTCCCCTCTCTCTCTCTCGTGATCGGCGCAAGAACCGAGGACCACCAAAGGTGGTGGTCGATGGCGACGGTATACACACACACGTGGAATCGAGGTTTGATTCAAGGTTAAATCCTTTGGCGGTCTAGCAGCCCGTTCGAGGTGGTGCAGTAGCGGTGTTTTACCTTCAGCATTCTAGATTCAATTTTGAGATTGGCTTGCTTTGAAAGGTATATTTTTTATCCTCTACTTGTTTTAGTTCTTGTATGAGTTAGATTAGATCACTGGAGGGGGTTTGTTTTTATTCCGCTGTGCATGTATGATATAATGTTTTTACCCCACAAAACCTTTCAGGAAGCAACAAAGTCATTTTCATTAAAACTTACATTGATTGATTCTTCTATGACCTTTGTTCTGAGGTTGTAGATTTTGTAAGCTTTGGAGATCACAGAATATCCAACAAACACACCTTCATCAGCTTTTGGTGCAAACTTCTGCAATTGATCTCTCTGGTTCAGAACGAAACACTGACACCCAAAGATATGCAGAAAGCTGATGTTGGACTTCCTTCCCTTGAGCACTTCATAAGGAGTCTTGTTGTGCCTCTTGATTACTAGGGATCTGTTCTGAGTGAAACATGCACAGCTGACAGCTTCAGCCCAAAGATTGAATCCTAACCCACTCTCACACAACATGGTTCTTGCAGCTTCTATCAATGTTTTGTTTCTTCTTTCAGCTACACCATTCTGTTGTGGAGTCCTTGGGGTAGAGAAGTTTTGAAATATGCCTTTATCATCACAGAAACCTTCTAGAGTTTGATTTCTAAACTCAGTTCCATGATCACTTCTGAGCATCCTTACCAGATTTCCATTTAGCACTTCCATCTTCTTAATGAAGCTTATTATCTCTTCAGCAGCCTCACTCTTTACTTTTAGGAAGATGACCCAAGTGTATCCTAAGAATTCATCAACCATCACCAATGCATACTTACTTCCACCAATACTAGCAGTAGCAACAGGACCAAATAGATCCATGTGCAACATGTAGTGTTGGTCCCTTGGTGAGAATAACAACAAGCAACAGGTGTGTAGAAGGGGGGTTGAATACACTTTCTGCGGAAATTGAACAAATCAAATAAAAGTGTTACACAAAGTAAATCAAACCACAATCAATCGAATGCTTTTATTAAGAAGATGATTACAATGCTTTGAATAAGAAGATGATTACAATAACTATCAAGTAAGCAACTCTTGATATATAACCACCTAATATGAATCTCTTAATCTCTCAAACTTAGCTTTCTATAATCAACTTATGATTATATATACTGACGACTCTCTAAACAGGATTTACACAGATTGATAACTTACCAATATCACAACCAATGTGATTATTCGAACACACGAATAGCTTGGCAATCTGTGAGTTTCTTGATCACATTGAACTGACAAACAATGATTCAAGAATCGTAACACATACGGTGAGGTGAGGTATTTGGCTCTGCAACACTAAGTTGTTTTCGTATCTGAGTCGTACCTCTAAACTTATCAGGAGATAAGTATTTATAATCCTGTGCCTACGGAACCTAACAAACTAAGACTTGGCTTAATTCGCTAACTAACTATCGGATAATCCGGAATCTTGAATCTTGAATCTTCTTATCTTGAGTCTTCAATCTTCAATCTTGATTCTGGAATCTTCTTATCCTTTCCGTAGATATAGAAAGATAAAAGATAAATTTAAAACAAATTTAAATTATCTTAAACTGACTTCTTTAGTCGGACTGAGTTACTCAGCTTGAAACTCATCAAGCTGAGTTCTTCGAGAACACACTCGAAAACAAACATGAACTAACATTTATAATTACTAACTCATCCTCAGACGTCCAAAGAATTAACTAAAACATATTTAGCAACTCTATTGAGCTGACTCAGTATTCACGCTGAGTCGCTCAGCTTGAAACTCATCAAGCTGAATACTTAATATATATCGTAGGTGACATACACAGCTTATCAAACACATTGATAATCTTACTAAGATATAGTCTAAGCTGATCAAACATATGTACAGCTTACACCCAGCTTATACTCAGTCTGAATCACTATGAGTGTTCAGTCTGACTAAACTTTATAATTCTGTTTAAGTTATATGTATAACAGATCTTACAAACTTAAATTTGTCTCATCAAATCTTAACTGATGAGATCATTTTCCCAACATGTAGAAAGGTTCAGTAATGGAGAAGGCTTGCTTAGATGGAAAAGAAGCCTTGTGCTGCTTTCCCTTCTCACAGGCAGAGCAAGGTTTAGGCTTAACATACGTCAGTAAAGGTAGTCCTGACACTAGATCACCCTTGCTCAATTTGTTTATGTTTTTAAATTTTAAGTGGGAAAGCCTCTTGTGCCATAACCAGTTTGTGTCAGTTACAGATTTTGTATACAAACAGGTTAACTTGGATTTATCACCAGAGGACATATCAAGAGTATATACATCATTGGTTCTTTTGGCACAGATTATTGTTTTACCTTCTTGATCTAGAATGGAACCACCTGTCTTTGTAAATAGGACTTTATGATCACCATCACATAACTGACTTATGCTGATGAGATTGTACTTAAGCCCTTTAACATATGATACTTTGGACAAAGTTAAGTTCCCATTATGAAGTTCACCGTAGCCTTTTGTTTGCCCACAGTTGTTATCACCAAAGGTCACCCTTGGACCCTTTTCCTTCTTATAGTTACTTAACAGAGCTTTACAACATGTCATGGTCCTTGAACATCCACTGTCTAGATACCATGTGTTAAGACCCTGCAAAGATTAGATTGAAAGAAGGTAAGTGACACTTGGGCATCCACTGTTAAGTGGATCCCTGTGGATTGCACCTAGCCATCCAATTCATATTAGGTTGTTTATGAATGATTGGAACCACAGTGTTATCAAAATCAGTCCGCTGTCTTGAGTTACCTTCAAGAGAAAAATCACTTGCCTTATGTCCTTTGCTCCCACATTTATAACATTTTTGAATTTTGGAGCCTTTGACATGTTTTAGTGATTGCCAAGGAGATGTCTTAACTATCTTCTGATGACTATGGGTCATCAGCTGACAGATTTCACCATTGAGCTGTTGCAGCTGATTCTGTAAACTAATTAGGTATTTTTTTTTCACAGTCACCTTAAATTGATCCTTAGGAAAAAGGAGTTTTTGATCAACCTTAGATGTGGGATACTTAGACTTCATGTGAACATTTAGTCCTTTTCTCTTGGTTTCTTTTATTGAAAGAGTTTGAAGTGATACTGGATCAGCTAAACAGTTTACAGATGATTTTTGATCAGCTGACAGGGTATCAGCTGAGCAACTATCATATGTTCTCTGATCAGCTAATTGAGAATCATCAGCTAATGAAATGTCAGTCAGCTGAGCACTTATATTTAATGTATCAGCTTTCAAGTTTTGACAACATAATGTCTCTTTGCTATCAACAAATGATTCCATTCCTTTACTGACTTCCTTTACTATTAAATTTTCAGTACTTTTGCTTTATGTCAAAACAATAGAATTTGAACCAACTTTTGAAGTGGTTAAGTCTTTCAGCTGAGTACTTTTGCTTTTGACAAATCTGTTGGTAATAATACTTTTTCCTTTTACAATTTTTTGAAAAGTTAAAGGTAGAATATCAGCCTTTTCTAAGATATTTATGTCCTTACTAAAATCAACACAATTAGCAGCTTGAGAATAATTCCCACCAATAATAGCTTGAACTTGTTTTGGAATCTGCTCATCGACACACTGAGTGGTCTTCTCAGCAGATACACACCAAGATTTTACTACTTTTTGAAGGTCAAACTTTATAGATGCCTCATTGGTTTCTTTTATTAAGATCTGATTAAGTATCTTTTGATTAGCTAAATCATCCTCTAGTTTTGTCATTTGTTTTAATTTCTCATCTTTAAGACCTAACTTCTCTTTTAGTGATTCTATTTCTAATTTTAGCTTCTTTTCTCTTTGAATATTTGACTGAAACTCAACACATAGATAATCAAACATAGTGTTCTTTTCATTGTCTTCATAATTAATAAATTTTCCAACCTGATACATAGAAGAAGGATCCCAGTCAGGAGAAGTACAAGCTTTAGCAGCTTTCTTCATGTACTCGTCAAAGGAACTTGTGCTTGCTGTGTTGGCCATCAAGCTGAGCTGAGCAGTGAGGACCTCATCTTCATCACTTGAGAGATCTTCCTCGGCCCGATCTTCTTCTTCAGCCACCAACACACTATTCTGGGCTTTCTTCTTCTTCTTGTCAAGGACAGTAGCAAGAAGCTTCTTATACTTGGCTTCGTAATCAATCTTGTTGTCTGAGCTTGAGGAACCCTTGAAGCCTGTGCTTCCTCTAGACTTACATTCACTGGCATAGTGACCAATCTTGCCACAGGAGAAGCCTTTGATTTGAACTTGGCTTTTTCTACTTTGAAGGGTTTCCTCTCAAACCTCTTGACACCCTTTCTTTTCAGAAGCCTTTGATTTGAACTTGGCTTTTTCTCCTTTAAAGGGTTTCCTCTCAAACCTCTTGACACCCTTTCTTTTCAAGAAAGGTTTGAACCTTTTTACCAACATGACAGCCTGCTCAACAGCAGCTTCAATGCTGTTCATGTTCTCCAGAACTTCATCCCCATCAGCCACTTGCTCATCATCAGAAGACTCATCCTCTTCCTCCTCATCACTGGACTCATCCACCACTGCAGCAAAACTCCTGGATCTTGTATCCTTAGACACAAGGGCAGTAGATGGAGTTTTTGCAGCCTCCTTCATATCCTTGGTAGAGAGTTTCCTTTGTTTCACTGATTGTTCATGATTCATAAGGTTTCCATATAAACCAACCAGTGTAAGACCCTTGATTTTCTCACCATGTTTAAGCACAGTGATAAAATGATCCCAAGATTCTGGGAGAGAGTCTAGAAACTAGTTTACAAGTTCCTTGTTGCTCTTGGGAACATCTGCCATTCTTAAGTCATTAACAAGACAGTTGAACCTGGTGTAGGTCTGAGTAAGACTTTCACCTTTATGAGCAAAGAAAAACTCATATTCTCTGATCAGAAGGAGTTTCTTGTTTTCATGCACTTCTTCAGTGCCTTCATAAGCAACAGTCAAAGTATCTAGCATCTCCTTTGCATATTTGCAGTTAAGAACCTGATGATAGACATCATTTGGAAGTGCTGAGACTAAGGTTGTCATGGCTTTGATATCAAGATTAACCAGCCTTTTATCTTCATCAGACCATAGATGAATAGCTTTAACAACATATCTTTGAACTGCAGGAGTTGAATCAGTGGCAGCAGTGACTTCCATAGTGGAGGAAGGAACATATGGACCTTCAGTAACAGTCTTGAGCAACACATCATCTAGGCTTGACATATAGAGAAGAACTCTACTCTTCCAGAGAGAAAAGTTTTCTCCATCAAACATTGGACACCTTGTGAGTGAGCCATTGTTGGAAGAACTGTTAGAAGTAGCAACGGGAGTGGCCATTTTGTAGTGTGGGGTAGAAGCAGTTGAAGAGTAAGCAAAACAGATCTTAAATATGAATTATCTAGCCTGCTCTGATACCAATTGTTGGTCCCGAATGGATACTACAACAACAAATGGATAATACAAACTTTAGCAAATTAAATTTAAAAGACACATGGTTTACTTTTATATAATTCTTATTGATGTAAATCAAGAATTACATGAACTAGATGCGGATAATCTAAGTTCAATAAAAGGTGGCAACTAAATTTGTCTAACACATAGACTATGCTAATCTTAAACAACTTATGTCTAAGATGTTCAACACATGAACTAGTTTGTTACACTGAAAGTAAAATGTTAACTCTTCTAATTCTCAACAGATGAGATTTCAGTGTTCAACTCTATCTATTCGCATACTTAGCATGTTTCATGCATGGGTATATATAAGCAAAGGTGTCCGGGTTGATGAAGAGGAGAAGGAGACAAAGGTACTTGGTTTAATAATATTATAATAGATAAAGTTAGTGGGTGAAAGGTAAGTTAACTTTATACACAAAGTGTGCAAAGTGAACATACTTTTCAGTAAGGTGTTTACCCACTATCTATTATTATATTATTAAAGTACTACCTTTATGTCTTGGGAAAGTAAACTTCTCCTTCCATGCTTGTGCTTTAATCAACACCATGCTTTTTGAAGACTTGACTTAACCAAGTATAAAGTTAACTTACCTTTCACCTACTAAATTGCAAACATAATTTTGCTCAGCTAAGGATAAAGGTGAAAGACTCAGCTACTCAGATTTGATCAGCTGATCTAATAGCTCAGCTAACAATACAAATCAGAGTACAGCTAATAGACTAATTAAACTAAACTATCAGCTGATCCCAATGGCTCGGCTAATCATCTTAGTATCATCAGCTTATGAAGGAAAGATTGGATAGGTAACAAATACCTTATCTGACATATGGGATGCATCAGCTGATCAATGTGATTGTGTCAGCTAATCTTAGACAGCTCAACTGAACTTGAAGCTCTCCTTAGCTTATGCTTTTGGACCATCAGCTGATCCATTGTAGATCCTCAGCTGATGCTTCTCGGCTGATCTTTTCCTCTTAGCTGATCTTCCTGAAGCTGGTCCTTTGGCTAATACTCGGTGTTCAGCTGACACTTTTGTTCTTCAGCTGACATTTCTTACTTACAAATTTCTTTATGTCTAATATGAAAAACAACACATGTTTTTCATTAATCTAAGTCCAAAACTGAATATGTGGTTTTGTTAACATCAAATCCATTTTAATTAATAGACAGGTTTAATTTAGGTTTGATATTGCTATCTCCCCAACAATCTCCCCCTATTTGATGATGACAAAACCTTATCTTGTTTAAGAAGAATCAGTTTGACTCGGATTTGTAAAGATAAAACTTTTAAGTGCAATTTGGTTATTAGTTATCTGTTTTTGGTAACTCTTTAAGATATGTTCCCTGATATTCTGTTTTTAGGAATCTTTTTGTTTATGAAGTACCATAGTTCTGTTTTTGTGGTATCTTTCTAAAGGAATATGAACAAACGGATAAAACTGTATTAGGTATTCTATTGAGCCCATCTTCATAATCTAATTGCCCCTTTTGATGTAACATATGTGAGTGTATGGTATGTAAACGAAATAGGACTAGATAGTAGCACCCAACTGTATTTAATAAATACAGACCACTCGACCTAGGGCTGGAAAATCTCGAGACAACCCGAAACCCAACCCAAACCGAACACGATTTAGGTTGACACGAAACTGAATTGGGTCAGAAATCGGTCGATCCGAAAATGACAAGAAACTTTTCGACACGAACACGATAACCCAAAAGTAATCTGTTTAACACGATCTTTTTATGATAATAAAAAAACCAAAAAACATTTAACTTAAAATAACTTAGAAATTTAAAATTATAAATAATAATTAATTAGTATATATAAAATGGCGTCACTTTTAGACTTTTACTATTTTACCTCCAAAGTTGGTATCATTTGAAATTTTCATTTTGATAAAAATTATTAAATATTAAATAATAAACAAATAAATAACTATACACAAGAATAGAAATAAGAAAATTAGGAGAAAAGGAGGAAAAGTGGAAAAGTGGAAAAGGGGGAAGTCTGGAACCCAGACCCTAGTATTGCTTGTGACTTGCGACTAACACCGGCCACCTCCTCCACGTCCATGGCTCCACACCTGACGCTGACACTCACCTGAATTCCCTTGCGATAGCACACAACCACCTCCTTTGCGCCAGCCGACACCCACCTCCACCGCTCCACGGACGCCTCTACCTTCAATCAACCGTCACAGTTCGACACGCGTACACCTCCTTTGCGACAACCGACATCCCACCTCCCTTGCGAGTGGCGACAGCCGACAACCCTAGCCTCAAGCGACAGCCCTCCCTCTCAATAGTTCAACTAGCTCTCTAAAAGGTAATTCTCTACACTTTAATAGTATGATGTATTCGTGTGTTTGATTATTTTTAGTCGTATGTTTGAATTCTCAAACTTATGTTGTGCATTCTATTTGTGTTTGTGTTTTAGAACTATTATATTGGTTTTATAATTTTGATTTTGGATGCTTGCTAAGTTGAACAAATAAAGAATTTAAAAATGCGTAATAAAAGTTTAGTAAATGTAATATAAGATAGTTATACATGCAACATATTTCTGAAAAATAATTTGATATGAAACCCGACATAAAAATCAAGTTATTTGACCGAAAACGTAACTTGATTTATTCCTTCAAAACATGGGTTGACACGAAAACACAACCCAGATTGAACATGAATTAAGTAATACGAACCGAACAAGACACGAAATTAAACTGGATCAAAATGGGTCAACACGATAATGATTGACATAAACACTACCAGGACCATTTAACACAAACACGATTCGAATTTACAAGCCCAACGCCCAAACTCGACCCATACCCCACCCACTATCTATGGCTAGTTACAACTTTTAAAAGGCGATTGTTTTGGCCCACCTGGCTCACACTAGACTAGAACTAGAACTAGATAGACATTAACTATGAAAGCACCGAGATAGAAGACCACCACGTTTTTGACCCCACAAACAAACCCCCCATCCTTTTACAGCTAGCATTAGACACGTGTCACAACTAGAGAATAACAACTCTTGTAGTCCCCACCCACATTTGCCGCAATAAAATGGCTCCCACTCCCCACACCCCTAGGCTCTATCACATGCCTACCCCCTCCACCCGCACGTGTCTCTCCCTAACCTCACGTGATATGCATAATATTTATAACATTTAATTTATCTTTTGTAATTTATGTTCTTTGCTAGTAGTAAAACTAAAAATATTTATACAATTGAAATCTATCAATAAGATCTTATATTTAGCCTATATTAATTAACTGAATTAAATATTCGTGTGTTATGTAAAAAATAATAAATAAATATTAAATAATTATAAAACATAAAAGAAATTAAAATTAAAAAAATTATGTTCCACAACTTGTTAATAATTATTGTTAAATTACAATTATTTATTGGTTACAATCTAAAAAGAACTTAAAAATGATTAAAAAATATTTTAAATGGATAGAATCAAGATTTTTTAATATAAACTATTTTTAAAATGTTATAAAGGTAAATAGGATAGGGTTCATTCGAGAACCGTTGTTAGTGCGAGAACCGCGAAAACCAATCTCAGCCGTTTTTTGAATATGAGAAGTTCATGGATAGAGAGCGTGGAGAGATATAGTGTGACAGACTGACAGGGTACATGTAAGGAATTCATAAATGGACAATGACATTAAAGGAGGGGAATTGGACGGTTGAGATTGGTTCACGCGGTTTTCGAATGAACTTCTTCCAAGGTAAATAATTAAAATATAGTGGACAAATATAATATTTTTTTATTTAAGACAGACATAAAAAATTTCAAATAATTTTGATTTATTCAATTATCAAGAAAGATCAAAATTTCAATTTTAATTTTTAATTAAATAAATAATTAAGATTAAATATTAAATTTATTTTATTAAATAAAGAGTTTGATTTGTTTAATAAATCTGATACGTATTAATATTTATTTATTTAATTTATATTATAAAAGATAATCACAAAGTATCACTTTTATTACCCTTTCTCCTCAGGAGCAATATAATAATTTACTTAACCATAATCAATTACAAACTATTTCTCGGGGACAAAAGACATTGATATAGTTAGAGAAAGGGTGGACAAAGACTTTGTTGAGCCTCAACCCGTACCTTTGCGTTCATCTATTACCTTTTCCCGTAAAGCCAAACAAATTAATCATTTTCTTCATCGTTTTCCTATATTTTCTAATTTTTACTATTTTTTCTTACCTTTTTTTATAGATCAAGCAGAGCGAAAGAATTTCTCTTTTTAATAGCTAAACACGTACATCCGTTTAACTTAATTCTAAATCTACATCAATTGTTTAATAGAACTTTAACTTATAATCTTATTAAAAATATAAACACCAAATACCGATAGGAAATAAACCGCTAGCGGTGGACTCCATCCCATTAATGCGTTTATGGAAATTGCATAGGGGCTACCTCTACCTAACTTTGCTACGTGGTGGGAAAAAGCAATAGGAAAAAAAGAATTGGCATGAAGTGGGCCGGTAACACACTTTTTCTTTCTTTCTTGTTTTTAAATTTTTTATTAGTTAGTTTAAATGGATTCCAAAATATAGTATTTTAGGTAGTGATTATTACAATACTAAGTAGTTGATCGAGTAGTATGATAAAAAAAATTTATAAAATTTCAACTAAATTTGAAAAGTATTTTATCAAAGATCATTTACTTTTTTTTATTATCTACGAAGATATATGTTTATTAAAATCAATGTAAAAGACATAATCATAAAATTTTAATATGTAATCATATGTAATCAATTTATAATTATATATGAATTTGTAAAGCATTAAATGTAAATTATAAAAATACTCCTCTGTCAAAATTTTAGATATCTAAACCATTAATACTATATTCAAAGACTAAAATTAGTCATTTAAAATTATGGCTTAAAAATATATTAAATTGATCATTCTTCTGCTTACGAAATTAAAACTAACATGACTTAAAGATTGCAACCACTTAATACTCTTAAAAGGCACAACAATAATTAGGTATATGAATGGTTTTATTATATACAAATCTTTAGTTTTATTTTATAATTTTATCAAATTCAAAAAAACAAATTAACAGTCTAGTAACACAATTATAACCAAAATCATATTTTTTTCCCCTTGGGATATAAGGATTAAGGATATGATAACAAAGTGTTACTTTCTATATGACCAACCTAATGCTTAGAAAACAAGTACTTTATGCAAGAATATTTGTACTTTCTAAAAAGCCTAAGCATGATGCTGCAGAGGAATCCCCAGAAAGCGTTCATCATCTTCCCCAAATCGATTTACAGGGAAATAACATTTGATTTGATGATAGCCAAAGAAAAGATTAAGATTATGTGATCCTAAGAGCTCTAGAACTAAGAAATTTTTAATTTTTAACTACCAAATTAAGTTGAAGCAAGATTACGAAGATGGTTTTGAAGATGTATTTTGATCTGTTGAAGAACCAACCATGAATTGAAGTTCCCGTTTGTCATAAACCTCCAATGAGAAATCTCTTAGCATCTGCGCGGTGGTCGTCGTCGACACTGAACTCGAGCTCGGCGCCATGGTGGTTGAAACTTTCGCAGATTTATCTTCACTCCCGCTGTTGTTTGATAAAGATTTCGACGACGTTTGTATAACCCCTCCACCACCACCACCACCACCACCGAAACTAACAGTGGGTTGCATGGCGGAGACAAAACTCGAAATAGGTCTTGCAGCGACGCTTAAAACAGGTGTTGCACCGGCTGGTATGGCCCACAGCTGGGGTTGGTGAGCAGAGGACGGAACGATGGCCCCACTTTGTGGAATCATGAAGAAAGCTCCACCGTGGAAGCCGGCGTTGGGCGGCGCACCCATCGTCCAAACGGGGACGAGACCTTGTGGGACTATCGGAGCTACAGGGGCAAAATTAGAAGAAGCCGAATCATTCACGTCAAAAAACTCACTGTTACATGCCCTTTTTCGTCTTTTCCGACCACTATCCCCATCGCTCGCGGCGGCGTTGCTTGGTGTCGTCGGAATTTTTAACGTCCCGTTAACGTTTACAGCAATCGCCGGAACCGTCCCAGTGCCGGTAGCTTCAATAATAGCCGGTTCAGCGTGCTCCAACAACCACCGAATCGTTTCTCCGTCAGATTTATGACCTAATTCTCGCGTCAACTGAAATATCCTCGCAGCACAGGCAGCCGGCATGCGGATTCTCCGACCACGACCCTCCACCTTAGTATGGCGGTCTTTAGATGTCCTCCGCGGCGTCGAAACCGTCATTTGTTTATGAGATGTTGGCATTGGAACGATTGCAACAGGTATAGAGCCGTTCAAATCGTTTTCCGGCGGTTCTTCCTTCATCAAATTAACTTCCATCGGAGGCGAAGAGTCATGACGGTGCGGAACCGCCGTTATCGTATACACCGGTGGATGACCGAGCAACGGATCAGATGCTGATAGAATATCAGCCGTGTTGCTAACTTCTTCTTCTTCCTCGGATTCATTATTCCTGTTTTCAATCGACGCCATATGCAAATCCTCAACCAAATTCGTCTGAAACAAAACCTAATTACAGACTGAAATCACAAAATTTGGGGAAATTGACAAAAGGGGTTGATCTGGGTACAGTGTATCGGGTAAATTGATCAAAATCAATACTTAAGATTGAAATTTGATATACAAATTTTGGTTTGGGTGATGAAGAGAATAGGAACAAACCCTAGATAAGAGGAGACCCACTTATCCTTTCTGAATTCCTTACAATAAGCGGGACCCTCGGAATGCGCTGAATGTGTATAGGCAGAGATCGACGATTGGGATTCGATCATGATTATTAGCAGTGATGATGTAGTGACACGTGGCGGGAATACCATTTGTGTCTGTGGGTGAGTTTTGTGGATGATTCTTGCTGTTACAAGATGAAAAAAGAAAAAGAGAAAGGAAACTGGGAAGGGTATTTGTCTTTTTCTCTTAAATGATAACTTTTCTTCATCTTTTTTAATTTGCTAAAAAGTATAAATAGAAATTCATGAAATTGGATAAATTTTTGGAAAGAGTAACTATGGAAGATGTAAGGTTCTAGATTTTTTTATAAACTCAAAAATGATAATTAATATTGACATTCGAAAACTCAGCCATCCAATGTTTTAAAACCCGGGTTGACCCGGCCGGTTGAACCGGTTGACCCGTGACCCGGTGAGGAGACCGGGTCAACGTACACCGGGTTTTTGGTCATTTCTGGCCCGCATTGACCCACCCGGTTTACGGTTGAACCGGCTGACCCGGGTTGACCCCTTTTTTAATTTTTTTTCATGTTAATATTTTTTTAAAAATAAAATTTCAGCAATCTAGTCACCTCGACGATCGACATTTTGAAACTCTCACTCGACAAAAACCCAAAAAATGAGTTGTGAATCCCTCTCAACAATCAACACTGACTTCTATCCTCTGTCATCTCCAACATGAGACTGTCCTTCGAGTGTAAACCTTCATAGAGTCCATGTACCCCTCTTAATAAAATTTTCTTTTTATGTTTGATAAATTAATTATATTAGTAAGTGTTTTCAAGTTTATATGTACATACATATATATACACACATATGCATATATATTTTATAAAATATATAATATTGAAAACCGGGTTAACCCGCCGGTTGAACCGGTTGACCCTTGACCCGGTGAGAATACCGGGTCAACTAAAAACCCGGGTTTTAAAACATTGCAGCCATCAATAGGTAAATGTAATTACAATCATCCAAAATTTAATAAGTGTTCATATCGAGTGCGGAATTTCTTTTAACGGTGACACTAATTAATGACTAAAATAAAATTAATTACAGTTAAGGGTCTTGTTCGGGCGGATTAACGAGGTTTAGTTGTTGTTCCGGTATTTTTGAGCAAATTTTAAAATAAAACACAATTTATACGAAGTCATGTTGATTAAATTGTTATTTTTAAGGTAAACTATAGTATTTTAAAGGTATAAATCGAAGATTGAACTATATTTTATCATTTTTTGAAATAAAATATTTCATTTTTCCTTTGATTTTGGTAGCATAAAAAAAAACAGTGGTGGCACCCTAAATTTGAATGGTGACACCGGCTCGAAAACGTTGAAATTTATCATTGCGTTTGCAAATTTGACCAGTGTCCCGTGACCCCCTGTATACACATAGGTCCGCCATTGGTGCGGAACATACATTAAATGTATCAACTTTGGAAATCAATTAAGAGTACGCCGTTAAAATGCTATTACACTGGAGTATTTTCCTTGTCCTTGTCCTTGTCCGAAGGGCCTGCAATCGATTGAACAACAACGGGTAAGCTAGAAGCGAGCAACACATGACTTGTATCTTATGATCATCAGATAGCATCACCTAGTTGCACATAAGGCCCTATCGGCTAGGCTCACTCAGCTTTGATGTACACAAACATCAATTACAATGTCCACTCGACCTTGATGCCACTAGCATCAGATAACCCCTTCGATTATCAAGTTTCACATTTGAACAATCAGCACTTTAAATCTTTAATCAATACATAAACATGCAAACAAAACTTATCATAGACATATAAGTAGCATCATAAAATAGGAGTCAGTAAGAACTCGCACGAATTGTAGTTTAGGTATATAATCACAATCACACACGGTTAGCCAGAATTCAGTCAATTACCGGCAATCACCCACAATTACGGCCATATTTCATTAACTCTCATAAATTCACGATTACATACCTTATTCTGAGATTTGCGATTCATTGGTGATTTCAATTTGTGATTTGGTTACAAACCTTAATATGTGATTCCTACACAGTCTTTAATTTGTGATTCATTTGAGTCAAACTAATTTGTGATTAAGATACAACGTATGATTGGTTATTTTGACCTATGCTTCTGATTCCTCGATTCCACACTTGTAATTGATTTGTGATTCTACTCATATCTCAATCTATTTTGTGATCCAACATTAACTGCGGTTTGTGATTCGGTAATAAACCATAATTTGCGATCCGGAGAATCTAACAAAGAGACTCAACCTCTAGCATTTTTTGATTAATCGGTGGATGCCAATTTATGACTCCCTTTATCATCCTAGTTCAGGACTTCCCCATGGTAAGTGATTTACAATTTGTGTTTAGTCCATATATAATTATTCAATATTTGCAATTCGTTCCCAGTATGGGATTTTCGATTCTAGCTCAATCAAATCTCTAACACCAGATAGGCTAATCTCTATGATTTAATTGCATTTGTATCATGTTTTCATATGCCCTAGATACATTATGTTCTCTATTCTATTGGGGTGTTTGGTTGGAGTATTGTTTTTTAAGGGATTAGGATTTATACATGGGAATTGCATTATGTGGGAATTCATTTGGTGGGATTTAAAATCCCACTCCTTTGTTTGGTTCACCAGATCTACTCATCCAAGACATCATCACTAAACTCATCAACACCACCAACCTCCCAACACCACCACCTCTGCCGGCGAAGGATTCTGTCGGCGACGGCAGAGGGGATGACGGCGTCGGTGATGGCGAAGGGGATGACGGCGAAGGCTTCTGTCACCACCTCAGTCGACAAACGGAGAAGGGGGCGAAGGGCGATTAGGGTTTCTGTCGATTAGGGTGTCTGTCGACGATGGCAACTAGGGTTTTTTGCAAAGGAAGACGGCTAGGGGATGACGAAGGTTTCAGAGGACGACGGCGACTAGGGTTTTTTGCGAAGGTGACGGGGGATAGGGTTTTTTGCGAAGGCGACAGTGGGTCCAGATCTGGTCGACGGAAGTGATGTTTGAAGGCGACGACGACTAGGGTTCAGATCTGGGTGAAGGCGGCTAGGGTTTTTTATTCGCCAATGATGGAAGGTGACGGCGGCGGTGACAGCAAAACGGCGGACGGTGATGTTTGACGCAAATGATGACGGAGACGGTGATGTTCGCTGAAATTTTAGCCGTACGGTCACCGAGGAAATACCGAATATGAGGGTTTTCAAAATACCAAGGGGGTGGAGGGACTGATAAATCCTTCAACCGAGGGATTTTAATAATTCTTGGGATTTTGAATTCTTCCTCAAATTTGCAAATCAAACACATCATTTGAGGGGATTTGAAATCTCATTCCCATGAAATCCCCTCAAATACCACCAACTAAACAGGCCCTAAAAGTATGGCTCGATAGCCATTAAAACATATTCAAGCTTGACACAAATCCAATAAACACAATTTCCAACTGATAGAGAACGATTAAGAATTAGTCTCAGTGTCATATTTGTATAGTCTAGGTGATCACTCTTCTAATTGCATGGTTGACATCTATTATTTGTCGGGGTGACATTATATTCTACTTAGGTGTCATCCATATATGTATTTCATATACCGTATATAATTATGCTTATATGATATGTGGAGTGATGTGTGTACTTACTAAACTTTATAGCCTACCCGTTTAATGTTAACTTTTCAGATAATCGTTAAGCCATGCTAACAGTCAAAGCATCACAAGGTACCTTTTGTGAAAACTTCTGTACGAAAATGTTGATGAACAAATAAAGCATGTTTTCTGAATCCACAGTTTGACATTTTAATAAATGATGTTGTATATATTTACTTAAACCATTAGTGATTTTATTTTCAAGTGTTTTACATCTTGTTTTACGAATATATGGTTTATGACATTTCAATCATATCAAAGTTGAACATGTTAGTTACAAAAATTATTTAACAAAAAGTTATAACATGATCCAACAATATTTGGAATGACTTTCAAAACAAAATGTTTGCAGACGACGTTATAAACCGAATAACAAGATAAACAGGTTAAGAAAAAAACATAACAATAAACCTAATGTTGTGTTGGGCTGAGCATGAACCGAATCAAAGAAAAACATCAACATAATTTTAACCGAAGACCGAACCATTATTAAGAAACCGGGTTAGGTCAAAGCGACATCTTTTGAAAATATATATTTTATTTTATTGTTTCTACTTAAATCACATATATGAGATCAAATATTTCCTTTGATAGAAGTTACTTAGTCCAGAATATGAAAATATGAATTTCAAGGGGAGCAAAGTGCAAATTTCAGAAACTATATGGCAGATGTTTGGTGGTATGGATCATTTGGAAAGAGGCTAAAGAAGATAAGGCAATCAAACAGCATCACAACCACAAAACTGAAAATTCCCAAAGTTTTAAACTAATGATATCTATGATTTCTGCATAATTTCAACTCTTAAAACCACCCTTCAAATGGGCTGCCAAATTCAGTCATCACATCCTCAAATACTATTCAAAATCCCCATAACCAAACCACCATTTTCTCATATTCAACCAAAGCTCCAATTCCAAACTAGAACAATATGCTTATCTTCATCTTACAATCAAGAACAGATCTCGACTGTAACCCGAGAAAACGGGGCAAAACCCGATGTGTATAATGTAAAGTTCAAGACTTTAGATGCTTGCAAACTTGGTATATCAAGATATCCTGATTTTGAATACAATGCACAAGGGGGAGAGGGTAGTGGGATAGGGAAGAAGATGGTGGGAGTTGACTTTAATGGCGAGACCTCGGTTGACTTTGATGTCAAAACGCTTTACATACCGTCATTGACTACTGCAACGACTAAGTTCTTGGGTTTGCCACTGCCACCTTTCTTGAAAATTGAGATCACTCCAGAGATCTTTAGAGGAATCATCAACTTAGAATCTGGCAAGGTAGATTTTGATCTATTGCTTTAACAGTGGTAATTTCAACTCGTTTACTTTTCAAATGGGTCGGTGTGGTTCAAGTGTTTGACCCGACCCGACCCGACCATTTTTTAACCATAGTTCGACTCCTACTTTTCATGTTTAAAACAGAAAGAACTATTCATATGAACTACCTTTGAATCATCATATAGTAAGACCAAACATGAATTTGATTGTTTTAAGTGATCTCTATTAATGTTTTTTCTTTGTTGTTTTGTTTCATTGCTAGAATTAAACTTCATGCATGTCTGTTGTTAATGTAGGTAGATCTTAAATTTAAGGCCAAATTCTGGTTTTCAATTGGGAATATTTACAAAGCTCCAGCATTGTTGGTGGAGACATTATTGACATCAGAAGAAACAAAGGGAACTGTTAGGAGTGGAAGTGGAGAGAGGCTAAATGAACAAGGCAGGTGCAAGCTTGTTGGAGTCGCGACCGTCGAGCAAATCGATGATTTTCTAATGAACTCGTTTCTTGATCTTCCAAACGAATGCCTTGCGATCTTGAACGCGACAATCATCTTCTCTAAGGACTAAGATTTTTGAACTAGGAGGTCAAGAAATCATAAGTGATACATATACTTGTTTAAATTTCAAAGATTTTTTTTACCATATGGTGATTAAAGCACATTAATTGGTTAATTATATAGATTATAAAGGTGTCTTTGTTCATTTACGCGAATATTATGAATTCTTTAGTTTGATTACAAATTGAAATACAACTCCTTTTAAATGCGAAATAAATTTGTAATTCTATCAAAAACAAGTTAGAATTTACAATTATTTAATGATAAAATATACAAATTATTGACAAAATTTGATATATTCTTCTAAATAACTTACCTTCAAATTTATGCCGATTGTCATGTGTAGAAAAAATGTCGAGTTAATGAGGTCCAGTGATTGGAGGTATAAAATTATCGAACATTTGATAAACCGTCAATGATTTATTTGGCAAAAAGTTTGTTTATTTAATAAATAAACTAACATGAAATCAATTTTTTGTTCGTTTAGATAAATGAGTGAATACAAACAATGGTCTTATTCATTCATTTATATACGTAAACTTTTATTTATTAGGTCCTTTATGTTTGTGCACGCTCGTGTGTGCTTAACCAAATATCTACACGATGGAACACAAAAATTCATTCGTTTAATGTTCGTTTGTTCATTCGATTCATTTATAGTCTTCGTTTGATGTTCGTTTGTTCGTTCGACTCATTTATAGTCTCACCCATGACCATATGAATTCAACGGATAGGATTGCTTCCTAAGATTTTTACGCAGATTAAAAGAAATTATAATATATAGTCTCATGACAATCAAGCTTATACAAAGTACTTATCGTTTATTTCTACTAGCCAATAACATCCCATCTATGTATTACCAAAAAAGAAAAGATTTATCAATTAAGAACATAGAAATTATCCAATACATTATGAAAACATACACATCATTGTGCTTCCAAATAATTCTTTCAAGTTTATCCACGATTTTCGCTCTTTGATAGATGTACGACTATCTAGAATTATCCTACATGCTCATGCTCTGTTTAGACTTAATTGGATACGGTTGTTGTTTAGTTCAAGAGCCAATGAAAAGCCCATGAATAGATGCAAGTCATTTCCTAATAGGGATGGGATGGCAAACTTTTAATGTACAATATTACTGACATTTGTAATTACGAGTCTTTGAGACATAAGTATGCATTTTTTTAATATTTATTTTCTTTTTTTTTCATAAACTGTATTAATGTACAATATCACATAAATGAGTACTTACAGTTAACATTTCTATCACTGTAATTATTCTTCCCTATTGAAGCTGTTTCGATCATTCTCGTCACACAGCATCCACCAAATGTCCTTCCGATCTTTTATTGCGACAATTAGCAGCTGCATAAAAAATATCAAATATAATGCAAATATTAGCCAGCCAAAACATTTTTTTTCGTATTTTAATTATTTATAAAATTATTAAAATTCATTATTACAATAAGAAAACCAATACTATTACCTTAATAACCTAAATTTATGAAATTATGAATAAAAAACTATTTATTCGACCGGGTTGAAATTGCCAGGCAATGGAAGATTGACAAACATAACACTAAATTATCACAACTCACCCTTACAAAATGTCCACTTAATATCAGGCTCTTGTTTCTCACTCAAATGCAAGCCTTTGTGTGCCAACAAGAGAGTCATAGAGGCCATTTTGAGACAATAGCTCAGAATGACTGCCTAACTCTGCAATTTTCCCTTCAGAACAAACAGCAATTTGGTCTGCATTTTGAACCGTGCTTAATCTGTGTGCAATTACCAACGTCGTTCTTCCCTTCATTAAATGGTTAAGAGCATCTTGTACTAACCGTTCACTAACTGTATCTAAAGCACTAGTGGCCTGAGATCAAAACCAACATGAAATCATGAAAGTGAGCTTGCTTATTCATTTAATAAATTCTGTGTTTTTGGAGGAGAGGATATATATTATTATTTCAATAATAATCCAACTCCTCAAAGAATGATTTACAAGGTTTTACGCAGTACAAAAAAACATTGGGCAACTTTCGACTCTTTCCTTTTATGCTACTTATTAAAAATTTCACAGCTTCGAAGATAAAACATATGTAAATGAGTCGAAATTGCAAGCTCTAGATTATTCCACGAACATAGAACTCTTATCTACTTGATAGACACTGATAGCATACCTCATCGAGTATCAGGATAGGGGCATTTTTTAGCAGAGCCCTGGCAATAGCAACTCTCTGCATATTAGTGTAAAAAGTCAGTATGAATACCTATCTCCTCTCTCTCTCTCTCTATCTCTCTCTCTCTCTCTCTCTCACACACACACATGTACATTCACTCAAATATTTATAATTATCATTGTACCTGCCTTTGACCTCCGCTTAGTAAACCTCCTCTCTCACCAACAAGTGTATCATAACCCTTTCATGAATCAAAATTTTTAATAAAAAAGTTAATAATAATAATAATAATAATAATAATAATAATAATAATAATAATAATAATGGTCCAAAGTGATTAGAGCATGTTTAGAGAGGACCAACCTCTGGGAGTGATATTATAAAATCATGAGCATTTGCGGCTTTGGCGGCTGCTATAACATCATCCCTTGATACATTTTCATCTGGAAGTCCGTATGCAATGTTTTCTCCCACAGAGACGGAGAAAAGAACAGGTTCCTGTCCCAATTGTGAACAAAATCAGAAAATCGAAGACAAAATAATAAAACTAAAAGTTTAGGTGTGTAATTGGATACTCGAGTAGGTTGAAGAGCATACTTGATTGACTATGGAGACAACCCGGGCCCATTCATTCTTATCAAATGTTCTTAAATCCTCTCCTGCAACTGTTATCCTACCTTGTGTTGGCTGCACAAATTAGGATGGTAAATAATCTACACTGCTACAGTATAAGTGGCAATTTCCACCCATTTATTATTAAAGAGTCAGTCTGGGTTGTATTTCATTACAAACAGGTCAAACAGGAAAAATAGCAAAAAAAGAGGAAAGGCTCAAAAGGATTGAGAAGGTTGAAAGTCACCCAAAGTTTATATTAATACATCAGCATTTCAAACCATTCTACTCAAAGATTAGACTACTCACTACAATTATATTGTTTTAGTAATCTTAATTAACGCATCCCAGTCCAAACCAGCCTTTTTGAAGAATACTATAACAGTCCCATTTCAACCTAACCTGTTTTGAGTTTTGACCCATTACCCAACCCGCTTGCCCAGCCATAATGGCCCTTCTAATCTACCAATATTAATGGGCACCTAGTGATGGTAGTAAACATAACTTGTTTATTTGTTACCTCATAAAACCGTGCCAAAAGCTGCACAATGGTGCTTTTTCCAGCTCCACTTGAGCCCACTAGAGCTGTAACGGTTCCACATTTTAGTGTCAAGTTGAGACCGCTAAGTATCTCGACATCAGGTCTCAAGGGATACGAGAAGTGCAGATCTAAAGACCAACAAAACAGTGACTTTTTAAGAATTAATCTTGAAATATAATATCTGAAAGGAGATTACTGATAGAGATACCTTCAAGACATATATCACCAGAACTAGCAAGATTACGAACACTATTGGCTGCTGTTAAGGATGACATATACCTCATGTTCTGAGACCTCCTTTTGTCATTAGGGTCATTGATGAAAAACATTTTTAAGCTATTCTCTGTTCCTACTTCTTGCCTAATGTCTTTTTCTAAGCCATAAGCTAAGGCTTGATCAATTTCTGACGCAGATAAGATTGAGTTGATTCTGTCTGTAGCAGCAAAAGCCCCCCGCAGATCCCCTATTGTGTTAACCAGTCCTTGAACCTAATAAATATGACATATTAGATGGTAATGTGTGTGTGTGTGTGTGTGTGTGAAACTTGAGCAAAGTAAAGAATCCAAAGAAGGTACTCACTGCGAATGTTAATGTGAAAGTGTATCCTATAAAAGAAGCAACAGTTCCAACTGAGAGCTCACCCTGAAAAATAACTTATTTAACAATATATTCAAGTGACCCTGTGCAATTAAACGTCAAAGCTAGAAGTGAGAATTCTAACGTATGGTCTATGGATAGGTGGATTTAGGCTATGTTTTATCTCCAGCCGGTCTAAAGAGTTTTAAAAGAAAAATTAGCTTAAAAGAACCCATAAACCTCCTGAATCATTTTAAAATAGATTATTATTGAAAATAACATAATATTTGTAATCATTTTTAGTGAATTGAGTGTAACAGCCCTATTTTCAGAATATATAAATGTCTGAATTTAGACAAAGAACATTTGGGTAAATCTCCAAATTTCCTATAAAGCTAAGAGTCCTTAATATAAAAACTATAATAAGATAAATAAAACCTTTGGGTAAGAAAAGTAAATTATAAGAACTTAAGAAGTAGACACACAAGTAGCTTATAAAGCTCCTTACCAAAACACAACATGGATCACAAAAAATCTTTGACAGAGCAAGCTAGCATTGATGACAAATTAAGCCTAGAATATGACTTGTAAGAAGGAACGGATTTGTAGCAAGCCTAAAAGAAATTTGGATGTTTACCCAAATGTTTATCAAAAATGCTGAAAGCTTGGCTGTTACATTGATTATTTATCAAAATGCTAATAAATTGGAATAAAAGTTTTCCGGCCCAACCCCATTCAACCTGAACTCATTTTAAACTCGTCACCCAACCCGCAATTTTACCACATTGAGTAAAATAGACAAAAAAGTGATGAACTGCTTACCGCTTTCACTTTGCTTCCTCCAAGAATATACAAGGCCAGTAATGATACATACACTGCAACTCTAGTTATTGATTCATTTATAGACTTAAAAACTCCAAGCTTAATGCCACTTTTCTGATAATCAAGAACCTGCTCAAAATGATAAATTTAGAAATAGATGGTTGGAAATAAAGTAGGCATGTATATGAGCTGAAAAACTGCAGCATCAAGTATTTAACCTGTTTAGCAAATGTTAACATTTGACGTTTTTCTCCACCAAATGACCTTACCTGCATGCAGCAACAAATGTCATTAATTTTACTATGAAAGCTTATTCTTGGCTATTAGATAACTTGAGAAGAATATGGTTAAATTAAATTTATGATAGCATTTTAATTATTCATGAAGTCGTAGACAGCATAAAGGAGCAGGAGTTTGAGAAAGAAATTAAGAACTCACGGTACGAATTGCAGAAAACGTTTCAGTTACACAATCAGCTATTGAAGCTTGGGTCAACCCATAGGCTTTAAACACTTTCACAGTTGACCTCTTGTATACAGCTGGATCACGTGTAGTAATAAAACATAAGTATAGAACATAATATATATGTATGTGTGTGTAGAGAGAGAGAGAGAGAGAGTAAGTGCCATGATGATTGACATGTCCACAAGAAAATGAAAATCACAACTGCAATTTTGGAGTGTCTCATGAAAGAGTTTTCAGTCCCCCTTTGCTTACCTTTATGTTCTTCATTTCGATTTTAATCCATCAATGCTTTTTATTTCGTCCACAGGATTTATTTATTTGTCATATTAAAGATTATTACAGCACAAAAAACTTTTTTACTGAAAATAAAGCAAATAGAAACAAAATACAAAATTCAGGCTGCTTCTGGGACTTGGGAGGCAGTTGATCCTCCAAAGACCTACTTGACTACTTCAACTTTTAGAATATTTCAAGGCATCTGTATGGAAGTAATACCATTCCCTATTTTAGTTATGGATAGACTATCAAAGCCTTTTTTATCATAGAAATATCATTATCGCTGTTTTACTAACCCTCCCTAATAACGCAAGTCTAACATAGTAAAACACTTGTATATAACTCTGCGTACCGTCAAATATAGCAATGACATTATGGGAAGTGAGAGGGTAACGTGCCTTCAAAATATTCCCATCGTGGAACTAAAACAAGATAGAACTTGGAAATATTAATAAAGGTTCAAGCATAGAGGGACTAAAAGTAACTTACCAACTAAACTAGACACTGCAAGCATAAGTACACCCAAAATTGGTGCAAGTTGGGGGGCCAGAACAAACAGTAAGCACATTGTCCCAATAACCTGCAAAAATGATGAAAGCCATAGAAAGTTACAAGGACCCTTTTCTAAGATTCTAGCATGACTGTGGCACGAAATAAATAATTTTCTTTTACCTTTTTAGCAACAATTTTTTGCAATTTCACCAGATCAAAGTATATGATTATATTAGATAAATAGACAAAATATAACAGCAAACAGAAGTAGATGGTACTTGTTTATAAAACCTAGTTTTTTATATAAGAAGTCTCACTTTTCTCATTGAGAAAGAGGGATAGAAATAAGCATAAGCTCACTTTTGCTTAGTGTAGAGTAGCTTGCCTCGGTTAGTGCCCTGAAACCACGATCCCTTGAAATATTCTCGCTCACAATGTTTTTGAAGGAACCCAAATCAGATGTCAATAAAGCAGTGAGCTCGCCAACCTATAAGGAGCAACAAAGAAATGTCAAATCTATTGTGAATCATATTAAAGAGGCTTAGACTCAACGGAATGGTCGTCAAGTAAAAAAGAGAGATCATGATTTAAAGGTTACTGAACCAGTATAATGACTTGTTATTTATTTGCTAGTGTTTCGGTTAGTTGTTTTGGATTTTGGAGTTATATATCACATATGCTTAAGAAAATCATATAACATACAAAGTAAATGACAAAAGGTAAGGAAAAATAAATTGATCAACTTGTATTTTATTCTCATAATGAATGTAGTTACATTGTAAAAGATGAGCTATGAATTAGTAGGCATACCTTGTATTTATCAAAAAACTCCACCTGCAGAAATGAGATAAAAGATTAACCCTTTGCAAGAAACATGTCTCTATGATTTAGAACTTTTAGATGAGCAGATGACTTGTTATCCCAAATGAATCTGAAATAGTTTTGAAACTAAACAAATCTGAAAAGGTAATATAAAACTTCTATTGTGAAAATAGCAGCTCATTATCAAAAAATGAAGAATATGGACTGAAGAGAACATATAAACCTAAGAAATTACATTATTAATGTTAAGACATTATAAACACCAAGTCCACTTGAGCAAAACGATAACATGCTACAAGCTCGAAATAACCTTCAGGATATTACCTTGTGAATCAATACGCTTCCAAATATCTGTGCTCTTAAGCTGGACATAACCTTCTCCCATATTGTGTTCATATTTACAACAAAAATAACTGTGAAGATTGGCTCCAATGTATAAAGAACTGCAACCTTGCTGAGAAGCTGCCATAAAGGTTCATCTCTTGCACCTATTAGTACCTCGAAAAATCTTCCTACAAGTGCCTCAACAAATGGTCATTAAGAATTCCAATTGTTACTATTTTAAATCCAGTATAAGCATTTATTACGCTAACTAGACCAAACTAAATTGTATTAGGAGCATTTTCCCAATTTCCTAAGCATAGTCAAGCTGAAATTGAACCATCTCTTCTAAATTTCGAGCATAATCGCTTCAATCATGATGTAAATTAAAGTTTCCTGGATTCTAAAGTTGAACTGTAGCTGTAGAACACTATGAATTTATAAGTTTCAATAGATTAAATTCAAAAATTTCAAGAAGTAATTTCGTCTTTAATGGAGGAACACTCAACAGGAAGATTATGATAACTGTAACAAAGTGATTATGTAGCAGTGTTAACTACCAGATAATATAGGCATCGAAAGAGTGCAAGTGGTACAGCATATAAGAGTAATGATTGAAACAGCAACCCTCAGTTTATGGCGGGACAGAAGCCTCAACAATAGCCCCCAACTTATGGCGTTAAATTGCTGTACCGGTTCCGGACGAGTATCGGGTTCGTCTATCTTCGGATCATCGGCAGCAATGATTGCATCTGAGGCAGGACCTGTGATGTAAGCTGCGGTGATGAAGCTCGGTTTCTCTCGGGAAAGAGTTGGACGAAGCTGTTGCCGACGGAGTAGCGGCGATGAACAGGTATCGAAAATATGACGGCGCTGTGGACGGTGGCGAAGAATTTGCAGACGGTGGGTGTTTATTGAGGTCTGGACAGGGAGGAAGAGTGGAAGAGCTGCCATTGTTGTGTGGTGCAGTGGTGAGGAGAAAGTAAGAAGTCGATTGATCCAGATTATTTGATGTGAGTTGATAGGTACAATATCAACAAGTTACAAATACTTAATTACTTTGTATACGTTACAATGGGTAAAGTTATTGTGTATATATCACCGGACGGTAATACACCAATGCACCGTAATGAGAAAACGGCATTATTAAATCTTTTTATTAAATTTTAGAGAGAATTTCACGTGTTTCTTTATGAACTTTAATTATTACATGTATATTCTTATATAGGATTGCAAATAAAAGGGTTGAAGGGTCGTAGTCGTACATCCTCTTCACTAAGTCTAAAATTCTTAGTATTTTAAATGCTTAGGTACAATATATATTTATTAACCTTCTTAGTTAGAGTTAATTAATAGTTATCACTTAGGTTGTAACCTAGTGGTAAACACTAAATGTTTTGGTATAGCGCCCAATTAACCAAAGGTCATGGGTTTAAGTCCCGTTAAAGGCAAGACTGGTGTAGATTTAAGAGTTGTTCACAAAAAATAACTCAAGTATAATTTAAGATAGAAATGGTAAACGGGAAAGCTCGAAGTGGCAATCCTCTCATATGGATTTATAATTTCCTTAAACTAATGATATACAACAAATTTATATATTTGTGGAGACATTGATCGAGGTTTAGTGATTACTTGGTAACAATGACATTATTAATAGTTGTCATTATTGTGAATTCTCTACGAGAGTGTTTGGTTGAAGTGTTGATTTTGAGAGGATTTGGAATTTATAGTGGGATTTGCATTTTATGGGAATTCATTTGGTGGGATTTAAAATCACATACCAGTGTTTGGTTCACCACTTAACCTATCAACACCACCACCAACCTCCGGCCATCCATGACACCACTATCTGCGATTAGGGTTTCAGACAGCGACGGCGACGAACGGCGACCGCGAAGCCACAACACCACCAACCAACCACCACTAACGACAGAGAAGGCGAACGACGACGGCTAGGGTTTCGAAGGGGATGACAAAGAAGGCGAACGGCGACGGCTAGGGTTTCGAGAACGACGAAGGCACCATCAACAACACCTTCAACGACGAAGGTAGGGTTTTCTAGTCGTGGGCCGAAGGCGAAGGTAGGGTTTCTGTCGTGGGTTTCTTCGTGGGTATTTGTTGCAGCGACGGCGAGGGTTTCGAAGGGGATGACAGAGAAGGCGAAGGGGTGACGGCGAAGGGTTTCAACGACTTGGGTTCGCCGGAATATTCGCCGGAGTATCGCCGGAGAAAATGCTTCAATTGTGAGATTTAAAAATACTAGGGGGTGGGAGGGTTTAGAAATCCCTCATCCAAGGGATTTCAAAGAATCCTGGGAATTGAAATCCCATCTTATTTTTGCATACCAAACATCATATTTCATGGGATTTGAAATCCCATTCCTATGAAATCCCCCCAACCAAACACCCCCTAAGTATGGTGATGTTTGTTACTTAATTTTATAAGGCATGTAGTTATGTACATGTTTTTTCAAGTATCTAATAAGAAAATATTATTCATAAAAAACTATTAAAAAGTTAGGAATGACAAGAGGTTTTTTATTGACTTTCTATTTCAAATGATGGACGAGAATGGTGACTGACGAGGGACGAGGGTGGTTGGCGAACGTGGCCGACATATGCGGCCAACAACATATGATGAAGAAGTTTAAAGATAACCGATAGAAGGGCAAGGGAGGCAAGTAAATGTAGTTAGTGTTGGCACAGTTGTCTATATACAATGATGATTACTGAAGAAGGTGATCAATAATAATAGGTTGTACGGTCACTTAACATCAGTTAAAGACAGTCAGGTGTGTGTGGCCAATGTAGGTTGGTAATGTCAATCGCCGCAGATAGCCACAACGGACGACTACGATAGTTAGTGCACGAGGTTGATTGAATTTTCACATTGTAATTGAACTTTTGAAGTCTATATGTGAAAAGTCTTTTGATCACCAATTGTTCGATGAAAAGTCAGAGTAATCTTTGAATATACCTGAGTTTGTAACCTAACAATTTGTGATTCGATAATAGGATGCCTGTTTTTTCTACTTAAATATGCAGATATAATATTCTACGTGCCTAACTAAAAGTCTCTATAAAACAAATATGTTTATTGAATTATCCTGAAAAAAGTTAAAAATAAACATGCTTACTTTACACTGGTATCATCTCCATCATGAGCATGTTGTTAGTCTTTTAGTTATTGTTTGATGTTAAAATGCTTGAGTTATGGTGGTTTGTGAAATAGCAAGATAAACTATTAACTAAGTAAAATAAAACAACAATAATGAGTAGTTAGGTTAGGTGAAATGTATAATTGGAAAAGGTAATTGCTTATGTTATAGGTTTGGTCAAAAAATGTTGAATTGATTACCAAAACTTATATATAATTAAGTTACATAGACATAACCAGTTACTATATTATTCTTAATCATAATTAATTATTGATAGAATCATCATCTACCCTAATAAAACGCAGTTTTGAAATTTTATTTATTACGTCATAAATATTACTGCTTCTAAAATAACTGAGGTGTCATTCAATTACGCAGCCAATTTTCTAAATGTGACGTCATAAATAAAACGGTTACTATAGACAAAGAAACATCCCTTCTCTACTGCTCTAAAAAAGAAACGTCGCCACCGGCCACCGCTTCTCAAAATCACCGACGAGTAGCCTCTGTTTTATATCCTCAAATCACAAGCAGAAAGTTATCGCTAATTGGAAGTACACGTTTTTTTGCTACCAAGCGCGTAAGTATCTTAATTTTCTCCGTAACCCTAAATCTCAAATACTCTTCAAACAATTATTTATTGTAGAACGGTTCCGGTGTTTTTTTCATTTACTAAGCAACGGCTAAAGGGTTTACTTACAAAATGTTAACAAATTTGTACATTTGTTTATTCTTGATTGATGGTGACCACAAAAAACCTATTTTTAAATAATTCCATGTTTCATTTCTTTCAAAGTAACTCTCTAACTCAATTTTCAAATTTAGCAGACCTTGGAAGTTTCGTTGATTAAAGACAACCCGGTTAGATTTTTTTTTAATTTTTCCAATTTTCTCTATAAATATTTATTTGTTGGTAATTATGTTGTTTGATCATGACAACAAATTTGATGTGGGCACCTGTTCTATTGGCAATAAGACTTTGATTAAGAGTCGCTATTCAATTTAATAAGACTTTGTATTTATATTAATCCAAAATGGTTAATTTTACTATTCTTATCTTCAATTGAAGTTGTGTACTTGTGTAAATATTGAAATATAAAGCTTTTAAACTGAACTTGTATTCTGCAAGTTAACATTAAACGATACTTACTTTTAGTTATGATTTAAGTTATAATGCCTTTTAATTTCACTTCAAGATATGGTGATTGTGTTTGATTCATGATTATTGTGTTCCTATAATTTCCAAATGTATATTGCTATGAATACATGTGTAAGTATGTATCATGTCTTTGTATTTGCTTAATTAACCATGGTGATACAATTAAGGTGGTAATTTGAACCTGAATCATGAAACTTTGCTTTCGGTATTGCTGAGTCATGGAATAGGGTATGGTGATACGTGTTTTAGTGCACAGAGTCTGCTTTTGCTTAACCATGTTGATATAAGGTGGTTTGAACCTGAATCTTGCCTATTCTTTATTTGGGCAAAAAATTTCTTTAGCCTTGGAGTTTGTTCTCTATCTTTAAAATGTATATTTCGTCCTTTTTCCTAATGGGTCTATTGTGTGAAAGCAGGTGTAAGTGTTAAGTGCCTTATGATCGATTACAAATGATTTTCACTCACGTAGGTGTTGATATTTGTAATTGCATGCGCGCATACGGTTTGTCACAGTTTGCACCTGAGCTTAATTTCGGGTCTTAGACTAGCCATCAATGTGAAAATGCGAGAGTTCAGCGATGAGAAAAAACTGCAGAAGAAGGGAAACGAGGAAGAAGGCTAGGATTGTTGGAGAAGAAATTTGAAACAGAATATTTGAAACGTAAATCAGAGATATGACTCTGATACCGTGATAAGAATGGTTTTACCTCAATCGATTTCATTAACAGCAGGAGGATATATACAACAAAGATGGGGCATGGGCCATATACTAAATAATAATGGCCTAGGAAAATAATACATATGTATACACGTTAACACTTAACAGTTGAGGTTCTGTAGTTTTGATCAACAATGATTTCATAGCTGCAGAAGCTTTGTGGTTGAGGTTCTATGTTACGAGTGTTACTAAAGGTACTAATCTTTTTTTTAAACATGACAAATATTAATAAAGTATAGAAGATATTAATTACATAAAGAGTTGTTCTTATATTGTTAAACTAAGTATCTCTTATTTTACTAAAACCCAATACATACAAAAACTTCAAAATAAAGTATAGAAGGTATTGGCGTATTGCCTCTCCTCGCCATATATTTGCAATTTTGAATATCCATATTTTTTCCAAGTTACTACAAAATACAATAATACACTTCTCTCAAGAATTCTCATCACCATACCTTTAGCATCTGATATGGGGTTCTCTGATTTTTCCTGACCCCATTGAAAACATATTAATTGAAGCTTTTCACCTATATTGTTCTTTGATCTTCTAAATAAATTACCAGCAATTTCCACCTTATTTATGTTGTGTTTTTTTTAAAAGCATATGCTATATTGCAACAATTGAAATTTTTACACGTGTGACTCTCCTGAAACACAAGATGTGTTAGGAGAATAAACAAAAGATTACTGTTAAAACCGTAAATGCTACTTAAACGTTCGCATTTATCGACTTAACAATATGCTACAGTACTAGATACCGAATGTCTATACAAAAATACCCATGCGAAATGTAGTCTTGTCGTAACTCATCCTTGTGTTGACACATGTTATTTGGATCCTATTACCGTAGGTATAGATAACCAACTTTCCCAATTAAGCCCAACTCTTGATTGAAGCCTTGGTTTGACCCATTGAAAACCCCATAATTGAATTTCGAAGCCGGTGAGCCTGTTGTTATTTTTGGCCCTGAAAACATTCTCATTTCTGGATCTCCAAATACAATAAGCAGTGATTCGTAATTGTGCTCTCCACAGCTCCCAACTATGCTTTGGTAAGGTATCCAACGTTGTTGTTTCCATTTCTGTGAACGATTCCGCTTGTTGGTAGGGGACCCCCCACCATCGATGAATGTAATTCCACACTCTTTCAGCAAAGGTGCAAGTAAAGATGGCATGACTTACCGTCTCGATTTCCGATTTGCATAATGGGCACATAATCGTTGGAAGGTCAATCCCTCTATTTGCAAGATTTGACCTTACCGGGATCCTATTTGCGTCTACCCTCCAGGAAAAAATAAGTATTTTTTTGGGTGTGATTTTTGACCAGAACGTGTTTTGAGTTGGTAGTATCTGCTGGTTCCAACTTCCATCCAAATGCTTTCTCATATTCTGCACCGAGTATTTACCGTCTGTGTTTCCTTGCCATAACCATCGATCTTTCTCGTTTGTTGTGATCGTTATTGAGTTAATTCGTTCCATCAGCTCTTCATACTCCGCAGCTACCCTACCTCTCATCTGTGACACTTCTCCTACCTTCCATCTCCAACTGTTGTCATCCCACGAACCTGCTTCACTGAGAACTAAGCCATCATCACCAACTTTTCTGTATAGTCTCGGGAATTGATCTGCAAAACAAGTGTTTCCTTCCCAAATGTCTCTCCAAAAAAATACATTGTTACCATTTCCAATTTCTATTTTTTGTAATGATAATGCGTGCACCCCTCTCTTATGTAATTCCTTTCCCAGACCAATGATCGCCCCCCACATTCTTGGTACTTTAAGTTTCAAGTTTAGGCCCAACCCACCCAATTTACCATAAATACTTGTTATAATTTTGACCCAAAAAGCCTCCGGTTGATTACGAAAATTCCACCACCATTTGAGTAATAGGCTTATGTTAAAAGTATCTAATTTAAAGATACCCAAGCCCCCCATATCTCTATCCCGTAACACCCTATCCCATTTTACCCAATGAAGTTTTCTTTTGACTTTGCCCCCACCCCCCCAAAAAAAGTTTCTCCTAATTTTTTCTAATGATAAAAGGATACTACGAGGTGCTCGAAACACGGATAGGTAGTATACAGGCAAGCTAGAAAGAACCGCTTTCGTTAGGATCCACCTACCTCCAAAAGATAAACTGTTACTTTTTCATCAGGCAAGAGTTTGTTCCATTTTCTGGAAAACTTTACCCCACGCTTCCTTTCGTTTCATATTTGTGTTGACCGGTACTCCAAGATAATTGAATTCTTTATCTGCTAATTTACAACCCACCAGTGAGGCCATTTCTGTTTGTGAATCAAAATCCACCCCTAAACCCAAAATGGCACTTTTTCTCCAGTTGACTTTTAAACCGGACGTTTTTTCCCAACACTGTAGTATTGACTTCAGACCTCTTATATTACTACGATTCCATTTTCCTATGAATACCGTGTCATCCGCGTATTGCAAATGCGATATCATTACTGATCCATCACCAACTTCCATTCCTTCTATTACCTTTGCCTCTAAAGCCTCCTTCAACATTACGTTTAGCGCTTCTGCCACAATTAAGAATAGATAAGGCGCAATTGGATCACCTTGTCTAATTCCCCTTTCTGACTTGAATTCTCTTGTGGGAGACCCATTAATTAACACCGACATCCAAGACGATTCCAAGTCTGCCATGATCCACTTGATCCACTTGTCTCCAAAACCCATCTGACGCATTACATTCTCCAAGAAAGCCCAATCGACGCTATCGTAAGCCTTCTCGAAATCTAATTTTAGAACAAGCCCTTTCTTCTTTTTTAATTTTAGATCCCTCAAAACCTCCCCAAGAACTAGAATTCCTTCGAGAATAGACCTGTTTTTTAGAAATGCGGACTGTTCTTCCCCAATTAGTTTTGGTATAACCACTTTTAATCTATTTGCCAAGACTTTGGAAACAATTTTGTGATATCCCCCGATCAGATTAATCGGTCGAAACTCATTGAAAGTTAGTGGATTGGATACCTTTGGAATCAGAGTTATAAAAGAAGAATTACACCCTTTCGAGATCTTTGCAGTTCTTCCAAACCACCTAATTGCAATCAGCAGGTCATCCTTGATCAAATCCCAGAATGTTTTGTAGAAAAGAAAATTAAAACCGTCTGGTCCTGGTGCCTTGTTACTATGACAATCCCAAACCGCAATTTTAATTTCTTCCAGGAGAAATCTTTTTCTAACTCCAATCGTTCGCCTTCGTCTAGTTTCTTGAACTTGTTGCTTTTAAACCCCAACACTGCCCGATCTTTTATTCCAAAAAAGTGACCAAAATATTTCTCCGCTGCCTCTTTTATCCCCTCCACATTTTCTATCCAAGAGTCGTTGACTAGAGTGCCAGCAATATTATTCGCCCATCTTCTTCTCTTCACAGCATTGTGAAAAAAAAAGGTGTTTTCATCTCCTTCCGCTTGCCATCTTAATCTTGATTTCTGTTTTAACATGTCCCTTTTAAACTCTTCTTTTTCCTTCAAGCTTTTACGGTCAGAATTCCATTGGTTTTTTTCATCATCGACTAAGTGGTTGAGTTCCGCCTTGAGTTCCCATTCCAAAACATTCTTACTCAGAATTTCAATTTCCTTTTCTAAGTTCCCAAAGTGTTCCTTTGCCCATACTTTTAACCCCTGTTTAACTGCCCTTAGTTTTTGTTGAAACTGAAAATCGGGGTTACCTCTTTGCCCTTCCTTGTTCCAAGATTCCGTCACCACTGTTAAACAATGTTTATTCGTAAGCCATGTGTTGAAGAACCTAAATGGTTTGGGTCCCGAGTCTTTTACGTTCACTTGACACATGATCGGGCAATGATCGGAGAATTTTCTTTGAAGTGCAACACATGACAATTGGTCCCAAACCTCATCTACCTGTGAGGTAATAAGAAATCTGTCGAGCTTACTAAACGTTAACCCATCATCCCCCACTCTCGTATACCTTCTATTTCCTAATTGTAACTCAATCAATTCGTTTTCTTCTATGAACTTGTTAAATTCTACCATGTTTTTTCTATCCGTGGTAGCATTCAATCTTTCTGTCTCTTTTCTCACTTCATTAAAGTCTCCGAATAGCATTGTTTGACTTCCTATAATACCTAGCACATTTGATAAAGCTGCCCAACATTCCAATTTTTTCTCCGGTGTATGAGGACCATACACATATATGAATGCACATTGATCCCTTCTGCCTTTCCAACTACCCAGTATAGCCAGAAAATACCCATCCCCATGTGAAGTAACATTTGATAAGTATCTGTGGTCCCAGATTGTTAATAACCCTCCAGCCGCCCCCCTAGAAGGTACAAAAGCATACATGAAGTCTGGGTTCCCCCATAATTCTTCTACCAGTTCCTCATCTATTTGATCCATTTTAGTTTCTTGAAGCCCAATTATGTTTGGTTTTTCTTTGATGCACATACCCCTTATCCAGTTTCTTTTATCTTGTGATCTTAGACCCCTTATATTTAAATAAATTACTTTCATTTGACCGTTTATATACGAACTAACCATCTTCAAATTATTGAATGAGCTTGGTTTCTAAATCGTAGAAACCCACCCTCTGACCTATCTTCAAAGTGTTTTCAGAAGAATTAGAAATTGACTTACCCGGGATAAGTGAATCCGAGTTCCTGGCGCTACATCCCTTTGCTCTTGAAGATGATAATGGATTTGATTTTCCTTTTGATCTCGCCTTCTTCTTCATGACATTTAAGCTTAGCTTCCCATTTCCCATCCAAATGATTCTCCCTTTTGAAGGTCCCTGTGTGTTCGACTTGGATGTCTTTGGTTTAGCTTTCCTAATCGTAGGTACCGATTCCGGCACCATGGATATTAAGGTCTGTTGTGATCGCTGAGTATCTGTCTGTGGGAAGATTTCTTTGTGGAACTCGTTTGTATGATACTGCTCTTGTGATTCCCCCAAATTGTTGCTCAGATTTTGACTTTTAGGAGTCTGAGATTCTTTTAAAAAGCCCCCCTCCTTTTCGAATTGGGTCTTCAGAACTGGTGTAGTAATAAGAAGAGTTGGCATAATTTTTTCTTTTGGTCCATCTGTGGAGGGCCTTATAGCTGGAGTCCAATTGACCTGGCTTATATCATCTAACTCTTCCGAAGCAGGCCCGGCTTTAGTTTGTGGACCATTCTCCTTCACCGCAAGCTCACCAAGCCCATTAAGTTGGTGGATCCAATTAGGCGACTTAGATTTGAATTTAGGTAAGTGATTGTCAAACGTGTCAGATTGTACAGCCGTCTCTGCAGCGGGATAGAAGTTTCCTTTTCGTGAAACCTGACTCTCCGAGGAGGATCCTTATTTGTGTTGTTATCTCTATGAATGTCCATGTCTTTAAAATTCCCATTCTCGGACTTGATGTGACTCGTGAATAATCATTTCAGATTATAGTTTTATAATTAATAAACTTTAAACAACCTAACTTTACATATTAGAGCTTTACAAACATACCCGTGTAATCACGGGTCCATAATCTAGTTAAAATAATTAGGGAGCTCACAATAACACCGAGAAAATTAATCACCAAGTTTAAAAGTGAAAAACAAAATTAAATGATTTAATTCTAGAATCTATATTGAAGCATTCAACTACGAAAATTATAAATATATACAACTCTAATAGCTTTACATGCGATGTGAACAGTGTTATGTTAACCTGCGCCTTTGAATATTATATAAGAAATATTGGAAACATAACCATATACTTGCTAGATCAAGTGGTTAGCACTTTAGAGTTTTAGACTATAGTTGAGTGATGGAGTCCTATTTCACAATTCTTATTCTTTTTTATTTTTGTATATTTTTTCTGAGTCTTTCTCATTTTTTTCCATCCTTCTTTTTTTGTTTATACCCTCCATTTTCCAATTATATTCTTTTTAGCCTTTTTTTCCCATTTCTCTCTATTTCTTACCTTTAATTTTCTATTACATGTTTTTTTTCCTAATAACATTTGATAAAATAAAATTTTAATTTTAATTTTTTTCTTTCTTATAACAAACGGATTTAGATTTTTTACAGCATTATATGCTAAACTTTCAGAAACAATTATTTACATATTTATTATATATTAAGGATGTCATTATAACAGATTCTATAAAAGAATATATATGATTTCATAGGATTTTCTAAATGAAATCATATATATTATTTCAATGCTTAAGAATATTATATTAAAAACTCTTGAAATTCATTTTGTCTTTATTCGTTTATTAAGTTATACTAACATTATTTTCAAACATGTGATCTATAAGATTAAATGAAAAAAAAAATCAGATGTTTTACCGACTGTTTAAAAAGTTAAATGAATTACTTATCATTTTCTATAAAACAATATTTGTCTATTTATTTTGTATGTTATATATAAAAAACAATTCAGTCTTTAGTACATTAACTACGTAAGTTAAGGGTGAAATTGAGAAGACTTTTAGGTTATTATTTATAGAGTTGTTTAAACATATTTAATGAAATAATTGAAGAAATATAAATTCAAAGCAAACAGAATAATAATTTTATCTTGTCGCAAAACGCAATAATATTTAGTCGTTGAATAAAATAATCAAACCCAAATCCTGATTTTGATCAAGCATGTCTAGTTAAACATTGTTGTGTTGATAGATGGAAATATATTAGTAGAAGTCATCTTCAAGTGTTCGACTAAACCAGGTTTTGTGGTGGTATCGAATTTATGTGAAGAATTGATGAATCGATAAACCAAATGACTAACTGAATGTCTTGGAGTGGTAATGTTTCAAGGTTCCCCTGCAATCCATGATGATTCTTGATTCACCCTTGAGAAGATAGTGCTAAATAATGTTTAAAAGCTCCTAAAAATACTCTTTAAATCTTTAAGTTAAAAAAAAAAATACATAAACGGGCCACTAAAATTAAAAGTGATTAGGATCAATGATAGAAAAGGGGTCTGTTCTTGATGCAAATGGATGAAGTTTTAAAGCTTTTTCTAATGTTTTTCTGCCACAAATCATGGATGGGAAATGGAAGAGAGAGATACTATATTGTAGGAAAGAAAGGGAAAAAGGAGTAGTTTTTTAATTTTATACTTTTTTTGAAAGGCAGCTGAAAGAAAATACAATCTGTTGTCCTGTTTCTATAAGATGTAGAAAAAGAACAAAACAGTACTAGTAAACAGATAGTTATCTAAAGCTAAAAAGAACTAACAAAAACTAAAACAACAAATTATATGTATCACCTTTATCACATAGCTTTACTCCTTTTCCCTAAAAAAGAGAGTAGTTTTATTTCTCTATCTCGTGTCTCACTGTATCTACTCCCATCATAAGACTTTTGAGTGTAATATTGAGTAATACTAATCTTACTCTCTTTTTTCTTTATTTTCCCATCTTAAACATCCTCATCATAAATCCTTCATCTTCTTTTCTTGCAAATTTGTGTACTCTTTGGCCTTCTGAAGTCTAGTTAAGTTTTCCAAATTCATAACACTTATGTGAATAGGCCTTTACAACAACTTGAACATATTTAAAGAGTTATTGCTTAAAGAATTAAAAAAATAACATGCTATCTCTCATGGAAATAATTGACCTCATCTCAAGTGTCTATTTGGTATGCATTTCTTTCAAATTGAGTCCAATGTAGTTATCTACCATAACTTTCTTATACTATTATATATTCTCTACTTAGTAGGAACAAACTACATGACGATAATGGACTTTTCAAGGTTGTAATGGGGCTATGGATCAAAGTAGGACACAAAGATAGAAAACAATTTAAATAAGTAGACAGATAATATTGTAACACAAATTAACCTCTAAACTCTCATAATCTACCATAACTCACCCATCAACCTAATAAAGAAAGACCTACTTTGTTTCACTAGTCTTGGTGTCTTTTAGCCTAATTTATGTTGTTTCATGCATATCCATTTTGTTAATATTTCATTATATGTCTTTAGGGCTTTCGATTGAACGACTTTTCGATATGTATTTACTTGACCATAGCTATTTGGTGTAAATAAGCATAAATTATTTTATTGATGTATGCTTAAAAACTCAATGCTCATAAATATTCACATAACCATGAATCCAATGATCTACTAGTTATTGGGGTCAAAATGATAGTTTAAGGTCTAAGTGTATTAAAATTTTTGAAAGGTAAATAAAGGCTAAAAATGTTTCACTAGTGGAAATGTCATGGCAATAGGCATTACTAATTAAAAAGAATTAAAAACATAATGAGTTAAGCTATAATCCATCATGATTTTCATATTTAAGCATGTTTACCCATATAATCTAAAAAATAGTACAAAATAAGTTATAGAGAAACACATGAAGAAGGAACATGGTTCCTTAAGAAAAAGTCAAGACTAATATGAATGTTTTTGCCTATTAAAGCACAAATATTCATTTGGTTATTATTGTATGTTGATAAGTTACATTTACTCATGTTATAAATCTTTTAAACTTATTAAAAATTGCGCAACCTAAAGGTATGAAAAGCATGAAAGCACAAATCACACAAACCACTAACAAAAAAGTTTCTAAAACAAAAAAAAAAGACTATAAACAAGTGTCGCAATATTTTTTGAATTCTAAAAAGCAGAAAACTATGATGCGTTTACCGGAAGAAAACTTTCTATTTTTCTATGAAAACGGTAGAGTTTTCGTTTTATAAGAAAAATGATAAACATGTCTAGATGAACGTTGGATTTTTTAGGTCCTGTTTGGTTACTGAAAATTATTCTTATTTTCCAGAAAAATTTTCAAAGAAAATGAAAAACCTTATAAACTGTTTGGTAGGCCACGTTTTTTAAAAATTTTCATGAAAAAGAGAATTCTCAGTTCGCTAGAAAAGTTGTTTCGAAAAGTGGAAAATTGATGGAGTTCCCTGATATCATGACAAAAAATGTGTAAGCGAAAAGGTTTTCTAGTTTTCAGATCTTTTACAACAATTTTTGAAAAAAAAATGAAAGGTTTTTTGAAAGTATGCGCACACAAGTTCTATTTTTCTTTTTTTTTTTCCTTAAAAAGCCAATTTAACATGTTAGATTTCCAAAAATTAATTTGGGTTTTATGCAAATTATTAATGTTTTTTGGGTTCAATGGTAAGATGAATAAGAAGAGGGATGGTGCATCTTGGGGATGGAATGGAGGTGAAGTTAAATATTTGTCCTTCAATTTAATATGTATGCATTTAAGGATGCATAAGTGAAGTAAACATAAGATTGTTACATATATGAGCTTACATACTAAACATACATGTTACTATATAAGAATTCATCAAATTGACATAATTTTAAGTAACCCAAATTCACTCATGTAATCATATTATCACGTTTTTATTTCTTTCATTTACTTTATCCTATAATATAATGGATTGTTCTTTTGATTTTTCTATTTAACCCCATTTTTTAAGAACCAAATTTTTAGTTATGATGAATCTTGTTATCTTAGTAACTTGGGTATTCTCATATCTATCGATAAGGGCACTTTGTAAATGGGCTCTTGTTTCATGAGATAATAAGAAAAATATACTTGGCACTTTGTACATGGCATGTGAGTGTGTGTATATATAGAGAGGAAGGATCAACATGATCATACATAGAACCCAAGAAACATTTATGGATCTTTAGATCAAATTAGTCAATGATTCTAATTAATCCTCTTCTTTTTTTTTTATAAAACATAAATAAGTTAATTTATAATAGAAAGGGATTTGCAGGCCATGTTTCAATTCAACATCCTAATGAAAGAGATTATCTCTTCTCATTGTTTTTATCTGTACTATGACAATGTCAAATACGAACCTTGATTTTTGTTAACCATTTGACGCCGGATTCTTAATTTATCAAAAGACGATGTCCAACCCTTCGTCAAGGTCTAGAGTTTTTCCGAATGATTTTATCTCTCTTTTTCAATTTTTTAGTCGACAAAATACTTTACACAAAATGTACCAATGATTCCACCCATCTCATAGCTGGTGATATCCTTTACACCTCAACGAACCCCCAAATGGTCTTCTGAAAGTCACCACAGTACTCTCTCATCCAGGGCCGTCTTAAAGGGCATGCGAATAGGGCGACCGCCCAGGGCCCATGGATTAAATAGGCTCATTTTTTCTTGTATGTGTGTAATGTATATGGTTCAACACTATCTTAGTTTAATTGATCTATTACGAGTTAATTGTTGTAGACACTAAGAATTTCCTAGGGATTTGAGATAAACACTCTAAGCAGAAATCACATATTCAATCGTTAAAATCTTTAGGTCCACTACAACACAACACCCCCTTTTATGTTGGACAAATCCTTGAGAAAAGATTGTTTCTCTCATGTTTCCCACATAAGAGAGCACGGATAAACGCTTCGTGGTTAAATCATTTCTCTCGAATTTCCTACAAAATTCGTGGAAATTCGTTAAAAATTTGCTTGCTGACTCATGTGAAAAATCCGTGGATAATTTCCCACTAGATTGTACGGAAGGAAAACTCTTTGTGATGCTTGATTTTCTAACTTGAATTTGCATATTGGTTTGTTTATTAGTCTGCTTTGTATAATTGTTTAGTTGGTATTTGCATATTAATTGCTTAGTTGGTAGTTAATCGGTTATCTTGGCTTTTGGATATTAGTTTGTTCATTAGTTTGCTTAGTTGGTAACTATTAGATTCAATTGTCAATCGCTGTATATTAGTTTCACTTATTTTGTAATCGGTTAATTGGTATTTGTATATTAGTTGGCTATTTTGTAATGTATATTTCAAAAGAAACACTTATATAGTTATTTGGTTGTCAATTGTATATTCTCATCTATTGTTGAAGCTAAATACATACAATTGTATGCTTTCTTACTCAACATTTTTATACAGTTTGCTAGTTTAATATTTTTAGAAGCTAATTTTTATATTTTTGCTCGAACCCAGCACTATTAATTGCTTAGTTGGTAGTTAATTGGTTATCTGGCCGCCTTCCACTATTCTTACCGTCGCCATCTAGATATTGCGACCAAGTTCAGGTTTGATTTTTTTTTTTGAACGGCAAGACAGAGAGATGCAACAGGGAAGGAGCTTCGGCTACGCCATCACCCCTCCTGAAGCACCCGAGAATTTTATAAAAATTAAAAGTGCCCCTAACAAGAAATTAGGGACAGATTACAGAGAATAAAGAAACCAAACTAGCTGTACATCAGTGAGCTAGGAATACAAAACAAGAAATACAGCACCAAAATTAGGGGCAGCACGTAGAAGCATTTAGGAGCCAGCGTTGGTTCACCATTTGAGAAGATATGATCTTCAGTTTCATCCTTCCCACCACACAGAGGACAATAACAGGAAAGTAGAACAATACCCCTTTTTCGTAGGTTGGTTTTAGTGGGCAATCTATGTAAAACCGCTCTCCACGCGTTAATGCAGATCTTTTGTGGCACCCACCTGCACCAAGTAAATTCAAAGTTTCCAATGCTTGGAAGTGTTAGATCATCATATAAATATCTCAGAGAAGACACCGTGTATTGACCGGAGTGATTAAGAACCCAGTTGACGTGATTAGGAAGGAGGTCTGATCCGCTATTTTCTTGAAAACAATCTATTAAGAGGATGTTAACCTTAGCACACGTCTTATAGACCTTCAGGATATTGCACCAAAGGCCTGGAAATTTACCAACCGGATTACTACCCGAAATTCCGCCATATTCTCCGTGAAGTGCTTTGATAACCGTCTTCCACAGCCCGTTATCATCAGCTTTGAACCTCCAAATCCACTTCGTAATTAAACCAATGTTTAGAGCTTTTAAGCTGCCAATCCCAATCCCAAGCCCACCCTTGTGTTTACTGTTTAAAACTTGGGCCCATGAAACCCAATGAATTTTCCGCTCATTTTCCTTAGCACCCCAGAAAAAATTAGATCGAATACTTTCTAATTTCTTTAATAACTTCTCCGGAGCTTTAAAAAGAGAAAAGAAATAAATACCCAAACTACCGAGCACAGATTTAAGCAGAGTCAGATGACCTCCAATCGAGAGAGCGGTGGATTTCCACTTTGAGAGTTTAGAGAGGAACTTATCAATGATAGGGGACCAAGTTTCTAGCTTGTTGGTGGAAATCCCGATTGGAAGTCCCAGGTAGATGAACGGTAATGTCCCAGCTTTACAAGAGAATTTGGCAGCCATGAACTCCACTTGCTCTTTAGAAATCCCCAGACCGAATATGTTGCTTTTATTAAAATTAATCTTCAGCCCAGATGAAAGGAAAAAACATCGTAAAATACGAATAAGGTTAGAGATATTAGCCACAGACCAATCACCTAACACAACCGTATCGTCTGCATATTGCAGATGCGAGATGGTTTGATCACCACGGGGGAGACGGAATCCATGGAAGACTCCTTTAGAACACGCTTCTTTCATAACGACATTAAAGGCTTCCGCTGCGATAAGAAAGAGAAAAAGGGCCATCGGGTCACCCTGTCTAATCCCTCTTTTCATTTCGAACTCCGGGGTAGGAGACCCGTTAATAAGAACCGAGACTTTAGCTGATTCAAGACAGCTAGATATCTATTTCCGCCACCTTATACCAAATCCCATTTGTCTCATAGTTTCGTCGAGAAAATCCCAATAAATTGAGTCAAACGCTTTCTCGAAATCGATTTTAAAAATCAGTAAACTCTTTTTTTGTGTTTTCACCCAATTCATCACTTCACTAAGTATCAGTGGGCCATCAAGAATACTCCTATTCTTGATAAATGCTGTTTGTTCCTAGGGATTTGAGATAAACACTCTAAGCAGAAATCACATATTCAATCGTTAAAATCTTTAGGTCCACTACAACACAACACCCCTTTTATGTTGGACAAATCCTTGAGAAAAGATTGTTTCTCTCATGTTTCCCACATACGAGAACACAGATAAACGCTTTGTGGTTAAATCATTTCTCTCGAATTTCCTACAAAATTCGTGGAAATTCGTTAAAAATTTGCTTGCTGACTCATGTGAAAAATCCGTGGATAATTTCCCACTAGATTGTACGGAAGGAAAACTCTTTGTGATGCTTGATTTTCTAATTTGAATTTGCATATTGGTTTGTTTATTAGTCTGCTTTGTATAATTGTTTAGTTGATATTTGCATATTAATTGCTTAGTTGGTAGTTAATTGGTTATCTTGGCTTTTGGATATTAGTTTGTTCATTAGTTTGCTTAGTTGGTAACTATTAGATTTAATTGTCAATCGCTGTTTATTAGTTTCACTTATTTGGTAATTGGTTAATTGGTATTTATATATTAGTTTGCTATTTTTTAATGTATGTTTTAAAAGAAACACTTATATAATTATTTGATTGTCAATTGTATATTCTCATCTATTGTTGAAGTTAAGTACATATAATTATATGTTTTCTTACTCAACATTTTTATAGAGTTTACTAATTTACTATTTTTAAAAACCAATTTTTTAATTTTGCTCCGAACCTCGGAACTTTTTAAGACGGCCCAGCTCTCATCCCGTTTGGTTTAGACTCTGGCCGCCTTCCACTCTTCTTACCGTCGCCATCTAGATATTGCGACCAAGTTCAGGTTTGATAAAGATAATATATACAACCGACGTTTGCCATGATGAAAATTATACTATATATCAATTTACAAAGTAAGTTGGCAAATTCTCAAGAGATTTTGAGGGGCATTATGGTAATTTAAGGGCTTATCTCATGCTATAATGATACATTGATTTTTTCAATTTCTCATGATACATTAGAAGCACGTGACACCATTATAAGAATTTTAGTTTAATGGCATATTTGAATGTTGATATTATATGGCATATTTGAATAGACTATTTACAATCAAAAAATTTAATAAATAGTATAATTAAATACAATGCCACTTAAGAATTGAGTAAGTGCAAATTACCCCTGAAAATCTCGCGAGATATTGCTGATTAAGTTAGCAAATTGATATATAGTATAATACATATGATAACCTGTTAGTGTATATGTCATTAAATTGGGGAGGTAATGTTTTTTTTACAGCGAATTAGTGGGTCGAGTCCGCAGTGACATTCATACGGGCAGTATGTGAACCTCAAGCCACTCACCATGAGGATTAAACCTTCCTCCATTATCTCCGGAGACCACCACTATAAGGAATAATAAAGTATTTTGTTTTTAAATAAAGTATTTTGTTTTTAAGTAGTGTAAAAGTATTTTGTTTTTAAGTAGTGTTGAACGATGATAGATTAGAAAATAAGTAATGGGAGTATAGAAGTAATCTTAATTTATAGTTTACAAACATAAATTTTACGTAATCATTTAAAATTTTCATACAAAATTTGAAGTGAAAAAAAAAAGATGCTATAGACATATTTTTTGTATCCCAAGTGACTCATCAAGATTTAAAGATGATATATTTCTAACAAAACCAAGTGTTCAATTCAAACCTATTTTCATGAGGCTGTAATAATTATGTATGTAGAAAACACTTGAGAATAGAACAATTATAGATGTTGATAAATATTATTTTTGAAAATGGGCTAATATTATATGATGTATTCTTTTTATAAAATAAGATATTGATATTAAATATTAATATATTAATTTACTTTTACCCGACGCGTAGCGCCGGTAAATATTTACTCGTTACAATCATGCCAAAAGAGAAACATGTTCTCATTTTCAAACACATGTTTTTGTTTTTATTTATTAGCCCCAAATACATGTAATTATCAATTTTTAATTTTTTTATTACATATTTATATAAATTTTACTAAATTAGACGTTTGACAATGCTTTTGTAAATCTTATTCCAATGGTTACAAAATTATATTTGCTTAAATAACTTATTACTATAAAGATAAAGGTGTATTAATTAAAATATATTTTATAAAAAAATACATGTAATGTGTTTGGTTTAAACATTGCAATTATTGATTACGAACCTTCGCAAACTAAAATCACTAAATGGTAATTAGTTTTAATAACTTCTCATTGATGTTGTCAAAGTTTAATTCGTTCTTAATTTTGTGTTTTGCGTTATTTAGAAAAATAGATTTAGTTTATCAAAATGTATTATACTTGTAACATTTTGCTATTATACGTATTAGACTTTACAAATTACCATATAATATGTTGAACTTTCTAAAATTACTATGGTAAATTTTGGAAGTTATCATTTAATGTATTGAACTAAAGAGGTTAATTAATGAGTTTACTTCATCAAAATATATCCAACTTGTTACATTTTGATATTATGTATTCTGAACTTTCAAAGTTACCATATACTGTACTGAAGTTCAAAAAAATTACCTTTTTTAATATATCCAATTACCTATACAATAAGTAACCGGTAATTTTTTACATTTTTATTTATTTTTAATAATTATAATTTTCCACGTATATACTTGTTGCCACATCACTAATAAGAAAACAAAAAATCAAAATAAATTATGTGAGCTAAAGAACACGATAAACAGGGTCTCATATTGACATCTCAAATAAATGGAAAATCATTTTATGAACCATGAAGAAATCTCAAATAGCTTGCACCAAGTTGGATATGCACAACCCAAACTCAATGTATCGATATGAACTAATTAGATATAAAAAAAATCAAACTGAAGTTTGAGACCTTCATCATATTTGATTTTCTTTATATCTGAGTAGTTCATATTCAGTTGAGACCTTCATCATATTTGATTTTCTTTATATCTGAGTAGTTCATATCGATAAGTTTTCACAAATCGATTGGTTCGTATATATGTGTGAAAATCATGTTTTAAATTTAACTTCAAAATCACCTAAGTTTCATCACATACTATCAACAAGTATAACTGGATCGTGTAGTGGTATAGCCTAGACAAGTAAGACATCGTCTCCATAGGGAACGGTAAGAATATTCTATAAGGGCGACTAAATAAATGAATTTAACGAGCAAAAGAACGATTGGAGATAAAAGAAACTGACTATGAATAATATCGAAGATTTATTTCACCTAGAGTGGAATCCACCTAGTTTTGATTAATTATGAAACATGAATTATGGAGGTTGCGATTCTAATCTAACACATCTCCCAAATTGCCAAGTTAAATAATTTATTGAACTAAGGTAGAGAATCTCTATCTAAACTCGTCTAACTAATTACACCCTATTTACAATCAAATGGTAGACTAATCTTCTAAATCGCCCTTAAACCTACTAACTCCCGTTTGATAGGTTAACACTAACTTAATACCTAAGTTATCAATTAATTACTCCTAAACATTATCTCTAATGTTTAATATGCAATTTAACTAATAAATCATAAATATAGATTGCATGTATAAATAATTCCTATTAAGAACACATAACAACCCATAGAATAATCAATCAAAAGTAAAAGAATTAAACGAGTGGTTTTTAACTCAATCCATGAGTTTCATCTATCTAGTCAAACCAGAGCCCTAACTCATAAACAAGCTAGAAAACAACAAATACAAAGAAAAACAAAGTTTATAATTCATTAAAGTTTGATGATAAACAAACCGAGTTAAATTCGTAAATGTTGTGGTCTCCCTCTTTAAAAACTGTTTCATAAACTTCTCCCTTAATCTCCTTGTTAGCACTTCATCGTCTTATGCTGCGTTGTTTTTGTCATAGACCGAAGAAGAACTCAGCCGCCGTTTTGGTATCTTTTTTTTAATATCTCTTTATACCTCGTACATATGATATATATATATATATATATATATATATATATATATATATATATATATATATATATATATATATATATATACTTTATCGTCTTATTCTGCGTTGTTTTTGTCATCGACCGAAGAAGAACTCAGCCGCCGTTTTGGTATCTTTTTTTGAATATCTCTTTATACCTCGTACATATGATATATATATATATATATATATATAGAAAATGGATCAATAAAGAACCATGTGTTAAACAAAGAACCTAAAGAACTAATCTGGACCACTGGATCATCAAAATCAATGGATGAGATTGAACAATGGCAAAACTTTAATTATTATGTATTAAATTATGAAAAAAGGGTAAATATGAAAATTATCCCTCCCAATAACCTAGGAATTTAAAAAAAAACCCCAAAAACTTTTTTTTTTTTTTTTTTTGAAAAGCAGTATGTGAATGTATTATATTAACAACTATTACAACACCCCCATTTGAGATACAGGGCGAGATACAAAAGATAAACTCCCATAGAGATTTTGGGATCAAAGAAGAAGTGTTAATACCCTAAATACCTATAATAGACATTTATCATATTAACATTCCTTGTGTAATCTTGTTGCCGTACACTACCCGCATCTGATCATGGACGGGACTGTTAACCAAGTGTCCCAATTCATCCCAATGGCTTTTTTCGCTCTTGCTTTTATCCAATGAAACGCTAGTAGTTGGATGTTGAATCTTATGTCTCTGTCTGGGGGATCGTTCCTGAACAGCGCGTCGTTCCTTAGATTCCAGATATTATAAGCAGTTATCCGTATTACCGCCTCCCACAGCTCCCAACTTCCTTTTGGTAAGGAAACTTTTGCAACCGATTGTAATTGAGAGAATGAGACGGCGGTTGTAGCCGGAATGCCCCACCAACTTTGCACAAATTCCCAAATGAACATACGTTTTTGGCACTGAAATATTGTATGATTGACTGATTCTCGATCTAATAGACATGCAGGGCAGAGAACTGATGGTATATCTACCCCTCTATCTACTAGTTTGGTTTAAGTAGGTAATCTTTGTATGTCAACTCTCCATGAAAATATGCATACCTTCTTTGGAATTAATTTTGACCAATACGTTTCAATCCCCTTGATAGTGTTGGTGTTGATTTGTCATCCAGAATGCAACGCATTTGTTTGACTGAGTATGCTCCATCCACCTCCCCTATCCACATCCAGGTATCTTTTCTTGATTGATGAATCTCGATCTGCTCTAAGTGACTCCTTAAACTTGTGAATTGTGCAGCCACTCTTCCCACCAGTTGGTTTTCTTCGAAAAGTTGCCATCGGCCATCGATCCAGTGTCCCATATTTGCAACCCTAATCCTATCGTCTCCCATCCTGTTGTAAACTCTTGGATAAAGTTCTGCTGGGCTTTTGTCACCCAGCCATGGATCCTTCCAAAAGCTTAAATTTTTTCCATTGCCAATCTTTATTTTATACATTCAATTCAGTGGCAAACCCAGATTGTTTAATTCTTTTTGAACTTTTATTATATTAGGCCACAGACCTTTGTGTTTTACTTCAAAATCATGAAATAGCCCACCCCCCAAGCCGTAGATATTTGTAATAACCTGAACCCAAAATGAATCCGGTTCATTACGAAGTTTCCACCACCATTTAATCAATAAGCTAAGATTAAAAGTATTTAAGCTTCCCAAACCCAAACCGCCCCAAATCCTGTCACGTGTCACCCTTTCCCAATTTACCCAGTGTATTTTTTTTCTTATGAATATTTTCTGAGCCCATCCCCCAAAAGAAATGTTTTCTAATCCTATCTAGTTTAGAAAGGATACAGGTTGGAGCACGGAATATAGAAAGGAAGTATACTGGTAAGCTTGAAAGGACCGATTTTACCAAAATTCATCTACCACCAAAGGAAAGGCATTTGTTCTTCCAACCCGCAAGTGACTTTTCCATCCTCCGGATTAAACTTTCCCAACTTTGTTGTTTTTTCATGTTTGCACCAACCGGAATGCCCAAATAATCAAATACTTTTTCACCTAACCTACAACCTACCAGATCCGCCATCCGTTTTTGAGATTGATGTCTTTTTCCAATTCACTTTTAATCCAAAGGCATTTTCCCAACACTTAAGTAGTGATATCATTGCTCTCACATTTCTTTTGCTCCATTTACCAATTATGACTGTGTCGTCTGCGTACTGCAGGTGTGAGATGATTATTTTGTCCATACCCATAGGGATCCCTTCAAAGACATTAATTTCTATTGCTTTTTGAATCATCATGTGAAGCCCTTCAGCTACGATTAAGAATAAGTACGGTGCTATGGGGTCCCCTTGACGAACCCCCCTTTGAGAATTAAACTCTTTAGAGGGTGACCCGTTGATTAAAACTGAAGTCTTAGAAGTCTCTAAACATTCTTTAATCCATTGGATCCATAAGCACCCGAACCCCATTTGAGACATGGTTTGAAATAAGAACTCCTAATCCAAAGAATCATACTCCTTTTCGAAGTCCAGTTTAAGAACAAATCCTTTTGACTTTTTTCTTTTGATTTCACGAATTACTTCATCGATGATTAGAACCCCTTCTAAAATTGATCTTTTTCTAAAAAAGCCGATTGAACCTTGTGTATCAGTTTTGGAAGAACTTCTTTTAATCTTTTTGCAAGGATCTTTGACAAAATCTTATAGTAACTGCCAATCAAACTTATCGGTCTGAAATCTCCAAAAGTCAAAGGATCGGTTATTTTAGGGATAAGAGTAATGAAAGATGAGTTAACAACCTTTTGAAATCTTCTTTGAGCTCCAAAACCCATGATAAAGCTGACAGTAGATCATCTTTTATTGTTTCCCCCAAAAGTGTTTGTAGAAAGTAAAATTGAACCCGTTAGGCCCCTGGCGCTTAGTGCTTCCCACACGACCAAAATGCCGCCTTGACTTCCTCCGTATGAATTCCTTTTCCAACTTTGATTTTTCCTCCCCGTTTATTTTGTTGAAATTGTCACATAGGGAAAGACATTGATCGTTACTTGGTTTTAAAGAAATCTTCAAAGTGATCCGCTGCGGCTGCTTTTATAACTTCTACCTTCTCTTCCCACCTTTCATGAACGAGTATTCCTACCATCTTGTTAATCCCGTTCCTTTTTTAATTGAGTTGTGAAAATAAGCAGCCGTTTTGGTATCTTTTTTTGAATATCTCTTTATACCTCGTACATATGATATATATATATATATATATATATATATATATATATATATATATATCTATATATATATATATAATATATATATAATATATATATATAGATATAATATATTATACTATATATATAATGGATCAATAAAGAACCATGTGTTAAACACAGAACTAAAGAACTAATCTGGACCACTGGATCATCAAAATCAATTGATGAGATTGAACAATGGTAAAACTGTAATTATATGTATTAAAATTATGAAAAAAGGGTAAATATGAAAATTGCCCCCTCCCAACAACCTAGGAATTCTTTAAAAAAAAACCCCCAAAAACTTTAAATTGTGTCATAACTTTTTAAGTTTTGTGAATTTAAAACAAAAAAATTATACCAATCTTTTAGTTTTTTTAATCCTCTTTCAAACAAGATCACTCTTCCCATATTTTTCTAAAAAAAATTTTAACATGAAAATTTTGTTTGCATTTGGGCAGCAGGTAGTGTTTCTGTCGTATTTTCGCATTTTGGAAGCTTTTTTGCATTTTGCATTTTCATATTTTGCATTTTGGAAGCATATGGATGACCTGCATGATGATATTTTGCATTTTTCGATTTTTTGCATTTTGCATTTAGTATGAACAGAACTCAAAATGCAAAATTTGCATTTCAAAAAAAAAAGTTTCTGAAATATATCAAGACCGGTCTTATTTGAAAGAGGACGAAAAACTGAATCTAACGGTATAATTTTTTGATTAAAATTGTTAAAAACGAACGACTTATGATCATTTAAAGTAAGTGGGTTTTTTTTAAGTTTGTTGGGGGTTGCTTGGGGGGAGGGCTGTGAGACGCCAATTTTTTTTTTTTTTAATTTCCTTTTTTGCCACTAAACTATGTGTCACGTGTTATTACCAGAGAAGGTTCTTTAAGTTCTATGTTTAAGAAATGTTCTTTATATAACCTTACCATATATATATATATATATATATATAGGCAAAGGTTCAAACGAGAACTGTTTTTCGTACGAGAACTGTTTTTCGTACGAGAACTGCGAGAACCAATCTAAGCCGTCCAATTCCCCCTCCTTTAATGTCATTGCCCACCCATGAATTCCTCACATACACCCTGCCACACTTGATCACTTCACGCTCTCCATCCATTAACTTCCCATATCCAAGGAACGGCTGAGATTGATTCTCGCAGTTCTCGTACGAAAAACAGTTCTTGTGTTGAACCATCCCCTATATATATATATATATATATATATATATATATATATATATATATATATATATATATATATATATATATATATATATATATATATGAAAAAGTTCATGCGAGAACCATTCTTAGTGCGGAAACCGCGAGAACTAATCTGAGCCGTCTAATTCCCCCTCTTTCAATGTCATTGCCCTCCCATGAATTCCTCACATGCACCCTGCCACACTCTATCCCCCCACACTCTCCCATCCATTAACTTCCCATATCCAAGGAACGACTGGGATTGGTTCTCGCGGTTCTCGGAGTAACAACGATTCTCGCATCAACCCTCCCATATATATATAGAAATTGGATCAATATAGATCCCCCCTTAAACAAAGATCCCAAAGTCCCAATCTTAGCCATTAGATTAATCAAATTAATGGTTAAGATCTATAATGACATTATTGTAATTAAGTAAACAATTATAAGATTTAATTCTAGAAGGAAGGGTATTATGGTCAAAGCCCATTTTTAAATTTTTTTTTTTTACTTAAATCTTTAAATGACCATAACTATTTCAATTTTTTGAATTTAAGCAAAAAAATTATACCAATCTTCTCATTTTTTAATCCTCTTTCAAACGAGATCACTGTTCCTATATTTCTGGAAAAAAAATTCGACGGAAAATGACGAAAATGATAAAAATGACGAAATTCATCATTTTCGTCACATGTTGTTGCTGTTACGTGATATATAAGGGGCAGCCGAAAATAATAAATTTCGTCATTTTCATCATTTTCGTGCCACTTATATATCACGTAACAGCAGGTCCCAAAAATAATAAATTTCGTCATTTTGTCACCTACTGTTACATGATACATAAGGGGCACGGAAATGATAAAACTGACAAATTTTTATCATTTTCGTCACCTGCTGTTACGTGACATACAGGGGAGGCACGAAAATGATGAAAATGACGAATTTTTATCATTTTCGTCATCTACTGTTACGTGACATACAGGGGGGCACGAAAATGATGAAAATGACGAAATTTATCATTTTCGTCACCTGCTGTTACGTGATATATAAGGGGGCACGAAAATGATGAAAATGACGAATTTTTATCATTTTGTCACCTACTTTTACGTGACATACAGGGGGGCACGAAAATGATGAAAATGACGAAATTTATCATTTTCATCACCTGCTGTTACGTGATATATAAGTGGCAGCCGAAAATGATAAAATTCGTCATTTTCATCATTTTCGTACCCCCTTATATATCACGTAACAGCAGGTGACGAAAATGATAAAAATTCGTCATTTTCATCATTTTCGTGACCCCTTATATATCACGTAACAGCAGGTGAAGAAAATGATAAATTTCGTTATTTTCATCATTTTCGTGCCCCACAATATATGTCACTTAATAGCAGGTGACGAAAATGGTAATTTTAGTCATTTTCGTCATTTTCATCATTTTCGTAAAAAAAATGATGAACAAAGGTCCGAAAATGATAAAAACTGTTAGGTGTTATGGATATGAAGGTTATGGACGAAAATGATTAAACCGGTAGGTGTTACTCTCTTACAACAAGCGAAAATGATATTTTTCGTCATTTTCATCATTTTCGTCAAATTTTTTTTTCCAAAAATATAGGAAGAGTGGTCTCGTTTGAAAGAGGATTAAAAAATGAGAAGATTGGTATAATATTTTTGCTCAAACTCAAAAAATTGAAATAGTTATGGTCATTTAAAGATTTAAGGGGTAAAAAAAATAAAAAAACTGAATTTGGGAATGGGCTGTAGGCAGCGCGTGAGTTTTATTCAAATTGGTTCAATTCCTATTTTACCATTTTAAATTAGTGGCTGAGATTGAGATTTTAGGATCTATGTTTAAGAGAGGGGCTTTGTTGAACCTTACCCTATATATATATATATATATATATATATATATATATATATATATATATATATATATAGGGTAGGGATCTAGTAAAAAAAAGTTATGGTACTTAATGTAAGGAGAAATCTCAGTCATCCCAATTTTAAAATCTGATCCTAAAAAATTGGTTTTTTTCTTTTTTTTTTAATTATTAAAAAAGACAGTTAAGGGTATAATTGACCATTAAAAGTTTTAAAATTTCAGATTCATGATATGTAGGACCCGTTTTTAGTTTATTTACAGCCAAAATACAATTTATTTTAAAAATGTTATCCATAACTATTCTGATGCACACTGTAAAAAAAGATGCCAACACAAGATCTGATGCATAAGTCACACAACAAATGCACAAAAACAACAAAAAAAAAAAACACATCATGAGTTGATAAAGTCTTAAATAAATTCACCTAGAAATACTAAGATTCAATAACAGATGCACATATCATCAACAAAAGTTAAAGAACTATGAATTATTTGATGAACAACACGAATCATCAATTATAAATTGATGTCCATCATTCATCAATTATAAATTAATGCACAATATATTTAGCTGCTGATGCACAACAGCGATTCATCAAAAGAATATTATGCATATATTTTTTTCGATTCCATTGACTGTAAAATTGATACATAAGCATAAATCAAGAATCATAAACATGATTCATATAAAAGCCAAACTTTTTTTGGCACGGTACAAAAGAACACGTCTTCTTTAATTAATTAAATTAATTGTAATACACTTACTTTATCATCATCAATCAATCATACATCACCTACTTCATAGCTTCCCCATCTTCTATCAGTTAAATCATTACACCCTACTTCTGAAGACATTAATGGGTTGACCTTGAAGATGTCTTTGTACTACCGGTTATGCTACGACCTTTGATCGGAAACGGTTTAAGGGTGTAAAACGCCACTTCTAATTACGATCTCCACCAAATTAAGGCGTGCAAACGCCACTTCTAATTCCAGAAAACAAACAACAAAAATCGATTCGGTTGTGTCTCTTCCAAAGATGTATGCAGCGGCGGTGGTTGCCTCTTCAAATCTGATGTGAGCAGTGGCGGTTGTCCAGGATTACAGGGAGGGACGGTGGTGAATATGGAGGGAGACTTACAAAGGACGAAATAGTTTGTTGCAGGGGTGTCTCCGTCAGGTTGTTCGAGCCATCGGTGTGGAAGTGGCGGTGGTTGCTTAGAAGAAAATTAGGGTTGTTGATGAACAAAAGTGGGTGGGCGACATTTATGGGAGAGGGGAAGGGAGATCGACTGGGGCGATATTTAGGGATAGGAGAGAGAAGAAAACCCACAATACCATATCTACCCTTTTACCATCCATGCCACGTGTCACAACCAAAACTCTTCTTACCCTTTTTATCTTAAACTTTTTTTTATTTGAACTCAACTCATATATATATATATATATATATATATATATATATATATATATATATATATATATATATATATATATATATATGTATATATATAGAGAGGGTAATGTTACATATATAACATTGCTTAAACATAGAACCTAAAGAACCACTTTAGGTGATGACACGTGGCATTTTGTTTGAGAGCAAAACTGGAAAATTAAAAAAAAAAAAAAACTCACACCTCCCCTTCCATTCCAACAAACTTTAAAAAAAATCACCCTCAATCTTTAAATGATCATAACTCATTCGTTTTTAAGAATTTTAACAAAAAAAGTATACCGTTAGATTCAGTTTTTCGTCATCTTTCAAACAAGACCAGACTTGATATATTTCTGAAACTTTATTTTTTTTTTGAAAATGCAAATTTTTCAAAATTTGCATTTTCACCTGGATTTCATCTGAAATTGCAAAAATGCAAAAAACGAAAATGCAAAAATCGAATATGTAAGTCATGCATATGCTTCCAAAAATGCAAATTTTGAAACCAATACTGAAAATGTAAAACAAGAACTAACTGAAAATGCAGCCCAAAATGCAAAACAAAATTTGCATTTTTATAAAAATTTTTGAAAAATATGGGAAGAGTGGTCTTGATTGAAAGAGGATTAAAAAACTAAAAGATTGGTATAATTTTTTTGTTTAAATTCACAAAACTTAAAAAATTATGATAATTTAAAGTTTTGTGGGGTATTTTTTTTTTAAATGTGGGTTTGTCAGGGGAGGATTTCCATATTTGCCCTTTTACATATTAATTAAACATGATAATTACAATTATGTCATCTTCAATCTGATCCATTGATTTTGATGATCCAATGGTCCAGATTGGTTCTATAATTCTATGTTTAATTAATGGTTCTATATTGATCCATTTTCTATAGCTATATATAATATTTAATAAGTCCAAAATAAACTAATAAGTAATAAGCTTAAAAAAATAAGCTAAATCAAATACTCCATAATATTTTAATAGCCCCTTTTTTGTTTCTTGAGCTGAATTACGCCTCATCTGGAGATGGGCTCAAGCCCAAGAAGAGTTTTTTCCTTGGTTATTTTTCTATAGGCATTTCAATTTGCAGCCCGACATATACTGATTATAATTTCATGGTTCTCCAATAGAGGTGCACAAAAAATCCGAATATCCGATTTATACGAAAAAATATCCGAAACCGGTTTTTAGAAAAACCGGATTTTTTTTATCCGGACCGGATATTTTGAAACCGGATAGTACGACCGGTTATTGGTTTTTCCGGGCGACCGGTTTTTTTACCGGTTAAAAAACCGGTTTTTTTTAAACCGGATAAAAAACCGGTTTTTATCCGATTTTATCCTACTAGCCATTTTTCAAAAAAATAGCCGTTTTTATAGCCGTTTGTGAGAATTCTTGACCGTTTTTTTCATGTTTTTTTTACACTTTTGCCACTCAAAAAACTTATATATAGTGTGGGTATGTTGTAGGAATAAGCCACAACTTACATCTTCCATTTTCTCTCCAAATTCTATACTTTTATTCACCAAACTTGTAATTTTAATATTGTACTTTTTAAGTATTTAAATTAATCAAAATTTGAGTTTTCTTTCACATGCATGTTTTTTTATAGTATATATTATAGGAAATGTATTTTAAAAAAAAAGAAAAAAAAAAAAAAAAAAAAAACGCTGTCGGTTTTTTTCCCAAAAAAAAAACCGGTTTTTAAAAAAAACCGGTTATAGCATTAACCGAAACCGGATTTTATAGTATTTGTATTCGATGCCGAAACCGGATTTTACTAAACCGGTTTTTTTTTAAACCGGTTTTTTTTTTGCCCAAAAAATCCGATCCGGATAATACTATAACCGGTTATAGTATTATCCGGTATATGTGCATGTCTATTCTCCAATCTCCACTTCTCCTTTGGACTTTACAAAATGATCACTCGAGCTTAATTTCAATATCAAAATTGAATCTTGTTATACTTGGTACATGGACACCAACCTCACGCAATTGACGTTTTCGTAGTTTTTATTTCACTTTTTAGTATCCCCAATCTGACCATAGCCAAATTTAGAAAAGTAAACATTTGAACACACTTTAAGCTTTAATTTTTACTAGAAAACATATATATATTGTCGTGAAATAAATAAATATTATATGTTATAATACGACAATACCAGTTTACCATGGATCTGGAACATGAGAATCAACATAAGATGAAGGAAAACCTTACATCAAAACATTATAGATAAAAAACACTTACATAGAAACTCATGAAGAGGCGGTGAAATTGCAGATTCTAAATGTACATGAACAAGATGGTGATTTAGCAGATCGATTATGAACCAACCCATATCGAACTCGAATCCCAAACAAGATGAAACCGATATGATGTTTTCAATATAGATCGATTATGCACCCTAATCAATTATGAACCCTAACATTTTGTGCATTCATATCCGTGGTTTGAATGTTCTCCTACTTCGTTCTTGTGAGATCTAAATCGAATTCCCAAATCGTGAGATCTAAACCGAAGAATATGAAGCCCATCGCAATATATGGAACCAAAATCGCAGACAAAGATGGATGAAGATGAATACCTAAGCAACAGGTGTTCTAACATGAGATCTGAACAATCAATGATGAAGATGTACACCATGAAGAAGAATATGAGTCGTATGAAGATTTCAAAATAGCAAATGAAGATGTTTTTAGGATTTTATTTTGTATTTATTTTAAATAATAAAAAGTCCACTCAACTCACCTGCCAAGTCAGTGAAACCCATGCCATGTCAGCTTGTTGATTGCTATAGCAAGTTAGATACACAAAATGGTAAGTTCGGCAAATCTGATACCTTGAATGGTAAGTTAGAAAGTTTAGTACACAAAATAGCAAAATGTGACAACTTTGATACATTTTCGAGAACTGAACCCGTTAATCGATACACTAAAAGATAAGTTTGGAACTATTGATACATTAAATGATAAATTTTAAAGTTTGATATACATTATAGCAAACGTGACGCATTGAATATTTTTTTATAAACTAAACCCTTAAAAAGTTTAAACTACTTTCATGTAACAATATAAAACTTGCTCACCATTAAGTAACAATTTAAAAAAAATAATTGAGATGTATATAAGAAACTAATGTATATAATTAGTATTCATCTAACGTATCGTGCGGGCTATTAAAAAGCTCGTTAAGATCATTTACGACTACTTTAACATGGCCTTAGTTGATTGATTTTTCTATTCAAACCTAGTTTTATTTTAAAGAACCAATTTTAAGGGCATGATGAATCATGTATAATTTGGGTATTAAGAATTTAAGATCACGACTAATTTAACACAATACGATTTTGTTCATCTAATTAATTGAAGATCTATGATTATAATGAAATTCAAAGGTTTGACAATCAAGAAAACGAATGTTTTAAAATCAAAATTAATATATAAGTTAGAATATGAATATAAGTTTTAAAAAATTAAGGCACAAAGCAAACAAAGTTGATAATTCTAATATTATATTTCCAAGTTTCATATAACAATTTGCAAAAAGAAAATCAAAGAAAATGTTATTACACATCCAAGCTTCGACATTTCACATCCAAGCACATTTCACATCCAATTCATATGTCAAGTTAGAAATAGTGATAAGGTGATGAAATTATTGCACACATAAGTAAATATTAAATAATATCATATAACACATACCTCATAAGATCCTAAGATCACGCGTATAGGAGGGAGAATCCCGATTGGTTGGCCCTTCAACCAGCGCTACACAAGTACACATCATTGTAGGAGGGGTGGTTGGCGCGGGTCCGACTCCCTGCTAGCCCTTCAACTAGCTGCTGGTTCGTCATTTTCCTTTTCTTTTCTCTCTTTATTCATTTCTTTCTCCTCAATATATATTTTATAATTAAATAATATATGTGTGTTGATGTGGTTTGATTGTGAAGATTTATGGGTTAGAGAGAGTTGAAAGTGAGATATGATATGAATGATGATATGGTAGTAAAAAACTTCACAAACCTCCAAGTTAGATGTTGATGGTCTAACATAAAACTATGAAAGTAATGAAAAAAAATGAAAAAAAAAACTTTTATAAGGTACTGAAACCAAAGGGACAGTTTAAAACAGTCACAACTGAAAATAAAAATAAAAAATAAAAAAATAAAGATTGTGGCTATCATAGAACCATCGAAGTAGAAAATTTTTGTAATTATAAAATCACCGCCCATATCACATGGCAGGAAATAGGAACAATTTAAGTGACGTCTCGTACCATATTTAGGACGACCGTCTGCACCAAGGCCGCATGTAATAAACTAATCTCTTGCACCATGTGATAACAAAATCCATATTATTCATATATGATACAACTAAAGTTAAATTAAATGAAACTAGGATGTTTATTTTTGTAATATGACCATTCAATTCGTTACTTTTTAATTAATTTATTGGAGAAAAAGTTTGGTTATCAATAACATGTGGGATGTGTTTTATAGAAATAGCTAGAATTGTATATTCTCGTTATAGATATTTTTTTGGCATAATAGCTAGTAGCTATAGCTGAATAGTGTAAAATTAAAAATCATTAAAAATAAGAGGGAATATAAAATCATTAAAAATAGATAACCTGGTATATGGTATGTTTGGTATGGAGCCTTTTAAAACTTATTCGAGCTGGTTGCCGTTTTGAAAAAAAAAACTATATATGTGTTCGGAAAATTAACTGGTAACTGGAGTTTAAAAGTGTAGAATGACAAAAAAGGACAAATTAAAAAAATGGGAGGAATTATAAAAAGCTACCGGCTCAAATAAACTTCAAAAAGCTCCATATCGAACATACCCTTAGCTGGAAGGTTTTTTTAAACAAAAAAAACTCTAAAATAAAAAGCTTCTTGGGATAGCTTTTAAAACGAACTGAAAGCTTTTTCTATTACAAATTACCTAAATACTCTCTTTAATTGTTTTATAATTCCTCCTATTTTTATAATTTGTCATTTTTTGTCATTTTACACTATTAAGCTCCAGCTATCAGCTAATTTGCCAAACACATATATAAATAAAACAAAGAGCTACCAGCTAATAGCTTCCAGCTACAACTACCAGCTCTTCCCGCTAAACATACCCATATAAAATCTTCCAGCTAGTTTTAAAGCTACTTCAAAAAGTTTTTTTTATTTATTTTAGAGCATTTTGTTAAAAAACAAAGGCATGTCCATTTTACGACCCGGGAGAGAAAAGATCACATTTTTATTGACTGCCTCATTGCTAGAAATATCTTAAGAGAAATCGCAGATTGATGGAAATTGGGGTCTATTCCTAGTTCTTGGGAAAATTCTCTCATGGAGTTAGATTTCTAATTTACCGGTAATAAATTGCAAATATTTAATGCGGTGATTTACACATATTTATCATAAATTTGGAAATCAAGAAATGAGCTGATGCATGAAAAAACAAAAAACTCTATTAAAAGGATGTTTCTCACAATGCAAGACTTATCATTTTCCTAGATAAATTCTGAAGGAAAGCCTAAGCACAATTAGAATAGTTTAATTATTGTTGTTCGTCTTATGTTTTACCATTTTGTAATATAAGTTTCAAAAAAAAAAAAAATGTGGTGGTAGATTTGATATATTAAGAGGGCGACCGAGTCAAGATCAGATAATTTTTAATTCTTTACTCTATACTTCTTATTAATACTAGTTTATTACCCCGTACAAAAACACGGGGAGATTTAAAAAAAAGTATTAAATTTAATGGGATGAAATTATAAAAGGTATAATAAAATAAGTGTAAAAGTGTTTCAGAAGTGTTTTGAGATATTAAAATTTTCAGATAAAAAATAATAAAATATCACCAAAAAATTACATATGTCAAAATTTTTAACAATAAACAATAACTAAATTTTTTGAACTACTACTATTAATGGATAACAAAAAATTAAGAATAACTAATTTTTAAAAAGTGTCATATTACAATAAATTTTATACCAAAACATAGATAAAAATGAGACGATAGTAAATATATAATTATTTGTTCTCTAAACAAAATGTATCATAAGTTACTAAACATAATTTATAAACACCATATAATTAATTATATTAATATACAATTTTTATAAAAACCCCTCACATTTTCTTAAAAACCCCTCACATATTTTATAAAACCCTTGTTAGAACACCCAAAATATTGTAATAGAATAGGAGTTCTAATATAGTGTGAGGGGGCTTATTGTAAATATACCCAAAGGGTATATATACCTTATGCTAAGAGTAATAGTGTAAGGATTGTCATTATTCAATGAATAAACTATGTGTTTTTCATGGTGTAAATGAGAGTCTCTCTCTACCTTTATCATAGTTTCATATGCAATCCTTCAATCTACCACTTGTTTTGGACTAACAAGTGGTATCAGAGCCAAGGGAGTGAAGATCAAATAAAAATTCATCATCAACAAATCAAATATTTGAAGATCAAGGAGCTGAAATCGAGTACTGTAGCAACTTCTATAAGGCTGAACTTCGAATTTAGGGGCTGATCGATCAGATTTAAGTTCGATTACAGGTTCATAAAAAGGTAAAATCATCTAATTACAATTTGTTTCATCTGATTTGAAGATCTCATCGTTTTTGGAACAATTTGACGTGGATTTTGAGTTTTACGAGATTATTGCTTCGTCATCGTTTTTGAAGATACTGAGTAATTTGCAATCATTTGAATCGATTTGATGAAGTTATAAAGGATTTCAGTTTTTCGACTCAAGAACAACGAAGAACAGTTTAGATCTGGAATTTTGATTCAAAAAGATGAAAAACACCATCGGATTGGTGTTTGTGTGTGAAAGTTTGTTACAATTGAAGTGGGTAGGTGACAAAGTTTGTTACAATCGAAGTGGGTAGGTGACAAAGTTTGTTACAATCGAAGTGGGTAGGTGACAAAGTTGAATGTGAATCCAAGGTTTAAATGCTATTCGCATGCGAATCTCTGATATATTCGCATTCGAATTTTTCAAATCAAGGGGATTCATGTGGTCTACTCTGTTGGCTATGTAATCACATGCGAACTTAAAGCATACGTACACGGTTTCTAATGCCTTCACATTTTGCCACGTGGTTACATTCGCATGCGAATTCATCACTGAGACACATTTGCATGCGAACCATTCAATATCCCACATTCGCATGCCTATCCTTCCCTTAGCGAAATTCGCATGCGAATCCTTCTCATCACAATATTCGCATGCGAATTCAACATTTGCATGCGAATCCTCACGGTTACCAAGACTGTCACCATCTTAAAAGGGCCAATAACCGTCTTAAAATGCACATGCGAATCTCTGATATATTCGCATTCGATTCAAGTCAGTTCTGTTCGATTGAAGTATTTCTATTCGCATTTGATTCAGATTAATTGCATTCGATCCAGATTGAACACTACTGAACAGAACAGAGTCATCGAACATGCATTTTTCACTCAAAATTTCAAAATTTTCATCCGAAGGGGGAGATTGTTAGAACACCCAAAATATTGTAATAGAATAGGAGTTCCAATATAGTGTGAGGGGGCTTATTGTAAATATACCCAAGGGGTATATATACATTATGCTAAGAGTAATAGTGTAAGGATTGCCATTATTCAATGAATAAACTATGTGTTTTTCATGGTGTAAATGAGAGTCTCTCTCTACCTTTATCATAGTTTCATATGCAATCCTTCAATCTACCACTTGTTTTGGACTAACAACTCTCTTATAATTTTCATTCAGATCCCTCCCAATTGATTTAGATTTGGAATTCGATCGCCATTAATCTTTCTAAAATTGTTTTTTGAAATTGAATAATTTTGAAATCGAAGGTTGTGATTAGTTGATTGAGTTTCAATTTATGATTATTTTAAGAAAATTTTCATGTCTTTTATATATAGATATAGATTTAACTCTCAATCACATTGACTCCTTGTAACATGAAAATGAAAGATATGAAATTCCTTGCCTTATTCCCCTCCCCCACCCCCTAAAAAAAGTAATTTATCTCAAATAGAAAGAAGATATCAAAGAAAAATTGGTTTAAACTAGTAAAAGATATCTTTGTAAATTTTTAATTTTATTTCTACGATTTTACTTTTTATTATTGTAATTTGGAATTATTAGATTCATTATTTAATTATTGCTATTTAATATAAATTAGCTTAACATCTTATATATAAATATGAGGATTATTAGAGTAAAACATAAAAGTTTTTGGTATTGAACAGTACTAACTTGTATAGTAAAACAATTGTAAAGTATACCAAAAGTATAATATTAATGAATGTCACAAACATTATTTGTATTCTCCACCAATATCATTCTTTATGTAATGGATATGAATAAACGACAAACATTTGTAATTAGGTTTAATGAATAAATAATAAAATATGAAGACGATATATAATATGCGACTATGGAATAAGTTAATGAATTAATATGAAACGTACAATTAGATATATCGGCTAAAAGCATTCGTGGATTACTTTCTTATTTGCAATTAATCTTGTTATGTTCTGAAAATGATTGTCACTTGTAGTTCTGATGAACCGTGTTTTCTTATCTTTTAATTGAGGACTATCACATTAAATTTTACTTTGGAGCTGATGGAATACGTTTTTTATTCTTCATAATTGAAAAGTAAACAATGAAGAAGGTGAATTTAATTTAGCAAATGTATACGTAAAAAACGAAGAAAAAAAGACCTGCTATTTATGAAACATAGCAGCCTGAATCGTGATTATGTCCATTAATTTTCATGATAGAAAACAAAAATAAAAAGATAGAAGGTACTGGAAATGATATATTATAACACCATCTTTAGAAATTGACTCCGAAAATAAAATAGTATCATAAATCGGATAATAGAAAAACTAAATAACGACAGATAATGCGGGGTGCGTTAAAAAACTGAAGATGCAAGGTGTACGGAGGAGCATGCATGGTGGTCGATGGTCGGGGGAGAACGTTCGTGGGGATCTTCGTAGCAGTTTCAGGGAACCATTTTTCTCAAGGAGATGGAACAGTAACAACGCACCACAGCAGGAAAGAAAAAGGTGGCAAAGGACTGGGGATGGCCAAACATGGTCAGATCGTATTGGAAGAGAAAGGAACGCAGCTGGGTGGGAGACAGTTTATGTTACAAATTTTCCGGATTCATGGGGGATTAAGGATATGTGGATAGCGATGAGGCACATGGGAAAGGTTTGCTATGTGTATCTATCGAAATTGCAAAACTTGCACGAAAGGAGGTTTGGATTTGTAAGGTTCCATAGAGACGATAAGGGAGGTATCAGGTGGGAGAAGGCTAACTGTAACACCGGTTTTCACGCGCTTAAAATTAGAGAAAATTTAAGCTTTTTAACTTATATAATAAAACCAGCAGCGGAAGTAAACGTTATTAACAAAACAAGATAAGTTTTAACTGACTCGGCAGTTAAATACAACAAAATACGCCAAGTTCAACAGTTTGGTGTTACCAACTAACTGACAACCACCGACCATCGGATCACAAATATTTACAACGAGCAGTGTTCCGCAAAAGGTATGTACGACAACTACCAACGTGTCCCGCCTCACATAGGCCAACAACTACGCACCTGCAAAAAAAGGAAATTCAGGCACCGTTAGCTACAACTAGCTAGTAAGCACAGATCAACACATAAGCATCAATAAGCAGGTTATCCCAACTACGGGACAGCACATAAGGCTATCCTAACACATAGCGTCGCGCCAACGAGTCAGTAGGAATCATATCTCGCAGGGTGGGAAACCCCGCTCAACGATTCAAACTGGGGACCATCAGCTACAACTATCCACAATGGTGGGGGAGCGAAGAGCAGTCCACCAAACACGTTACAAAGCTCGAAGCTTAACATCTTGGATCTCAACGAAAGCTAAGATCCCAACTCACGTTAAGGAGCGGCGGTTTGCAAGACCACCCCGGCGTGCTGCACACCGAGTACCGTTGATCCCCGTTATTCCATCAAAGGGATCCAGCCTTCGGGAAGAAAGCTGACCTTAACCATGCCATCAACAGTCCGGACCAATACCACATATACAACTACAACCCGTAGTGGGTTCAACTATACGCATGCGATTCATAACCAACGTGTAAAGCAACTTAGCATGGCAACAGTATACAATAACATGGTATAACATACCTCATATACGCACGTGGGCGACATCGTCAACATATATCAATAAACAACAGACAACGCTACTTACCGAGACTCATGGGAAAACCGGTAATCACCTCGAAACTATAGGAGGCAGATATGAAAACTGGAATCCCAGGAGCACACGGAGTCGTCCGAATTACCTAACATATTAGGTTTAGGCTTAGACACCAAACAACGATAAGCAACGAGGCATAAACCACAATACAACAAAGCTGTCAATAGAACAACACAACATGCGATCGCAAGGCAACCCCATGCGATCGCAAGGCATATCTATGCGATCTCAAGGCATATCCATGCGATCGCAAAGGCCCTGCCCAAACCACCCCAGCTTACGATCGCATGACACAACCATACGACCGCAAGGGTGGCATCTTGGGGGCTTACAATCGCAAGTTATGTACATACGATCGCAAGTTACATTTCCTTCGTCCTTAGACGGTAAACCACGACAACGACACCCTTACGATCGCATGACCCATGAATGCGACCGCAAGAGACACCAGACGCACCATGCGACCGCAAAGGAAAACCATGCGATCGCAAGCACCCATGCGATCACATGTCCTTCCCATGCGATCGTAAGGACCCCCGACACAATGGGTTCTTGCTCTGTTCGAACACAGTAGCTGTTTTTCACATTTTTGACTCCAAAATCAACTTGAATCCGTATCCAAGTGTTTTTACTTCATCTCTAACATATATATGAACATACTACATGATTTAGACACAAATTCAACACCAAAACCCACTTGAATCCAATCAAATGGGTCATCACCTTTATAAAACCAAAAACTAGGTTTAACACAAGAATTCATACCAAGAAGATGGATTGTTACTGCTTATGGTTCTGAATCAACAACTGGAATCACCTCAACTTGATTGCCTTAAACTTCTTTCTCCAAATCTCCAAGTGTGTGTGTATAAATGTTTACGTACATATGTATGTTGTTTGTGTGCTTTGATAGCTAAAGCAGGGGATAAGGACCCCAAATTGACCGACCTTGGTTGGTTTAATACCCCGTGTGGATATTTCGTTCTCCTATTCAACTTAAAACACAACTTAGGGTTATCCGTTTCAACTAACGGAGATATTTTCGGAATCATTATTTGAAACCGTTCAACTATTAACCAACTCTATCTAGTTCCAACATTTTACCAATTTTAGCCACATAACCACGTGTACCAACAAATAACAACAATTAATCAACAAAACAACTTAAACAACTTGGTTAAAGTCAACGTACAACTTAACAAACATAGGGTACAACTACTTACAACTAAGCCCTATTTTAGGGTGTTACAAATCTACCCCCCTTAAGAAGATTCTGTCCTCGGAATCTGATCGTTTACAAACATGTGAGGGTATCTAGCTCGCATGTCGCCTTCAGTCTCCCAGGTCATATTGCTTTGATCGTTCACAAACAAGTGAGTGATACGAGTTGTTGTAAGCAAACTCGATTAAAGGCAAGTGAGAATCCCACGCACCACCGAACTCGAGGACACATGCGCGAAGCATGTCCTCCAACATCTGAATCGTTCTCTCTGACTGGCCATCTGTCTGCGGATGATACGACGTGCTCAGATGAACACGAGTACCAAGTTCATTCTGCAAACTCTGCCAAAAATGGGAAGCAAATCGCGCATCACGATCAGACACAATCGAACACGGCAAACCATGGCGTGACACCACTTCATCTACATACAACTTTGCTAGCTTTTCCAATGGAGTAGACTCGCTAATAGCTAGAAAATGAGCGCTCTTGGTGAATTGATCGACAATGACCCAAATTGCATCATGACCTCTGAGGGTTTTCGGCAACTTTGTCACAAAATCCATCGTAATGTAATCCTATTTCCACTCAGGGATCTCAAGTTGCTGCAGACTACCATAAGGTCTCTGGTGTTCTGTATTGACTTGCGCGCAGATTTGACATTTCTCTACAAAAGAGACAATGTCTCGTTTCAATGTAGGTCACCAATACAACGCTTTCAAGTCGTGATACATCAATGTAGGCCACCAATCTCACGGTCGATCCACGGTCGACCATGGCTAAAACCGTCAGCGTACTGGAGCATTTTTTAGCATTTCAAATATAGACGTTGGGCTTTTACCAAAACCACACACAACTCAATTTTGCCATAAAAATTCACTGAAAAAGAGCTTGGCAAAAGTTAGGTTGATTCCATACTTCTTAAGTTTGAATTTTAACACAAAAATGGAACTTTGAAAACCAATACAAAAAGCATGTTGGAATTTTTCTTCTTTGAGAGATTCATTTGCTAAATATGGTGTTGTATTGTTTCAAAGATGTATTATGTTTGGAATTAGCCAAAATAAGAAGTCTTGTATTAATTCAACCAAACTTGTGAATTTTATAAAAAGTTTGTTAATTTTTATAGAAGTTTTTATAAAAATAATTTTATAAAAGACTTAAACTTGTTTAATTTATTATTCTTGTAAGCTCATATTTTCCGAACTCTTGTTTGTAGATTTCTTCGTCATCGGCTTTGAAGAATTCATCTTCACTTGTTGAGTACGAGTTCGGTTGAATTGAACAAGAACAATATTTAAGAGTTGTGAGCTGAGCAGCGACGGTTGATTCACGGTCGACCGTGGGTCGACCGTGAAGGTTTCTTTATCTTGATTTCTTCTTTTCTTGTTGAATTTAAGTCTTCAATTATTTGTTCTTCACTTGATCATTAATTTTAGGTTAGTTGATCTTTAAAGAATGTAGCATATGAACATATGAATAAATTTGATAAGCAATAATGTTACTTGTTCATATTTTTATCATCATCAAAATAAGGAGTGCATTTCTTAATGTGTGACCATGTATGCACTAACAATGCGGACAAGTGGAGTCAGATGATGAAGTGGACAAGATATTGGGGATCATTGCGGATATGGGATTTCAACTAAAAGCATCTAGGGAGGAGGTAAAGAGGCGTCTGAAAGAAGACTAATGTGTCACTCAAGGTATGTGAGTTTCTCTTGTATCTTGCGTTTTTGTGTTTATCTAGATATCGATGTTTTTATCTGTTAATGTTAATGGTTTGGGTAAGGGGTCTAAAAGAAGGGCTATTGCTAGGGTTATTAGCAATATCAATCCTAAGATAGTGTTTCTCCAAGAAACAAAGGTTATTGATCATATTGTTAGGATTGGGAGGGGTTTGTGGAGGGGTGTTGATGTAGGCTTGGAATGGGTTAATGCGTCCGGGAGATCTGGGGGCATTTTGACTCTTTGGGATCGTAGTTTCTTTGACCTAAGAGATGTAGTTAAAGGCCAGAGTAGTTTGTGTGTTAGGGGAGTTTTGAAACCGCTTAATTTGGAGATAATGATATGTAATATTTATGCACCCAATGATAGAGGTAGGAGAAGATTGTTGTTTGAAGAGTTGAAACAATGTAGAGAGCAGTGTAGAGTGTGCTGGGTTATGGGTGGTGATTGGAATGAAATTGTGTCTACAGAGGAGAGGTCGTCGTGTACAGGCATAGACGGGGGTATGAGAGATTTTAGCGAGTTCATAGAGTCTGAACACTTGGTGAATCTCCTTTGTCTAATAGTAAATTCACCTGGTCTAACAACCAAAAATTGTTAGTATCAAGTAGGTTGGATCAGTTTTTATTCGATACGGAACTACTAGAGTTGGTTCCTTCGGTGTTACAATGGGTAACTGAGGATAGAGTCTCCGATCATTGTCCGGTGGTATTAGGGAAGAAGGAGATAGATTGGGGTCCTATCCCATTTAGAATGTTCAATTGGTGGAGTAAGGAAGAAGGTTTCAAAGAATGTGTGCAAGAAGTGTGGGGTGAGAAGAGCAAATGTAGCATGGCTGTCAGGTTAAAGAATGTCAAACTGGCGATAAAGAAAATGTTTAGTTTCAAGAAAAATTCTATTCTTTGCTAAACAGAATCAACACCTGCGAGAAGGAATTAGTTGAAATTGAATCATTAAGGGAAGCCAGTCTAGGTGACGTGGAATTATGGAATCGGTGGAGGCAAGTGAAAGATAAGTTATGGCATTGGAGACAAAAAGAATTTGACCAAGCCAGTCAGAAGTCGAGGTTGCTGTGGTTGCAGAAAGGAGATTGTAACTCAAGTTTCTTCCACGTTATGGAAAATTCGAGGGTTAGGAGGAATTTTGTTAGTTCGATTGAGGTTGAGGGTAGGTCCCTTAAGGACCCATCATCAATAAAAGATGGGTTAGCAGATTTTTTTGAAAAACATTTTGATAGAAAAGGTTGCTACATTGATTCCTTAGGTTTGGGTGTTAAGAGATTGTCTGAGGATAATGCGAGGTGGTTAAAAAGAGGTTTTGTGAAGGAGGAGGTCAAGCAGGCGGTATGGAGTTGCAATGGTGATAAAGCCCCTGGACCGGATGGGTTCAATTTGCACTTTTTCAAAGAACATTGGGATTTAGTGGGGGATGATTTAGTCCATTTGTTAGAGGGGTTTTCTGAGGATGGTTTCTTACCTAGGGAATTAGGGGAGGCGTTTATAACGCTTATACCAAAAGTCGTTTCACCAAGCACTATTAAGGAGTTTAGACCAATTTCCGTAGTGGGTAGTGTGTATAAGATCGTTACGAAGGTTTTGGATAGAAGGCTGAGTGTGGTTATGCTAGAAGTTTTAGGGGACTATCAGTTTGCTTTCACTAAAGGCAGACATATAATAGATTGTGTTATGATAGTTGAGGAGATCATACACGAGATGAATTCTAAAAAGGAGGAAGGTGTGCTCTTGAAACTGGACTTTGAGAAAGCATATGACTCCATTGAGTGGGAGTATTTGCTAGGCGTTTTGAGAGAAATGAATTTTGGAAAGAAGTGGATATCTTGGATCCTCAGTTGTCTAAGAATATCCTCTCTATCAGTGTTAGTGAATGGTTCGCCTTCGCGTAGGTTCCCTATGAGAAGGGGTCTAAAGCAAGGGGATCCTCTATCCCCGCTGCTTTTCAATATTGCAGCAGAGGGCTTGAATGCGTTATTCCAGAAAGGAGTGGAATTAGGACTCTTTGAGGGTTATAGAATTGCTGGGCGATCTTCCATGTCTATTTCTCATATTCAGTTTGCTGATGATACAATGCTGATAAATAGGATGGAAATTGATCAACTTAGGAATATGTGCCTTGTGCTGAAAGTGTTCCACCTTATGTCCGGAATGAAATTGAACATGAAGAAATGTGTGGTTTATGGGGTCAATATGGAAGAGTGGAGTTTAGCTAGGGTTGAGGAGTTGTTAGGGTGTCAGGTTGGTAACTTTCCATGCCTCTACCTGGGGCTGCCTATTGGAGGGAACCCTAAGAAGTTTTCCTTCTGGGAGCCGGTTGTACAGAAAGTTAAGAAGAGACTGGAGATGTGGAAAACAAAATTCCTGTCAAAGACCGGTAAGATCACACTGATTAAATCAGTTCTAAACAACTTACCATTGTACTATATGTCTTTGTTCCGAATCCCGGCTGGTGTCTGTAAGGAGTTAGAGAAGCTGAGAAGACAATTCTTTTGGTCAAAAGGTGGGGATAGAAAGGGCATGTGTTTGGTATAGTGGGATAAAATACAGAAGCCTAGAAAGTATGGAGGATTGGGTGTTGGGGTTTTACAAACAAAAAACTATGCAATGATGTCAAAGTGGTTGTGGCGTTATTGGAATGGGGAGCACACTGTTTGGAGAAATCTAGTAAATAGTAAGTACGGGGATTTCCTTTTTGGGGTTAGGGGGTTAGGTGTGTCTCACAGGAAGTTATCGATGATTTGGAGGAACATAGTTTCGGTGAGTGATTCTGAGTGCAGGTTACGAAGTTTAATCAATGAGGGCTTTGTAGTTAAGTTGGGTAAGGGTGATTTATTTGATTTTTGGAATGATAGATGGTGTGGAGGGGTTGCACTGAAAGAGAGTTTTCCGAGAATTTATGCGTTAGCAGTGAAAAAAGAAGGGAATGTGTGTATGTTTGGGGAGTGGAGGGGTTCGAGCTGGGTTTGGATAATTGAATTGAGGAGGAAGATTTTTGATTGGGAAGTTGGTATATATAGTGAGTTCATGGATGTTTTGAATTCTTATTGCCCGCGGAAGAATCTTGTGGATAGGGTAAGCTGGAAGTTTGATATTAGTGGTGAGTTTTCAGTAGGAAGCTTGTTAAATAAACTACACGAGGAAGAAAGAGTGCAAGGTGTAGCCAAAGTCTGGGAGTATTGGGGACTGCCTAAGGTGCGACTGTTTGTGTGGCAAGCGGTGTGGAATGGTATTCCTACGAGGATGGAGTTAGCAAGGAGAGGGGTGCTGAGGCCTAATGAAATTGAGTGTGCGTTCTGTAGTGGCGAAAGTGAGTCCACTTTTCACCTAATGTTACATTGCAAAAAGTCCCGGGAGGTGTGGTCTAGGGTGTTGAGTAGGGTAGGCTTAAGTTGGGTGGTGCCTAGAAGTATTGTGGACCTAGTGGAATTATGGCCAAAGTTGTGTTGCAGTAAGTGGATTAGAAAAGTATGGATGCTAGTGTTGTATGGGGTGATGTGGACTCTGTGGTCTGAGAGAAACAATGCAGTCTTTAAAAATAAACAAGAGAGTGTAGAAAGAGTGGTAGATATGATATGGATTAGAGTAGGTCGGTGGTGCTTTGCGAAATGGCCCACGGTGACTGGATCATCCCTGGATTTGAGTATTAGACCGGTGGAGGTTCTAAGGGGCGATAACTTGTTGTTCCTGAAGGATCTCAATAACGTAGGGGTGGGGGCGGATATTTTAGTGATGTGTGTAGACGGATCGGTGAGTCGTGTGGGGGTTAGAGTAGGTATTGGGGGTGTGTTTAGGGGGTGAATAATGGAGAGTTAAAGGGTTCTTTCTCCAAATCTATTCCAATGTGTACTCCGGTTCTGGCCGAGCTGGAAGCTGTGTTTTATGGGTTACTAGTTCTGAGAAGTAACACGTCAGTGGATTCAGGATCCATCAGGATTCTCACTGATTCTATGCAAGTAGTTCAGCTGGTCAACAATGAAGAGGATCCTCCAGTGGGGGTTTTCGAGGTTCTACGTAGAATTCAGGAACTACTTAAGGTATTTGAGAAAGTTGTAGTGCAGAATCTCCCAAGAGATCTAAATAGGGAGGCCGATATTCTAGCAAGAAAAGGAGCCGGTGAGACAGTTCCCTGGATTGCTTGGGTATAGAACCAGCGTTCGGTATGCGATGTTTTGTACGCTTACTAACTAGATAGGATTCTAGTTTGTGTTTCGTATGCAGGTATCTCTGGAATGAAGAATGATGTTCTAGGAGGGGCAAGAAAGAGATGTTACGGTAAGGTGGTGTAACTTTGTGGGTACTGTATCATAATGTTGGGTTGCGTCTTGTGTGCGATTACAGGTAGTGTAGTCTCTTTGGGGTGTGGTCTGGAGTTCGTCGATGTGTGTGTGTCTCGGGATCACATGGTTGGTGTGGTGTGTCGTTTTTTGTGTAGTGTGTCGTTTTTGTGTGATGTGTCGTTTTTTGTGAGTATGGCTAAAGTTCCTATATGGTGTTGGCGTGGGTGGTTGTATTTATTAGCATTCTGATTATATAGATGATTGTGAGAAGGTTGGTAACTATTGAGAATATCAATGACGGGATTTCCATGAGTATCCTTGGATTCGGGTTGGGTTGGAGATACAAGGGTGGTGATGGTAGGTATAGTGGCTGTGGCTATACATTTTTTATGGAGTTATATGGTGGCACGAGACATGCACACACTTCCACTTTGCATTCTTACGCTTGGTAGCCATGGTCATAGGTTAGTTGTTGGGGTTTGCTTTTGTGCAGGAGGTTGCACTTCTTTTTGTATCCATGGGGTGATAAGGGGGGCATTCCAATCCCTTTCGATTTGCTTGGCCATCTAGTTTAGCTATTGCAAATCCTTCTTTCAAGCCTCAGAGTTTTGTATTCTTGCGGTTCACGGTCCTTGGGAGGGGGGAGGGTTGGTGTTTGAAGCTTTGTGGTAGAGGCAGGTGTGGTAGGGGCCGCTATAGGTTGTGGTGTATAAGGGGGGAGGTATTGGCGTGCATATGGCGTGATGGAGGTTAGGAGGATGGTTGAGATGTGTGGGTGCCTTTCCCTGTCTAAACCCTTTGAGCCACAGATTCCTTCTTTTTAGGATAGGGCGAAGAATATTATTTTACTATTGAGAGGGGGTGAATATGGTTCATTTGTCCCTGTTTAGGTAGATCCCTGTTGAGCCCCAGAGTTCTTTCGTCAGATGTTGCTTATTCCCCGTTAGTATGAGAGTGTTCAATAAGCAACTATGACTGTTATATTGAGCGCTGGTTTGGGCGACGACTATTGGTGCGTCATTATGCTATGGTCTGGTGCTGCAAGAATATAGCAGTAACGAGACATAATACCTATTGCTGTTCTGCTACGGTGCGATAGTGTGTGTGTCAAGATTACTGGTGTCTATGAGTACTTGGTTCCGGTTCGTGATCCTGCTGCTATGTGTTGCTGTTTCGCCATGGATTCGAAGCTGATTATGTTGCTGATATGACGCTAGCTATGATATTGATTTGCTATGTACTGTATTGTTGAGGCGCTGGTGTATGCTTGTATCTCTAGTAGCCATTTATTGTGTGGTAATGTATGAAGTATGTGGGTGACTTTTGTGTATTCATGGAAGCATACTCCATGATTTTGAGATTAATGAAAGTTAAACCTTGCTATTCAAAAAAAAAAAAAAAAACTAAATAACCTGAAAAAATGTATCTATTTTAAAGGTAATTGATTTCCAAATAAAATAGTACCACATACAATTGAAAATCTTGAACAATAATACAAAACTTAAAATTTTGATGTAAAAACAACTAATTTTAAAAATGATTGAGAAAATAAAGAAACATGATTGGCAGAAGAAATTCTAAAAATAAGATGATGATATCATAATTCTATTATTTTAATATATATTGAGAAATATTGAAGATTAAAGATTGTATTATTACTTTTTAATTTTATTATATATTAATTAATATTATTTTTTTAATGCAGTATATCCAGTAGTGTTTTAAAAAAGTTTCTGTGAAATTGTGATTGAGTAAATGTTTAATATGATGATTGTTATTAACCAAGATGACGGAGAAAAAGCAAAGTAAATGTTAAAGATGATGTGGTTAAGACCAACAGTGGCAATCATGTTGGATTTGGCGGGTGAAGAAAATGCTTGACCCAAAAACAAATGTAATTATTTGTGTAAAAAATCTAAATACTTGCTCAGATATGTTGTATACGGAACGATACTACGTAACCTGTTTATTTATACGAGTTTATGAGCGACAAACAAGTTGATAGGTCGAAAGAAAACAGAGAACATGTTCACATGATGACAAGTTATAAAACGGGTTTGCGAATTAACTCATTTAACCTAAACCGAGCATGACTCGTTTTTTATACAAATTATACTACTCAATTTAAAAGTGACTAGATCATTTTATTATACGTATTTTGTACAAATAAATAATAATTAAGAGCACCACTCCATGACCTATGATTAAAAAATAGTGTAAAAAGTCAAATAAAAATTAAATTAAAAACAATTGATTTAAAAATTCCCTATAGTCATAAGTCATACAAGTACAACCCATATCAATAAATGACCAAGTAGTCATCGTTTTATTATATTTTGTAAGTCAACGAAAAAGATTGATTGGCGGTTGAGTAGATTAACTAGAGTATTATTATAGAAATATAAAATCCTAGAGAAAAATAAAAAACATATACTTTCGTATATCCATTTCCTCGCACCTAAACCTAAAAACCAGCCTCCTTCATCAAAGTTAGGCCTGTAAATGAACAGAACGTTTATGAACCGTTTGTGAAATTGTTCTGCGGGAAGTTCTTTTATGTTCGTTTGTTTAATAAACGAACGAACATGAACAAGATTTTCCGTTCATTTAATTAAACGAACGAACACGAACAGAGCTCCCGTTCGTTCATTTATGTTCGTGAACGTTCGGTTATCCGTTCGTTTATGTTCGTTTATATTTTATATAAATATATATATTTATATTATGTGTGTATTTAAATATAGTGTTTATTTGTGTTTAATAATGCTGGATTTGTATTTTAGTGTCTGCTAATTCGTTTACGTTTGATTATCACTTAAATGAACGAACAAAAATGTACCCGAACTAACTAATTCTATAAATAATCGAACACACATGCTCGTTCGTTTATCGTTCGTGTTCGTTTATTTGTTCGGCAAAACTTAAACGAACGAACACGAACACACATTTTCGTTCGTTTATCCGTTCATGTTCGTTTTTTGTTCGGTTAAAGTTAAACGAACGAATACGAATAAGCCTCGTTCGTGTTCGTCCGGTTCGTTTACAGCCCTAATCAAGGTATATGATTTAGTTTGTATGGTTTTAATCTAAAATCTTGACCAAATCAATACTCTTGGTTTGGTAATTTTCAAACTAAAGCGGCCAGCTTATTGTGCAAAACTAAACCAATAAAGACTGGTTTGGGTGGATTTACTCTTATAAGAATAAAAAAATGGGACTCTAGTACTAAAATCCGATCATAAAGAAACCATATAAACGAGGATAGCTAATGCATTCTTGATTATACGCGACAAATTTTTATACTCTACAAAATTCTTTTTCCACCATCTAACAAATCGAATAAGCCATCGATGCTTTCATTTGCATCTTTCAAGTACGTATCTAATTCTATATTTTCATCACTTTCACCCGATTTCGAAATTGACTTATACATTAACAACCATTATGGTATGTCTTGGCCTTCTACTTATCACTTCCATGCGGGTCCACATGCATTCTGTCGAGATGAACTTTCCTCTTTTATCTTCTTACGATCTTGTTCATATAGTAATGAGCACAAATCTTGGGCCAAACATATGCTTCACAAAGATGCACGACCGTGCTTTATTAAGTTAAACACTACACTACCAAACGTTTGCGCGAATGTCCACTCTATAGCTGCACAACGGTGCTTTATAAAAGCACACTTGTATAAAGATAGACTCTTTTCTCATCAAAACTCACTTCTATTGATTTCTATCATTTCAAAAAAGTTCCCCCCTACCTAAGCGGACTCTAATGAGTGGGTACTCTAAAGAGTACGCTTAGGTAGGGGGGACTTTTGATTTAAACACGATTTTGACAACAACAAAAAAAATTAAAAAAAAAATCTATCATTGATATACCCAATGAGTGGGTACCCTCTCTCCTATCCTACTAGCAACTTATGTACAAACGTTCTTTAGATTAATATAGGTATTATTTAGATCCACTGTTTCATTAAATTTCGTAATATATAAATTTCAACTCTAAATTCTGTATTCGACCTTACTTAATATATTATGACCAACTAAAAATCATATTTTGACTTCAATAATTACAACGTATATTTTTTAATAATCTAAATAATACGATCATCCACGTCTATTTGTAAGAATGTTAAAGTTCTTTAGTTGTATAAGTTTGACATATATATACCTAACTCCTAAGTGTTCAAATCTTGTTTTTTAATTTCTTTTGTAGGTTTATTATTTGAACTAGTTCTTAATGGTTAATTAATTAGAATTTGCTCTTGATAATATAATTAAATGTGGAACTGATTTTGTTAATTAGTGTAATGCCCAATTTATAAACTGATAATCACATCTAAAACACCGTTATAATAACACGCGTATATCAGGAACATGCTAACCTCTTGTTTTAGACCCATGGCAGCAAATTGAGTTACAATACTATACTAATTCTGAGTCTCTACTGCACAGAGCAATATGCTAATAAACACATATGAATAATACATTATTGTATTATATTGTAATAACACACATGCTGCAAATATGAATAATAGTCTAGAAGACTCACCTTATGAATAATAATTCTTACTCAAACAAATGACTCAAGTTTCATCTGTGGTGATATAAGGTCCAAACGTTTCATATGAGTCGATCCTTAATTGCTTGGCAATTCAATAATGTTCAAGCCGAACAACACATATAAACAAAGTCCTAATTGGGATTAAGGACTCCTAATACACAATAAAATCTTATCAATGCATTCCAATATGTTTAGAGGGAGTTTAGAGTTTAGACATAATAGAACTTGAACTTGCTTGCTTAAAAATATTCTTCATAATTAACCTTTATGTATTGTACCAATATTTCACCCTTTAAAACACTTGATTTAGCCTCTGATGTCTGAAAGTAACATAAAGTAGACTCTAAAAGCTTTCCAACGATATATAATGACTTCTAACGATTTTTCTTTGATTTTATATTATATTTACATAACTGGCCAAATTTCACAACTGGGCTCGCGCTGTGCGATATCCTCCTCGTGACGGGAGGAAATATTTGGAACCCAAAACTCAACTAAACGATGTCCTCACGCCGCCAGACAACCCCCTCACGCCACGACTCATCTGGAGGTCAAATTTTGCTTCTTTTCAAGTCTAAAACGCATATTATTCAACCCAATTCGAGTTCAGTCAATTGGACACTTAAAATGATCTCAAGATATGTCTAAAACAAGTTATAAATATCATTTACCCAAATCAAATGGTTAAAGAACCCTAAGTTACACAACTTGATCCCAAATTGACTCATTTGATAATAAAACTTAATTGCAACATATAAGGAGTATATAATCACTTCAAAGCATCACTAATACAGTCCCTAATCAAAATTGTAACATATCAGATGTAACTAAACTCTAATAATGCAATTGGTCTCAAAATGATCCATTTGACTAATAAATTCAAACAAAATATCAATGGTTCTCCTAATACAACTTCAAAACACTATAATCAAACATGAATTAAGGATAGAACTTAATTGAAACCATGTAATGCATTTGTTCTAACTTCAATACTCCAAAATGAGCACCCAAACCTTCATGAATTGATCAAACACTATGAATTTGTTATAAACCATCAAATTTCTCTCCATCTATCCTCTCAATCTGCTGCTGGAACTAAGCTTCCAGATGTTTCAAATGACAATTATAAATAAAATGCGTATTTGTATTATCAAATTTTCACTTTTAGCCCCAAACTTCCATTTCTTACATTTTGACCACATAAAAGTAATATGGAACTTTGTAATTAAAACAAGTTAACAATAAACAAAGTAAATCAACTTCATCTTTTTAAATCTAAGCCTTAACATAGAGTATTTAAATACCTCGTTATTTCAAATTAAAGATATTTTAACTTTCAAGATATACAACTTTAGTCGAACAATTGAATGAAGATGAACGAGCTTTTGTGTTCGATTGTTTAAAAGACTGGCTAGTTCGTGTACATTTTTGGTCATTTATCTAAATGGTAAACAAAGTAAACGAACGAACACACACTATATTGCAAATCCAACATTACTAAACTCATATAAACACTATATATAAACACACACACACACATATAATATATGTGTGTATATATAATATAAACGAACATAAACGGATAACCGAACATTCATGAACATAAATAAACGAACGAGAGATTTGTTAGTTTTCGTTCAAAATTTTAAAAAAATGTTACAAGAAGATACAAATCCAATCGACATGATTTAATTTGAAGTAGTATTTTAAATTATCAATGATAGTCAATTCTTTAAATAAGCTTTACTTTCTAATTATTCCCAACCATCACTTTAAAAGAAAAAGAAACTACATTTAATCATGTGATAATCTCTAATCTATGAAAATGACAACTAATTTTCTTTTCTTTTAATTTAAAGAAAATAGAAAAAAATTATTCAAAGATTGAATAAATCAATATATTACAAAGAGAGATGATGTATTATTTTACTAATTCTTTTATATTTTTTAATATCAAAATCAATAAAGAAGAGAAAGAAAAGAATTAGTAGATCGTACATATCTCTTACAATAAGTATGACGACTAAGTAGAAAGAATTAAATCATTATTCTTTAATGTGTGATGATTCGTACACACAAAAATTGTTCATACACAACAATTTTTGCATTATTGACTTGTACCATAAGTTGTTAAATGGTTACATATGTTATGTATGAACAAATTTTATTATGTACGGATCATGTCCCTACTTTTACAAAGAGATGTGATATATATTCTTTTACTTTATTCTTTTATTTATTCTCTTACTCAATAAATTAACACAATTATCAAAAAAGAGTATGAAAAAAGAAAATTAGTAAACTTTATATTTATGTAGAAGTACGAACAATAAAAAAAATAGGAAAATATATTATTCTCTTTAATAAATAAGGGAGAATTTCATATATATCCTTGCAAACTTGCATTATTACTTTAATATCCTTATAAACTTTTAAATTACATATATATCCTTACAAAACCTTAAAATTTACATTTATATCCAAACAAATATTTTAATCAAGATTAAATCATTTTAATATTTATAATCTTATCTAACAATCAAAATATTATGTCATATTACTAAATTACCCTTCCCTACATGTATCCTCCTTTTTCTTTTGTGACCCATATACAACTGAAATTCGACGTTCCTACTTCTTCTTGAAAGTTACCGGAACCTACACAAGATCATCGCTCCAACTTGAAATTGGAATTCTCACATTTAATTATATAATTTATAACTCTTCGAGGAATTTCACAAGCAAATGTGGTTTCGGAATCATTAAATCAAAAGCGCTTACAATTATTTGAACCTCGAAATGAAATCTGTAGCTAAAACCTCAATAAAATCACAATTTAGGGACCAAAACAAATCTAAAGAAATCAGTTTCAGTTGATGGCAAAAGTTCAATCCTTGTATTATTGAAGGAAACTTTACAATCTAATTTGAAATAGAAGCAGAATTTATTACTTACAACAAAGGGATTAAGGTCACCGCCTTGTCAAAGGATTAGGATACCGTCGACTAGCCCTAATTGCGATGGAAGAAAATGAGATAAAAACTGAGAAATCTATGAAAATTAAAAGGGGATATGAAAGATAAACTGGGTATGATTACGATGACAAAACAGATGTTACGCTGTGTTCCCGAACCGTATTTACGCTGTGTTCCCGAACAATATTTACGGAGAGAAAGTGAATGATTTGGAAAGAAAGTGATTATGAATTGTGTTCCATAAATTTTTCATGGAAAGAAAAGAAGAGAAGAGAAGAGGAAATTTAGCTAATTTTCCTTCCTAATTTTCCTTCCATAATCGAGAAGATTTGGAGAGAAAGTTAAAAAATCATGTGTTTTTCTTTACTTATTGTTTTATTTTCTTTTCTCTTCTCTCATGTTCAGGAACACAAAACTGAAAATTATTTAAAATCCCTTCCCTTTCCTTTCTCTCTAAAATTATCCCTCCATTCCCTTTCTTTCTTTAATTTTTTTCTGGAACACAGTGTTAAGGAGAGAAAGGAAGAGATTTGGAAAGAAAGTAAAAAAAATCGTGTTCCCTAGTATTTTTAGGGAAAGAAAAGAAGAGGAAAAAAGAGGAAATTTGGGCTGATTTCACCTCCTAATCCTCCACCCAAAATTGAAAAGATTTGGAGAGAAAGAAGATTCTAACGTGAATACATTTTGGTTAATTGCTGAATTGTCCATAGCCCTACTTTTCAGTAGTCTGCCATTCATTTTTTTCAGCCTCTACTTTTCTTCGAATGACGTGATCGTAATAGTGGAAATTCTCTTATTATACACATTGTTTCTTTAATATATTATAAGTCATTACATTGCTTTTTTGTTCCACGTATTCTCTGATAGATTAGAGTTTGTTGCATTGTATTTTTATTTCAATCGTATATTTTAATGCATATTTATATAAAACTGAAAAGTATATGCATGCGGATATAGATTTAGATGTAATATTATTACAATTACAAAATAAGGGTATAATTGTAAAATTATACATCTTTTCCTTTCTTTTCCCTCATGTTTGAGGAACACAAAAACTAAATACTTTGTAAATATCTTTCCCTTTCTTTTCTTTCCTAATTATCCTTTCTCTTCTTTTCTTTCTTTAATAAAATTCGGGAACACAGTGTTAGAGATAACTAAACATTTAAATTCCTTCCGTATTTTGGTGAAAAGGGGGAGAAACGACTCTGGTATGGGTGGTAGGAGGAAAATATGCAGGGAAGGGTAATTTAGTAATATGACATGCTATTTTGATTGTTAAATAAGATTATAAACATTAAAATGGTTTAATCTTGATTAAAATATTTGTTTGGATATAGATGTAAATTTTAAAGTTTTGTAAGGATATATATGTAATTTAAAAGTTTATAAGGATATTAAAGTAATAATGCAAGTTTGCAAGGATATATATGAAATTCTGCCAATAAATAATTATGAATGCAACCTGGGACATATGCAATTGGAGCCGAACAAATTTATGATGCGCTGACAGATAAGAGAGCGCCACGTGTCCACTCTCTGGAACGCTCCTCACCACGAGATTCTCTTTTACCCCTTCCCTCCCCCACTCCCTTCTCTATCTTCCTTCTTCACACGTCCTTCCTTTGCTTTCTTTCTTATTTTCTTATTTTATTTTTTATTTTATATTTTCCGATTTTTATCAAATCATCAATCATCAGGAGTGAATCACACCAAACTACTCAAATCAATCAAAATCATCTTCGTAATTCGTTCCTCATGATCCGCGCTGCATCTCCACATTCTCGTATTTCAGTTTTCGATCCGTAAATCACCGTCGTCTTCTACTGTTTTCATCTTCTGGTTTGCTGTTTACTCTCTCCGATGGGATTATGCCGTCGTCTACCGGTGGTTATCGTTGCATTTTTGTGCTTTGTTGCCGGTCTCCGTGCGAGTGATGGTGATGCTGATCCGATTTATATGTAAGTTTGACACCAAATCTCTGTTTTAGGTCCATTTGATCTCTGAAGCTTTTTTTTTTTTTGAAATCTGATTTAGTTTGATTCTGTAATTCGTATATATTTTAGTTCAATTTTTAATGATTTTTCTACCGTTCAAACCCTAACTTTTGAACTTCTGCCGTTCTTAGTTTAGTATATATTTCTGGTTTTGTTGAGGTGAAACATCTACTTCTTAGCTGAAAGCGGCTAAGGTTGAATCCATATGAAGTCGCAATTGGTTTTTTTACATTTGTAATTGCTTATGGTTGGTCGAGCTAATGAGGAAAGCGTCAATCGTGGTCCTTTTAGCGGCTAATGTTAATTCTGATTTATAAACCATAAAAGGTGACCCTGTTAATCTTGGATTTTCAAAGATTGGAAGATTTGAATCAAATGAATCAATTCTGAATGAACACTTATTACTAGTATGTAAAATTTAAAGGGCAACCCACCCTTGTATCATTAATTCGTTGATATCTCTATATATCTGGTTATGTTTTAAATGATGCGGTTAAGATTTATGAAATTATGATCTGGTGGATTCATCTTACTGTTTGTGGTTGCTTGTGGAGTTGTGGTTTTCTGATTGTACAAGTATACAACTTTGAGATGCACAACAAACTAATGCAAGCTTAAAGCATAATGACTTAAATGATTACAAAAAGCAGAATTGATAAAGTAGCTATGAAGATTACGTGAATCTGGCAACTGCGGTTTAAAACGACCAAATATAGAGATTCTTTGCAGCCTATGGAATCAACTTTGATTTTGGTGGTAAAAAAATGTTCACGGAGTCACGGACATGGCAAAGTGAAAAGTAGTCAACCCCAAATGTTAGTCAATGACTCTATGTTCATTGCTTAACTTTGCTATACATTCCTCAGGCTTACCAAAGAAGCTGCAATCATGATGTAAAGACATAGTAAGTTGACATTACGTGGTTTACATATTTAAAGTACTAATTTTTGCTTCCTTTAAATTCTGGTTTAACAGAGCTTGTGTTGAGCAATGCGAGAAGACAGGGTGTGTGGGGGCTATATGCTTCCAACATTGCAATTTGACATCTGATGGGAAGTCTGTGAGTGATCCATGGTACCTACAAGAGCCACTGTATATAAAATGGAAAAAATGGGATTGTCTTAGTGGCTGCCGATATCAATGTATGCTTGTTAGGGAGGAAGAAAGAGTGAAAGCCGGAGACATGCCTGTCAAGTATCATGGAAAATGGCCACTCCAGCGTGCCTTTGGGATTGAGGTGGTCAAACTACAGATTGTTTGTTTTTGCCAACTATTTGATTATTATATGTTGATTTTTATGAAAGTTGTCATTCTTGCTTGCAGGAACCTGTGTCTGTGGCACTCTCTGCTCTTAATCTTGCTGTGCAGTTTCATGGATGGGTATCCTTCTTTATCCTAGTGAACTACAAGCTGCCTTTAAGGCCAAATAGACAGACATACTATGAATACACTGGGCTGTGGCATATCTATGGGGCATTATTTATGAACTACTTGTTTTGGAGTGCTGTTTATCACAGCAGGTAAGTTGTGGTCCTCTTCACCCCCCCCCCCCCCCCCCCCCCACACCCACCCACCCCCAAACACACACACACACAAGAAGAATTGTATATGCATTTCTTGGTCCACTACTGCACAATGTATTGATCAGTTTGGCAGATAGATATTGAAGGGTATTTGAACTTTGGCTTCACTAATATAAATGCTGGCACATTTCATATTAGGAATAATGCATACATTGGCAACCAAGTATTGGAAGTTTTTCATTAACACCACCCAAGTATAATTGTTGGTTTCGTAACCAATCCTGAACACTTTCCGGAATTTTGTAAAATGAGACAAAGCTCCTAAATTAATGCTTTTGGTGTAAAAGGGAAAAGATGTTGATGAATCTGCTTATGAAAAGAATCAACTCTAAAAGATTTTCAAAGTAAATATGCTAGATTCGCTGATTATCACCTTATATCAATTGACAGAAAAATACTATTCATATTAATTTTTAATTCTAATCTTTTACAAATTTTTGTCTTTCATAACTTACATAAATTGCATTTGATAACTAATTTTTTTTATTTTCCATTTTTATCTTCAATTTATATAGATTACATTTCACATAATAACGTAATTCATATTTTTTATGCAACTATTCATTTCCATTTTCAGTTCTAACATTTTATTAATTTTACTTTTCATCCTTCAACTTATATAAGTTACATTTTATCTCTACTTTTTATTTTTATATATTATTTTTCATCTCCAATATATAGGATTACACGCCCTAATCTTTTGTTTTAGAAATAGGTGCACCTTAAACAACTTCCAATAACTAATGTTAGATTAGTTGCTAAAAACAAATATATTTTTATAAACTAAATATTATTTATGTATGCTAGCTTCGAATAAGTATCTTATCTATAAAAAATTATATATAAAGTAAATTAGTAAAAATGTGATTGTTTAGATATGAACCCGGCGCAGCGCGCGGATATGATATCCCTTGTTTTTATCAATTTTACAACTCTAGACGTGACAAAACATATGAATATAGCGGTATTTGATCATTTTGTAGAATTATCATCAAATTTATTAGCCCTGTGCTAAGGTCCGTGTCTAATAAGCACAATTAAATTGCAATTAAATGATCTTTACCTAGAACCTGCTCTTATTTGTGATATTTTATGTTTATTAGTACCAGAACATGAAATTTCTTATTATACGAGCCTATGACGTAGTGAAAGATGGGACCTTTTTCTGTTGTTGCTCACGTATGAACGTGATTGGTGCTTCTTGCTTATTTTGTTAGTCATCAGCTAAAGTTGTCCGAGGATCCCTTTGATAAATGAGCAGCATATATTTACTATATTTTCTTGTTGAATGTGGTGAAATTGGTTAACTTTTCAGGGATGTAGAAATGACGGAAAGACTGTATTACTCATCTGCTGCAGCAATACCTGGATTTTCTCTTATAGTGGCTCTAATTCGAGCTTTCAATGTTAGAACTGAGGCTACTCGGGTGATGGTTTCAGCCCCATTGATTGCCTTTATAACGACCCACATCTTGTACTTGAACTGCTATCAACTTGACTATGGTGAGAAACCCTTCTCCCCACATAAACAAATATAACTACATAGACAAGTTACTATAAATTTTTATTTCAGGTTTAAATGCGACGGTTTGTCTTACCTTGGGAGTAACACAACTACTCGTTTGGGTAGTTTGGGCTGGCGTTTCTAACCATACATCTTGCTGGAAGATTTGGTTGGTGGGAATTGGAGAAGTTTTAATTATGTTCTTTCAAGTTTATGACTTCCCACCCTTTAGGGGTATTTTGGATGCTCATGCTATCTCACATGCCATTGCCATTCCCATTTCCTATATCTGGTGGAGTTTCATTCATGATGACACTGAACATAGAACAACAGAACTCCTTAAAAAATCTAAGTAGCAAAAAATTGTCCAGTACAGTCCTTCATGGGGTAGGGTGGTGATAGATATAAAACTCGAAAAGCTGGTCAATATTTTTAGTTATTTTTGGGTAGTGCCATTGCTCTTTTTTCTTGCATGCTCGTGTTTATATATAAAACACTCGGCATAGCGAGTTTCCTTGTATCAAAACTTGTGTCAATATGGGTTTGGGTTGTTAGGGCAAGATTTTTGTTTTTTGTTTCGTGTTCTATTTTTTGAAAGCTCCAGGCGGTTGGTTTTTACGGATTTAGAAGTTGGTCTGTACCGCTTAGTGCGGAGTTTCCTTTTGGCTTTTGCGTTATGGAGCTTTTGTTTCATGCTTCTTTCGGTTTGAATAAGAATCCATTTCATGTTTCTCAACTTTCTGTCATTATGATTACTTTTGTATCAGCACATGATCATATAATCAACTTTCATTGGTCATGCAAAGTACCCCTGGTTGGTAATCTTTAGATTAATCAATTTTCTTAGGATTGTTCTGGTTGCAACATATGGAAAGTAAAAGAGAAAACAAAGCTGCCTGTGTAAGTTGTGAAGAGATGAGAGAGATTCTTGTTTTTCAGTGTTGCTGTTATCTAAATGTGGAAATGGGTGGGCTGTGCCGTTTTTTTTTAACAGTGAAGTTATGTTAGTGGGTCAAGTCCGCGGTGACATTTATACGGGCAGTATGCGAATTCCAAGCCACTCACCATGAGGGATTAAACCCTTTTCTGTTGTCTCCGGAAACCACCATCCCCAAGGTTTGAACCCAAGACCTTGAGGATGTTGTAAAACCCAGGTACCACTAGGACAAGATTTAGTTGGTGGGCTATGCGGGTTAGGTAACATAACATGTCTGAATAGGTCAATTTCAGTACCCGTTAAGAACACTTTTTTGGAACGGCAAACACATGACCATTACCTAAACCTACCCTTAAATTGACTTCATAGTCCACAAAAGGACTTCCACAACCTCTTTAGAGGGGTACCACTCCACAACACAAGATAAGGCCTTTTGGTCCGGTAAATAACACTTTGGCTGTGTTAGTTTGCAAACATTTTCTTTACTGGTTTTTATTCAAGATATAAATAATTGATGTTCTAAGTATGAGTACAAAACTAAGTTTTTTACAATAGTAGCTTGCTTTTTTGGCAAGTGACTTGGGATGTTTTATACTACATGTGGATTCAGTCTACTATGGATGACTATTTGAGTGGTTGAGATAAAACGTAATCCAAATTGACCCATAAACTTTGGTCCATAACATCTATGACAGCAAGAATGCAGCATTAATGGTAACCATATGATTGTTAATTTTGTTATCATCTAACATTTCCTACACAAGTACTCATATATAGGAGTAAGTAAAAGTTAAGTTAGCATTTATACTTATGTGCAATGCTTTCTCTCTTTCAAATAACTCAAAGTTACCTACATAAAACTGCTTATTTATTTCAACACATAAACTAAAGCTGCTGGGGTCAAAGTGAACTCAGGACCCAGGACAAATACAAGTGTGTTAAATGTATTCTATAGTTGTGGGTTCAAGTCATGTAATAGAAGATATAAGATATAGATTAGAAGTAGGATTAAGAGTGTGTGTTAAAAAAAAGAAGTTAAAACATGTGTATACATGTTTAGGCGTAAGTAATTATTATATTATTTACATAAAGGAAAGGATGTACTGAGCTACAAGCACCAATTTTAAGTGCTTCTGTTCTCACAAACAGTTAAAAGTTAAAAGGGTAATATGTGGAAATAATTTACTTGCATGCCTCATTTTAGTTATTTATGGAATATGAAATAGGTGCTATTAGAAGTATGTATCTTACTCTTTATATAATACATGTCACTATCATTTTATAAAGACAAGCGTGGAAAAAAGATGATAAAATAATTAATAAGTTATAAATATTATTTTTTAGTAAATATAAAGAAAAAATATGAGGAAATAATATTTTTTTTAAAATAAAAAATTCTCTAGTTTCTAGTTAAGCTTATGAATTTTACAATTTTTACTGATATTTTTAATTTTCTTTGAAGAATGTTCATAAAAGACATGTCACTCTCTAGGAATATAGAAACTATCAAATTCAGTAGTATAACTTTTAATCTTTTATTATATACAAATCCACGTGTTAGCCAAAAAAGTGGGAATCACAAGTGAAAAAGTGACTATTTTTCTTGTATATTTCTAAGCAATCATATCTTCAACCTACAAAAACACACACACACGCACAACACACGGTGTAAAAAAAGTGATCAGTAGCTCCATAACGACATGTCACCACCGTACTCTACTTCATCTCCGTAGCCGTATGACGGCGGCGGTGGCAGCATCAGTCCCTCCGCCATATTCACCAGCAATGCCGGCATCCCAAACTCCTCCTCTTCATCCACATATTCCACATTTTCTCCGGTCGTCCCTCCCTCCCCCGTCGAACCACCGTCATTCACAGTATCTTCACTCTGACGAAACTCCTCCGCCGCCGCCACAGCCGCCGCCCGAATATCCTTGGGATCCAACGACGCCGGAACCGGAAGCCTCCAAGAAGAATCCGCAAAATTCAAACACGCCGACCTCCCTCTCAACGCCAACGCCGCCACGTCATGTGCTCTGGCCGCCATCTCCGCCGTCGGAAACGTACCCAGCCATATCCTCGATTGCTTATACGGCTCTCTTACTTCACACACCCACTTACCGGAGCTCCTCTGCCTCACTCCCCTGTATACCGGATGCCTCGTCTCCTGAAACTTCTTCCTCCCGGCACGTTTCTTGGGATTACTCGCTGCCAGCATCACTTCCGACGACGACTCTCCGACCTCCATCTCCGGTGCCCAATTATTATTATACCCATATGAACACTGATCATAATATCCATTGTAATTACTCATCTCCATTTAGCAAAAGAATTATACTTGATTCCGTTGGTTATAGAATCTTGGTTGCAAGTGTGAGGTTTATATATGTGTGTTTGTGGTGGGGATATGCGGTAGCAACACGGCGGAAGTGGTATAGTAATAACTAATAAGGAGGAGCACACAGAAAAGGAAGGAGGGAGGGAGCAAAGGGCAAAAGTGGATAATGTTTCATGTACAGGTGTCGCAAAAGTGGGTCCCTGTGTTCCAATACTTAGTCTAACACGTGTGAGTTGTGTGTTGAATGAAAAGTACTTGTGAAGCTTACTTGTGTTTTTCCTTTTAAAAAGGAGGGACGCATTCGTTCCATCCGTGTCTCCCCGGCCCCCGCACAAACACAAGTGTTAATAACTTAATATATATATTTTTTGCTACAACTACTATTTATTAATTATAAAAATAAAAATACTTTGCTTTATTAAACATTATATTATGTAGTCAGTGAAGTGCTTTATTTTTAGTTAATTTCGTGGCTATTTGTGTTCCCTTTGTTGTTTTATAGTTTTGCTTAGCTGGTGCCTTTGCCACTTGCAAATGCTTCTAGGACGGTTTATTTTGTTTTTTGAGGATTGTTATTAGAATAGAACTCTAGGGTGAATATAAAACTCGATAAAAAAACCGATGAACCGGATCAGACATTGTCGGTTCAGTTTTTGTTCCTTGTTTCTTTTATAGAACTCGGTTTTTGATCATGTCTGGTGTTTTCAGTCCAGTCCGGTTTTATTTAGTACATTGTATAAAACAACCAATAGATTGAAAAAACCGAGAAACCGAACTGAGACTAGTCCGGACCGGGACTGGTTGGTCCGGTCTTCGATTCTAGTTATTTATAGATTTCGGGTTTCAGTCTAGTCCGGTCTTTTTTGTTCTGGTCCGGTTTTCGAACTGATCTCACCCCTACACAACTCTGACTTGTAAAATGGTTACGCCTATAAGAGAATGTATGTGCGTGTTAATATATACTCGTGAAATGGTGACGCAATATGACTTGTAAAATTGAGTATTGTATGTTGCACATGATGACCATCCTCAACCTACAAATCTGTTGGTCATTGTTTGGTAAATCTTTACTTTAAAGGGTTTATCTGTAAGTTTAGCAAAGAACTGTAAGTTTAGCAAAGAACTAAACAGGTGAAACAGTATGTCTGCTTCGTTACGAAGAACGGTTACTCTTGCGGCATATGTCACTTCTTATATAAATAGACATAACTATGTACAGTTTAAGATTTAAAATGTTGTGAAAGTGATCAATTTGCTATCGGGAAGGTTTTCATTAACGAAGGTTAATTTGGATTGACCTAAGGTTGTGTTTGTTATGTGGGAAGGAAAAGGAAATCGCCATTTTATTCTCTTGTCAATAAGATGTTGTTTAGTCATGTAGGAATGAAGCAGATCATTAGTCATTACATATGGAATGCGATTCTTTCTGATCTAAGGATTTTCATTCCTTGGAGGATGAGTGTTTATTCTCATTCATTCGGTAATGAAATGAAATGTTATAATTTAGTTTTTTTCCTTAAATTTTTTTTATCAAAATTTATTTCGTTCATTTCCTATTCTGTTTATCTCTATAAACATCATACAATAACAGTTTATTTTATTCCGGTAAAACAACTAAACATGTCGATGAAATAGTAATCACTCATTTCATTACCTTCTATATTCCATTATATATTTTGTTCGTTCTAATTTTTTGTTATTCATTTTGGTCTAACTAAACAGTCCCTAATGAGTTGTGTAATAAGTGTAACACTCGCTAATAATTACTATAACTAAAAACTTACTAACTTGTAGTTATGTGTGACTAGACACTATTCGTGATAACAGTCCGTATAGTATGCAACGTTAAATTAATAAAATCAAGGGCTTGTTTGCTTGACATATCTCTATCTTTGTAGCCCTAGTATATCTTTCTCATTTCTTTGACCTAACACATCAACCGAATCCACCCTCCAAACAACTCACGGCTTCTTCATCCACCTCTACAGTCGCCGCCTTCCGCCTCAGCCTCATGTAAGTTTTCCCACCCTCTCTCTATCTCTGTCACTGCCTTCTCCACAATGTTGAATCTATCAGATTTTTGAATTTTTGAAACTGATGATACTTGAATTTGTGAGGAGGAGGAGGAGGAGGGGTATGTAAAGTTGAGACAATGGCTTAAGAGAAAAAGAAAATAAAATCTGTTCAGGCTAATTCAACAAAACTTCACAAAAAAAAAACCCTTACAAGCAGCAAAATAATGGTATAATGGTGAAGAGTTTTGACAATTAAGCAGATATTAATATGAAGAGTCAGAATTTTGATAGGAGTGAGAAAAATACCCATGTATGGCAAGTTAGGCTGTGGAATATAATCACCATAGCAAATGTCGATGTAACACCCAAATTCGATCAACTTTAATTAATTATAATTAATAAATAAGTGTTATGTGCTTTTAATTATCTATATGTGTATTGATTAGCTTATATGTGATTAGATATGATTTTAAAACTATCAAAACAGAAGTGATATATATATATATATATATATATATATATATATATATATATATATATATATATATATATATATATATATATATATATATATATATATTCAAGGACCATTCATGTAGATATGCTATAGATATTGATTTACAAGCAAATGATTCTTGTTATCTTCCTGGAACTTCTAACACAACATCAGAGACATACATTCACACATACAAACAAAATGCTTTCTTTTCCGTTTGGTGATTTAGAACAAAAATCAACAGAGTTAGCATCATTTCTTCTTCATCTCAGCTTAGTAATCATCAAAGTATGTGTTTGATTGTTATATGTGTTTTAAGTGGGTCAAGTGATTCAAATGGGTTAAATCATATCCTAGATCATGTTTTAGTGCTTCTTGATGTTTGTTTAGATGTTATTACCTGTTTAGGGCGTAGGAAACACCCTATGTGGTTTTAATTAATTAAGAATAAGATTTGGTTGAAAAAGGAGCAAAAACAACATATGAACATAACAGAGTCTGCAAATTCGGTCATGTGCACAACCTGTGTAGGGGTACACGGCCTGTGTATAATTTAAAGCGGTCATAGGGCTATGTGGGCATACATGGTCATGTAGCATGTGAGGTACACGACCGGTGTAGAGGATACACGACCCATGTAGCAGTGCTGGTCAACCGAATTCGGTCATGTGTACACGATTTGAGTCATGTAGTCAACCGAGTTTCGGTCATGTAGTGAGCAGGGTACATGGCCCGTGTAGGCTTACGCGACATGTGTAGGGTCATATTTGGTTCAGTATGTGTATTTGATCATGTGTTGTTATAATATATGTGTAAGATCGTGTTTGGATACATTATCAAGTGATATGCATTGCTAGTTGCTTAGACTAGTTACTATATGAGTCTTCTGGACTATTCTTCATATTTGCATAATTGATGTGTGTTATAGGGGTGAGCATGGGTACCGGAAATACGGTTCCGTACCGGCACCGTACCGTAAACGGTACTGGTATGGGTACCGAATTAGAGTTTTTGGTCCGGTATTCAGTACTTGAAATGTTGCTGAATCGGTATTTGAGACTCGATATTCTCGGTATTTGGGACTAATACCGGACCAACGAGTTAAGAAAATTAGGAGAACAGCGTTAGAAATGATAATGCTAAAAACAAAAGATAAACAAATTTAGAAACTAAAATAGAAGGGAGAAGAATCCTAGAACTACTCATAAGTAATCGACATCACTTGGAGAACAGTAGCAGTGAGCCTAGCCGAAGAACATTCTTTTCCAACACAACACTAGTTATACATGTGTTTATATTATTGACAGTATGACATACACACTAAGCTCTTGTAGCTTATCAGATTGAAAGTCACAAGAAGTGAACAAAGATGGGTTGCTTGGTGATTCTTGATGTATATGTGTATGAATATATGAAGAATGCTCAAGAACACCAAAGATTGTTGGTCCCTTGTATGAGAATAACAACAAGCAACAGATGTGTAGAAGGGGGGGGGGGGGGTTGAATACACTTTCTGCGGAAATTGAACAAATCAAATAAAAGTGTTACACAAAGTAAATCAAACCACAATCAATCGAATGCTTTTATTAAGAAGATGATTACAATGCTTTGAATAAGAAGATGATTACAAAAACTATCAAGTAAGCAACTCTTGATATATAATCACCTAATATAAATCTCTCAATCTCTCAAACTTAGCTATCTATAATCAACTTATGATTATAGATACTGACGACTCTCTAAACAGGATTTACACAGATTGATAACTTACCAATATCACAACTAATGTGATTATTCGAACACATGAACAACTTGGCAATCTGTGAGTTTCTTGATCACGTTGAACTGACAAATAGTAATCAAGATTCGTAACACATACGGTGAGGTAAGGTTTGGCTCTGGAACACATAGTTGTAATCGTCTCTGAGTCGTACCTCTAAACTTATCAGGAGATAAGTATTTATAATCCTGTTGCTACGGTTCCTAACAAATTGGACTAATCCTAATTTGCTAACTAACTATCGGATAACTCGGAATCTTGAATCTTGAATCTTCTTATCTTGAGTCTTCAATCTTCAATCTTGATTCTGAAGTCTTCTTATCCTTTCCGTAGATATAGAGAGTTAAAACAGAATTTAAAACACATTTAAATTCTATTAAGCTGACTTCTTTAGTCAGGCTGAGTTACTCAGTTTGAAACTCATCAAGCTGAGTTCTTCGAGAACACACTCGAAAACAAACATGAACTAACATGTATAATTGTTAACTCATCCTTAGAAGTCTAAAGAATTTACTAAAACATATTTAGTAACTCTATTGAGCTGACTCAGTCTTCACGCTGAGTCGCTCAGCTTGAAACTCATAAAGCCGAAACTCAATATGTATATCTTAGTTTACGCACATAGCTTAACAAACATATTGATAATCTTACTAAGATATAGTCTAAGCTGATCAAACATATGCTCAGCTTATACTCAGTCTGAATCACTATAAGTGTTCAGTCTAACTAAGCTTCATAATTCTGTTTAAGTTATATGTAGAACACATCTTACAAACTTAACTTTGTCTCATCAAATCTTAACTGATGAGATCATTTTCCCAACAAACTCCCCCTATTTGATGATGTCAAAACCATCAAACAGTTATTAAGTTTGTTTAACAGAATTATGTTTTAAATCTTAAACTTATCAAGATTTTTACTTTGAACTAATCAAATATTAATTGGACATATCAATATTAATTGAACTTATCAATTTTAAGTGGAACATACCAACTTTTAGTTGAATACACCAACCAATTACATTAATGAATAAGAACTAATCAGTTATTCATTTAAGCTGAACTTATCAGACTTATACATATGAACACATCACAACACAGTTGAACATATCAAACTTTATACTTGTATTAATGTGAACTTATCATAATACAAAATGTTGATCACATAGATCATGCACACTAAGTGCTTACAAAAATTAGAACTATTCTAATATTTACAATAGAACTAATCTATTGAGGATGCAGCTCTTCAAATTCCTTTCTCTCCTTGTTAATTTCTTCAAGGATCTCTTGCAAATTGAGAATGTGTTGAAGTTGATCCTTTTGTGATCGTATTGCTCTGTTTAGTCTATATCTGAACCTTGCATTTTGTTCAGTCTTTTCAACAATTTGTCTCAGAGCAAATACTTGAGATACCCCACATACATAAATTGATGCATCAGCCTGGAAGCATTTTTCACCATTTCTGTCCAAGTACATGAACCCTTTCTGAGGCCTTTCAACATATGTATTCTCTTGAAACTCCATGCCTTCAGGAAGAACAAGACTGTACGTATCTAAATTTTCTAGTCCAACTGGCTTTGTTTGCTTCTTCTTCCCAACTTTATGAAAAGAAGTTAGTAGGGTAGCTATCTCAGACATGGGTATCAGTTTCAACGAATCAACTCTTGCAAGTAGCCTTAGCAGCTCATCTTTAACTTGATTTCCGACAGAGGACTTTTCCATCTGCTTAATAAGTATGGTAACCTGCTTCCACTCTTCATAACCCAGTCTATGCATTTGATTCAGCTCCAAAGATGATGTCTCACCATTTCTAAAGACAAACTCTAGAATAATGATCCCTTAAGCTGAGCTCAACTGAAGTGAATCAATCTGAGAAGAGAAGTACATTCTTTCATAACACTGAGTTATATCTTCTTCCTCAGTTTGATCTTTGATAGGAAGTTCCTCTTCTTCTTCCTTGGGCACAATTGGCAGTCTGAGTCTAGAAAGCTCTTCATTCTGCTTCTTGATTTGTTCAGCCCAAGCTCTTTCTCTTATCTCTTTTTCTTCTGCTAACTTAGCTTGAACATCCATTTGTCTTCTTCTCAGTTTTTCAACCGAAATTCCAAGCTGATCAGCATCTTCCTGTTCCATTCTCCTAGCTGCCATCAGTGAAGTTCTTTCTTGTAGAGTCATTTTGTCAGCAGAGTCTTCATCTGAGGCTGATGATTCACTTAGAATCATTTTTCTTCTTTTCTGTAGAGGAGGTTCTGATTCTCCTGAGCTGACTACTACAGGTCTCTTTCCTTTAGCATTTTCAGTCAGCCCAGTTTCTATTTCCATTACTTTCTCCCCCTCAACTTGATCTGCTCCCTTTGCCAATAGTAATAAAGCTTCAGCTTGAACAGACTCAGCTTCAGCTTTTGGAACCTTCTCCCCCTTTTGTCATCATCAATAGGGGTTGAAGTCCTTTGTTGTCGTAGGGCAGCCACTACAGATTTTAATTGTTGTACATCTTCCGCTAGAGAATCCAAGATCATTAACATGTTCTTCTTGTTTTGTTTTCTCTTGAGGTTCAGCTTGTCAAACTGACTTTTGAAAAAGTTCATTAAGTCGTCCAAGTCAGCTTGAGAGGGTTGGAATTTGGGTGCATCATCCAAAGGTTGTTGTCTACCTTCAAACTCATTTGCACCAGAGTTTGGACCTTGTGAATCACCTTGGTTTGAAGATGAAACATTGACATGTCGTGCAATAGGGTGAGAAGTGAAGAGAAGTAATTGGGCTCTAAATGTGAAGTGTATGGGTTGGTGGTTGGCTTATGGGTTTGGAGGGAGGTGATTGACCCTGGGGATTGGTCATATATTCAATGTTACCTAAGTGTGTCTGCTTAGGCACAGTAACAGGCTCTCCCATGGCACTGGAGAGTGTGGGCTGAGTAGACACCATACCCGGCTTAGGCTGTTGGGTTAAAATGAGCCTCGAGGTTGACACCTTAAGAGTAGGCGTCTCCCCCTCAACTCCTGCCGGTGGAGGGATCAATGTGATCTCAGCTCCAGTGATGCCTTTAGGAGTGGCACCACCTATGGAAGTTTTACGAGTATAGGTTTGGATATTCTCCTTAGCAGCAGTGGGCATACTAGGGGTGGCTTCAGAGTGGGATTGTATATGGAATGAAGGTGGAGGAGATGGGTTAGACTGAGTTGGGCTTACTGCAGTCTTGTCTCCAAAAGTGGATGGAGAAAAATGAGAAGAAAGAAAAAGTGGAGAGGTCTTACCAGAAGCAGCGTCAATGGTTGCTGGTTTAGCTTGAGCAGAGTACTCAGCTTGAACCTCTGTGTCAGCTTGAGAAGCTCCCCCTTGATTTGATTCCTCTTCGCCACTTGCTGATGAAGCTGCCTCAGCAATCAGAAGCATAGGTGCACTTAGACCTGCTTGCTCTGGGAAGATGTCATTGTTGAACATCTTCGGGCTGAGTACCGGAGCAGGGAACAAATCCTGTCCAGCTTCATATAGTTGGTCTCCCAACTCAGCTTCAAGCACCAAGGACAAGTACCTGATGAATGATACATGTAGATCCCTTGGTGTTTTTAACACTTAGGTCTTGAGCTCGTTGAAGATGAGACGTGCATAGTCCAGATTTCTGGCATGATACATGTTGTAGAGCAGCTGCATCTCGAACTCATTGACTTGATCCAAGCCTCCAACCTTGGTTCCAAGTGAACGGATCACTGTGGACACCATGAAGCCCCATCCGGTTGGAAAAGTAGCTTTCTTTATTACACCCTCAGTCTGTGGGTGACACATTTGGGGTAGGACTGACCTCGCTACTTGTCTTGTTACAGCAGCCTTGAACACATCATTGGCAGGGAGTTGAAGAGCCTCCCTGAGCCGCTGCACAGTGATGACCACTGTTCTATTCCCATTCAGAACAGTGCCTATAATCTCTCCCCTCTTCTGGTTGACGGAGCAAGTGTACCAGAACTCCAACAGATGCTGAGTAACTATGTGGAGTGGTGCTCCAGTGAAGAGGAATGCCAGCGGGCATTTGCGTATGTAGTCCACCCAGACTTCATAGCCTCTGTTCCTTTTTCGTTCCGGAATGGCTAGACAAGCACGTTGATTGTTGATCTTAATCAACATCATACCATTATTTTTGAACGCAGCTCCCCTGACCATTCGATCACCAAGAATAAGAATGGTTCCGTCCATCGTATAATCACACAAAGTAATATGTTGAAGTTGCACCGAGCAAAATAAAGATCGCACTGAGCGCGTTGAAAACTGCACGTAGCAAGTTAGGGTTTAGAAGATGAACGAAAGATTGCACTGAGCAATAGAGGTGTTTGCGAAAGGTATATTAGAAGATGAGAAGTCAGAGTTGTAAGCGTAAACTTCTCTAAACCGGTTAGGATCGATATATATACCTTTCTTAGGAGAGAGAAAAGTTACCGTTAGAATCCCTTTTTATCCGTTATGCCGGGTAAATTACGGCTAGATGTAACAGTAAGAGAGTAGAAACACATCATCTTCCAACGGATACAAGTGTAGAATAATATTATTAACTCATAATAAGATTATAAACACTGTTTAAATATATCAATACACAATTGATATACGATGCGAATTGAAACATACTCAAATACGCTTTGACCTATGAATTAAAAACACTAAGTAACTAATTCATATCTTGGACACACCAAGCTGAGTAAACATATTACTCAGTCTATGTCAAGCACACAGCTTGATTCAAGCACTCAGCTTGAGATTAGTACTCAGCTTGAGTTTAAGTACTCAGCTTGAGATTGATACTCAGCTTGAGTTTGAGCACTCAGCTCAGAATCAGTGACACTTAGTCATACATGTTTGAGACTGACTCAAACTTACAATTTAACCACACTGAGTAGTTGAAATATGTTTAGAACTTACCAAACATGTGAACCAATCACACAGCTTGAGTTAAGCACATAGCTCAGACTCAATGACACATAGTCATTTACGTTTGAAACTGACTCAAACGTACATTTTAACTACACTGAGTAGTTAAAGAATGTTTGGAATTGACCAAACGTGTGAACTCATCATTCAACTTGACATGTTATACAGTTTATGAAAACTTATTTATAAACTGTGCACTCAGCTTAAGACACTTAGTCTTTGTCAAACTGAAAAACTCAGATTCTAGACACTTAGCTAGGGGTTGAGCATACCCAATTCACTTAGCAGATACATAAACCTCTTTTCATCAAGGGGTTTAGTGAAAATATCTGCAAGTTGATCATCAGTGGAGATAAATTTAATATCAACTTTACATTTTTCCACGATGTCCCTGATGAAGTGATGTCTAATTTCAATGTGCTTGGTTCTTGAATGGAAGACTGGAATGTAAGTGATGGCTATTGCACTTTGGTTATCACAAAAGATAGGATTTTTCTTGAAACTCATGCCAAAGTCTTGAAGCTGATGTTGCATCCAAAGGATTTGAGCACAACAGCTTCTTACTGCAACATATTCAGTTTCAGCAGTTGAAGTAGCCACTGAGTTCTGTTTCTTACTAGTCCAGCTTACTAGTTTTCCTCCAAGCATTTGACATCCTCCAGTAGTTGATTTTCTGTCCAACTTGCACCCAGCATAGTCAGCATCTGAAAAACCAACTAACTCAAATCCAGAGTCCTTTGGATACCAAAGACCTAGATTTGGTGTACCTTTAAGGTACCTAAAGATCCTTTTCACAGCTTGAAGATGTGATTCTTTAGGATCTTCCTGATATCTTGCACAAACACATGTAGCAAACATGATATCAGGTCTACTAGCTGTCAAATAAAGTAATGAACCTATCTATCATTCCTCTATAGGTAGACTGACACACAGACTTACCATCTGAGTCTTTACTCAGCTTGACAGCTGGTGACATGGGTGTTCTCATGGTTGAACTTGAATCAAAACCATATTTCTTTATCAAATCAAGAACATACTTGCTTTGATTGATGAATATTCCATCAGGCTTCTGTTGAATTTGTAAGCCTAGGAAGTATGTCATCTCACCCATCATACTCATCTTGTACTTTTGTGACATTATTTCAGAAAACCACTCACACTGAGATTCATTGGTAGAACAAAGATAATGTCATCCACACAGATTTGTACAAGAATCACCTGTCCATTACTCTTTTTAATAAAGAGTGTCTTATCTATACTTCCTCTAGTGAAATCTATGGATAGTAGATAGGTGGATAGTGTATCATACCAAGCTCTTGGAGCTTGTTTAAGACCATACAAAGCCTTGTCCAACTTATAGACATGGTGTGAAAACTTTGAACTGACAAAGCCAGGAGGTTGTTTCACATAGACTTCCTCCTGAAGTTTTCCATTTAGGAAAGCACTCTTCATATCCATTTGATAGACTTTGAAGTCTTTGTATGCTGCATATGCTAGGAACAGCCTTATGGATTCAATTCTAGCAACAGGGGCAAAGGTCTCATCATAATCGATTTCTTCTTCTTGCTTATACCCTTGTGCTACTAGCCTGCGTTTGTTCCTTACTATCACTCCATCCTTGTCCATTTTATTTCTATAGACCCACTTAGTGCCTATTATAGAATGATTTTTAGGGGCAGGGATAAGTTTCCAGACTTTGTTTCTCTCAAATTCATTCTGTTCCTCTTGCATAGCATCAATCCAATCCTCATCCTCTAAGGCTTCTTCAGTCTTCTTTGGTTCCATTTGAGATAGGAAACCAATGTGAGCAGCATAGTTAGCTGTAGCCTTAGATCTGGTCATAACTTTTTCTTGGACATTTCCAATGATTTGATCTTGAGGATGATCTTTGAGGAATTTAAACGTTGTAGTTGGAGAGTCTGGTTCTGAATCTGAGTGATGTTGAGAACTCTGAGGTGAACACACATCCTCAGTCTCAACAGCAGCATTGTCAACAAACTGATGATCACTGAGATTCTCAGTCTGAGTGACTTCAGCTCCAAATGGATTGACGAACTTGTCATCCTTCTCAGCTTGAGAATCCATTTGAGCATGTGACGGACACACATCATCATCACTATCATTTCCCATGACATACATAGGATTTGATAAATTGGTTTCCTTAGGCCTTTCAAGCTCACTCAGACTGACCAAGTCAGCTTGACTCTTATCAGCTTGATCAAAATAGTCTTCATCAAAAGAGACATGAATTGACTCTTCTATTGCCTTTATCCTTGTATTATATATCCTATAAGACTTGAAGATTGAGGAATAACCAACGAATATTCCAAGATCAGCTTTAGGTTCCAACTTATGGAGCTGATCTCTTTGATTCAGCACATAGCACTTTGAACCAAAGATATGGAAATAACCTATATTGGGCTTTCTAGAATTATACATCTCATATGATGTCTTTCCATGCATTTTGACAATGATTGATCTATTCTGAGTATAACAGGCTGTACTGACAGCTTCATTCCAGAAATAGAGTTTCAATCCTGCCTCACATAGCATTGTTCTAGCAGCCTCAATCAAGGTTCTATTTCTCCTTTCAGCAACCCCGTTTTGTTGTGGAGTTCTGACATATGAGAAATTTTGTAATATTCCTTTTTGTTCACAGAAGTTTTCAAGAGTTGAGTTTCTGCACTCAGTCCCATGGTCACTTCTAAGTTGCTTTACAGACAAACCTTTCTGTAACTCTTCCTGTTTGATAAAACTGATTATCTCCAGGGCAGCCTCACTTTTGGCTTTAAGGAATATTACCCAGGTGAATCGTGAGAACTCATATACTATCACCAGTGTGTACTTCTTGCCACTTAGGCTTGGAGTACTTATGGGTCCAAACAAATCAATGTGCAACATATGCAATGGGTCTGTTATTGAAAATTTTTGCTTTGATTTAAAGGACCCTTTATGGTGCTTCCCTTGTTCACAAGATAAGCACAAATTGTCTTTGACAAATGTGATCTTTGGTAATACAAATACTAACTCTTTATTAGATAGCATATTTATATATTTGAAGTTTAGATGAGATAAATGTTTATGCCATAACCAACTCAGCTTAGGAACAATATGGGAATACAAGCAGGTTTCATTATAGGGATCAGCAGAATTTAGATCAAGTAGATACATATCTCTTTCTCTTTTAGCTATTAATACAGGCTTTCCCTTAGCATTATAAATTGTTCCTGCTTTCTTCCTAAAAGTAACAACATTATCTTCATCACACAATTGACTGATACTGATCAGGTTGTGTTTGAGGCCTTTGACATATGCAATCCTCTGGAAAGTGACCTTGCCAGCTTGCATCTTCCCATAACCTTTAGTTCTTCCATGGGAGTTGTCACCAAATGTTACTTTAGGACCTTCATCTTCTTTGAAATCACTAAGAAGTCCTTTCCACCCAGTCATGTGCCTTGAGCATCCATTATCCAAGTACCATTTACTTGAACCCTGCACATGATATAAAAACTAAACACATTAGTTTTGTTTGGGAACCCACTTCTTGGTGGGTTCAGATGAGGAGCACTTAGCATCTTCATCTGGTTGAACTGACTGGTCAACTTGAGCAGGAGCTGAGTCCTGTGTAGGCTGATCAGCTTGTTCTTGTTCAGGCCTTGTGATTTCTGCATCACAGTCCTTAGCCTCATGACCTCTACTTCTGTACTTGTAGCATCTCCTTCTTCCAATGATTACAGGAGGTAGAGAGTCTAACAACCCTTGTGAGAACTTACTCTCAGTCTTAGGATTGTATGTGGTGGATAACTTTTCAACTTTCTTTGCAAGTTGATTTACTTGATGATCACTGACTTTGGACTTACCTTTGTCAGATCTTTGTTTGTTATCCTTAGAAGTTTGACTAAAAACCTTCTTTTCCATGACTTTGGACTTACCTTTGCCATGGTGACTGGACTCACCAGTTTCAACAGGTTTGGACTTACCATTGTTAATCTTCTTGGACTTACCAAGATCTACAACTTTGGACTTACCATTGTTGTGATTTGACCTCTGACTTACAGTGGTCTTCCTATTCTTGTAACTTCTCTCAGAGCCAGATAGAGAATGTTGTCTTCTGAAAGGATTTGGATTAAGCCTTTCTCTGACTAAAGTTCTTTGAATAGGCTGAGTGTCTAATCTGTCCAGCACAGACTTACCATGCTGTTTGGATGTTGAGCACTCTTCTCCATGATCTTTACCCTTTACAAACATATTGTATTTAAGGTTTTGACCATGTTTCTTCTCTGAGGTTGACTTCTGAGACTCAATCAGTAGTCTTTCCTCCTCAGAGTCTGTACTTGCTATCTCATCATCAGCTACATAAGCTATTGTTTGATAGTCACCTCCAAGTACAGCCTTTACCTGTTTAAGAATTTGTTGGTTTATGCACTTTTCAGCAAGCTTTGATGACTTACACCAAGACTCAGTGACCTTTTGAAGCTGGTCAACTTTGTCTTTAGCTTCCTGAAGTTCTTTACTTAGAAGTTTGTTGATGTGTCTTTGACATTCAAGATCACATTGTGCTTTCTTACCATCATCAATGAGAGATTGATTTTCCTTAATCTCATCTTTCAGTTTAGCTATCTCAGCTTTGAGGTCATTTTGAGACTTAAGGCTGGTCTTGAAATCATTCAGCAGATAATCAAAAGCAAGACCCTTTTCCTCATCAGTGTAAGAGTAGAAATTACTGACCTTATACATGGAAGCAGGATCCCAATCACTGAGCTTGCTGTTTTCTTCAGCTTTCTTCATGTCAGCTTCAAAGATTGATTCGGACTGACCATAATCAACCTCATCTAATTCTAACTCTTTATCTTCTTGAGCCATAAGACATACATCATCATCTGAGGTGGATGATTTTGTATCCCAGGTTTCAGCATATAACCCTTTTGCACTGGGTTTGTCTTCTGGCTTTCCTTTCTTGAGCTGAGTATACTTCTTCTTGTACTTATCAGCTCTATAAGCATTCTTATCAACAACTGATGTTGATTCCACCTTCTTTGATCTGCACTCAGAATCAATTTGTCCCTTCTTCTGACAGTTGAAGCACACAACATTCTTGGGATCAAAAGAACTCTTCCCTTTGCCCCTGTCAGATCTTCCTCTTCCCCTTTGAGCTCTTCTCAAACGTCTGGCTAACATTTCCATTTGCTCAGTGATATTCTGAACATCATCAGTATCACTTGAGTCTGAGTCTGAGTGGTCAACTTGAGATTCTGACTCAGTCTCAGATTCAACAACTAGCGTCTTGGAACTTTTCTTCTTTTTCTGTGCAACCAATGCAACTTAATTCTTATCCAAAGACTCCTTGAGTTGTTGTAGAGAAGCTCTCTTGTGTTCAGTGATCTGTTCATGATTTAGCAAGAAACCATATATAGACTGTATGTTGTACACATGCAGTGTTCCTCCAGCCCTCAGTGCTGTAGTTACATCATTAAACCTCTCTGGTAACACATCCAGAAATTTCAGCTCAAGTTCAGCTTCATCTTTCTTTACACCCACACTTAGTAGGTCATTTATCAAGCAGTGAAACCTTGTGAACAAATCAGACAAGGTTTCATTCTTCTTTGAGAAGAAGTTTTCGTAGGATCTATTCAAATGATTCTTCTTCTACTGCTTGACCAGATATGTGCCCTCATAGGTAACACTAAGTGTATCCCAGATATCTTTTGCAGATTGACATCCAGTCACAGTACGCAAGATTTCATTAGTCAGGGCATTTGCTAGAACACTTTTAGCCTTATCATCCAGATTGAAGAGTTTCCAATCTTCATCAGTCCAAGATGCAATAGGCTTTCTTGTATCCTTTTCAGTTCTTCCAGGAGACGTATCATTGACAGTGGCAGGAATCTTGGGGATGATTGGTCCTTTTGTAATGACATCGAACATACGAATGTCAATGGACTTGAGGAATAGCATGGCTCTGAACTTCCACATAGGATATTTAGAACCATCAAATATGGGACAACCTTTGGCAGACATCAGTGGAAAGTTTGAAGAATTGTTGCTTGTAGACATTGTAAACTTTCTCAGAATCTTGAACTTTTAACTTATGAAATCGTTCAGCCTGCTCTGATACCAGTTGTTGGTCCCTTGTATGAGAATAACAACAAGCAACAGATGTGTAGAAGGGGGGGGGGGTTGAATACACTTTCTGCGGAAATTGAACAAATCAAATAAAAGTGTTACACAAAGTAAATCAAACCACAATCAATCGAATGCTTTTATTAAGAAGATGATTACAATGCTTTGAATAAGAAGATGATTACAATAACTATAAAGTAAGCAACTCTTGATATATAATCACCTAATATAAATCTCTCAATCTCTCAAACTTAGCTATCTATAATCAACCTATGATTATAGATACTGACGACTCTCTAAATAAGATTTACACATATTGATAACTTACCAATATCACAAGTAATGTGATTATTCGAACACACGAACAACTTGGCAATCTGTGAGTTTCTTGATCACGTTGAACTGACAAACAGTAATCAAGATTCGTAACACATACGCTGAGGTGAGGTTTGGCTCTGCAACACGTAGTTGTAATCGTGTCTGAGTCGTACCTCTAAACTTATCAGGAGATAAGTATTTGTAATCCTGTTGCTACGGTTCCTAACAAATTCGACTAATCCTAATTTTCTAACTAACTATCGAATAACTCGGAATCTTGAATCTTGAATCTTCTTATCTTGAGTCTTCAATCTTCAATCTTGATTCTGAAGTCTTCTTATCCTTTCCGTAGATATAGAGAGTTAAAACAGAATTTAAAACACATTTAAATTCTTTTAAGCTGACTTCTTTAGTCAGGCTGAGTTACTCAGCTTGAAACTCATCAAGCTGAGTTCTTCGAGAACACACTCGAAAACAAACATGAACTAACATGTATAATTGTTAACTCATCCTTAGAAGTCTAAAGAATTTACTAAAACATATTTAGTAACTCTATTGAGCTGACTCAGTCTTCACGTTGAGTCGCTCAGCTTGAAACTCATCAAGCTGAAACTCAATATGTATATATCTTAGTTTACGCACACAACTTATCAAACATATTGATAATATTACTAAGATATAGTCTAAGCTGATCAAACATATGCTCAACTTATACTCAGCTTATACTCAGTCTGAATCACTATAAGTGTTCAGTCTGAATAAGCTTCATAATTCTGTTTAAGTTATATGTAAAACACATATTACAAACTTAACTTTGTCTCATCAAATCTTAACTGATGAGATCATTTTCCCAACAAAGATGAAGATGAACCAATGCAAGAAGATGGAGATAAATCTCCTGGTGAATATTTTAGATATGCAAGAGTTGTAGTAATTAGGTTGCGAAGTAGTTTAAATACCACAAGCCTCAAAGGAAAAAAGCCTTTCGGCTTTCTTGGTGGGCTAACCTAATCTTCCTAGTAGACTAGATAATACCACCAACTTGGACTAGGATAATCTACCTACTTGGCCTTAACCCTTTACATTTTAATCTAGTCTAAACACTATAATAATAACAACATAAGTAAAATAGTTACACAAGGACTACAAACATAATTAAATCCTAACACATATATTATTTTTATATGTTTTTAGGACGCAACAAGGACAAGGACAAAATCCCTGTTTGATAACTATTTTATAACATCTCTTAGGAAAAACATTTAACGCCTTTTGTGATGATCCAGCTTTTGTACTAAATTCCAGTTGTACATATATGTGTATCTTTTGATCGATTAGGTTTTCAAACAGATTACGCTTCGGCTTTTGATGAAAAACTTTCAGATGTGTATATTCATATGGAATTCTAATCATAAATATCAGTTTTATATTTTGGGACGTTACAATCGGTTTTATCAACATAATAAAATTTTACACTAACATGGACACTAACTTCATCACCATCTTCAAACTCATCGTTCCCGAACATCCAATGGCTTATTCACACAATTAAATTAGCTTCTGAAAAACATACATTGGAGGTATATATACATAGGAGCAATTCTTTATCTTATTAATTATGTTGATTCATGAACGACAAAATTTCATGCTGCTTAATAACTTACTCATAATACACAAATTCAACCCTAAAATCCTATCATTTTAACAGATGAGTGAAGCACTTGGAAACCTCTTGCCCTTTGAGACATGTGTTGAATTATCGTGCTAATGACGTCAAAGTTTTATTAAGTTCAATCATATTCATATCAATTATCAACAGAGGATAAATATACAGAGAGATAAAAAGAAACTGGTGAATTGAATATGTTGAAAGTGATGATTTAAATATGTCCGATGTCATGTTAAATCTGTCCGCCTTAATGATCTTGAATATGAATATGTCCTTGATTGCTATTGCTATTAAGATATTTTTTTTTAATTTTGTTGAATATGTGAATCTGTCTAGTAAGATGATAATTTTTTTCATCATCTTGAATATGAATTTGTATGCGCAGGAAAATTGTACCGACTTAATTTAAAAACCCAAAATCGTAGACAACGGCAAACACAATTGATTTTAACATGGTGGAAGATAGTTTTGCACATTGTTGTAGTCTTTTTGTTAATGATGTTTAAAAAAACATAGAGAGAGACCATGTCTTAAATATTTTTCTTCAAATGTAGATCGATACCTAATACTACATAGATATGTTTATGATAGTGACTCCATGTCGATATCACAAATTAGGATGCCTCAAAGGTGTTTTATGAAGTTGTTTCTTATGCTTGAAATACTAGGAGGCCTAAAACTAAGTAAGAATATGAATATTGATGAACAAGTTTCCATTTGCCTGTACATTCATGCTCACAATGTTAACAATCGTGTCATCACATGTCGATTTCGCCATTTAGGAGAAAGGGTTAGCAGACATTATATATCAATTATAATATTGGTAAATAGGTTCATAAAGAAGTGTCTAGATGGAAAAACAAAACATATCCTTCCGATGAATATCTTGCATTGTTTTTGATAAAGATTGAACTCATGGAAACAAAGCTAAATATTTTGTTAAGATTGAGCAAAAGGTGAACTTAGAACAATCACAAGAGTCGGATGATGATTTTCTTGATTCAGACAATGACATTAGCCGTAATACAAACATTCAACATGATGAAACTTCACCAAGTGTTCTTTCAAGGAAGAAGAAAAGTTAAAGCAATGACAGATTCAACAATGCGGTTAGTTGATTACAAAAAGTCTCAAAGATATATCAGAACACTTGAGCCAAGGTATTAAATTTGACACGATGATGAATGAATTGAGTTAGAAGATTCCTCGGAGATTTTAAAGATGAATTCAGTGATCCAATTTAATAAGTTCAAAGATTTGACCAAGATAAGAAGTGATCCTATAAACGTACATATTTTTTGGCAATCGGAAGAAAGTGATAGAGAGACTTGGGTCAAATATATCTTGAGAGTGTAGTATAATCATCTGGGATGTTTTTTAGGATGTTAATTGGTAGTTTGGATATGTAGATTTTTGATAACTTTATGTGGATGTGTCGAAATATGACTATATTGTGTGGTAAAATCATCTCAAGTATATCTTCGATTGGATGTATACGAAGATTACTATATTGTTTGGTAACTTTATGTAAATGTGTTTTTAATGATTTTAACTTATGATGTTTATTAGCATGATTTTAATAATTATTGCATTGAATGCTTAATCAATATAATGAAATTTTAATATTTTCATAAATTATATAATATATTTTTACATAAAAGTTATAAAATAAACTAAAACTAACTAAAAGAACAAGAAGACAATTCTGTCAGTTTAAATTACTGAAATCAAATTCATCTATATTCTCTATGAATTAAACAGAATAAGAAATTGGATTTCAGTTCCATTTCCTATCAAACAAACACATTACAAATTCTAATTCTAATTTATGATAGATTCAATTCTTTCTCAAATTGCAATTACTTCAAAAACATTCTATGAACAAAACACTATCTAAGAGTGTGGATTGGTCCCTTGGTGAGAGTATCAACAAGCAAGTAATGTGTAGAAGGGGGGTTGAATACACTTTTTGCGGAAAATTAAACAAATCAATAAAAAGTATTAACACACATCAAACCACATGTAATCGAATGCTTTCATTAATAAGAAGATGATTACTGTAATAATCAAGTAAGCAACACTTGATATGTAAACACCTAATGTAAATCAAATCTCTCAATCTCTCAAACTTTGCTATCTATAATCAACTTATGATTATAGATACAAACCGACTCTCTAAACAAGATTTATTCACAGATTGAATACTTACCAACTTCACAATAGACGTGAAGATCGAACACACGAACAATGTTGGCAATTTGTGAATTTCTTGATCACGTTAAACTTACAAACTGTGTATCAAGATTCGTAACACATACGACCAATAGGTTGAGGTGAGATTAGAGTCTGGCACTCGTACCTCTAAACTTATCAGGAGATAAGTATTTATAATCTTGTTCCTATAGATCCTAACAAACTAGAACTTATCCTAATCTGCTAACAAACTAAAGAATAACCCGGAATCTTGAATCTTGAATCTTCTATCTTGAGTCTTCAATCTTCAATCTTGATTCTGGAATCTTCTTATCCACACCGTAGATATAAGAAGTAAAAGGAATTTAAAACATATTTAAATTCTTTTAAACTGACTTCTTTAGTCGGGCTGAGTTACTCAGCTTGAAACTCATCAAGCTGAGTTCTTCGAGGACAAACCCGGAAACAAACATGTACTAACATGTATAATGACTAACTCATCCTTAGAAGTCATAAGAGTTAGCTAGAACTTACTTAGCAACTCTGTTGAGCTGACTCGGTCTATAAGCTGAGTCACTCAGCTCGAAACGCATCAAGCTGAATACTCAACCTATATCTTAGGTGACACACAAAGCTTATCAAACATAGTGATAATCTTACTAATATATAGTCTAAGCTGATCAACTATATGCTGCTTATACTCAGCTTATGCTCAGTCTAAAACACTATAAGTGCTCAGTCTGATCAAGCTTCATAATTCTGTTTAAGTTATATTCAGAACATATCTTACAAACTTAACTTTGTCTCATCAAATTTCAACTGATGAGATTATTTTACCAACATCTTTCGTAAACTAAAGAGTGCAAATATTTCATTTGGGTAATTAATGTGTGATATTCCTATATTTGGTATCCTGAATTTTTAATTTTTTAAGAGGTTGGCTAAATAAACAACCCTAATTTGCTAAAAAAACACCCTTCTTAATTAGATTTGTTTTATTTCCAAATTATAACTATTGTTTTAAATCAGATAATTACAACAAGTAAACTTTCTAAATTTCTTTTTATATAATTAGATTCTTTTTCCATAAATGTAATAAACATTTTCATAATAATTAAATAAACATTTTGCAATAAACTTTTTAAACATTGAAAAACATAATTGATTAACATGACCAATAATATAGGATGTGTTTTCGGAACACTAGGATTCAATTGTCTATAACATTGCAAACGTGACATATACATGGATTGTCATCCAGTTGTAGTTGGGGCTTTGTGACGGATCCAATAAGCCGAAATGGTAGGCATTGGGTAATCTCCTTTTAATAGTTGCAGTTGAGGCTTTGCTGTAAAATAATTTTGTAGAAGTGTCAAGATTAATATATGGAGAAGAATAACTGCAATTCCAATGCTGCTGATAAAAACAAAATAATAATTTTAATTTTTAAAAATATAAAATGATAACCAAAAGGGTATAAAAAGTTAAATTTAATAGCAATGTTTTGTAAAAATTAAAATTAGGTGAAAATAATACGTATAGAGGTGTGCTCAACATGGTCTTTGTAAAAGTTGTAGTTTCAAGGGACAATCTGCAGCCCTTGGATCATTCTAAATCAATTATCAAGATCAAACATAAGAAAAAAACGTGAAGGGGGATTTTTGGCAATAACCATCCCAATACACGTCAATTTCGCAAAGAACAGAGAGAAGAGGGGAGTTACGGGGAATTTCGAATGAAGAGGCAACTTGGAGAAAAGCAAATTACAGAGAAAGAGAGCGTAACACGATCAAATCAGTTATTCATAGTCAAGTTACAATATTACCCCTCAGCTAGGGATGTAAACGAACCGAATGAACACGGACGGGATTTTTGTGTTCATTCGTTTAATTTTAGCCGAACAAATAAATGAACACGAACGGGATTTTTGTGTTCGTGTTCGTTCGTTTAACTTTAGCCGAACAAATAAATGAACACGAACGATAAACGAACGAGCATGTGTGTTTGATTGTTTAAAAGATTGGTTAGTTCGTGTACATTTTGTTCGTTTATTTAAATGATAAAAAAACGTAAACGAAGGAACACACGCTATAATACAAATCCAACATTATTAAACACAAATAAACACTATATCTAAACACACACATATAATATAAATATATATACTTATATAAAATATAAACAAACATAAACGAACGGATAAACGAACGTTCACGAACATAAATGACGAACGAGAGCTCTGTTCGTGTTCGTTCGTCTAATTAAACGAACGGAAAATCTTGTTATGTTCGTCCGTTTAATAAACAAACGAAATAAACGAACTTCCCGCCGAACAATTTCACGAACGGTTCATGAACATTCGGTTCGTTTACAGCCGTACCCTCAGCCCAAAAATCGTTTTAAAATCTATCATATGATTTGTACCATTCAAATTCATCATCCAAGGGCTGATAATTGTTCCTTTGGACTATAAAAAAAGGATTATGTTGAATATTTCACAATACGCATAAAGTTCAAATTAAAAATGACAAAAATGATATAACTATAATATATTTTTATTTTATCCACTGTTTTTTAGCGTTATGTTAATTTATATAAGAGCTTTTTTATAGCCTTAAATCAAGTTTTTCTAAACACCCTCCTAATTAAAATATGTGTTAATATCAATAAATGAAATTAAAGAAAAGAATTACTGAAATTAATATTTAATTATTTAGTGAATGATAAGATATGAAGATTTAGTTTAAGAAATTAGACGATTTTTTACATAAAAGACGATTTGCATAAAACAAAAATTAATAAAACACAATAATTATTATAAATTGTTATTACAATTATGGAAAAAGAAATCTAATTATAAAAAAAGAAATCTAGAAACTATAGTTGTATTAGTTATATATTTAAACAATAGTTATAATTTAAAAATAAGTATAAGTCTAATTGGAGAGTGTTTTTTTAATAAAATGAGTGTTTATTTAGCACCACCCATTAATTTTTAATATTTTTGGATTTATCATGCTTATAAATTAAGTTTCCACAATATTATGGGTAACTGAATAACTTCAGTTCTAGATTTTTCTTTCACGAATATACTACCTCTTAAAACAATTTTAAAAATTAACAATGTATAAAGAAGTTAGTCATTTTAAGTTTAGAGTAAAGTTAAATATTGTATAAGGAGTCAAATACCAAGATACTCTTAACTCTAACTTCTTTTACACTAATACAAAATATTTTGAACAATATGTATACATTAAATTAATAAATACAAAATTCGATAGAATGATAGGTTATACACCACGACATCATACAGATAAAATACTGTTTGTGTTTGTATATGTATATAAGTAGTATATGTGTAGCCTGTAGGTGTTAAAGTGCGAGAGTTAAGATTGCGACGGAAAGAGTATAAGACGGCCGAAAGTTTTGGCACTTTTGTGATGAGTTTGACCGACAAAATGACACCAATGTGAACTTAATAAAATAAAACAAAAATATATAAACACTTGGTTGGAGGACGTCCCTCATTCGATGTAAGCAAAATGAAGGAGAAAAAGGTGTTGGTTACTTTAAATAATGTTAGTCTTTTCTATATTTAATTTCCAAGTTATTTATTAATAGTTAAATGTTATACACGTTACACGTATTTATATTTATTATTACTTGTATAATATTATTGTATGTATATATACAGGGTTCTTGTAACGCCACGACGGTGATAGCTTCTAGACAACTTTATTTAACTTCTTTTAAAAAAAAAAATTACTTTTTTGTTTTTTTGCTATATTTTCTTTAAGTAAATTATAATTTTCGTTCATATAGTTTATACTTTATTTGTTTTTCTCTATAAATATAATAGAAAGATTTTTATCTATATTTTTTTTTAAACTTTGGTAATTATATATAATATATTAAGGCCGATAATTCAGATCGTGTTCGGATATCATATTGCTTTCTTGTTCACCATTTTCGTATAGACCCATTTTCGATCCAAATTTTCTTGTCAGGTTTAGTTCACGTCGCTTTGGTTTGTGTTCGGTTCAGGTTGTGTTTTGTGTCAACCAATTTCACCGCGTAAAAACCCGGTTGTTTCTCCAGAGATAAAATTTGGATTTTTGATTCGAGTTTCACGTTGCCCTAATATTCAAGAAACAAGTTGCATATAAAATTGTCTAAAAATACATAAAATAGACTTCAAAATACATATTTACTGGTCGGGTTTGGGTCCTAGTCGACCCATTTTACGAGTCTGGTATCAGGTCTAAAAGTTAGTCGCAAATTGGTAAATGGAATTCAAGCTTTGATTTTTGAGGATTTCAATTTCATTTGAGCGTTTTTTTTACTTTCAAACTTTAACACATTTTAAACTTGGAACCTTTACTTAGATTTTTATATAATTTTATAATTAATAGTACGTTTTTATTTAATAAAATCGGCTTAATTAGGTCAAGGTAAGCAGGTTTTACTTGAACCATCATTCTTCGTGTCATGTTTGTGTCAACTTATTTTTTTACCTATTTTTAGTTTCATGTTGGGTTGGTGTCAACTAATTTCGTGTCCGTTTAAAGTTGGGTTATGGGTTCGTATCTTCGATTTTCAGCCTTATTTCAAGTTAGGTTACGGGTTCGTGTCTTAGATTTTCAGCCTTATAATATAATACTCTAAATCTTTAAAGAGTAAATTACAAATTTCGTTTCTATGATTTGCTCTGAATTTCACTTTTCGACCTCTAATTTTCAAAATTACATTAACAACCAATTATTTAAATAAATAAATCTGCATGAGCATATGAAAATATATATAAAGAGTGTAATTTGAATACTAATTCTATAAAGTAACGTGTTTAGGAAAAAAAACTTACAAAATACCAAATACTAGTATATATGTGATTACAGAAATTACTTGTGGTAAACGATTAACTAGGTAAAATTGAGAGGTGTATATTGCCAATTAACCAAATTATTACATATATAAGCCAACTTGGTCAAATAGTCAAAATAAAAAGTGGTGTGTGTGCTTGGTGTCTGGAACAATTGAGAGTAGAAGAAGGAGATAAGAAACATGTGTCAACACAGCAAATCAAACAATCAAAACTGACAAATTGGATTTCAAATGTTAAGGTATGAAATATTAACCTATTTAGTGATAACAATAGGGTATTTCTCTACTTTTATAGTTAATAGTTGTTTTGGTGATTATTACTCATCTTACTGATGATTTGGTGGAGTTTTAATTATTTGATTTGACGAAGTTATAACTCTTTTAGTTTGATTTGTGTTGCTATTATGAATCTTGAGCAAATGGGTTAAACGAGAGTTATAGTGTAATTAATCAATGGATGACATACATAACAACAACAACAACAGTACCCAATCCCGCAGCAGCGGGGTATGGGGGAGGTAGAATGTAGACAATCATACCTCTACCCGTAGGTAAAGAGATTGCTTCCAGGAATTGACCTCCGGCAACGTAGAAAAAACAAAAAATAGCTAAAAGAAGGAAATAAAAGAGCGACTAAATAAAGAAAAAGTGAAAGTCAAATATTAAAATTAAATAAAATAAAAGATGAAAAATAGAAAACTAATAAAATAAAATAAAATAATAATAAAAGGAATATACACAAATATATATATATATATATATATATATATATATATATATATATATATATATATATATATATATATATATATATATAAGATCAGTATAGAACCATTATAGACCTTTAGATTTAAAGATCAATGGCTGTGATTAAAAAAAGAAAAAGACACGTTGCTTTTATAATTTAGACACATATATCACATACTCAAGGGTAGTTTAGGAAATTAAAATACCAAAGTACACACCTGATTTGATTTCTCTCTTCTCTGCAACTTATCATCCCATCCCTTACATAGTTACATTATGTCACTCTCTCTCTCTCTCTCTCATCTATTCACACTTCTCTCTTTTATCTCTCTTCCATAGTTGATCTAAGATCTCGATTTTTCATCTCATTTGGCAGCTATTTGCTTGTTGATTAGGACATATATTCACCAGCGTGCGATTCCTTGACTGTTTGGAAGCATCTCCGACCACCATGTTTTCCGACTTGAAGCTCCACCGGGTATTTTTTTTCTAAACCTTCTTCACCGGTGGTAGATGTTTCAAACCTTCTTCACCGGCACCGATCAAAGAAAAAACCTCCGAAACGTTCAAATCACCATCGCCACCGTTAAACATCTCCACCAAAACCACCGCCATCGTTGAACCCCCAAATCACCACCGTCACTATTAAACACTACCACCAAAACCACAACCACCGTTAAATCCCAACTACCACCTGCGATATGCTTTTCCGATTTTGTATGCTGCTAATACGAGAGTGAGTTGCTGTGATGTTTTTTGCTGTTGCGATTAGAGCTGCTCCTCGGTTCATGTTTTGTTTTGTTTGATGTTGTTCCGTTGTGTGTTTTGCTATGCTTTACTAATGCCAATGCTATGCTTTATCATGGGTAGCTCATGCTAAATTTGAATAGGATATCATATATATTCATAACTATAGTGCAGATATACATTTGTGGTATTGGATAAATCATGTGTATTTTTGCAAGAACATTTCATGTTCTGGATATGAATTAAAAGTAATCTTTGATGTTAAAAAAAAAGTTGAAGTAATTAACTAGTGTTTGCATTGAAGTCTATGGAAAAGTGTGCTTCTAGAAAGAATTTATTTACATTTAGGAGTTTCCATCTTGTGGGTTTATTTCAAGAGATGTTAAAACACTTGTTATATGTCCTTTTTAGTTTTGTTTACAAAAAAAATATTATTTGCATTTAGGAGTTTTGATCTGGGTATGCTTATTTAAAGAGATGTATTGATGTAATTGTTTCCAGCAACATATAACGTCTTTCTCAAATTTGCATTTTGCATTTTGCATCTTGGTATCATCTTCATATATGGATTTTGCATTTTTCGGTTTGAAATACGTATTTTGCATTTTGGGCTTTATTTTTATTGAATCGTATAGTGGAAATGCATATAAGAGTTGGGGGTTTGCATTTTGCATTTTGGAAACATCTCATGACCTGCATCTTTGATATTTTGCATTTGTGATATTTTGCATTTTGCATTTTGAAATGGAAACCCAGATCAAAATGCAAATTTTGAAAATTTTGCATTTCAAAATAAAAAAAAATTCAGAAATATATCAAGCCTAGTCTTGTTTGAAAGAGGACGAAAAACTGAATATAATGATATAATTTTCTTGCTTGAATTCTAAAAAACGAAGAAGTTATGATAATTTAAATGTTTGAGTGAGTTTTTTTTTTTAAATTTTGGTTGCCTGGAATGGCAAGCAAGGTGGCGCGTGGCTGAATCTTTTGACTTTATTTTCCAGTTTTGCCCCTCTGTATAACGCCACGTGTCATCACCAGGTTAGTTCTTTAGGTTCTATGCTTAAGAGAGGTTCTTTGTTTAACCATACCCTATATATATATATATATATATATATATATATATATATATATATATATAAGACAGACAAATACGAAAAAGAAACCTACTTTAACCTAAGCTCAAACCTACGAATATAAACTACGCTACTTCCTAACCCTGACTCGTAATCCTCCTTCTCCATGCAAGCCTATCTGAGATCATGTCCTCCGCGAGAGCGAGAGCTCCTGCAAATCTGCTTTGACTCTATCTTCCCACCTCAGATGTGGACGACCGCGTCTCCTAGTACCCTCAACTAAAATCGATTATGCTCTCTTAACTGGCGTTGTTTGTGGCCTCCTCTTAACGTGGCCAAACCACCGAAGTCTCCATTCTCTTAACTTGTTGACAATAGACGTAACTCCTAATTCGTTTCTAAAAGAACCCACCGGGATTTTATCCAACAAGGTCTTTCCACAAGTCCATCTAAGCATCCTTATCTCTGCTACTTCCATCTTCTCCGCCTGCGCTTTTTTCAGGGGCCAACACTCAGCTCCATATAGCATTGCCGGCCTAACGGCTAGTCTGTAGAATTTACCTTTAAGCCTCATCGGTATGTTCTTGTCGCATAAAACTCCTGTTGCAGCTCTCCACTTCCGCCACCCTGCTTGAATACGGTTTGTAACATCCTCGTCTATCCTTCCTGATTTGTGTATTATGGAGCCTAAGTACCTCAAGGACTCTTGGGGGCTCAAAACGTGCTCACCTAAGCGGATAACTTGGTTGTCGACGTTTTCAGTCTTGCTGAAGTGACAATAAAGATACTCGGTCTTACCTCTGCTAATCTTGAGTCCTGACTCCTCTAACGCTGACCTACACTGTTCTAATCTTCTGTTCAGCTCCTCTTTCAAATCCGAGACCAAGACAATGTCATCAATCAATGGATGATATAAAATGTTTAATTCAGTTGTTTTGTTATGTTATAAGGACACTAATATATGATATTACAATGTTGGAATTCACTATTTATAGAACTTTTGAGATTTGGTGCGATTTTGGTAGAAAACATGAGTTGTTTTGGTCGAATAGATTGCTGAAACTTGGTCAACATGAGCTGTGTACATGGGGGCCAGCTATGTAGTGTATCGTGTAAAGGTACACGGTCCGTGTTCCGGTACATGGTCAATGTACAACCCTTATATAACATAGGTCATGTACGGTACTATGGACTTTGTATGGTTATACTACACGGGCCGTTTGGCATCAACTCGGGCCGTGAAGTATTAGAGTATACACTGACATGGAATGACCTGTGTACGTCGTGTAGAGTGTCCATGTGACGAATACACGGGCCATGTTACAGGCCGTGTAGGTCATTAAAAAAGAAAAAAAAATTGAGAACATGAACTTCTGAGAATTTAATTAACTATTGCAGGTCATTAATTGGTAATAACTACAAGTTGCTAGAAAGAAAGAGTTAGAAACCATAATGAGAATTATTTGCTATAGATAAGGCGAGAATTAATTAACCACAAGTCGTTGCTAATGAAGATCAAAAATGAAAAAATTAAAAATAAAACTTGGGTCCTTACACATAGCTCCTTACAGGTAAGGCACTAGCACCTTTGATTTGTTCTCTAGCCTTAGTCGTCATTGGTAGTCACAGTTGACCACCTTCTCTTTATGTTTCTATTTCTCTCTCTAGCAGTGCCACCATCTTGATACCAACACCGCCACATCTTGAACCCAACCACCGTCACCATCACAATACAACACCACCATTGTAGAGATCAACCACCACCATCATCAAATTCTCTTTGCGTATCTCTTTCTCTCTTTAACACCGCCATCACCGACAATGTTGGCGAACATATCTGATTGCGACAGCGAACATATCTAATTTCGTTACAATCAAGATCGATATCACTCAAGGTTTTGCCCTCGATTGAAATCAATCATTTATGGTGAAACCCCAAAAAACAACCATCCATGAATGCTTCATCTGTTGAAGAATCAAATGGATGCTTCACAAACCCAAAATGTTTGTAATAAAAACAAAGATATGTTTAAGAAGCTTTTTTGAAAACATAGATCTAGACAAAATCTGAAAGCCTTGTGTGCGACAAAAACTGAAAAGGGGTAAACAACGGAGAGTATGAGCTAGAAGCCCAGTGAGTAACTCCACAAAATACTCAAATGGTAATAATTAGCATATAAATATACTCTTGTCACACTGTGCTACTCAGGCCTCTAATTTGCCACCGGGGTATCACGCTTGCCACAAAGGCATCACACATTTGCCACATAAGAAATCACACTTTTTATGGATATAGTACTGCATCATCTTAGCAACGCCTCACCAGGCTAGTTGTTGATTTTGGCCCATTTACCGCTAGAAGCAGTATGCTACCCCGCACATTTGTGATCCCCATGGTCAAATCATAACATTGTAATGGATCACACATATGAATCAGAGTTTAATAAACTCACAACGTGTACAGTTATGTAATTAATACATATATCACCGTAAGAAAGCACATTCTCTTTAATTATGCAATATTACATATCGGCATTGCTTATTAGACTAACCACTGCTCTTAAAATATATAACTTATCATCACTTATTGACACACTTTAATATATATGACTAAGTTATTAATTATTATTCCCATCACTTTCCCTTTTATTCTCTCAATTGCTGTTTACTCCTCATTTACTCATTTATACTCATTTCCCAGTATTCAGTGTACAACCAGGATATTTCACTTTAACATAAACATGTTTCTCAGTCACACACACACACACACACACATATATATATATATATATATATATATATATATATATATATATATATATATATATATATATATATATTCATTTAGGCTCTATTTTGTTACTTATTTATTCATCCGTATACTCATTAATCAATAACTAATAACACTATACCTGGTATTAACATATTAATATAATCATGTAATACTTTTCACATTAGGGTTGATTATGTACAATTACAAGTAATTAGTATCTCTAAGTATCAAGTTGAGGTACTCACCTCAAGTCCAAGCTTAGTTAATGAGCAACTATATATACTCCGTTAGGTCTTGACGAACCTGCAATAACAATATGTATTATGTAACTCCAACTATCCTTAAATCACAATACATGACTAAACAACTCTTATAGCTGTAAGCCTTAACCCTTATGGTTGTAAGCCACCTTATGGTTGTAAGCTCTAACCCTTACGGATGTAGGCCACCTTATGGATGTAAGATCTAACCCTTACGGTTGTAAGCCTTTAAGCACAACTCTGGTTTGTACATTGAGATTCTGCCTCTGCGGGAATCATCCCGGAACACTCCAAACTCTTTTCCATTTGTTTCAAATCATTTAGTATGATCATAGGAGACTTTATAACATCAAGTAAGATCATTTCTAACAATTACAACTCCTAAATTCAAGGTTTTGATATTAAAAACCCATTTGACCCATAACCATTCAAGAACAAGAACAAAAGATGAAGATTACTTACTTGATATCCAATTAAAGCTACATGTTTTTCTTCTTGAAAATTAAAGGCATGTATGTGTGTTTTTGCGCTCAAAGAAAAGAAGAAACAGGAAAAAAGAAAAAGAAAAGAATATGAAATGATACGAAATGGGTTGCCGCCTAATAGGTGGTGTCCCTTTTTCGTGGGTACCCCACTTCTTTTTTCAACTTATAACTCATCCATACGCTATCAAAAAAATATCAACAATGATATATTTGGGATCATTATTAAAAACCATTTAATAATTTATAACTTTACTCGTTATCTCGCAACTTTTATGTAACACCATTCTTTCTAACACTATTTTGAAATACGCGCGGAAGCTTAATTAACATAATATAATATAATAAAAGTGTACAAATACAACTTTAACTTGTTTTCTTTACAAAATACATTTACAGTGTTACCCTAAAACAGGCTCTTTACAAAAACAACAGATATCAGAGTTAGATCAGTCCACGATTCCAGTTTCACCTCTATCATCCTCATACCGGGAATATCATGTAAAAGAGTTCAACAGTGGGGGATTAGCACAAAGCTAAGTGAGAGAATAGATATCACAAACATACAAGGCATAAAACCCAAACCAACAATGCTCAAACAAACAAGAGAACCGGCGGTCTTGCGGGACCTTCAACCAAATGCCGGCCAAAGCATAGGTTTACCGATAGCCCAGTTATCACAGATAACAGTACTAGCACCTCTTGATTACAACAAATGCTTATCAAGACGATTACTATTACTGTATATCCCTAAACAAAGGCCCAGCTGAAAAAAACAACCGCCAAGCTGATCTCCACAACAGCGTCATGTATATACAGAACAAGAGATAAAATCTCAAAGAGCAACAATCAGGTGATATATCTTATACATCCAAGATATATATCCACTCACCGATATCTTCAAGAGCAGAGCAACTCAGTTTTTTTCTTACTACTGAGTCTTGTCCCCACCTGAACAAACAGCTAACAGTCAGTATTTGCTTAATCAACACACAATAAGCACAATACTATAATCAAACACATATGTACATACAAGCACAAGTACATATCAACTTATGTATATTCAAACAATATACAGTAATTCACTATTACCCTTTACAATCTGTAATTCTGTGAATTCATCCATCTCCTTAGCTTAGGCAATTCATACATTTCTTTCATAAGCCAAGGTTACAAATTCATGTTTATCTTTAAATCCTCAAAGAGTTGATCTTTCATATCATAACACACAAATTCCGAGCATAGGTATTATTGGAATTCCGATTGTGTTCAATTCCGATAAGATCAAATCCGATAGGGTCAAATCCGATGAAACCAAATCCGAGATAAGGTCAAATCCGATAAAACATGAAATCCGATAAAACATGAAATCCGATAAACCAATTCCGAGCAAAGGCAAATCCGAGTAAAGACAATTCCGATATAATCGGATTCCGATACAATGCACAATCCGAGAAAAGGCAATACCGATCACTTCAATCCCGAGAAACTAAGATCCCGAGAAATCGTCACATACCGAATAAATGGAATTCCGAGAATATAGCAAATACCGATGAAATGTTAAGACATAGATCATATACCGAGTATATATATAATCCGATGAAATAATAATCCGATAGAATAGGATTCCGATAAAAGTCAAATACCGAGTGAATCAAATTCCGGTAATATCAATTCCGATAAAAACTAAGGCCACAGTTCAGTTCTCTCGGTTTTCAACCAATTCCGATAGAAATACTCGGTATTCATCAATTCCGATCTATTCAAACTCAAAACCCGACTGATTCATACTTAAGAAAACCGAGACATTCGAAAATCATTCTAACTTCAATTTTCAATCTGATTTTAAGCATGCAGTACATCTATGTTTTCCAGAATCATTCTAAACATGTATTGTTCACAATCTAACATAAATTACTAACATGCATACATCCTAGATCATAAATTCATCATACAATCATTTCAATCGGATTTTCACATACATGCATTCAAAACCGAAATTAACATCAATTTAACACAATGATTTAGAATCTCTAACCTCTTGAAGATGTTAACACTTCAATTACACAGATTCACAATCAAGATCAACAATTTGAATTCCTTCTTTTCTTTCTTTCTTTGTTCTCGGCCGTAGGCACACAAACACACACACAACACCTTAATTGTTTTGCATGTAATGACAATTAGGTGGCCATGTTTGTGGTGTGTAGGTGTCAAAACCGACACCTCACAATCCACTCACACAAAAACAATTATTTAATTATTTTACACAATTTAATTAACTAAATTAATTAAACACATAAATCAAATAATCAACTAATTAATTAAAGTAATTCAACTTAATTACCTTAATCCTATTAGGCCGCTAACGAGGGTGTTACATTTTATAGATTTGGTGTGTTACAACACTGAAGGCGGAGGTGTCTGGAACTCCTCCACATGTAAGGTGGTGTGCAACGGACTGCGGGTTTTTCTTGTTATAAAATCATGTGACACAACCTCGTTTTAAATTTATAAAAGCGATGTTACTAAGCAGTTACTACACACGACTCAGGCAAGTATAACCTGGTCAATAGTAGTATAGACTCGGTAAGACCGGATATCGTTCCACTAGGACAGGAAGCTACCAATACTTAAGTCTCATTGTTGTTTGATCAGCAGAATTAGTTAAAGCAAGTGACAGAATGAACTAAATTAATCAAGAACTACAGTAACTAACACAGATTAACACCGAAGGCAAACAGTAGGATAACATATCACTTAGGTTTTCGAATCATCGAGACTAATCATGGCAATAACACAATACAACACAAAATATGAAGACTTGAATAGATTGAGTGCATAGCATGTTGTTCTAATACTCAACAAAACCACATTATCATGCAAGAATCATCACTCGAGTTATCAAGACTCAGACTCAACAATCAAACATGATTAAGCAAGTAACAGCATATCAGAATTCAACTACAGATCCACCAGATCGCGTCCAAATCAGACTATAAAGACAAACATCTTTTCAAATGACATGTCCAGTAGTCCTCAGAACCCAAAAAGGTGTCAAAGCAGTTAAAATAGCTAAAAGAACCAAAAACAGCACACTGTGGTAAAAATGCCTCCTACGGCCGTATGAATTTCTTCCTACGGTCGTAGGAGGTATACTGTCCTACGGTCGTAGGAATTTCTTCCTGCGGCCGTAGAAACCAGTACGACAGAACAGTTTAATCTAACATAAAGGCATTCAACAACAAATTACAATCTAGACTTTAATCTCAGATCATAAACACATGTAAATTGGTACAATGGGGTCACAAACTCCTCTAAACTCAAACCTCACAATTAAGGGATTTTAATATTTAGCCACATGATTACTATAGATATGAACATGTTAAACCTACCATTTCTAGTATAGCCAACACTTCTTAAAAGATGAATCATGTGATATGCACATTGAACACCAAGACAAGCATAACAAAGGCATACATGTGAGTTCATTTCACCATCTAAACATACCAACAAACATCTTTGTGAATCCTTTAATTATTAGTAGCATGCTTGACCCAAAAATACACCAAATGACAAGATTTTCATCTACAATCACAAGGCATGCATAAAACCAACATATGGATAAAATGACCAATAATGGATGAACATGAAATGATTCAAAACATATCCCAACAATGATTTCTAATGACAATCATGCAAGATGTATCATTTCTAATAACAAACTTAACATGACATTAAAAATATACAAACATCATCATTGAATATCCACATGCTTAAACATGAAGTAGTTATCCTATACACATTATCACACATGAACATGGTAAGATTAAACATACTAAGTTGAAAAAACACAATTGTATTCAAGATCAAACATGCATATTTGAATCAAGTCAACATAAAAGTCAAATATATTGCCATAACTAGCCAAGAATCATCTTGACCCAAGTGAAATGAGTTTAGTTATCCATATACATCAATATTAAAACTACAACATCTGGAACACATGGGTACATGATTGAAATAAGAAATGGAAAGAGTATACCCAAGCTAAACAATGATAAAACTAAGGAATCCAAGCTTCAAGATGTTGTTTCAAGCCTTCAAATCCAAGCTTTCCACCTTAGAATCAAGAAGAGAAGTCCCCTGGAGTGTTAGGGTGTTTGGGGAGAGTGTTTGGGGGTGTTGGTCCGAAATGTGGTGAAAAATCGGGACTCTTGTGCAAATGGCAGATTCTGCCATTTAATGTGCTGTAACAGAACTTCCTACGGCCGTAGGAAGTATCCTCTACGGCCGTAGGGTGGCTGGGACGGAGTTTCTCCACACGCAAGATTCTGCTACCCATCCGACATACGCAAGAAATCAGCCAGGAAATGATTATTGCGGATAAGGGGCTCCTACGGCCGTAGGGATATTCATCTATGGCCGTAGGGTGTGTTTTTAACCCTTCTAGAAGAATAACTCCTACGGCCGTAGCAAGTCACTTCTGCGGCCGTAGGGTGTCTTTTTCACCAATCTTAATTTTTCTTCTATTCTTCCCTTGTTTTGCCCCCTTATCTTACTTAAAGCTCATTTTAACCTGCATGGTGAATGTTAAGCATATTAGATCAATAATAGGAGTAATCACCTTGTATTTGGGCTAAGTACGGGGTATTCCAGCATGTAAAACATGCATAAAAACATATATATCAATCTCCCCACACTTAAGCTTTGCTTGTCCTCAAGCAAACTCTAATGCAATAGCTAAAACCAAAGAATTTCTAAAGGCAGCAAATTAGTGCAAACATGTATCATTCCGACATAGAAGAGTTCTAAAAGCATAACAGACAGCCAAACACAGCAACGAAAACAAACTTCCATGAAAAGCAAATTTAACCACGAATAGATGAATAATGACAAGTATCTGACTTCATACCTCACCGGAGATCACTCTAGCACTCAATGTGTATCAGGGTTAAGTGTATAAGTGCACGTGTGCTAGATTGAAGCAAAGATTAGCATAAGCTTGATCACAGATCACATCTCCACCAATTAACATAAACATATGCAATTATCAAGAAGACTTTGTTCGGGTAGTAATGTGGCTAGGGCTAAGGGCAGGAATGGGAATATATAAAAGTGGCTAAAATAGAATCCAGAAATCAAGTTCAAAACCGCCTAAGCTGCTATTATTAAAGGTACACAGAATTACATAGTATTTTTGGTGAGAATACAGTTCATCAAGTAGAAATGGAATCAGAATTCTCTGAATGATGGCTAACAACTAGGTAACACCGATAAAGAACTACTACTCAATGTATGACAGGCTCAAAAATAGCCAAGGAAAGAATGACAAGTAACTAAATCTCTCATTTTTCTCATTTTCTAATTTTTTTTTGGATTTTCTCAGAAAACTCAGCTGTATGTTGCATAACCAGAACAAACCAAGAGACATATGTATTTTTCATATCCCACTAATCGGTGCATGAACAACTGACGGACAAAATACAACGGAACTAAGCAGCATGAAACGGGTCAAACTGACTCTGGAAACTTAAAAATAAAATAGACTAAAACAGGATAAACATGGGTAATGAAATGAAAGGCTTAGGCTCAAATTGGTTAACTAGGGGAAAATATAGAAATTGGCTAAAAATAAAAGTATATAGGTTGAATTGGGGTTTCCTAGTGCTTTTATCACTTAATTGCAACAGTTTAGTTCATGATCTCGACATGCATACTAGTAAGCAAGTTCTACAATCAAAGCAACAATCAACATATAAGTGAGCAATTCCATGAGCTAATCATGTAAGAAATGAAGTGTAGTGGCTCAAATGCTCAGGAATGCATATCAGGTGTGGCTTGTGCAATTGAAGTTAAACAATTGTTAAAACTCAAGTATTTGTGCAAAATCTACTTCATAAAAGCTGAAATGTCACTTGTTTAAAGTCTAAGATCTAAACATGTCCAAAATGATATAATTTTGCGAAAAATTTACGCCTAAATCAATTGTAAGGTTTAAAACATAGTTAGCATACAAGAGTTTTCAACAGGACACAGAATAGCAGGCATGTTATATTAATCCCCTCCCCACACTTAAAAGTGTACATTGTCCCCAATGTACTAATAGTAAGCGATAAAGTGCGAGAAAAGAGCTTTAAAAAACTCCCTGAACAGCAAGTGTGTCTGCAGTTGATAAACTTCGAAGGCGTTGGCTTCCTCCCCACACTTAAGCTGAGCTGCCAAGATATGACGAATATTCTTTGCAAAACAATAACTCAACCAAAACTGAAACATAGAGAGGGACAAAAATTATCACAAGTTATGGCAAGCAAAAGGAAATGAACTACAATAAATATATATCCGAATATGTACAAGTGTTTTGATGTCATACAGATAGACAAAATGAAATACATGAACATCAAACACATCAAAATGTGGCATGTACTACAACATAACAAAATTGTACAGCCAAGCTAATCTAGAACAATACAAAAAAAGATAACTACAAAACTAACTATCCCCCGATAATGACTATGGCAGAGGCGGGTGCGAAGGTCCGGTTTCATCAGTGAAGTCCCGGAGCCTCTGCGGATAAGCTGGCGGCTGTCGCGGTAATGATGTAGAAGAAGGGATGGTGCTGCCCGCGATGAGCTGCAACATGCTAGCTGTATACTGACGATGTGCCTCGGCATGTGCAAACTCAAGCCTAACCAGCTCAGTGAGCCGAGTCTGCGCCCGCTGGAGATCCTCAATAGATCTATCCATACTCTGAAGTCTAGCCCTATAATCTCGTGTGTATACCTGAGTATGCGGGGGAGGCTCGTGCCGTGTCTCTCCAAAAAGATCCTCCATAGTAATCTCGGGTAGCCTATCCTCACCCTCAACACCTCCTGCCCCTCCTCCCTCAGATCCTCCCTCTGCTGCCCCCTTCCCAGCCGCTCGTGGCAGCTCATAAGGGACACCAGCAGAGGTGATAAGTCGCATCCTGCCGTTGATCCTGGCTGCAACCCTCATGCGCTGCAGCATCGGAATATCTATCGGTGTGGCTCTGGTAGTAGATGTGAGAGTCTCAGTAATCTCACCAGTGAGGAGGCCCATGGCGCGTGCAAGAATAGTCATGTAACCACCACAATAAATAGCCTGTGAAACGCCGGTGGTACGGACCTGAAATAAGAATCTCGCCAGGCAGAGAGCAAGCTGGCAGGGCGTGTGGTGGACTATGGTGTAAAGGTAGAAAAGATCAGTCAATGTCACAGCTCCAGTAGATGCGCTACGCGCAGTAATAGAATAAACGATCGCACAATGAAGAATACGGTGCAAGGGATCCCTGAGTCTCGTGCTCTTTGGCACGTTGGCGCTGTTGTACGCACCTGTGCCAACCTCAGACCAAAAACCAATACCATTGACCCCCTCGGGCCAGTCAACAATGCCCTCAGAAAAGATAGGGGTGTCAAGCTCATCCTGCGTATACAACCCCATAAAGACGGCAAACTGCCGTAAAGATAGTCTCCTCTCAACCCCAAGTAAACAGAATGTCAGGGTATTCTCCCGATCATAGTCTATGAGCGGGTAAAGCATATGAACAGTGGAGAAGAACTCCAATGCTAACTCAGTGTAAGTGGTGCTCTGGAGACTGAACAATCGCCTCCATGGGAGATCACAAGTGCCCTCAGCTCGACCTCTAACCTGAAGGATGTCCAGGTCGTCCCAAACGATATACTTGCTCGGCTCAAACCCATACTGCCTCTCCCTATCCAGAAGAATGTCTCTATTAGAATGGTCCTCTTCGCGATCAAAGCGAAGGAATGGATGCAGAGCGGCATCAGCAGGTCTCTCAACGGGGACTCGGTCGTGGTCTGTCATGCGCGGGGCGTTGCGCGGATCAACCTGAGGCTCAGGTGAAGGCGGTCTACGCACACGTTGAGGAGGCATAGCTGAAATAAACAGAAATCTAAGTAAGACGCGCGCACGATTGATCTTACACATCCTATCGATCGAAATAGGTTTGCTTTGGTATGCTATAGGTCCCCGGATGTAGAAAATGTCCAAAAAATGAACAAGTTTGAAAAATAATTTGAAAGGGGGATCCTACGGCCGTAGGTATATGTTCCAATGGTCGTAGAAGCAAAATCAAATAGAAACCCTAAAAAGGGTCCCTACAGCCGTAGGTGTTATGTCCTACGATCGTAGGAAGCAGAATGGACAAAACCCTAATTTAGACTTCCTACGGCCGTAGAGATAATTTCCTACGGCCGTAGGAAAGTTACGAACAGTATAAAAACGGGCGACGAGGGTTTTGTTCAATGGAGCGAAATGAGGAGCATAATAATGAAATTAAAGCATAACATTAGGAACGCAAGATGATGGAGAGCATTTTAGTAACTTTTTTTCGAAAAATGGCGGGAAAATGAGCGAGATATGGACGGAGAACCCTCGGCGGTCGTTTGATCGCGATTTTAGAGAGAGAGAGCGTAGGAGAGAGAGAAAGCAGGAGAATGAATCTGATTGAAGGGCTTATATAGGAAAGTTTCTACGGCCATAGCAAGTGTGTACTACGGCCGTAGAGGGCTCAGAATGTTCCTACGACCGTAGGACTATTTTAATACGGCCGTAGGGGCTATATTTTGCAAGATGACCCATTTTGCATCAGATTTTCAATTCAAACAACATTTTGGCACACACTACTCTCTACAGACCTCTGGAGAATGTACGGGATACGAGCAAGTAGTGCGGAATTGAAAGTACACATCTAGATTAATGAAAATGCGAAAGGAAAGGGAAACGGAAACCCGGAAAATGGGCATCCGACAAACAGATATGTAAGTACAGGTAACACACTATTAGTACGGTGTGTAAGCGAAAACTTTAACGTGTTGAAATGCGGAGTGTTTTCCTGTCTCTCCAGATCGAATGAGAATTAAAGTGAGAAAACACGAGGAGCTATACGGCACGAACATAGGCATAGCCTAGGGATTCTAACGGGGTTTTGGAACGAGTTTGCTTAGTCCGAGACTCACCAACTCATCAATCATTGCACCAGCGTTACTTTTAGGACGCAAGACCCCCTAGGCTTTTAGCTTAACGGGATCTTCTCGAAGGGCACTGGCACATTCTGACTGAGATATCGTCGGCAAATTCCTACAAGCGCCCTCATGTAGCAGAGCACCGCATTTCCAACATTTCCCTACATATTTGGCACGCCTTTTTGCCACATAGATAGAAGTGTCTCGATGAAATTTGGCAAAGTTTTGATTTCTCCTCACATGTTTCTCAAGTCTCATGACCATATCGCGCTGAATGTCAGAAGGAAGTTGAGTACACAGAAAGAGACAAGAAAGGAGAGCACGAGATTCGGAAGAAAGCATATCCAGTGCTTTAAGGTCTGCCGGTAAAAGACCAATCTCACCCCGCTAAGGTGCAGCGGGGTGAGGCCTTGGAACTGCTTTCGGATTAGGATCTGTGTTGCTCGGGAGACCACCCTGCGGTCTCTCAGACAAGAGTTTGGACACCTGGCCTACTTGATTTTCAAGATTTTGGAGCGAGGCCTGGTGATTTCTTAAAGTGGCTTCCACCTGATGGAGTCTAGCATCGGTTTGGTTGAATCGTAGCTCAGATCGTGTTAGATATTGCTTCACAAGATCCTCCAGATAGGAAGGTCCTGAAGATGATGATGAAGATTGATTGGGAAAGCGGGGGTTGAGTGTTGTACTGACGTGGTTGCTCATATGGTTGCGGTTGACGATCAAACTGCTGAGGCTGACGATCGAACTGCTGAGGCTGACGTGGTGTCTGTGGGTACGGAATCCCTGGAGGGGGTTTAGTGGTTTGGTTATGATAACTAAAGTTCGCGTGATCCCCCCATGCATGATTATAGTTGGTTGCATTGGGATTATACTGAGACCTCGGCTGATTAGTAATGAAATCGACTTCCTCGTGAGCAGGAGTTTCCTCCTAGCATTGGTCACTAGGATGTGCCCCTGAGTAGAAATTACAAGTAACCTGTTTAGGAGGAGCACACATCTGATCCATTTTCTTTGTCAACTTCTCTACCTATGCAGAGAGATCAAATAAAGCATCCACATTGAAAACTCCACCGTTCTTTGGCGGTTTCAGTCTCGTGGAGGGGTTCCATTGGTAGTTGTTGGTTGCCATATCTTCGATAGGATCATAGCACGCTTGTGGGTTGTAGGACCGACTGGGTGATGGGGTTCTAAACTAAACTAAAACACCCTAATGCTAGGACTGATCTAGGATGAGAAATAGTGCGGAATTTCTATTTCCCAAACCTCCTAAGGATTCTAAGATCTGCTTAGATGTCCGGCACACAGTAACACTAAGAAACACACAGAGTAGAAGCAAGAACAAACTCTAAGAACTCACACAGAGATGCTTAAGGCTGCCCTTGGTTTTCGTATTTATCACTAAGATTACAAATTATGAGGTCAAAGTCGCGATTACTAAGGCTTAAGGTCGGATAAGGTCGATTACGAAGGCTCCCGGTTGATTACCTGTCAATTAGTCGATTACCCGCGAACTCTCTCGATTTCCCTCAATTACCCGCGAACTCTCGAAGTTAATCAGTATTTATAGTGTAATTAAATTCACTACGCACGTGATGAAACGCACTTCGCACGCAGTGAGTCCAGTACGCACGTACTGGTTATTTTAATAATAATTAAATTCATTTTAACCGACCTAATCACTACGCGCGTAGTGAGCTCCACTACGCACGTAGTGAGCCTGACTTCGCACGTGGTGATTTCTCACACAGACTTAAACTTCCAAACACACATCAACACATGATTAAGTACTTGTAAGCTTAAGATATTCACATAGAATCACTAAGAATATATAAACATGCAAACAATTAATCAAAAACACATTTGAATTAATAAACATGAATATATTTTATTGATACGAACTAGGGATTCACAAATATGCACCAACAAACTCCCCCTAAAACCTAGTTCTATCAATAACCATTGCACTAAGCAAAAATTCCACAAAGTAAACTGCACAAAGCAAAATGCACACAGCAGAATGCACACAGCAAAATTCATAATGAATACCTTTCGTCATGCCCTTACCTGCACTACGCACGATGTGAGCTGTAACTCGTGTTTAGTGGGGTTCCATTTCGCCTGTAATGAGTTTCTCATCTGTGAATCTTAATTACTGTTAGTACTGCACTCAGCAATAAACTGTCAGTAACTTCAAGATCACTTATAAACATTTAAGCAAAACACATCAAAGTAAGATGAAGGAAATGTAAACAGAACAAATCACACTAAGAGAAAATAGAACATACTAGACTCTTTTTGTATTTTTCTCATAATAAAGGAAAATAAATGCGAATGTAAACTATGAACTAATTAAAATCTAAAGAGCAGAAAAACCAAAACAAAAGGAATTGCAGAAATTAAATTACTGAAATTTAATCTTTTTGTGAGAAGGTTCCAATGTGGAGTCAGTACTAGCTCATCTATACTCAGTAATCATTCATTTCAGAACCTTGAGCACAAACATACTCCCTCAATTTCTGTCTGTCAATCTAACTCTCCACAGATAATAACAGATTTGATTTCAATATTTTCTGGTTATCTAGAACTGAGTACATGGTTAAGGCTATCTCTTTCAAAATCTCACAGTATTTTGACTTACTCAGTAGGATGCACAACTTGAGTACCCAACCACTATGCTTTTGTGCTTTGTGATTTTGTCAACGCATTTTATGCTCTTTGACATGGAGGTCAATTTTTCACCTCTTCTGATAATTTTGTTGAGCTTTTGTCAATGCATTTTATGCTCTTTGACAGTTTATCTTGATAGATCAATGAATCTATATCTTTTGACATTCTCAAATTGGGGTCAATTTTTCACCCTCTTTTACATTTTGCTCATTGTCATCTAAGCACATTTGGCATGGTAGCAGGTGTGCACACCAGATTAAGTTAGTCTCAACTGTTATTGATTTATAGACTTGGAATGTCTCGATAGTTTGAATCTTTGATGGATTTCCACATGCATAACCACTTATCAGCCTAGACTCTCATCATATGCCTTACACGCCATCTGTTTCTTATCTGATTTAACTCAAATTTTTCAGACAGTTTTCTCAAGAATATATACATGCTGTCAGTCCTAATTTTACTAGACATACTTTGTATTGAAAGTCAGTGTACCATCATTTTTCATTTGAGTTGGATCAACTTCTCATTTCTAATTTTTTTTTTTTTTTTTTGTATTTTCTAAGTTTTCTGATTTTTTTGTATTTTCTAAGTTTTCTGAACTATCTCCCCCTAAAATACCAAAGAAACTAAAACCTAAGAAAATAGAAACGCAAAGACACACAGAAAATAAACTGAAAGACAAACGAACAATTTAGTCACACAGAAAATAGACACACAGTCACAAATACCTCACACTTGATTATAGCGGTTGACACCCTTCACATAGAAGAAAGAATTAGCAAGCATTAGGAACCCAAGCCCGAATAGTCATGGGTTTCCCGTCTTCTCCAATCACTAGAAGTTTCATCCAAGTTCCAGTCTTCTCAACAGCATTGCTGAACCTGTCACTCGAATCCTTAAGCATTTGAACACACAGTTTGTTAGTCCACTTAGAAGTCTGATTGAGCGAAGATTTTCTTTTGCTAACAACTTCGGGATTTTTAGATTTTCTTATGGTATCCCCGTTTGTCCTTTGATGCTGAACTGGAAGAGTTGAGTTTTAATTGTTTTTAGTAAACGTTTTATTCTTTTGAAAAGTCTCAACTTTCCTGTTACAGCGCTGATGTGGCTGCTGATCACACTCGTAACTGAGGTGACCAGGTCTCCTGCACACATAGCAAATCCTGTCTGGATTTTGCTTTATAGGACCTTTCGACATCCTTTGAGATCGATACCCTAACCCTTGATGTTTGGGTAGTAGTTTGACCTCTTGGTACGGACGGGTATCAGGAGACTTTACACCCTCCTTTTCAAATTTCCGAAGGGCATCGCGGATACGATGCATCAACGGATCTTTCACATTAAAACTTTTTAACAGTTCTCTTATGCCTGGTTCAGCCTTTTTAATTTCTTCCTGCTGAACCTCATTCTTCTGAGGCTCACCCATATTCTCGTGTAACTTTAAATCCTCTTTTGGGGTTGATGCAGAAGATTCATCAACCTTTGTGAGTGGTGGGTCAGATTCAGAGTGAACATCATCATTCACCAGTTGATTTAACACTGGTGGTGGACATTTAGAGTATAACTTCTTGTTCTTTTCTGAATCAGTACCTTGACCTCTCTGATCGATTATGTACTCAAATAAGTAAGAAGACGTGGAATAACTTTTGAGTTTTTGACTCAGAGTCTCATAATCGACCTTTGAAGTAGCAAGATCTCGTTTCAGCTTATCAATCTCATTTATGTAAAACACTATAGCATCCTGTTTATTTAACAGAGCCACACCTAGTTCATGCACCTGTTTGCCTAAACTTTCATTCTTTACTTTCAACTGTTTTTCCCTTTCTTTTATCAACAGGTTTTTATCTAACTTAGATGTGAGCTCTGAAATTGTAGACTTTAGGAACACTATCTGTTTTACATAATCATTACAAGAACCACAAGGTAAGCCAAAAGTACATACCTTTTCCTCGGATGATTGACCACAACTGCACACCTTTTGGTTTGACTCATTGGCACGAACTTTCACTGGTGTCTTTTCTGCAGCTGGAATCGAGGCTGGTTCATCATCAATGCTGGCAACTGATTCTTCCTCACTTGAGTAACTTTCTGTCTCGGATTGAGAATCTTCGTTCAACACATGAACATTTGCCACATTAATATCAGCACCATCATTCCCAAATTGTACTGACCAGTCAATTCCCTCGTCCTTTTGAACAACTGCCATTGCCTTAGCCGGTTTTGGAGTTGATTCAGACTTTATGGTTGAAGAGGAAGATGATCTACTGCCAGGACTGGTTTTGAAAGGATACTTCGGTCCCATACTCTTCGGCTTATCACATGCTCGCGCGAAATGACCTTTTTCACCGCAGTTATAGCATGTTACCGCAGACTTATCAAAACCAAGGTTGGTATCCTTTGTAGCTGATATTTGCTTTCCTGTTCTTTTCTCATATGCTCTCGCCCTCCTGACTAAGTTAGCATATGACCAGAGGATATCTTGTCTTTCCATCTCATCATCATCGATCTGGTCATAGTCCTCTTGAGTAAGATGAGCATTACCAATCTTCCCCTTCAGTAGATCATCATAAGAGGAGACTAGCGCACTTAGCATGCTCATATGTGTTTTTACTTCATCTGCGCTCCCATACTTGAAATGCTCGACATTGAATCCAGAAGTAGACACAGTATAGGATGGCCCAGAAGATGAGGCTTCAGGTGTAGATCTGCCAGAATCATTTACATTACTCACATAGGCAGATTGTAAGGGAGCATTTGAAGAAGTGGATGACGATACAGGTGTTCCAGAGTAGTAGAGAGAAGGATTTTGTTGATAACTGGACATGGAATCTAAATTTTGTTCCTCCTGCTCTTGCTCTTTCAACTTTGTGATGAAATCATTTAGATCCAACCCGTCAAAACCACCACTGTTCTTCAGTATCATAATATATGGCCGCCAACTCTTGGGCAAGGCTTTTGCCAAAATTTCCACCTGCTGCTTCTCTGGAACAGTAACACCCAGACTGTCCAGTTCACTAAGAAGATGATTATATCTTGTAATGAGAGAAGGAATTTTTTCATCTCTTGTAGCCATGAAATGATCTAATTCCTTTCTCAATTGACTTGCTTTCAATTCCTTGAGGGCGGCATTTCCCTCATATCTTCTGAATTGATGGAAAATCTCATTAGGAATCGCCTGGATTAATTGAGCATAGGCCTTCTTCTCTGCATCATGACTGCTCTTCTGTTCAACAGTCATTACATCATAGGGGGTTTCAATATTTCCCTCCCCCTTGGGAACCATATAATCGGTGATTATTGCCCTCCGAAGTCTACAGTCAAGGCCATCGAGGAATATTTCAAACCTGGGCTTCCACATAGGATAGTCTTCCATGGTTAACAGTTTAGGTACTTTATTGGCACTCCCCATTTCACTGTCTAATAATAAGTTGTTTAAAACTGTTGTCTGTTTTGATGTCATTTCACTAATCAAGAGCTGAGAACACACAGACTGAAATTATGATTTGATAGACCACACAGATTCAACACGCACGGAGTGGGAGCTACTACGCACGAACACAAAGCACTACGTACGAACTGACACGAGGACACACAGACGCTCCTACGTACGAACTGAGAACCTAATACGCACGGATTGAATTGACTACGCACGGAGACCACACAATACGCACGGATGAAGTAAAATAACACACAGATTCAACACGATCGTACTGGAGGCACTGCGCACGCGTTGGGAATCTACTACGTACGGAATGAACACACAGTCAATTGAAGAGTCTAGAAGATCTACGACACACTACGCACGTACTAAGCTTACTACGCACGCACTGGAAGCTCACAACGCACGGTTAAAAATCAAGCTGTTGACGTAAAAACCGACCCTTTTTAACGCAAAACGACCTATTTTCGACCTACTAACCGATTAAAAACGACGAAAAGGACAAAACACACAGGCCTAATCGACACCTAGATCACGAAACCTAAGGAAAAGTGATCAATCAAAGCACAAGGCTCTGATACCACTTTGTAGGACCGACTGGGGGATGGGGTTCTAAACTAAACTAAAACACCCTAATGCTAGGACTGATCTAGGATGAGAAATAGTGCGGAATTTCTATTTCCCAAACCTCCTAAGGATTCTAAGATCTGCTTAGGTGTCCGGCACACAGTAACACTAAGAAACACACAGTGTAGAAGCAAGAACAAACTCTAAGAACTCACACAGAGATGCTTAAGGCTGCCCTTGGTTTTCGTATTTATCACTAAGATTACAAATTATGAGGTCAAAGTCGCGATTACTAAGGCTTAAGGTCGGATAAGGTCGATTACGAAGGCTCCCGGTTGATTACATGTCAATTAGTCGATTACCCGCGAACTCTCTCGATTTCCCTCAATTACCCGCGAACTCTCGAAGTGAGTCCAGTACGCACGTACTAGTTATTTTAATAATAATTAAATTCATTTTAACCGACCTAATCACTACGCGCGTAGTGAGCTCCACTACGCACGTAGTGAGCCTGACTTCGCACGTGGTGATTTCTCACACAGACTTAAACTTCCAAACACACATCAACACATGATTAAGTACTTGTAAGCTTAAGATATTCACATAGAATCACTAAGAATATATAAACATGCAAACAATTAATCAAAAACACATTTGAATTAATAAACATGAATATATTTTATTGATACGAACTAGGGATTCACAAATATGCACCAACATGGGTCTTTGTTACCCAATGCACCTCCTGCGGCAGCATCTATCATCTGCCGAGTGACAACGGATAAGCCATTATAAAATATGAAAATTTGATTCCATAGCTCATATCCGTGTGAAGGACATCTCCTCATGAGATCCTTGTATCTCTCCCAGGCATCATAGAGACTTTCCCCGTCAGTCTGCTGAAACGATGAGATATCATTACGCAGCTTGGCCGTTTTGGCCGGCGGGTAGTATTTAGCTAGAAATTTGGCAACAAGATCATTCCATGTAGCAACGGAATTCACCTGGAGAGAATTAAGCCAAATCTTGGCTTTGTCTTCCGAAATGTGGTGAAAAATCGGGACTCTTGTGCAAATGGCAGATTCTGCCATTTAATGTGCTGTAACAGAACTTCCTACGGCCATAGGAAGTATCCTCTACGGCCGTAGGGTGGCTGGGACGGAGTTTCTCCACACGCAAGATTTTGCTACCCATCCGACACACGCAAGAAATCTGCCAGGAAATGATTATTGCGGATAAGGGGCTCCTACGGCCGTAGGGATATTCATCTATGGCCGTAGGGTGTGTTTTTAACCCTTCTAGAAGAATAACTCCTACAGCCGTAGGAAGTCACTTCTACGGCCGTAGGGTGTCTTTTTCACCAATCTTCATTTTTCTTCTATTCTTACCTTGTTTTGCCCCTTTATCTTACTTAAAGCTCATTTTAACCTGCATGGTGAATGTTAAGCATATTAGATCAATAATAGGAGTAATCACCTTGTATTTGGGCTAAGTACGGGGTATTCCAGCATGTAAAACATGCATAAAAACGTATATATCATAAGGCAACGAAGACTCTGGCGTCTCTGAAACCTCCAATATTGGCGTCTTCTCTCTACTTTCTTTTTTTAAAGCACATATGATATAATATAACTTAACAATAAAACAAACAAATTACTAAATCTTCTTATTCACTAGATGCTGATATATGAATCTATTAGAGAGGTCGGATGTAACGCCCCAATTTATAAAGTAACTGTAAACCACCTCTGAAACAGTATTTGGAACTAAACAGACATATTTACATCAAAGCGGAAGCGTACAAGATTTTTAAAACTGTTCTGACAAAAGATATACACATGTACACTCGCGGTTGGTACCAAAAGCTAAATGTTTACAAGAGGCGTTAAATGTTTTAACAAAAGACTATCACTAATACCGAGGTCAAATAGGAGCCTTGCCCTTGTCCTTGCTACATGCAAAACACAACATATATAATATCTGATAAGCAACGAGAGCTTAGTGACTTTACAAGATTGTCAGTCATATACACATATACATATAATCACATATATATAACACATGTATGACATGGTAGCAACTTAGCTAACCACTAGTTCTAGACACAAAGCAGCAACTTAACCACAATACAGTACTAATACGAGTCACTACTAAACAAAGCAATATGCTATAAACACATATGATTATCACATTATTTTATTCTACTACAATAACACACATGTTGCACATATGAACAATAGTTTAGAAGACTCACCTCGTAAGCAATTCACTGATATGATACTGTATATAAGTTGCGTAATCGAATATTCCCGATCCTACACAAATAGTGTAGCACATGTAATTAATAACACCTCACTGCTACACTTAATGAAACTGAGCAGGGGCAAAGCACGCCCGTGCTCTGCTGCAGGCACGCATGTGCCTTTCTGAAAGGTACGGCCAAAGGTTCAACAAGCATGGGCGTAACCAAGACACGCCCGTACCTGATATAGGTACGCCTGTGTCATGTCACGCCCGGCCCCTAAGAACTAGGGCTTGCCACGGTCACTTAGGCACGCCCGTACCCTAAAGGTACGCCCGTGCCTCTGCTATACAGCAACAGTTCAGTCGACTGTTCTTGCTGTTTTTCAATCCAAACACTAACAAACTCAGTTCCAATCACAACATAACAATACTAGGGTTTTTCCTACACCCTAAACACCTTATAACAATAAAGAACAACAAGTAACAAGAATATACACGCATGATTCAACCTAGGAACCATTTGACCCATTTAAAACATAATTTCAACAAAACTATAATACCTTGTTTGGTTTACCACTGATTTGCAAATATTGTTATGCTAACGTCACTTGTTTGAGTCCAAAATCGCAAAGGAAGAACAAGTACAAAAGAGTACGTATGTATGTATGTGTTTGTATTGCAAATGAAGACTGCTTAGTAAAATCAAAGGAGACAGCCCTCCTTATACATATCCAACTTTCACAAAATGACCCACAGCCCCTTGGAAAATGTAAGTTTCACTTCATGGTAGATTTAATCCCTCTAGTTTTATATAACACCTCTAAAACACATATAGGCTAAACCAAAACACACATGAAACAACTAACACATAATTAGGGGTAATCGAACATGGGTGTTACATCGGAATGGAGGGTAGAACTGGCATGGAAACACCCCAACCGCTGTGTGATGGGAAGAAAAACCACACCATGGCGCCGTGGTCACCCCTCGGCGTGGCATCCACCGCGCATCTTCAGTGGTGTGGAAGGAGTATTTAATGGAATTTTTTTTTTCTTTTTCTTTTTCTTTTTCTTAAACCACACCATGAAACAGAGGAAGGAAAATGAGCCGTGAAAAGAAAAACCAGTGAACAAAGAAGAAGACAAGATCAAGAAGGCAACTAGAAGAAATAGGTGGCTCACCTCTGGAGAGTCTCTACTAAAGTAAATTTCTAAAAACATCCTCAAAGTTTATTATGCTTATATTTTTACCCATTTAAATTTAACTTGTTTTACTTTTTGTTTGTTAATAAATATACCATACAAAATATAAACTTTAATTACTTAAATCTTTCATAGAACACATTAATTATTAAGTATTATTAGATATAAAATAAATATATAAAGTGGGTCCTAAAATTGATGTGTTGGAAAGTGACCACTACGAATCTATGTTGTGAGTTGAGTCGTTACACGTGACAGTGTAATAGATATGATAAAAGGTAACCTCTCCCACCAATCTTAGTTGTCTTTGTTCATAACATTTCTTATTTTTATCATTTATCTTGATTGTGAACAGAAATATTGATAGAACTACCAAGTGGAATGATATGTTTAGTCTCTTAGTGAAAAGAAAAGGATGTCTAACATATTTTTAAATGACAAGTAGACAAGTTGGCCAAGTGTGAAGGACAGGAAACTTCTTGGGTATAATAAAGACAAAATCGACTTTTGAAGATGACGTCAATATATGATAACATTTAATTTAATTTTGATTTAAAAAAAACGCGGAAAGAAGAATGACAGTTGATGTGTGTGGCAACCGTATCATCCGTTACTGGAATTAAACGCGTGCTTTATTATCAATCGTGGGCTCCACTTCACCACCCTCTAAGATTTGGCCGGTTTGTTTTCTACCCTTTCCAAATTATGTAATATTATAATTATATTAATTAATAATGGATTAATTAAAGTTATATGATATAATAGTACTTCAAAAGTTCCTATAAATTACGATTGCTAATATATGTATGATTACGGATTATATAAACACTAACTACACCGACACGCTTTCTTTAGCCCAAAGTGTTATGTGTTTGTATCTTCTTATGTAATAGATAAACAATATGAATCTACAAGTCTATATACAATGTTTATACCAAAGGAAAAAAAACACAGGTAGCATCATATATTACTGGTTTAAAGTATTATATGTTCATATGTTGAGAAAATCCAACAATTCTTGATAGGTATGATGTTTGATGCACAAAACTAGAATGTAGAGGGGAAAAAGATTGCTTTAAGAACTATGGATAACATATAGAAAAGGGTTTAGACCATATAATAGTATCCTACTTTTACAAAATTGTCAATGTATGGAACTCACTTTTTTGTTATCTAAATAGCTAGGTAACTCACTTTGTGGTAAACTGTTGAGTTAGTAAGGACTTGAATTTTTCATTTAGGGTTTTGGCTCTAACCGGTGTTTACAGCGTTTGATCACCACCAAATTTTGTTGACTTGAATGGAATTCCTTCCTAGAGATTATGGTGGAGTCTGATCAGCCTCCCGTTGGACATCGTTGCCCATTCGTCAACAAGCGATAAAACGAAATCTGTTGATTTTGTTGAGTTAGGGTTTCGATTTTGGTCATCGTTTTTTGCTCAAATACTTGTGGTTATTGTGGAGTCAAGAATATGGGTTCAAATCTAGCTTGTTCATATATTGTTTGCACATATTCTTGGGTTCTTGTTCTTGATTTTGGGTTTAACAACAAACAACTATTTAGTTAATGAATCTTGTTCTTGTTCTTCATCTTCAAAATGTTCTTGGGTTCTTGTTCTTGATTTTGGGTTCAACAACAAACAAACTATCTTGTTAATAAATCTGGTTCTTGTTTTTCATCTTCAAAATGTTCTTGGGTTCTTGTTCTTGATTTTGGGTAAAACAACAATCTTATTCATGAATCTGGTTCTTATTCTTCACCTATAAGATATTAAACAAAAAAAATTAAATAAAAAAACCTCTGTAGAAATATTATTTTAAATATTTTATTTTATGACAAATATTTTATTTTAAGTTAGAGAATACGTATAACTAAAACTCATAAACCAACTTGAATTTTATAAGCACTATATAAGTAAAATATAAAGTTTAATTATCATATATTTACCATAACTTACTTGAACTCTTATAATTGAAGTAATATAAAAATTTTAAGATAATAAATATCCTTACATTTCTTAAAATACACCAATCAGGCCACGTCCACCATCTTATACCTACATAATTTCTCATTCAAATCAACATAATTTTCAAACCTGCTAGTATTATAAGAATAAAGTAGAAACATAAAGTATAATAATATATTGTTTTTCTTTGTTATATATGGACTTAATTTAATAACTTGGTTTTTACGAATTAATGGATTATGCATATATATGGAAAGATACATAAAATATAGAGTTAATTGTTCAAATGGTACTTTAACTTAGGGGTTTTTGTCATTTTCGTCCTTTAACTTTAAAAGTGGTAAGAATCATCCTTTAACTGCCATTTTCATGCCAATTTGGTCCTTACTAACGTTAGCCGTTAGTTATCTCTGTTAAGTCAGGGTTATTCTGGTCTTTTTACTATTTTTTAATATTAATTATCTTTTTATAATATATTATCTTTTTTTAATATTATGAAAACTTCTTTAGTACTTTCTGAAGACCCTCTCTCTCTCTACACACTTTCTCTCTCTCACCTCCCTCTTCTCAGACTACCAACTCCGATTAACTCCCCCTCCGCCACCGCTTTCCTCCGCCACCACCGTACTGTCCCACCAAAAACTGCACCTTGCCACCGCTATTTCACCATTGCACAGCCTAGATTCACCACCGCCACCACTAAAATCGTGTGAAACCCCTATATTCCGATCAAGAAAACCCTTTTTCTTCGATTTGGGATCTGCTATGTTTGTTGTGTGTGTGTGTATGTGTTCCGGTCAATGTAGACTGTGGTGGTGGTGGGTTGTGGTGGCAACGGAGACTGTGACTTCCAAGTTCTAACTTCGCCACCACACACACACACTCTCTCTCTATCTATCTGATTCTTTGATATCGCCACCACAAACAGCCATCGTCGCCACCACCTATCACCACCACAAACAGCCATCGTCGCCACCACCTATCACCGCCACAAACAGCCATCCTCGTCTGAAACCCTAGTTCTTTATGAGACCAAATCGTGTACACAACCCAGATCTCCTACCCCAAACGTACAAAACCCTAGTTCTTTACGAGAGAGACCATGATGGTGGTTGGTAATTAAATCGCAGCTTTTGAAAGATGATTAAAAGAGAAATTTCCAGAGAGAGAGAGAACTTAGAGAGAAATAGAGATGGTAGGTGTTGGCCGGCGATTAGGGCGGTGGTGGGTTGGGGTTGCCGGTTTTCTCCATGGTTTGTGCTTGATTGGGCGGCGATCTGTAGCTGTTCAACCTGCGATTTGGTTCGTGGGTTCGGTCCACGGTTTTTTCCCTGTTTCTCGTGTTGATTTCATGAATTTCAATGTTTTTTATGTTGCTGTTCAACCCACATCAAGGATTTGATGTTTATCTGTAAACTTGTGTTCTTGTTATTCGATAAAATGCTATGAATTGCTGAGTTTGACGACATGATTGTGCTTGATTGGGGGTTTCAGTGAGGTTAATACGGGTTTTTGATTCAATTTAGTTCTTAAAGCACGATCCTTTTACTTCCGTTTAATCATGGTAATAAGGACAGGAACGCAATTAGGAGTAGATGGGAAAGTACTACAAACGTTTAATCATGCTATGAATTGGTGGTGGTGGTGGTTTCCAATTGACTGTGTGAGAGAGAAAAAGAAAAGAGATGACTTTGACTTTTAACTTTAATATAGATGACTTGGATCTTTGACTGAGTTGACTTTGACTATTACTTATTAATTAATTTATAAAATGAATAAAAATAAAAAATAAAACAATAAAATATAAATATTACTTATTTTAACGGAAAAAGTTAACAAAATCTGTTAGAAATGACCAAAACGGCATGAAAATGACAGTTTAAGAATGATTCGTACCACTTTTAAATGAATTATTGTTTTTTTTAATTTAATTTGTAGGAAATACACATAGCAAAATTAAACGATCGAGTATACATGTTTAATAGGAAGATTACGAGATAATAACCGTGCTTAATTGTTTTCTTGAGAAGCATATATAGCACACAAGTAACCTAAAAAATGTATTACTTCGATGTTAATGCTTGTGATATGAAACACCAATAACGTTTTGTTTTTACTAGTGATTTTATTTTTTATAATCTGTTTCCACTGAGTCAAGATATCTTCTAATGTATACGATGTTGCTTTTTTATTATAATTTTTATACTTTGTTTAATCATCTAAAATAACTAAACAAAATTTGATTAAACCACCTTTTCAACTTTACAAGCCCATATACCACTGACTAAACTATGTTAAAATGATGAAAACTAAAAACAAATTAAAAAAGCTAGGAAAGAAGAAGAAAACTTTAAAACCTAAACTTAAAAGCTCCATAAAGAGAGGTCAACACAAAATTCAACATTATCCATATCCATAAAGTTATCATACCCCACCACCGTCTGAGGTGGCGGTACCATCAGTCCCTCCGCCATGCCGGCAAATAACCCCGGCATCCCAAATATCTCCTCCTCATCCACGTAACTAAGCACATCTTCCGATAACTCAATCCTTTCCACAACATCCATCTCAATCTCATTTCCATTCTCATTCTCAATCTGTCTAAACGCCTCCGCCGCTTCCGCCGCCGCCTTTTGTATGTCCTTCACATTGCTTGACTCCGGCAACCGCAGCCGCCACACTGAGTCTGCAAAATTCAAACACGCCGACCGACCCCGCATGGCCAAAACCGCCACGTCATGTGCTCTGGCTGCCATCTCAGCCGTCGGATACGTCCCAAGCCACACTCTTGATTTCTTGTTTGGCTCTCTCACCTCACAAACCCACTTGCAGGAACTCCTCCTCCTCACTCCCCGGAAAACCGGGTGTCGGGTTTCCTTAAACTTCTTCCGGCCGGCTCTCTTCTTCGGGTTCTGAGAAGCAAGCATTACTTCCGTTTCCGGGTAACCTGCACCGCCGCTGGAATCAGAAGTGGAAGTGGATTCAGGGGATGAGAGTGTAGGAAACTGGTTATGGTTTTCGATGTAAGCTAATTCCATAGTAAACAGTAGATTGTGTTGGTAGTAGATAGTGATTGCAAGTTATGAGTGAATTTATGGTTTAGGATATAGTTTTAAGTGATATGAAAGTGGTGAAATGGATACTTATATGTTTGTGGGAAAGAAGCAGGGTGAGTGAGGAGGGCCAGCTAGCTGCTAGTGGTGAGGGGGGAAGGTTAGTAGAAGAAGGGTGGGTTCATCTAGTTTCATACGCGTTGCGCCCGTGGCGGGCTATCCATTTCTATTTTAGATATATTTTATTCTTTCTTTTTAAGACTCTTTGTCTCTTTCCACTAAAAGTTGCTACTAAACTAACAATTATATGTACGTAATGGTACTTTTATAATATATATTAGTTAGATTTTAAATAACTATTTATTAATCGTGTTAATAAAATACTTTTGAATTGATAAAAATTTTCTTTTTAATTAATATTTATGTTAGATAAATTACACAAATGATTCATAAGGTTTATCTAATTTTATGTCAGTGGTACCCGAACTAAAAATATTACTTCAATGATTCTTGTAATAAGCAACTTGTTCCAATTTTGGTTTATAAAACTCTCATTCTTTTCTTTGTACAAGTGCCCGAAGAAAGTGTTACAGAAGCTTGAAAGTATCAGGATGAACTTCTTCTGGGGTAGCAAAAACGGGGAAAGGAAAATTGCTTGGATTAAGTGGATCGATGCCCTTGCACAAAAAAGTAAAGGTGGACTTGGTATTGGCAGTTTACAAGCCCTCAATCTGGCCCTTCTTACAAAGTGGGTTTGGAGGTTTCACAAAGAAGACAATACTCTATGGAAACAGGTGGTGCAATCAGTCCATGGTACATCAGGGGGATTGAATAGAGCTTCTCCAAAAGCTGCTATCTGTGGAGTTTGGGGTAACATCTTAAAAGTTTTCAAAATATATGAGGATGTAGACATACCACTTGCGTCGTGGTTCCAAACAAGCGAAAACGGGAGTGTTCAATGGGCCATTGAACCAACTGGTTTATTCTCAGTTGCCTCACTTCGAGTCGCATTTGATGATTCTAGTTTATCCTCTTCTAGTCATGCTACGATAGATTGGGTCAAATGGGTTCCGTCAAAAATTAACATCTTGGTATGGAGGATTGCTCTTTGCAGGTTACCCACAAAGCTAAATTTGGTGATTAGGGGTATTCCTTTAATTTCCACACTGTGTTCGCTATGCAATAAAGAAGATGAAAGTGTTGAGCATATTTTCTTTACTTGTGAAATAGCCAAAAGGATTCTGGAGATGATCATCAGTTGGTGGGATTTTAAGGAAGAGTTGTTACAAACAAATCCAATTAAGTGGGCTGATGAACTGGGCCTCAAGGGGAAGAAAAGATTGGCAATGGTTACTATGATCTACTGCTACTTATGGCTAATTTGGAAAAATAGAAACGGGATAATCTTTGCAAATAACACAGCCAACAAGTTGGAGTCGATATTTTCTAATCTGAAGGCTGTTTCTTTCTTCTGGATATCACAAAGAGCTGGTGACAATCTGTTTAAATTTAGGTGGTCGGTTTGGTGTAATCGTCCTCTTGAGTGTTTTTGAGTTTTATGTTTTTCTTTTCTTTCTGTTTTGTACTTGGGTGCTAGCATCTTGCTAGTCTTCTTAATAAAATTGGTTGTGTTTGGTGGTGTGATGGCCGAGCCGAAGCACCTCCCTAGCACAACTTTGCCGTTCAAAAAAAAAAAACTCTCATACAGGCTACACCCTCGATCTTGTTATTCTATTGTTTTTACCTATATACTTTATATAAAACTAAACACCCATTTCTCCTTTTTCTCTCTTTCTATGTATCCCTAGTCCCTTCCCTCACCCGCCAGATTCCTTTGACAATTACGGCGAAGGTTTAATCACCCCATCTTACTCCAAGAAATAATCTGGGGAAGGTCATGTGACACCAGCTAAAAGGTCTACTGTCACTACGATATCTCTCTATCTCTTTTCATTCTCGTCTCTTCTTCTTCCCTATTGCATACAGACCACCATCGGTTTACAACAGGGTTCAATCGCAGACGTACATAAATGCAGGGTTTCGTTGGGGGTTTATATGATTGATAAGTGTGTTTTTATTACAGATCTAGGGTTTGTATGTGTGCGTTGATACCGACCCAGCGAACTACGTGATTGCAATGTGTGTGTGTGTGTGTTGGCGAGGTGGTGATTGTTGGATTCTTAGACCATCCACATCCATCACACCCCTCACACAGCCACATCAGTGCCACATCAGCTTTCCACCATTTTCTCATCACATCACACAAACCCCTGCATCCATCACACCATTCACATCCTTTTTCTTTTTCTTTTCTTTTTCTTTTTTTTAAACAATATATTTAAAACATAATAACTATAAAAAATATTAAATAACAATATAAATTCAAATAATATTTTATAAATTTCAAATTACAAAAAAAAAACATAACTACATTAATTTAAATAAAAAAATACTAGTTATCGTCGTCGTTCCATCTCGGAAGCCGATTAATGTGCTCGATTAGATCCGATCGAAGGTTGTGATGCATTTCCGCACTTCGTACTTCTCGGACATTAGCCGTCTTGATGATTGTAGTTGCAGTTTTCCGCAAAATAATCTTGTACAAGTTGCTCGTGTGCAGCTTCACGGTCTCTAAATTGATCCGGGCCTCGCCGTCTTGATGATTGACTCGAGCTAACTTCATCATACTCACGCAACACATTCAAAACCGCATTCGACATTCCAATAAACAAATTGGTGCGGGTTTGACGATAAACGGAGAGAAAATCTACCTCCGCTTGAGTAATCTCGAAATCTTCGTCATAATAATCCGACGAATCAGATGACATGTTTGTATGTATATAAATGTTTAAAGAGGAGAATATAGATGTTTGAGAGGAGAATGTAGAAAAAATATGTGTGAAAAAATTAAAGAAAAGAGGTTATATTTATAGGAGATAAATAGATTAAATAAAAAAAAATTTAAAAACCCCAACGGCTACCCCCAACGGCTCTTCCCTCTCCTCTTCACTTCCGCGACGGTGCTCACACGCGTGAGCGTGAGCAGGCCCTCACACAGGGGGGCGATGGTGTGCTTCACCGTGAAGGGCTCTCACGAGCCTCCCTCGCGGTCCGATGCGGATGGTCTTATTTGGGTTTCAATTCGTGTGTCAGTGAGTAGTTTTTCAACTTTCTACAATTTGTTTGATTTTTATTACAACCAAGGTTTTGGTGCCCGCGTGTTGCGGCGCACGGGGTTTTAACGAATACATTTTATAATATATAGAAACCAACACATTTTTTTACTCGCGCACTGCGTCGTTGAAGGAGAATCCCGAGTTAAGCATAAATGTTATTCTAGATTATGAAGTTGATACTTTATGTCCTCATTCCTCATATAAACAATTATCATTCACGCAAAAAGTGTGGGCTACCCGCAAGATTCAACATGAATGATAAATTAACAAATTTTAAAAGTATGAATGTCTACCATTTATAACATGTATGGCAAGTTCGAGAAGTATACATGAAGATTATATTGATAGTAACATAATTGAGGTCCATATGTTTATAGCATAGCATATCAAATTATAGGAATATGTACAATACATTTGACCAAAAACACATCTAATATTTTAACCTTATTGCAGTTAGCAACCAAGAACCCTAGCTAAATTATCCGCGAGATTGATTTGATTGTGTTGTTTTGTATATAAGATCTGTTCATATATCTCTGTATCAAACAGGTATACTTACATAAACAAACTGTAAAATACACATCTATTGAAAACCCAAACTTAAAAACCCCAAGAAATCTGAAACTTACCATAGACACGCACTACCGCTGTAAAAGTATGCAAAATCGAGCCTCATCAAATACTAATCGTCACACAAATCAACCATGTATCATACAACATTAGAAGATAGTGGTGGACATAAGATTATTTTCAGATGTTAACTTTAACTATATTAGACTTTGAAGTAGACTATGTTGATTAATTATTTTCATATGTTAACTTTAACTATTTTAGACTTTGAGGTAGACTTTGTTAGTTAGTTTTTCAAATATTAAGTTTAACAAATTAAACTTTGAGATAGAACGTTATTATAAAAAAATAATCTTTAAAAGAAAACTACATTTACCATAGATGAAAAAGTCCTTAGTTTAGATAAATAATAAACTAAGAGTAAAAAAAGTACTATTGATGAATAGTGCTTTTTAGACTTTGAGGTAGACTTTGTTAGTTATTTTTTCAAATATTAAGTTTAACAAATTAGACTTTAAGATAGAACGTTATTATAAAAAAATAATTTTTATGAGAAAACTACATTTACCATAGATGAAAAAGTCCTTAGTTTAGATAAATAATATCCTAAGAGTAAAAAAAATACTATTGATGAATAGTGCTTAGGAATAGTAAAGTTTATTTCATAAATGTTAGTAGTTTTAATTTTAATTGGTAGATTGGATGGTTTTCAACTTTCTGGTTGTGATTAATTTGTAGTGGTTTTTAACTTTCTCATGGTGGTATGTGATGGTTAGTAATTTCTCGTGGTGATGGTAGGTGACACATAGTGCTAGGCGTTGTGGTTGATGATTTCTATTGGTAGTGGTTGATGGTGGATGAAGATTTATAGTGATGATGGTTTAACCCTCTTTTAAATACGCTACTAATAATTAGAATTTTACATTTTTTAGTTTTAATTAACATTATTTAAATACAAACTAACATTTTAAAATGAATAACAGTTAAAAGTAAAATATAAATTAAAAAAATAAAAAATATCCTTTCAAGTGTATGCGGTACCAACATTGAAACAAAATGTTTATCACGAATATAATCAATGTAAATTAAAATTTAAGAAAATGTGGAATTTTCATTAAACCACAAAGACCATTTGTGTGATTTACTCTTTATATAACTAATTTATATCTTCCTAAAAACTGTACTTTTTTAATATATTCTTATATATAACAAATCCTTTTATGTTTATTATTGTTTTACTTTAATTATGTGTTTTTTTTCCTGTTTGAATGTACCTAATGACCTTAATCATCCTAAAATCGGCAACAATAGATTATTTTCTACTACGGAATTCTTAAACGAGTCATTCTAGTAGATCTTATGGCTTAGTTTGAGAAAGAAAACCCTAAGAATAAATAAGAGGAGATTATCGAGTTCATCAAAGGGTGAAGGCAGAGGGACACACACAAAATAAAACTAAACACCCAAAGGCCTACAACCACAATTGAAATCATACAAACATGCATCTACACCCATGATGATGTAACGCTCCACATTTTTTTAAGTAAAAACATTCATCTAGTAATCTATCACAACCATTTATTCACACAATTTAGTTACAGAACTTAATTCACAAAGTATCTAAGATTTGAATGGTATTTAACATCACTTTGTGTTAAGAAATAAATTGAGAAATATACTCTAGTATAAGCTGCCATCACTGTCCAGTTTTGAAATGGATAAAACAACAACGTTAATAATCACAAAGTTTAGCGAGCACATAAACTTACACGACGCACCGGGTATGTACAAGTTATAATGTGACACAAACTTCAAATTGGAATTCATAAAATACCGAAGCAGTGCACCGACAACAATTTCACTTCTCGATTGACTACCCCAAGGCACCCAAGGGTTTTACATATTTTTATATCACAATTGACTACCCAAGACACCCTAAGGGTTTTATGTCACGTTAGAATCACAGATGATTACCGAATTCACCTCAAGGGTTTTACGTCAGTTTCGTATCCAAGTTGTGCTTTCGCCCCATTTACATAGCCGTTCACTTCATAATATTATCACACATAGGTTGCACATTCATACATATTAACAAGTACGTTCACACTAGAATTATAAGTTAGTGTAACTCACTTGACAGTAGAACAATCAGATAACAGTCAATAACGATAAGAATATTCGAAAGTTACGATGTTACCGGTAATCACCTACAAGAGAGAGTTCCACAATATTAATCGTATACTAGGACTCCATACCATAATGATACCGACTCTCTATAACGCCTCAAAATTCTAAGTACTAAGCATCGTTGACGATCATTATTTAGGATGCATTTGGTGATCCAGTGCACCAGTGTACTTGGCGATCCATCATTTGCTATAGACACCTGCAAAAAACAAAAAAAAATAAAAATAGAAGTGTACCACATTGTTGACGAGTTTCGAACTTTAGTAAAGATGCTTAAACAAAAAGAGTCTTATCATGTAGAATTTTGTTTTTACTTTTTTATGCTTTACACACACACACACACACACACACACACACATATATATATATATATATATATATATATATATATATATATATATATATATATATATATATATATATATATATATATATATATATATATATATATATATATATATATATATATATATATATATATATATATAATGTTTCACTAGACGATAAAAATATTACTCTTCATTAAATAGTAACGTTTCTTGAGAAATGTTATATATATATATATATATATATATATATATATATATATGGGATGGTTCAAATGAGAACTGTTTTTCGTACTAGAAGTACGAGATCCAATTATAGTCTTTAATCAAAAAGGTTGAGGGCTTAGATTCAATAGTTCTTAATGGATAACCCTTAAACTAATCAAACTTATCATGAATTAATTAAGGACAATTTGGATATTTTTTATATTACCCCCACTTTTTTAAAACTAATATATCTATCAAACAGAAAGGTGTTAAATTACGAAAATTATACCAAATAATTAACGAGTGCAAATACATGCACGTGTGCATATGCACAAATTCACCTTTCCTTTTGATGAATATATTAGTTTAAAAAAAGTGGGGGTAATGTAAAAAAATTCAAACTGCCCTTAATATTTAAGAATAAGTTTGATATTTTAAGTTTATCTATTAACAACTCTTTAATATGTACCATGTACGTTTTTATCTTTAATCTATCGACTAACACTCCTCATGTAAGTTTCATAAGCCTTTGTACATACCACGTCTCATTATCAGAGTTCCAAATGAATTAGTATTGAAAAAATTGGAGGGATGTCTACGAAGAAGTTCATATTACGAGCCTCCACGGATGACAAATGGCTGAATTCTTAGATTTCTTGAAGTAAAGTTTTCTCGATCTTCTTGAAGAAATGAGAAGCCTTAAAGTCTACAAGTTTCTAACCAACTTATGTGTGAGATTTGCCGATAAAGATTTTGCGTAAGAGGTATTGTATTAATTTTTTACATTATATCATATCATGTTATGTCGGTTTTTTCTTTATAATAGTGTTGATCACAACATCACATTTATAATTTATTACTCTCTAGACCAAAAAGACTTATAGTCTAGCGGTATGTGGTGTTGTGGAATTATGTCTTCTCCTAAACGTTGTGAGTTTAAGTCTCGTAATGAATAATGAAGTATATTTAGAGGGTGTATTGATTATATGTATGTGTTTTCCATTAAAAAGAATAAAGAAAAAACGTATAATTCGATCTTGATCTTTTACATAAATAAAAACCTTAAACTAGCATGATTTCCATCACATTACGGGGATACGCTAGTGATCGTAGGATAATCTGGACGACACTATTCAACTGATGGGTTATCACTTGATGATCATGGTGACCACTCTAAGACCCCTAAAGCTTTAATGATCTTTAATTGGTGAAAGATAATAAATTTAATTGATGGAACCAACCAACTTGTGGTTGAATGGTCTTCAAGTTCAAAAACCATTCATTGGAAAGAAGGGTGAATTAAACAATCCAGATATATTGTTCTTTAATACGATCACTTGAAAGCATATATTTACAAAGTGTTTGCAATAGTTGGTATTTAAATATATGTTTTCTTTAACAGCAAATACAGTTTTACTAGAATAAAAAGACTAGCAATATACTAGTTGTATTCAAGAAAAACAAAGACTAAAAACAACTCAAGTTATAACATCAATCTATACTCAATATATAGTTGACAAAACCACCTTGGGACTTCCTCTATAATTGACAACCTGTCTGTTCATCATGACCTCGTCCTTGGCTCCGACCGCCACACTAACCATCACAACCACAATGTCGATGATTGTAAGACTCTCTCGGCTTCTTCTGTGTTACTTAAGAAAGCATAGGTGAAGGCTGTTGTCAGCATGAAGGTTGTGTTAAACTTGTTAGTCATATTAGTTGAAATTTACAAACAAGTTTGTGTTTGAATGTGTTAACAAAAGTCTTGATCTGTGTTTGTGTTAGGTTTTAAAGCAATCATTTATATTTTGTTTATGAACCATGATAAGATGGATTGTAGTTGAATTGTGATAAAATGCTATTTAGACATAATTAATATTAAAACAATTAACTTTATTTAAAGTACTTATTAAATCATGCATTAAAACAATTATAAAGATATATTGATAAGAGTTGATGTGTATTGAATAGACGTAACTCTAAAGAGTTTTTGGATGGTCTAACAAGTTTTATGGAGATCATGAAAAATTACATCAACAAAGAAGGGTTACTAAGATGGATTACTAAGATATTATGAATAACATTATTGGGGAGCAAAATACAAATCACTCGGTAGTAGATGAAGTAACATCGAATGCAGGAGGTGGTGAGGTTGACCACAAGTTAATATTGAATTGTTTAAGGAGATTGAAACAGAGTTATACCATGATTCACTTGGTTTTCTTCTCTAGCTTTCTTAGCAAAAATCTTGCGCCTAAAGACAAAAAGAAATTAAATTTGTTTCTTATTAGCGACGACATAAGTCTTCGCAAATTAAGTAAGTAGATAATAAGTGCTATTTTTTGTTAATTTTTAATTCTATTACGACTTTTTTATTGTGTCATCGCTATATTGTGATTAGAGACGTACCTTTTAAGATAAATGTTGTCTCAAAATGAAATTTTAGCGACGACCCTTGTCATCGTAAAAGTCAATTTCTTGTAGTGCTTGTCGTTTCTGGGTTTTTATAAGTTATGAAATAGATTGTCTTTTGTGATGTTTGATTAAAGACTTGATTATTAATTATATATTGAAAGCTAATGTAATATGTTATCGTATTCTCATTTGAAACCAGAGTTAAAAATTTTTGAATTTAATTGTTATGTTTTTTCATAAGAAATTATAATACTTTAAAGTTTTCTATAATTTTTCTATTAAAAAAATCACATTCTATTAAAAAGAATCCTCTTTGTAATTTTCTTTCTTTCTAACTCCTTGCTAGTTATTTCTATTAATAAGACTCTATTTTGTGCTGGTAAAAAAAACACATGTAGCTAGGGACTCACATTTTGATGGGATAATGACTGGTTTGAAGAAATGTTATGGTCTTAATGTTGTTCGTGAATATTAATTCAGAACCGACTCATTAAAGGATTGTCTTAAACGTATTAGGACTTCAATTAATTATTAAGGGTTATCTATTGGGGTTTTGAATAGAAAATGGTGATTGGAGTGTCCTTCATTAATTTTCTTTTGTGAAAGTGGAAACTTATCATCTGCTAAGAAATAATTTAGAGGCTGATAACTAATCACCAATCTTAACTTTCCACGAACTTGTTCACTTCTCTTGTTGACATAAAATGCTTCACATGCCCATGGGGATGTTGTAGATTCAATAATTCCTTGATCAACAAGGTTTGAACATTCCTTGACTGCAAGTTGGTAATGATCTGGGTTCATCCCAGGATGGCTTGCTTTGGTAGGGTTAACATCTTCATTTTGTTTGAAAGGGAGTGTTATGAAAAATAAAGGGTTTAGCCATAAAGGGGGCTTGTTTTTTGTAAGAAACTCTGTATGGCTAGAAGCACATGATGTTTGGATTATTTGTTGCTTAAGTGCTTCTATGTTGAGATTCGAGGCCATAAGAGTCTTGAGACCGTACTACATGGATTAAAGAAGCTTTTGTAGCGAATTCATTGTTCTCCATATCTTATATCTGGGATACACAATGTCAAATCCTATCAGGAGGCCTTTGCCATGAGAGGTAGATCCAAGCAATCTGTGTTTTACGAAACATTTTGGAAATAGTCTTATGTACACACGGTTGCTGATTTTATCAATGACAAAGGTTTCACCATTAGCTGCCAAAAAGTATTGTTGATAGGTTTCCAGTAACAATCAGGAAGGATGTTAGGATTCACAATTGACACCGCGGATCCGGTTTCAAAAAAGGCAATCACAAGAATGGGCTTTGAGTAGGTGTTTGTGAGAACATGGACTTTGGCAAAGGGAGGGAGCGGGTTGTGTGCTTAGGTTGGGTAAACTGTGAACGGGTATGTTGGGAACAGATGTAGGATGTACCATTAATATCTCTATATCAGAATGGGTTTAGAACGAATTACCTAAGTCAGATTCATAATCGTCTTCAGATGATGATTCGGAATAGGCAATTGAACATAAGGCCCTATCATCCATTCATCATCAAGCGAATAGAGAGACTCGAGGTCAGAGATATCAACAGGCTTAACTTGGTTAAGTGTCTGGATCAGCGCTTGAGACTTTTGCTTATCTCTACAATATTTTGCGAAGTTCTCTCTCTACTTAATCAGAAGCCCATTAATCAGAAGGATATGGAGATTAATGAGTGTGGATCACTAATTAGGCCAAGGGAGTAATCATAAAACAAACACTGGGCTTGAATTGCAAAATTGAAGTTACAGGGTTGAGTTTTTTCGTGAGATTCCTCCACTTAAATTAGAAATGTAATTGCTAATTGTAATTCAAATTGAAAACTGGATTCTCAAACTCGATCACAAAAAAGAGAGGTGAGTGCAGTCGTAAATTATCAATAACCATGGAATCACTAATCAAACATAAGACTTTCAATCACAAATTAGACATAAACCTTAATGTCAAAATGGAGTCAAGTGGTGGTGGGGAACCAAGCCAGCTTATATGAATAGTGAATATGTCCAACTTAGACTAATTTCATATATAGAGTTTCAAAGCACATAGTTAGAAGTGAAATCGCAAATCAAGTATAATTGGGATGGAAAATTGCACTCATGTTCTTAAAAAATCGCAAATTGATGTGTAATTATTATACATAGGTGGATCCCAGTAGACATGTATTCGGGAATACTACTGTATGTCAATGTTTCTTGAGCTACAAGAAGGTTAGTACTTTATTTACATTCTAACCCAGAGTTATTATGGATATACACGTGTGAGTAAGTATACGTTTATTATTAATCTTGTATGTATGTTGATGAGACCAATACTTACGGCAACAAGTATACGAGACCGTCCGAAGAGTTAAATGGTATGATGAGACCAGCTACTCCGCTAGTGGGTATGTCTTAACAGTTACCTCATGGTTATGTGTGTGATATGTGAACGCAAGTTATGTTGGACTGGCTGAATATGTAAGTAATGTATTCACTAAGTCTTGCGCTTACGGTTGTTTTTTTAATTCTATTTTCAAGAGAAAGCCATGGTGGGGCTCTATCATTGTAAAGATGGATCATCAATAGAAAGCTTCACTTGGATATTTTCATATATTTTATTTCTGTTAATTCCAACTTAAATTTTGAGACATAATAGGTAACACACCAAAAATATTTTTTTTAAAGGTACATATGAACATATAGATTTAAGCCGAGTAAATAAACTATATTAATTTCTACAAAATTCGTGACGAGGTCCCGTACCAGGAACTACATGCTGTGTAATGTTCAATCAACTGAAAAGTTAATTAAATTAATTAAATATGTTCGATAATAAAATAAATAACTAAATAATCAGCAAAGACGTTTGATGTTAGATGAGTTGTCTTCACGCTGCTAGAGCTTTCCTGTGATCATCACCTGAAAGAATTAAATCAACAACATTAAACATAAAGCTTAGTGAGCACATAACCTACACACCACACTAGGTATGTACACATCATATAACAATCCATGATCACATATCAATTCACATAACACCGACGCGGTGCACTAATGACGATTTCACACTTTGGGTCACAGTTGATTATCCAAGTCGTACCAAGATTTTACATGTATGATTGTGCCCGATTTCATCTTCACCACAATATAATGCAACCCTTTACATCACATATCATCATCAAGTTACACATTCGCACAATTAATACACATACATTTCACACTAATATAATGCATAAGTTAGTGTAACTCACCTGATCCGTAGCCTAGGTAATAACTACGATATGCATCATGAGTATCCCGATTATAAGTGAACTTCGGAAAACACCGACATTTACAGTTATAACAGATAAACCTCGTAATCTCATACTATTCGCACAATTAATGATTAAATACCAGACTCGATTTGCAGTTGGGCTTCCCAGGCCCAATTTATGATTCGGGCCTCAAATCCCATTTTGCATTTCCTCTTTCTTCAGTAGCAACATACTAGAAATGAAAGTATTCTCTCAAGAAATTTGTCCAAAGGTGTAACCAAACTTAAAGCTCTTTAATGACCAAACGGGTCAAAAATTCACAACTTTAACTCTAACAAATCGAGCCCAAAATGACGTTTTTGGATAAAAACTTTCTAAAGACAGCTTGTTCCACTTATCATGAGGAGTTCAACTACAAAATTTGAGGTCCTAAAGGCGACACAAGTCAACAAAAGTCAAACTTGCTAATATTTCGGTATTTTCACCGTTTTAACCCGATTCTGATTTGCATCACTTGTACTCTTATACTTTAAGTTTAAGAAACATTCCTACGGTCATTGGATAGTGACAAAGCCAATCATTTAGTTTTTTTTTTTGACCGGCAAATTAATGGGGACACTTCCCCGTCTCTCCACTGTGGGTTCGAATTGCTTGGTGGCGGGTTTTCAACCACCTCTTGTTACTTGGCTTTAACCAAGGTCCGAGCATCACACCTTCACTCCATGGAGGAAACCCCTAAGGAAAAACCCCCAACCCACTGCATGTAGCAGGATTTGATCCCCCAACCTTTTGCGAGGAAGGGGGCGCCTTACCAAATGAGCTAAACCATATTGGCCAATCATTTAGTTAATTCACGCATTCTTTGCTTAACAGGTCGGTATGACCCGTTTCAAGAGAATTTGTATAAATCAACAATCTACCAATCGTTTGCATTCATTAACATTTACAACAATATCATCTTCCAATAACCTCTATAACCATGTTCCAAATCAATATATACTAGCTAATTTGCAATTCGAGTAGCTTAAACTAGTTTGCAATTCAACTCTAGACCTTACTTGCAATTCATTCTTAAAGCTATTTCGTGATTACCATATTTGAAATTCAAGTTAACTTCTATTTGTGATTGTATTACAAGTCCCACCATAAATTTGCAATTGCCTATACATATACCAATTTGTGATTCAAGAAAGCTCAAGAACTAATTTGTGATTCAAAGCATGTAACCAACTTGTAATTCCACACTTGAAAACCAAATTGTGATTCGAAGTCTAGCACTAGTTTTGCAATTCAAATATAAACACCAAATTGTGATTCAAAGTTTGAAGAACATAGTGATCCAAGTGGTCTCACCATTCTAACCTTGTTTGATTCACACACCCTTATACAATTTCATAATCTGATTTGTTTTACATATCCAACACTCCTATGGTTTTCAATAACACCTACAAGGCACTTGGTTATGACCTGTACACATGGGTTTTCAATTGGTTTCTCCTTAAAATATTTATACATTCGATGATACGGTTTCAATTAAAACCCCATTTAGCTTCTTAATTTTGTTCTTAATTGTAATCATGTATCTCTAACACCAATTAATTGGTTGCAGCCCTCAAATTTGTATTTGAATATATGTTATTGGTCAATAATTCTGAGATCCATTCGGCCGAAGAACACCGCCGACGCATCCCCAAGACCCAACTTCTTGAATTCACCACCATTTTCATCTCTGTCCTCTAGATTTCCAGCAACACTTAAGTAAATCCTACCTACCAAATTCATTCTAGATGATTATTAGTGAATTAATCGCCCCAAAATGCTCCCGATTCTAGAACCAACGAACAACAGTTCGTTTAGTGCTTTCACACCCACAAAATTCTAACTACAAAATTGAATAATATACATACTAATTGTTTGCAAAGGTGTGGGGAATCATACCAAGTTGCTTTCCTTTCGTTTCCAAAGGATTACAAGAAATTGATGGAGTTACTCTTGGCCCATAATGGTTTTTATCAAATTAATAAGCCCAATAATAGAGTAGTCAATCGGCCCAACATACCTTTAATCAAAATTTAAACTTCCATTCTTGATCCATCAAGTAAGAGCCCCACTAAAATAAGAGCTCTTTTATTAAAATAATCAAGGATACTAACAATATTACACTTTTGATATTGTTGAAAGCGGGTATTACAACTCTCACCCATTTAGATACGACTCCGTCCTCGAAGTCACAGTTCGAATAACCCCGGATAGTACTTCCTCATTTCCGTCTCCGGTTCCCATGTTCACTTCGAGCCTTTGTGATATTGCTCCCACCGAACCTTTACCATCTCAATCTTTTTATTTCGTATTTCCCTATCTAAGATAGCAATAAGTCTTTCTATATAGTTAAAGTGTTAAACCCATACACAAATAAGAATACATAGAATTGGAACTTGGCAACAGATGGTATGAAAACCCAAACAACACAACACATACCCAAAAATGACGTTTTGAATAAACACATTCAAACACAAAAAATCAAACACAAACATTCGACAATCCATAAACGGAAGAATACTAACACCTGTCGGAGCAAATAGCAAAACCCAAAAAAAAAACAAATCAATAAACAACAAACCCAAATCCAATACCCAACCGATAATGAATCAAATGCTCTCGAAAAAGTCTGTAAATCGGAATTACTACAAATTGATGGTAAAAAGGGCGGCACTGTATATGAAATTGATGGCGAAGATGGACATCGATAGTGGAGATGAAAAGAAGAAAACGGGGATGAAACCCCAATATCGCAAACCCACAATCAAAAACCCTAATAAAAAGCAAAGCTAGATTCGTGAAAGAGAAAGTGGATTTATGCTTGAGAGGATGGTTGAAGTCTATGAGAAAGTGACCAGAGTCTTTTAGTGAAAGCCAGAGGTTCCATTGTCATTTGAGAAGGCTAGATCTAGAACTCGACGGTTCAATTGTTGTTTGGAAACGCAGATACCATGGTGGATTCTAGTGTATAGAACCATGTGCAATGATGGTTAGCGTCAATAAGTTAATCGTGGCGACATAGGTTAATCGTGGAGGAGGGTAGTAATGTTTCTGGGTTTGAGTGTGTAGTGGAGGTCAAAAGTGATACAGCGAATTAGATAAAAACAAATAATTTTAAAATGTTTTAGGCATTTAAATATTATTAATAATATAAAAAATGAATATTTTAATGGTATAAAGGTAATTTTAATGGTATGAGAGTAACCATAAGTACAATATATTCATATCAACAGTGATTGAATGCATAACTTTTCAGATTGAAGGATCAAACCCGTATTTTCTAATAAATTAAAAGGACCAAACTTGTATTAACCTCCCAGGTCTATCATTGTTGATAATTTAGATACTCATAAGTGTATTATAAGTTTATAATATTAAAAAATAACAATAATAAAATTATTAGAACAACGTGACTTAGTTCGTCTTGATTTTTGACCTGAAACCTTTTTAACCCATTGCACCGCATGACTCAATTAGTCTGTCACTCTATCAAGAATTAACCAAGAAGAAAATAAATGAAAGATCCGAAGATTATATGGACATTGTTATAAGGTGCACGTAATAGTTGTTTTTTTTTTAAACGGCAAGATTTATTCAAGAATCTAGCAAGGTGCTAGATAAAGAGGTACATCAAATTAGAAACATGAAACGGGAGAGCTCAACCAATCTATCCACCTATTTAATAAATTACATTTTGGCCATCGTGCTTTAAACCAATAGTACGAAAGTGCCTGTATTTAACTGCAAATCATCGACTCCTGTGAAACAACCTGAGCAAAAATCTTCCCGTTCCTACACTTCCACATAAGCCACAAATAAATTTAAATTACTCCTTTAAAAGCCTTTCATGATCGCCCTTTTAATTGAAGCATATTTCCCCATTCCAGTAAGTCTTCTATCACCCTCAGCTCTTTGAGTTCCAGCCCCCACCACTTTGCAATTTCTCCTAATACTTTGTAAGCTATGGAGCATTGAACAAAAAAGTGATCTTCCGTTTCTTCCACACAGTTGCAGAATGGGCAAGAAAGGCCCAGTAGAATGACCCCTCTTTTGTTCAGATTATGCTTCATGGCGAACCTCTTATGAAAACATCTCCATACGTGTATGTTGATTTTGGAAGGAATTGATATCAGCCAATCAAAAGGTCCGTGATCACCCCTTTTCAAATGGGAGGTGTCGAAAGCTTTTCGCAGTGATTCAACAGTAAAAACGCCATTTGGCTTTAAAGCCCATGATACATTCCTTTCATTCGAGTCATCCCTTTTGAACCAGGAGTCTTGCTGAAATCCTTGTGAATCTTTAGTATGTTCCTCCACACGCCCGGAAATTTGCCCACTGGATTAAGTGAGTGAAAACCGCCGCTTGATCCGTGTAAAGATTGTATTACTTTTTTCCACAACACGTCTTCTTCATTCTTAAACCGCCACCACCATTTTGCTAGCATCGCCAAGTTAAGGGCTTTAAGGCTACCTACATTTAGGCCCCCGTATATTTAATTTGTCGTTTGATACCAAGCTCCATGAAACCCAATTAATTTTATTTTGACCACCAAATTAAGGACTTTAAGGCTACCTACATTTGCACGTAATAGTTGTAACCTTAAATTATGAGCTCAGTTTGGACAAGGCTAAGGAAACTTGTAGTTTCATAAATATGCAACATAGTTCCTACATTCATAATTAATGAATTATAGCTTTTTTTAACAACCGCAAAAAAATTTACGATGATGTTAACCTGATTGCATAAATAAATTAGATCTTGCATTTGTTAAATCGTCGACATAAATGTATATTGTTAATTCCATTTATGAAGTTACGACTAAACCTAAGTAGATTAATGATACTACATAACTATATCAAGTAGATGTTGTTGAATTATCATATATATAAACTTATGTACTTAAATCACCAACATAAATGTATGTTCATTCCCGTAAGAATTGGTCAAAACAAAAAAAAATAGTTAAGTTTGTTATTAAAGAAATAATGTGATCCATATTATGTTAACATTAATACCCACGTTTTTTCTTAGACACTAACAAACTTTGAGTTTTAAATGGACTATTTTACATGAATAATATATATATATATATATATATATATATATATATATATATATATATATATATATATAACTAGTTTAGATACTCGTGTATTACACGGGTTGGTTATAGATAACTTATAAATAATAACATAAAACATATAAAACAGTTACGTAGGAAATGAAATATAAAACAAGATATAAATCATAAATTGGAAAATATTTCTTTATACACAACATTAGTTGTCTTGTTACTAACTTTACATTCCTTATCTAAGATTAATATCTTGAATCTACAGTTGTAGTTTAACCCCTTTTTTTATCGGGATTTTCCTCAATCCTACCACATGTGACCACATCACCAATAACACCTACAAAATTAGAAAAAAAATAACTTAAATATAGTTAATGATTGTTGAGAACGATAAAGTTATAATAAGTAGATAAATGAAATAGGGCATTGAGTAAAATTGTATCTACTAACCAATTGTCACATTTTCAGTAAGACTGCTTCTAGCCCAGATCAACGGATAGCTCGAAAGATCAAAACCATAAACAGATCCTCTAAAAGTGTTACACTTTGTAACAGATGTCTTGTAATACATATTCAACTTGTAAGCATGATTATAGTACTTGAGCTTATATTTGTTTGCACCAATGGTAAAGTTCTTAATGTAGAAAGAAGAACCCTCTTTTAGTAGGTTTTGAAACCTAGACAGAATTTGCTTACCCTATTGGCCTATTACAAACCACAAGCCATGATATCAGAATAAAAGAAAACCACCATGACCAGTTTCCTCAAACTCTGAGTAGCCTAAATCTGTCATGCTCCCTATATTACTCAAGCAATCATCACTACAAGAAACTCAAAGCTATATGCTCATGCGTGGGTGTAGATGAATTTGCCTCATTTGAACATACAACAGAACAGTTTACCAAATAATTTGCACAAGGATTCAGAGATTATATAGAAGCTTGTAACTTGACATACTAAGAACAAATAAAACTGAATTCATGTAATCATCACAGCAAAAACCCATATTGTGGTCAATCTGGTTTTACAGATTTAATTATTGGACCATCTAATTTTATTATATAACCACTAATAATGTCAAGATATTCTTAAAACAGTTGTATGCTATATTTTAAAGCATTCAGTTATAAAGAAGCAAAGACATATGACTAATTAATGAAGTTGAGGCAAAAGTGCAAATTGGACCAAATTTGGTTACAACAAAAGTGCGTCTATTCACTGTATATTTTCTTATGTGTAATCTTATGTTAATAAAAGCTTCTTTACTTCTTTAATAGAAATAAATAAAGGATAAATTTAAAAACAAAGACACATACAAATATAGTTATATACACAGGACAAATAACATATTAAGGCTTGTATTTACTACATATGCATCAGATTGCATTACTTGTGATAATGTCAAAGTTGTAGTCTTGTTGACCTCAAATGCCAACATGTACCCAAGATGTCATGAAAATAGTTTTCATTGCTTACCCCATCCTAACCTCACAAAACTCCTTGACCATTAATTATTAAAAGTAAAGTATTCCCCAATTCTTTTGACTTTCTAGTTCATCACTTGATTACCTGAATATTATAACTACAGAGGTACACATATATATTTTCAATCTCTAAATTAATATGATTAAGAACCTCACAGTTGGACAAATCACAAGTGCTTGTTGATCCAAATAATATTATACAATTATAATTCATATAATATGTTTATAGGATTGAATATATAATAATTTGGTAACATACATGATACATATATTCGTGTATATAATAAACGAAACCTAATCACGGTCACTCAAATTTTGAACTTCAACAGTTTTGGTTCATAATGTATTTGGTCATTCCTATCTTGATTTGTGATTGAAGATAAGTTGTAGCATGGTAGTCTGAAATATGTGATTTTAGTTTCTTAAAACAAATGTCATCTGTAGAGTTAGGAGTTTCCAACTGATTATAAATCATATGTGAAATTAACATAGTCATACACATACATAGTGATTATAATCATATTATCCACAGTATAAATCCAATTCATCTTACTGCAGTAGCATAAATCCAGTTCATCCTATTGTTGTTTTATACTATTAAACTTCTTAAAGCCACACTTATGTTAATCAAACTCAGAAACAAACACCAAATTTGAACAGAACTTTCAAAAATATTTGGGTAGTCAAACAATCAAACAAATCTAATAACACCACCAATTGAACAGGGTAGGTTAGCAATTGAACAGGGTAGGTTAACACCAATTGAACAAATCCAATCACAACAGTAGGTTAACAATCAAACAACAACTGTAGGTTAGCAATCAAACAACAACAGTAGGTTAGCAAGTTTAAAATCTCAAAAAATTTTGGGCAGTCAAATAATCGAACAGGGTACAATCAAACAAACAAATTTGGTAACATACATGAAAAGCAACTTACCTAAATACTTAAACATATATGCTCTTTCAAGATAAACACCTACAATCATTGTCCCAAATAGAAGACCAAGAATCCGATGGGCATAAAGGGAAAGCAGGAAAAATAGCCAGAACCCAATACAACAAAAGCAAAACAGCCTAGAACCACTTTGACAAATAAACCATTTTCACATTGAATGTTTGTCAGTAAGATGTTATTCTAAATATAAGATGAAACAGAGCACCTGCAAGTGTTTAATTAAAACTGGATGTGTATTGTTATGTACATTATATTTAGATATAAACCATTTCCTTGGCACCCATTTTTACTCTTCTTTTATAAAAAAGTACGATACATTTGCATTATAAGTGAGCTTTTGAATGAACTTCTAACAAAATTGGTGTCCTCTAATAGAAGAGAAGGTCTGCATATTACAGTTTTGGTCAATAAAAGCACAATTAGATATCCTTTTTACTTGAGCATTTCATCAAACACCTTGTGAGCACCTTATTATGAATGTCCATATAACATGAAATTCATTCGTAGCTTTAGCTCAGAGAACCCAATGATCAACCTCTTGATATAGGTTGATAAAATCGATTATTAAAACTCAGAAACTACTTATATGATGTACAAACCCTCGATTAATAAGTCACACATAGTTGATTCAGAAAACAAAAGGGATCGACTAATAACTTACAGAGAGCGGCGAATAAAAGCAGGGGACATCAGAGTCTAGGAGAGCAGAAGGAGAACACCTTGATTGAACCCTAAAAATGACAATTAAAAGACGATGAGTGACACTTACAAGTCCACAAAGAAATTAAGAAAACTGAAGATTGGGCGTAGGTTATTACCAATAATACTCAAAGCTTCATACAGTTTTATACCATTTTACGCCAAAGTGCAGAGAAGATGTTTGCCCTCCATCTTCAAACCTCCAATAGTTGCTTCTTGTTTTTTATGAATCGATAGATGAGTGCAGCGAAGAACGGGGGAGAATTCATTTGCAATATTACAAACCTTATCTCGTTTTTTTTAGAGTTGCATGAGAAAAACCTAGTCGATTTTTTATGAGTTGCAGGAGGAAGAAGTCGGAGGAGAGAGAGACGGTTATGAATCGGGATTTAAAAGATAGGACACTTTGCAGACGTAGATATTTAGAAATGAGCGGGAAAATATATAATAGAAAGAGTGTCTAGAAAAAGGACATGTGGCAATGAATTAGTTGTTTATTAATATTTAAAGATTTCAACACAACCATTTATAAAATTGGATGTGTGTTCTTAAACAACCATTTAAAAGCACTTATGATAGATGTTTTTATACTCACAAACACTTAAATGAGTAAAATATAAAATTGTTAACATAATATCACTCTTTTAAAATATTTGTAAGTATAAAAGTATATATGATATATGTACTGCTAAAAGTAATATCATATTCCAAAAAAAAATTACGTGTTTGTTTTTGATACATGGATCGACTTGACGCCAAAATCTCACTACTTAAAGTCTTAAATGACATCGATAGGTTTTTTAGATGGGCCTGTTGAAGGCTCCCAACTATTGGGCTAAAGAAGAATAAATTAACCTTAGATTTGGGCTAGACAAGGAGATATACAGTTATACACCAATCACCAATGCACCATTGAGGCATTAATCCATTAAGAGAATACACTGTCAAGAGTTAGTGCTTTCTAATTTGTGAAATAAAATCTCATCTCTTCGACTCTTCCTTGCATTTTTGCTATGTAACCAAGAGCACAAGTCCCTAACTCAAAACTTCTATTATTATTTAGGATTAGTATGTGTTACAACTGGAAGCTGTATATTTTATTTGTATAAGTTTTTGACAAAGTAGCTGATAGCTAGAGTTGGATAGTGTAAATGACAATAAACAAATACGTATAATAAAAGTTGTAGGAATTGTAAAACAATTATAAATGATATTTAGGTAATTTTGTATTTAAAAATTGTTTTTAAATATTTAGGTATTTTACTTCAATAAGTTTTTTTATTTTCGAGCTTTTTGTTAAAAGAGAATGTTTAACTTTTCTATACGAACAAGACTTGTAACTTTTTATTTCAAAATAATAAGCATCTACTTAACACACACTTAATTAGTAAGTACGGCTACTCCAAACTTTAAAAAGAAACTACTTTGAAAACGATTCCAAAATAGGTATATTTTGCAATGTAGTAAGTTTAACAAGATGGTAGGAACCTAAAGTGGTTAATATATTAGCGATTTCTTACAATTGTATATTTAAGTCTTGTAATAAATAAAAAGTATAAATTGAAAAATACAGTTAACGATGTGCTCTGTGGTTTTAGAAAATAGAAGATAAGGTGAGTTATTGTTCATTCACTTACTTCATATATGACATTAATTTGTCATTTAGTTTTATCGAAGTAATCAAAAACTTTAAATTGTTATATATATATATATATATATATATATATATATATATATATATATATATATATATATATATATATATATATATATATAGGGGAGGGTTCCATCGAGAACAAAAAAAAAATGCGAGAACTGCGAGAACCGATCTAAACCGTAAAATATCTACCAAACGACAAGATATTAAATTATGAAAATTATACCAAATATGCTCTTTTAATATGACATACATATTGCTATATTTTTTTCAACAAAAAAAATTCGTTTTTGCCGGGTTTTTTTTCTAGCACTATAAGGTTTGTTACATATATGTAATCAGTACTAACATATATGTGATCAGTACTATAAGTTATGTTACATATATGTAACAAATTTTTTTTGTTGAAAAAAATATAGCAATATGGATGTCATATTAAAGAGCATATTTTTGTCGTTAATTTGGTATAATTTTCATAATTTAATATCTTGTCGTTTGGTAGATATTTTAGTTTTAAAAAAATGGGGATCGGTTCTCGCAGTTCTCGCATTTTTTTTGGTTCTCGATGGAACCCTCCCCTATATATATATATATTATTGGTTTGGTAAATAGAAGAGTCATTTTAATTATTATATTAAAGTATTATTTTATATTCGTTTATATAAATATATGATTATTATATGTAATAAAAAATAACTTAATATGAAACTCTTTTAAAAACTAGAGTTAATTTCACCGTTGGTCACTGTGGTTTACCAAATGTCCCATGGGTAGTCCCTAAACTTCAAAATTTACGTCTATAATCCCCGTGGTTGTCATTTTGTCCCGTGGGTGGTCCATTTTTAACTGGGTCGTTAAGTTGGACGTTAACTCTTATATTTTGAAGGGTAAAAGACTTTTATACCCCTAAATAATAACCCCCCCCCCCCTCACCCCACCTGCCACTACTAACCTAGACACACTCAACCCTCTCTCTCTCCTCTCTCATATCTCATCTCTCATCTCTCTCTCCTCTCTCTCTCCTATCTCATCTCTCTCTCTCTCCGTCGTATGCCTCCGCCTCCAACGCCACCACCACCCTCCCTCTTCGCCGTTGAAGACAACCACCACCCACCACCACTCTCTCTCTCTCTTCTGCACACACACATGTACACACAGACATCCACCTACGCCGCTCCACCGCCTCAACGACCATCCACCTTCCACACACCACCACACCACCGTCTACTAAAAATGACCACCGCCACCACCGTCTACTAAAAACGACCACCACCACCGTTTACCATCATCCGTCGCCACCACCTACAAACAAACCCTAGTTCCACCGTCATCACAGTCATCTCTCTCTCTCCCTCACGCACACACCCATGGCGTCAAAGATGAAGAATTTTGTTCCTAACTCTGATGGAAATCATATCAGCGAACAAGACGTTGAAAAAGAAACAAGAATCAAGAATCTCACACACACACACACACAGATCTGTTGATCGACTTGTGAACCTGTGGTCTCCATCACCATTTCATCTCCATCTCCATTCTCTTGAAGACGGTGGCGGCTCAGATCTAGTTTGTTCTTGTTCAGATCTAGCAAAGCAAAGCATCTGTTCTTGTTTGTTCTTAGTCACGACGGAGGTGCATGGTAGATAGGTGGTGGTCTACGGCTGAAATCAGTGAAGGGGAGGCGACGAAGAAAGAGAGAGAGAGAGATATGATTCTGGGTTTCGCAGATGAAGAGGGAGGTTGTTGAGGTTGTCGCACATGAAGAAAGAGAGAGAGAGATCTGATTCTAGGGTTTTGATTTAGGGTTTCTGCGCACCGCAACCGCCGCTCGTTTGCTCAGTGGTGGTGTTGAGTCGGTGCACGGTGGTTTACCAAACAGATGAAGTTGAGGTGTTTTCGTATACGGCGAAGAGAGAGATGAGAGAGAGAGTGTTGACTAAGATGCAGAAGGAGAGAGAGTGTAGAGGAAGAGAAAGAGTGAGTGTGGGACCCAACTTTATTTTATTAAATTTAATTAATTACGAGGGGTATAAAAGTCTTTTTACCCTTCAAAATATAAGAGTTAACGTCCAACTTAACGGCCCAGTTAAAAATTGACCACCCACGGGACAAAATGACAACCACGGGGTTTATAGACGTAATTTTTGAAGTTTAGGGACTACCCATGGGACATTTGGTAAACCACAGGGACCAACGGTGTAATTAACTCTAAAAACTAAAAAAAGTTATATTACTAGTTATATACAGTAATGCTGAAAATGAGCAAAATTACAGGCATTTGGGTTTTAAGGTTAATTACTTTGATTGGAAACCAAGTCCTTTTCTTATTTCTGTTATTATTATTTTTTAAGTGGTTAAATACAAAATTTTATAATTCTACATATTAATTTACATTATATATATTTTATTTAGCAGGAACAATGAATAGTACACTTTTTTCTTTTTTTCTACATTATATATATCTTTGGGTTCTAAAAATATATAAAAATGGGCATTTGGCGGAATTAGTTGCATACTGTTTCATAAGAGGTACCATGCTCGATTCTCACTACTCTCTCTCTCTCTCTTTCTCTCTATTCCATTTTTTTCATATAACAACTTTTTAAGAAAGTATTTTACCAAATCTTACCTATAATTAATTTACTATAGAGTTAATTACACCAATGGTCCTTTAACTATTCAAAAGTTACGGTTTTAGTCCTTTTTTTTCAAAAAGTTGCAAAGATAGTCCTTTAACTGCCCAAAAGTTGCACAGATGGTCCTTTTTAACGTTTTCTGTTAATAAAATCTGTTAGTTTTTGTAAATTGACTATTATACTCCTTACTTCTATTTTTAATTTATTTTCCTAATAATTATATAATAATAATAATATCTAGAGAAGCAACCTGCACACCATGTTTTCATCTCTGTCAAACCTACCACCGTCTCCTTCCCTAGACACACGCCGGAGACGACCTCACCTCCCCACGCCGGTGACGACGTTTTCATGTCTCTACTTACTGGAGCCACCGTCTAGATCTGTAAGTCTGTAAATGAGAGAGAGTGTGTGTGTTTAGATATGAGGTGGTTCGTCGGTGGTGGTTGTGGTTAGAGTAGAGTTCGTCGGTGGTGGTTGTGGTTAGGGTAGAGTTCGTCGGTGGTGGTTGTGGTTAGGGTAGAGTTTGTCGGTTATTGCGAGGGTTTTCAAGTTTGTGGGCGGAGATCTGAACAAATGACGAGGGTTTTCAAGATTTTTATTATTAAACATTTATTCAGTTGTAAAAGTCAATAATGTTGTATGGTAGAATACTTTCATGAAGGTTTTTTTTAACAACATTTATTCAATTGTAAAGATTAATAATATTGTATAGTCATGACAAAATATGAAAAAAAAAGTTTAAATTGATTTGAATCCTAAAATTAATCATGAGTGCTTAATGTTCGCTTTATTTCAAACATTTCTATTTGAATGTTAGTTTCTATATTTTATATAACCGAAAATCTCGGTCACAACGCACTGATAAAAATCAACTTGTTTATCCATATAAGACTAGAATTTATAACTACGAATAACAATTTTTTAATACACCTACTACCGCTGAATGTTAGTTTCTATATTTTATTGACTGCTTTTTGGTGAAAGATTGACCAATTTTGACAAACTTTTGTTGAAAAATTAACAAAACTTAATGATATTAATATTAATTAATAATGGAAAACATCAAATATTGACCAAGTTTTGGTGAAAAAGATGTAGTGTTTTAACTGTCAAGTAAAATAGTGAATTTCCTTTTAAAAGCAACGCATGCATAGTGAGGTTACAAAGTTAAATGTTGACCTAACAGATTTACTCCATTCCATCCCATCGATACAAACTTGACACCACCAAGTTTAATGTTTTGACCTAACGATCAGGAAATACGAGCAGTATTTGTACTTATCTTTATTAAATGGTTTTTAAAATTTTATAATAAATATTCATATGCACACTTTATTTTATAATTAATTATATATTAAATTTTCCTTACAAATTTTAAATAGTGAGTAGTTGTCACCATCAAATCCTTATAAACTTCCAGTTATTATCGGTTATTAATTTACAAAAATATTGCCATTATAAATTTGGTTTATAATATTGTTGATGCTATTTTATATATTTTAGGTGGTTATTTGAAGGGTAGATGTTACACTTCAACCTCATATGAGAACCTTTTCAGGACATCTATTTTTCATCTTTCACTTTTCACTCTTCTTTTGTTTTATAAAAAGATAAAAGTGTGACACCTATTGCTTTATGATTATTAGAAATATTTTTAAAAATTAAGTGTAGCTTTTTATTTAATTAAGAGTTTAATTGTTATTATTACTAGATTAAATATTTGTGTGATACGCGGGTTGATTTAAAAAATAATAAATATTAAATAATTATGAAATATGAAAGAAAAACAAATGACATCAATACTATATTAGTTGTGGAAGTGTCTATGCAAAAGGGAGAGCAACGTTACGGTGAAAACATTGTATCATAATATGAATGATGTGATTATATTTCTAGTACAAGACATCGATCAATATTGTTATAATTAGGAGCAATAAGGTCAAACATGTTATAGGTTATAGTTAAAAAGAATTTAAAATGTTTAGAAAATATTTTAAAATGATAAAACTGAAATTTGGTTAAATATGATATTTTAAAATATTATAAAAGGTAAGTATGATATTAATAAATTAGAGTAGATAAATACGATGTTTTAAGATTTAAGAAAGATGTATATTTAATTTCTTTAGATTTTGATTCAAGCTAAAGTCAAAGATGGATTTCAATTTTTATGGTTAGAATTATACAATTAAAATTGATTTGCTGAATGAAAAGTCAAGATCAACTATTCAATTTGATTCAAATTAGTCTTTAACTAACATCATAAGATGAGAATATTAGTGACTATTTAAAAGTTAAGGGACTATAGTCGACTACCTCAAAGCTTATATTGTAACACTATACTTTTAAACATATAAATAAATCACATGCGGAAGCTAAATACATATAATTAACTTAATTACATAATAGATACAAAAGATTATCGTGTTTTATACACCAAAACTTTTAACAGTGTTAATCCAAAACAGGCTCTAAACAAAAAACTTTGACATCAGAGTTTGGTCTGTCCATATTCCCAGTCCAAAGCTTCAAAGCTCACCGAGGTTATCTGCAAAACAGTCTAGTGGGGAATTAACATAAAACTAAGTGAGGGAATTAATATCTAATCATAAACAAGGCAAACATGCCTATACCCAAATAGCTCATGAATCCCAGGAGAACCGGCGGGGTTGCAAACACCTACAACCAAGGTCGGCCAAAACCAAGGTTTACCGATAGCCTTGCTAAAATGGACCACAGTATCAGCCCCCTTGAGTACTACAATGGTACATCAAGATCAGATACTGTAAATCCCCCAAGCAACATGCCCAATATCAAACTGATCTCCAAATTAACATGTATATACAATCCAAACAAGAGCATTCCAAATAGGATATTAAATTCTGTATATCAAAAGATATAAACCCACTCACCAAAGTCTTCAATGAATTGAAGCACACTCGAGTGACTAACTCACTGAGTCTTCTCAGTTCCTGAGATTGAAGTAACCCAAGTCAGTATTTAAATCATAATACTGATCCAAAATAGATATCATATCTAACCATGTAAATCATGTATGTACACAATAGCATATATACATATTCATCATACAATAATCCCAAAGATATTCAAATCATTAAATCCGATTGAATCCAAATCCGATCGAATGGTAATCCAAGTAAAGACCTAAATCCGATAATACCAAATCCGATAATATCCAAATCCGATAATTTCCAAATCCGATAATATCCAAATCCGATAATTTCCAAATCCGATAATATCCAAATCCGATGGAATGGAAATCCGAGTAAAGGTTAGAATCCGTTAAAGTCACAATCCGATTAACTGAATTCCAAGCAAAGGTTTAATCCGAGTAAAGGTCTAATTCCGATTAATATCCAAATCCGATAAAGTATACAATCCGATAAGCAATGATTCCGATAAAAGAGTTAGGGCCAAATCCGATAAACATGAAATACGGTAAAAAGTCCAAATCCGGTAAAATGTATCGGAATTCACCAATACCGATCAAATCTATCAGAATTCATCTAATTCCGACAGATTCATCCCCAAATCCGATAAATTTATAAGTTATTCCCCAATTCTGATTTCTAACTTAAACCACTACTGATTTTAAGCATGCAAATCATATATATTTTCCAGAATCAGTCTAAACATATAAACAACATGTATAAAGCATCAAATTTAACATGCATTCATCCTAAGTTCATCAAATCATTATCAAGCTTCAATCGGTATTCATACAATTTAAACAAAACCGAAGAAAAACATTAATTAATCAATACAATTCAGTTATCTAACCTCGATGTTATGCTATTCCAATAATCAGATTGAGCATGCAAGAGTAAATGATCAAATTGATTGAATCTTTTCTTCTTTCTTTTGATTTCGGCCGAGAGTACAATTACCAAACACACACACACTATGTTTTGTTAATTTGCATGTATTTGGAAATGAGGTGGTGAGGTGGTGACTAATACCACCAAAACCGGCCACCTCACAAGCCACTAACCAAATAAATAAACCAAATTAATTATTAACTAATTAATCACAAAAATCAATTAATTCACATAATTAATTTAAATTCAAATCTAAACTTGATTAATTACCTTAATTAATCTAGGCCGGGAAAGTGGGTGTTACAAATCTCCCCCCCCCCCTTAAGAAGATTCCGTCCCCGGAATCTGATCGCTCTCGAACAAGGAAGGATATCGGTTCCTCATGTCGGTTTCAGTTTCCCAAGTCAAATCAGATCCCAAACTGTGCCTCCATTTAACCAAAACCAACGGTATCTGCTTCTTTCTCAACTTTGTAACCTTTCGATCTAACAGTTCAACTGGTTCTTCTACAAGTTTCTGATTAATATCCACGCGAAGATCTTGTATTGGTAGAACCTGAGTCTGATCCTCTACGTTGCACTTACGCAGATAACAAACATTAAAAGTGTCATGAATTCCCGCCAACTCATCAGGTAGGTCTAAAACCACAGTCTGATCATTAACAACTCTTCGGATTCTGAAATGACCAATATAACGAGGAGCCAACTTCCCGCGTTTACCAAAACGAATAACCCCTTTCCATGGAGATACTTTCAAGTAAACCATTTCTCCTTCAACAAATGATACTGGTCAACGACGCGGATCAGCATACATTTTCTGTCTATCCCTTGCAGCTTTTAACTTCTTACGTGCAATTGCAACTTTATCAGTTGTCATATGTACAATATCCGGCCCCGCAAATAGCTTTTCCCCACCTTCTAAACCAACAAGTCGGAGTTCTGCAAGGACGACCATACAGCATCTCATATGGAGGCATACCAATGCTACTGTGATACGAGTTGTTATAAACAAATTCCACTAACGGTAGATGTGAATCTCATGAACCCCCAAATTCTAGCACGCAAGCTCTGAGCATATCTTCCAAAGTCTGAATAGTTCTTTGAGTGACCATCTGTTTGCGGATGATAAGCTGTACTTAAATTCACTTTGGACCCCAATTCTCGTTGTAATATGTTCCAGAAGTTAGATATAAATCTGGAGTCCCGATCTGATACGATGGACAAAGGAACCCCATGTCTTGAAATTATTTCATCAATATACAATTGAGCCAGTTTTCTTAAAGAAGCAGTTTCTGTTGTAGCAAGGAAGTGTGCACTCTTGGTCAATCTGTCAACAATAACCCATATCATATCATGCCATTTCTGTGTTCGTGGAAGTTTCGTTACAAAATCCATAGTTATATGATCCCATTTCCACTCAGGTATTTTCAATTGCTTTAACAACCCATATGGTTTCTGGTGTTCAGCTTTGACTTGAGCACAAATGTGGCACATCCCAACAAACTTGGCAATATCCGTTTTCATTGTAGGCCACCAATATCGAGTCTTTAAATCATGGTACATTTTCGTGCTACCCGGATGTATTGAAAATATGGACTTGTGAGCTTCATTCAGTATTAACTCCCTCAAATTGCCAAACTTCGGTACCCAAACACGTGTATGATAAATCCTCAATCCACGCGAATCGGTAGTTAACTCTTGCTGACGTTTAATCATCAGTTCATCCTTTAAGTTCTCATCTTTCAAGGCTTCTACCTGTGCAGCTACCAATTGTTCCACTAAGTCAGACTTAATCTCCAATCGCATAAATTGTACAGTCTCCGTAGATCCTTTTCGTCTGAGTGCATCTGCAACTACATTCGCTTTACCCGGATGATACTGAATATCGCAGTCGTAATCTTTGATCAGTTCTAACCAACGGCGTTGTCTAATATTTAACTCCTTTTGTGTAAACACATACTGTAAACTTTTATGATCGGTGCAGATTGTACATTTAGTTCCATACAAGTAGTGCCTCCACAATTTCAGTGCAAATACCACAGCAGCTAGTTCCAAATCATGGGTTGGGTAGTTTCATTCATTCAGTTTCAACTGTCTTGAAGCACAAGCAATTATTTTACCCCTCTGCATCAAGACACATCCCAAACCGGCGTGAGAAGCATCACAGTATACCACAAAATCCTCTGAACCCTCAGGTAATGATAGAATAGGTGCTTGGCACAACAATTGTTTCAGAGTATGAAAAGCATCCTCTTGAGCTAAACCCCATAGAAACGGAACATCTTTACGAGTCAACTTAGTCAACGGACCAGCCAACTTAGAAAAGTCTTTGATAAACCTGCGGTAATAACCTGCCAATCCTAGAAAACTCTTTATCTCTGTAGGTGTTTTCGGAGCAAACCAGTTCATAACAGCTTCAATCTTGGACGGATCTACTTTGATTCCTTCTTGACAAATTACATGACCTAAAAATTGAACTTCACGTAACCAAAATTCACACTCGAAAGCTTGGCATATAACTTATGTTGTTTAAGAATCTCCAAAACCTGTCGCAATTTTTGATCATGCTCACCTTCTGTCTTTGAATACACCAAAATATCATCGATAAACACAATGACAAACTTGTCTAGGAAAGGTCTACACACACGATTCATCAAATCCATAAATACTGCAGGTGCATTCGTTAAACCAAATGGCATTACTAGGAACTTCATAATGACCATACCTAGTACGAAAAGAAGTCTTTGAAATATCTTCCTCTACTACCCTGACTTGATGATAACCCGATCTCAGATCAATCTTCGAAAAATAAGAAGCCCCTTGTAACTGATCAAACAAATCATCGATTCTGGGCAACGGATATTTATTCTTGATGGTTCTTTTGTTTAGATCTCTGTAGTCAATACACATACGAAAAGTTACATCCTTCTTTTTAACAAACAAAACTAGTGCACCCCAAGGCGAAGAACTCGGTAGGATAAATCCTTTGTCTAGCAGTTCCTGAATCTGAGTCATCATTTCTCGGATCTCGGAAAGAGCTAAACGATAAGGAGCTTTCGCAATTGGTGAAGTACCAGGAATCAGATCTATCTTGTATTATCCCGAACAGGAGGCAATCCCGGTAAATCATCTGGAAACAGTTCCGGATACTCTAACACAACCCGAACATCGGTAACCGCTTTCTTCTCTTTCTTCGCATCAATTGCGTAGGCCAGGAAAGACGCACACCCTTTAACTAGAGATTTTCTAGCTTTCATATACGAGATGATTGGAAAAGAAGAAGAAGATATATCCCCACGAGCCACGACATGCAACCCGTCAGCCAAAGGGATAGTAATCAGTTTCTTGTGGCACTGGATACTAGCCTTATGGTGACTTAACCAATCCATGCCTAGTACTAAGTCAAACCTCGGAATAGGCATCAGTAAGCAGTCTACAGGCAGACTAGTACCATTAATATCTATAGAAACCCCAGTCACAGAAGAAGTTACAGGCACTAACTTACCATCAGCTACCTCTACTTCTAAAGGAGAAGCAATAACAGTAACAGGCAGTTTCAGTTTGTCACACAAAGTTACAGACATGAAAGATCTATTGGCACCCGAATCAAATAACACACGAGCAGGCATAGAGTTCACAATAAACATACCCGTAATAACATCACTGTTTTCTGCAACTTCTGTAACCGTCATCTTAAAAGCTCTACCTTCCGCAGAAGGTGTGACTTTCCGCTTCTGACCTGTAGACGATCCCCCGACAGATGCTACCCCCTGCCCCGTCCCCTTTGACCTCTGCCTTGTGCAAGCACCCACTCTGTGACCTTCCTCGTGATAATTCCAGCATACGTTTGTTTTAAACTGACAGGAAGATGGTTCGTGGCCAAATCCACCACAACGCAAACATCTTTTTGTCTGAGCTGTACAAGGACCGGTATGGCTGGAATTACATGGTTTACACCATGGTTTATTCTGATACGAACCCGAACCCTTTGATCTCTGATCATTCCGATTCTGGTTACCCTTTCCTTTACCCTTGTTGCCACTTTGACTTCCTCCCTGATTCCCACTTGACCTATGAGCCAATCCTTTCTCCCGGTTCATTTTCTCCCGAGCTCTCACATCGCCCTCAGCCGCTCTAGCAAGTGTAAAAGCTTGTACCAATGAAATTGTCATCCGGGTGTTACCCCGATACTCAGACAATAGAGCTTGAACAAAATGGTCTATTTGTGATGGCTCATCCGGAACCCACTGCTTAGCAAACCTTAACTTCTCATTGAATTTCACAATCAACTCATCAACTGACATCTTGTCATCTTGTGCTAAATCCATGAACTCCCGTTTCACCTTGGACAAATCATAGGTGTTACAAAATTGTTCACAAAACTTAGCTTGAAATTGCTCCCAAGTTATAGAGTTGATAACATCCCGAGATAAGTGAGCTGTTAGAGAATCCCACCAAGTTGCCGCTTGGCCTTTCAATAGCTTTGTAGCAAACTTGACTCGATCCGATTCTTCACAGTTACAGGTATCTAAAGCCTTAACCGTTTCCCGCAACCAGTTCAAAGTATCGGTAGGGTTAGAACTTCCAGAGTATTCAGGCGGCTGGCAATCCATGAAATCTTTGAATTGAGCCTTGGATCTAAAACCTCCCTGATTAGGGTACCAAGGGACAAAGAAATTATGTTGCGGTTGGTACTGTTGTTGGGGTTGGTAAGGTTGAGACACAGGAGGCATAGACACGAATGGTAAAGTTCCAAAGGGTGTTGACACCGTGTTAAAAGGTGCAACTGAGTAAACTGGTGGTGGTATCGATTGGGTAAACACAACCAACTCTCTGGGCATCTGAATTGTTTGTGTTTGCTGTGATGATTGAGTCTGATGTTGTTGTTGTTCCAGTTCCTGGACCCTATCCCTTAGAGTTTGCAAAGTATCTTCTAACTGCAACACATATTCCTGTTGCTCAGATTCACCATTGTGAGAGGTTCCTGCTCTGTTATGCTGTTCATTTGCTGCAGTAGAGGATTGATTGTTCCTTTTGGGGGACGTAGGGGTAGTTGTCGGATTCACTTTATCAGCCATTATCAATGCTATACACATCATCTCACCAATTGTTAGATATAATCCGTTAGTTAAAACGCACCAACCACCCTCACAGCTACCCTACTAAATACCCACCCTGGAAATACTGGACTGACCAGAGCCTTGGCTCGAGTATTGCACAAATTATTTATGCAAATCCTCAAACCAATGCTCTGATACCAACTCGTAACACTATACTTTTAAACATATAAATAAATCACATGCGGAAGCTAAATACATATAATTAACTTAATTACATAATAGATACAAAATATTATCTTGCTTTATACACCAAAACTTTTAACAATGTTAATCCAAAACAGGCTCTAAACAAAAAACTTTGACATCAGAGTTTGGTCTGTCCATATTCCCAGTCCAAAGCTTCAAAGCTCACCGAGGTTATCTGCAAAACAGTCTAGTGGGGAATTAGCACAAAGTTAAATGAGGGAATTAATATCTAATCATAAACAAGGCAAACATGCCTAAACCCAAATAGCTCATGAATCCCAGGAGAACCGGCGGTGTTGCAAGCACCTACAACCAAGGTCGGCCAAAACCAAGGTTTACCGATAGCCTTGCTAAAATGGACCACAGTATCAGCCCCCTTGAGTACTACAATGGTACATCAAGATCAGATACTGTAAATCCCCCAAGCAACAGGCCCAATATCAAACTGATCTCCAAATTAACATGTATATACAATCCAAACAAGAGCATTCCAAATAGGATATTAAATTCTGTATATCAAAAGATATAAACCCACTCACCAAAGTCTTCAATGAATTGAAGCACACTCGAGTGACTAACTCACTGAGTCTTCTCAGTTCCTGAGATTGAAGTAACCCAAGTCAGTATTTAAATCATAATACTGATCCAAAATAGATATCATATCTAACCATGTAAATCATGTATGTACACAATAGCATATATACATATTCATCATACAATAATCCCAAAGATATTCAAATCATTAAATCCGATTGAATCCAAATCCGATCGAATGGTAATCCAAGTAAAGACCTAAATCCGATTATACCAAATCCGATAATATCCAAATCCGATAATTTCCAAATCCGATAATATCCAAATCCGATAATATCCAAATCCGATAATTTCCAAATCCGATAATTTCCAAATCCGATGGAATGGAAATCCGAGTAAAGGTTAGAATCCGTTAAAGTCACAATCCGATTAACTGAATTCCAAGCAAAGGTTTAATCCGAGCAAAGGTCCAATTCCGATTAATATCTAAATCCGATAAAGTATACAATCCGATAAGCAATGATTCCGATAAAAGAGTTAGGGCCAAATCCGATAAACATGAAATCTGGTAAAAAGTCCAAATCCGGTAAAATGTATCGGAATTCACCAATACCGATCAAATCTATCGGAATTCATCTAATTACGACAGATTCATCCCCAAATCCGATAAATTTATAAGTTCTTCCCCAATTCTGATTTCTAACTTAAATCACTACTGATTTTAAGCATGCAAATCATATATGTTTTCCAGAATCAGTCTAAACATATAAACAACATGTATAAAGCATCAAATCTAACATGCATTCATCCTGAGTTCATCAAATCATTATCAAGCTTCAATCGGTATTCATACAATTTAAACAAAACCGAATACAAACATTAATTAATCAATACAATTCAGTTATCTAACCTCGATGTTATGATATTCCAATAATCAGATTGAGCATGCAAGAGTAAATGATCAAATTGATTGAATCGTTTCTTCTTTCTTTTGATTTCGGCCGAGAGTACAATTACCACACACACACACTATGTTTTGTTAATTTGCATGTATTTGGAAATGAGGTGGTGACTAATACCACCAAAACCGGCCACCTCACAAACCACTAACCAAATAAATAAACCAAATTAATTTATTAACTAATTAATCACAAAAATCAATTAATTCACATAATTAATTTAAATTCAAATCTAAACTTGATTAATTACCGTAATTAATCTAGGCCGGGAAAGTGGGTGTTACATATATGCATATGGGTAAATATTTGTGGTTAAGCCATGAATTATGAGACTAAAGGGGCTCGTTTGTAAAATGCCCAAACTTATAGCGAATGTGTATAGAGTTAGATTTTAAAAGTCAATATGTACGTGTATGCTCTAAAAGATTCGAGAGCAGCTAAGGGAGAAGAGAAAGTGATGTTTTGACCAAATCTAAGAGAAATTGAAGGTGTTTTACTAACCCAATTGATAAGGTATGTAAATTCAACTTTACTCAGTGTTAATTATAGATTTTTAGTGATCTTTAAGAAGATTAGTAGTCTTGAAGTGGTAGATTTGATATAGATGGTGTATTGGTCAAGTGGGTAACCGTTTTATGATGCTTATATTGACCTAAATCTGATTTATAATATTGTATGAAATGAAAATATCTTGATGTTAATGGGTCAAATTGGTATTAGTTGTGTAATTGATGATCAATTTTTTTAACATCATTGTTTGTAGGTCTTTTGGCTTATGGGTTCTAATGAGTTTACTAAGTGCTGAAAAGTAATTTGGTAAGACTTAGATTGATTTTTGGGCAAATCTGCACATGCTCTTACCGACTGTTGCTGCATAGAATCAAACACGGGCCGTGTAATTGGGGATAGATTATGTAGGTTGCCATGTAGTGTACACGGGCAGTGTCTAGTTTGATATGAGTCGTGATATGCCCTTCTTTACACAAGCCATGTTGGGGAGTTATAACCATATAGACGTGAGGTTACATGAGATGTGTACGCTAGATACGGTCCATGTAGGGTTAGGGTTGACACAGAAGTGTGGCAAGGTTGGTGCTATTGTGTAGTAGGTCGTGTGGGTTTATACGGAGGTGTTAGAGGACGCATCAACCCTTATTTAGCAGTAGAATGCGGAATCTCTAATTAATGGAGTATAATCAATTATAGGTCTTGGCAGTTGATCAAGTAACTCATCCTGAGCAGTTAAAAAAGCAGTAGAGGAACAATTGAGTTTAGTTACATGAAATCCTCTTAATACTAATTTTTAGATAATCAAGTAAGTTTTGTATGTATGTGATATATGTTTTCGCAGGGGAGATAACTCCCATTGTATTTTATATTTGATATGTGATATATGATATGCGATGAGCAAGAGTCATTATTCCCATATTTTGCGTTTTATGTGTTAATTAGGGGAGGCTACCAATACTAGAAATTTGCTTATTTCCGACCAATATTTTCCAGCTACACAAAGCTGTAGCTAATTTATGACTAACTTGCGACACTATTCCGACAGAAATAACTTAAAAACCGCAATACCACTTCGACCCTTTAGCATCTCTTTTGGGACATTATTGCTATACTACTAGATGTGTTCTAAAATCATAGCTATTTCTTGACAATAGCATAATACCGACTAAAACATTAAACGTGATAAATTAAATTATTATTATTATTTTTGCTTTGGAAAATCATCAAAAATTCCTACGATATAGCGACGTTTTATATAAATATTTTACATAAATATTTTAGAAATAAACCAGTTAAATTAAATTCTTAATATTAAATTATTTATTTTAATTTTCATCACAAAAATGTGGGAAATTCCGACGATGTAGCGACATTTTGTCTAATTATAATTTAGAAATTAAATAAATTCAACACTTTTTTTATAACATATTACAATTTTCGTTTGAACATCGTCGAATTAGTGAAAGCAGAAGTAGTCAAGCAGTTACCAGTTTAGCGATCAGCGGCATGCATTAATTTGTGTGGTGTGCTAGTGGCGGATTCCACCCCATTTATGTGATTAGTTGTGTATTAGTATATGTGATCTTGCAGATTAATCTCTCAGTGACATGTTATATAGATATTTGTATGCTCAATAAGCATTAATGCTTACTCATATAACGTTTATCCTTTTCAGGTACAATAGGTATTAGTGAGAAGGATAAAAGCCTAGTTCCTGCCTGTAATTGACAGCTCCTGACTTCCATAGCATTTTTAAAGAACAATGTTCCATGTTTATTTTAAAACTAATGTGTCTTTTGTAAATGTGGTTTTAAACTATATACCTATTCTTTTGGAAGTATTTATACAAGTGGTATTATTTTGAATATCGTTCACAAAAATGGGTCTTTACTAAAAGATATAAAAAAGTGTGTGAAAATACAATAAATTGTCAAAATTGTCATTCTATACAAATAAATTTATTTTGAATCCGGAAATATAGCCGACTTTCAAAATTGTGTCATTGTATACAACACTGTCTACTATAGTATGTTATCATGTTGACAAGCGGTTTTCGGTGACTATTTCCAGTTTCGAGCTACTTTTTCATATTTAGTCATCATTTTTCATATTCAAACACCTCTTTTGTTTTTCATTTATTTTTAACTTCTTATTTAAAACAAGATATCTATTGCTAGTTTTTAGGGTATCAAGGGTTCTATTTTACATTTTCTTTCATGGATAAGAGATCTACAAATTTTGATGTTCATCTTTGGTTCACATCTTCAAACAAGAGATTTGCGAATTTTGTTCGCTTTTGTGTTTCATGCCTTCAAACGGGTTCTTTGATTTCTACAATTACGCGACCAATGGATTCTTGAGTTTATTTCCTTTAATCAAATAAGGCTATTAATATTAAAAGTATTTATCAAACTAGTAATTTGTATCCAAACATCCTCTTTAAATTCCCTCCAAAACACACCAAACGCCATGTTAATCACTTTCAACTCTTTCTCTCTGTCATCGACGGCAAATCACTACCACCCAACCGCAATTTCAACCACCTCTGTTACAACCCCTGAACCACCACGCTGAGAACTACCACTTGTCACCGCCATCTTCAAAACAACCTCCTCCACACTCTTGTTTTCACAGTCGATAACACCGCCGCCGAAAACCAACACCGTCACAGGGTTGTCTAGATTTGAACCTCCGTTTGTTGCACTGTACCACCATACCGGCGCAACCACTTAACACAAATATGGAGTCACCACAAGCTAGAGAGAGAAAGAGTTGAAACTGATGATAATGGAGGGATCTAAACCTCCGTCAGCTACTCTTTAACCACTGGTGGCCACCTTTTTGTTTTCACAAGAGATATCACCGCCCTTTTGTTGTCACTGTTGACGGGTGTGAAGTAGAAGTGGTGATCGTCGACAAGTTTGAGGTGGAAATGGTGGCTGTCGGCGGGTGTGAGACTGCGGTGGTGGCCGTCAACGAGTGTGATGTAGCGGTGGTGGCCGGCGGCAGGGGTGAGGCGGTAGTGTGGTAGCCATTGTTATTTCGAGACAGAGAGAGAGAGAGAGATATTTGAAAGGGGGGTTTGAGGGTGTTTGGAATATGGGAGAGGGAACTGAGGGAATTTAGGGTAAAGGTGGTGTTTGGATATATATTACTAGTTTGGTAAATATTTTTTAAACCGCTAGTTTGGTAAATATTTCTTTAATAATCCTATTTTGGTCAAAAACTTATGCATTCTTCATCATCAATGGTTGCGACATAATGGCTCCAATGATTCTATTATCGATCGAGATATCAGATATGGGGTTCGTTTATCCTACCACAAACCTAAAATCTAAACCCACAATATTGGAGTAATGGAGATTGTAGATATGATTTAGATTGTTGATTTGAAAGATGATTTTGATTTTTTGTCTTGGCTTTTACGATTAGGGCTTTTGAGAACAAATGATATCTGGATTTTTTTGTCAACGGTTATAACCTGTATTTGATATTTTCCATCCTATTCCATTTTGTGATAAGAAGATGAGCCTTCGATAACATCAAGAACACATGAATCATAAATTAAAAATAATTGAAAGCCAATACCAAATTTTGATAATGTTATCAATTGGATACATTGACCCAAAGTTGTATGTTAATTGTAAATTTAATTATAAAATAAAGTTAATTTGTTACATAAAATGACAATTTTAACAAAATTAATTGTATTTTTATGCACTTTGTCCTAAAACCCACTTTAACCAAACAAAATAACGATTTTCTTCTCTTCAAGCATGGTCAACATAAAGAAAGTAAATCATGTAATTAAGAGTTAAAAACATGTATAAAGGTCTGATATTCAAACCTCCATTATAGATTCGATATTTGTAGTTGTTAAACACTAATCGTGGAACCACTTCGTCTAAACAATAATTTAAACATGATGCATGTACTCCTTTTTGTTTATTAATAAGATAAAACGCACTTCATCTAAATAATGATTTAAACATGATAGGAACAGGGATGAGAATAACATAGATTAATGACGGAGATTGAAATGAGGACGAGCAAGAATTAGAGATGGAAATGAAAAAAGTTGTCATTAAACCCTGAATCATATTGTCATCTTGGTATACATCTTATTTATAAAAAAAAAATGTCTAACATAAACTTATAATTTAATAGTTTTTTAAATTTATAGGTTTGTTAACTTAGGTTTATAATTTATATTTAGTATATACGCAATTGATTAACTGGGTTTTTTTATTTAAAAGGTGAGAGAATTAATAAGTAGAAAAACATTATTGATAGGCGCGTAGGCTGTTGGTGATGGGCTCCATACAAACTTGGACTATTGAACTAAGACGACAAAAAAAATATAACTTAGATCAAGTTTATGATAAAAGAAATCTATGACCGGACCCGTATATATGTGTTACACACACTAGTGAATACTAACTAAATACGCATGTAATATGATCTAAAATAAAATCACTTAATTTTACTGAAATGCTTTATTGGTCATATCCATCTATGACATTGTATACTTGTATATTTAGTTTCATAAAAGGTTTTTGCGTCGGGTCAACTCTACGTCCAAGATCCTTTGAATCCGAACCGACCAGTTCCTAAGGACCGGCCCGCACCACCCCATTGGCAATGATCATTGCAACAATATTCGTTAGTCAACCATTGCAATTTGCAACCAAACTAAAAGGAATTGTTCACACCACAACCACTGATACAATCAACGCCACTACCACAACAACCATTGATTTAGAACCCGTTGTTAATTTTATTTATAAAAAGTTTAGCTGGTTATTCTTCAATTTGATTTCTAGATCCATTTTCATTTAGATTCATTTCAATTTTCAAGATTTGATGGTAGAATAATTTGCTTAAGGAAGAACAGTTTATTATTGCTTAAGGAAGAACAATTTATTATTTTGTTTTTTTTATGTGTAAAGTGAGCGGGTTTATAGGTCAAAGTTCACAGACAGTTACTTAAGCGGATTATGGGTGTTGCAAAATGACAAAATTTTAAATAAGAAATGTTGTCATTGTATATAACGGACTTTAAAATTTTAAAAATAATACAACGTACTTTCTTATAACTTTGTATGTAAGTTGTAACATGCTAAGCAGGTTACAAGTCACTTTGTTTTTTTTCTTAAATTTTAATTTTTATTATTATGTTTATCATTTTTGTTCTTCAAATCCAAGAACATTCAAACCCCATAAAAATCCAAGAACATTCAAACCTCATAAAAATCCAAGAACATTCAATCCAAGAACATTCAAACCTCATAAAAATCCAAGAACATTCAAACCCTAAATCTGTAACTAGATCATAAACCCAAGCAAAAACACAAATAACAACTCTAGATCTCATTGAAGTACAAGAACATTCAAATCCAATAATACTTTTAGATATTGTGTTCTTGGATCCAAGAGCCTAAATCAACAACCAAATCATACATTCATTTCGAAAATCAAAAGTAGAACATTCAAAGCTTCAATCTGTGCAAAAATTTTACCCTTAGATCTGAATGAAGAGATTGAGAGAAAAACCTATGAACCAAATTGGCGGTGGTTGAACCATATCATACTCTAAGCGCAAGGTGACGGCGGCGGTGGTTGTATAAAGGTGGCACAAGAAACCTATAGCATGACGATGGTGGTGGTTTGAAGGCGACGGAAGAAATCCTAATCACGACGGCGGCAACAATACCTTCAAAATTGCACAAGATCTAACCGCAAGAAACCCTAATTTTTTGTGATAGTGGTGCTAGTTTGGTGGTGATGGTTTGCAGATGTGAAAGTACACACCATCTATATTTACAAATCACACATTTTTTATGGATCAATCACAGCTTCGACGGTAGTGGTAAAGCCTTTCCCACTTATACAACTAACACAATTTTTATTTGCAGATCTAAAAACTTACACACCATCTTCCAGATTTAGTTTGAGAATGAAAGCAAAATGAAGAACATGGTTATTTAAGAATATAAAAATCAAAAAATAAATAATAAGTCGATTGATTGGTAAGCGGTTTTTATATGTAAAATTGCATATTATGTAAGTTATAAAAGAGAGTTGATTGTATTATATTTAGATTTATATGTTTTATTGTATATATACAATAATAACTTAGCCAAAATTCGTTATATTTCTATACAAATTACCCTCAAAATTAATACAAAGGTAACTTAATATTGGAGGGGCTAACTACGACATGCACGAGATCCTTGGCAACAACACCGAATGTTATTTTTTTTATTTTGTAATATTTTTTTTGGAGGCATAATGTAGAGTATTTTACATGCATACATGATAAAGTTAGTGCTCTCTTCTATAGTGAAACTATACAACAAGCTAATTTTAAAATTTTACAATAACAAATAATGTTTATATTTTATCATTATATGAAAGTATCTTAACACTTATATATAATATTTATATTATGTTAAATTTTAGAGTTAATTACATTCTTGAACCCTGTGTTTTGATCAAAGTTACGGATTTGCTCACTCGGTATGATTTTTTATGAGTTCAGTCCTCTACTAACCCGAAATTATTACACCATTGGTCCATGATAAAGTTAAAATGACATAAATACCTATATCTTAATTAATTATTCATAACTCTTTCACTTTTTGTTGATTAATAAAATGTTACTTATTATTTAATTACTCTTTATAAAACATTCAATGGATAACAATTACTTAATTATTATTTCAATTAACTTCGTTTTCAACCTTTTACTGCTTTCATCTACAACCTTTAGAACTTACATCTCCCCTTACCGACCACTACCACCAGTTACGTCTTCACCATGTTCATTTCTGCACATATAGAACACACAAATAGATCTTAAAGTAAATAGAGATTCATTGATGTGTTCTTCACAAATCCACACACAAATCTGTGATTCAAACATAGATATGTGGAAAACAGACAAATTGTAACAGATTGAATATCGCATATCTACTTTTTAAACCAAAAATCTCTCAAATAGTAATGCTATTTTGATTTTGTTTTCTTTTGTAATTGTGTATATAGAGCTTTAGGATTCTTTTTATATAACATAATTTTAATTTTACATTATATATATATATATATATATATATATATATATATACTAATATTGTACCCGTGTTATGCACCGATGTCGAATAATTTGTGCTCGACAATTTTTTCCGTTTTCAAAACAGTGTTTGTGTGTTTCTCTTCTTAATTATCATATATAGGTCAATAAAATTATATATTAATTTGTAAAATCCAACAAGAGTGTTTGCATCATAATTCTATTTTATTTAACTTATTAATTATTTAAAAAACTCATGCATGTTTATAAATTTAGGCTATATGTTATATCTATATTCATTAGTTCTAGTTATATGCAATTTCTAATAGTTAGGTAAAAATATCTAAATATTTATTATATGATAGAATGTTTAATATGAAAGGTTCAGTTATAAACATAATTTAATTATTAATTTAATTTGTAATTTTTAAAAACATTTTATATTATAGAAGATTATTTTGTTATAATGGTATATAAGATTGTCATTAACATCACAAAATAGTTATTTCATGTAATAGTTGTTGGTCCCGAATGGATACTACAACAATAAATGTTTATAGAAGGGGGTTGAATACAAACTTTAGCTATTTAAAATTTAAGAGACACACGGTTTACTTTTATATAATTCATATTGATGTAAATCAAGAATTGCATAAACTATATGCGGAAAATCTAAGTTCAATAAAAGGTGACAGCTAAATTCGCCTAATACATAGACTAAGCTAATCTTAAACAACTAATGTCTAAGATGTTCAACACATGAACAAGTTCGTTACACTGAAAGTAAAATGCTAACTCTTCTAAATTCTCAACAGATGAGATTTCAGTGTTCAACTCTATCTATTCGCATCCTTAGCATGTTTCCATGCATAGGTATATATAAGCAAGATGGTGTCCGGGTTGATGGAGTGGAGAAGGAGACAAATGTACTTGATTTAATAATATTATAATAGATAAAGTTAGTGGGTGAAAAATAAGTTCACTTTATACAGAAAGTGTGTAAAGTGAATATACGATCCGGTAAAGTCAAATCCCACTATCTATTATTATATTATTAAAGTACTACCTTTATATCTTGGAAGAGTAAACTTCTTTTTCCATGCTTGTACTTTTATCAACACCATGCTTCTTGAAGACTTGACTTAACCAAGTATAGAGTTGCCAGTCATACTTAGTTGTTGAAGCATATCTTCGAGATCTTCTTTTCTAGAGTATCTTTCACCTTTTCCAGGGGATCAAGATCAATCCTTTTTGTTTCTTTGCAGATTCAAAAAGTGCTAAGTACTTTTACAAAGAAAGATCTAAGGCATAATAGAACAACACATGTTTTGCCTTTGACTTAAGAAAGTATTACATAGAAAAACTATTAACTGAGATACTGTGTAAATACTCAGCTAACAGACACTGAATTGCAAACATAATTTTGCTCAGCTAAGGATAAATGTGAAAGACTCAGCTGTTCAGATTTCCTTAGCTGATCAAACTGCTCAGCTAATAATACAAATAAGAGTACATCTAATAAACTGATCAATCTAGACAGTCAGCTGATCCCAAGGGCTCCGCTAATCATTTGAGTGTGATCAGCTTATCAAGAAAAGATTGGATAAGTAATGAATACCTTATCTGATAGATGGGAGGCATCAGCTGACCAATGTGATAGTGTCAGCTGATCCGCGACTGCTCAGCTGACCTTGAAGAACCTCTTAGCTGATGGTTTTGGACCATCAGCTGATGCTTTGTAGCTGCTCAGCTGATGCTTCTTAACTTATATTTTCTTCTTAGCTGATTTTCCTGAAGTTGGTCCTTTGGCTGATACTCAGTGTTCAGCTGACACTTTTGTTCTTCAGCTGACATTTCTTACTTACAAAATTCTTTAAGTCTAACATGAAAAACAACACATGTTTTTCATTGATCCAAGTTCAAAACTGAATATGTGGTTTTGTTAACATCAAATCCTATTTTAAATAATAGACAGGTTTGATTTAGGTTTGATATCACTATCTCCCCAACAAACTCCCCTTATTTGATGATGACAAAACCTTATCTTGTTTAAGAAAAATCAGTTTGACTCGGATTTGTAAAGATAAAACTTTTAAGTGCATTTTGGTTACCTAGCTATTTATTTTTGGTAACTCTTTAAAATATGTTCCCTGATATTCTGTTTTTGGGAATCTTTTCATTTATGAAGTACTATTGTTCTGTTTTTGTGGTATCTTTCTATCCTTTTCTGTTTTTAGGATTTTTGATTTTATATATTTACACTAGGTGAGCTATCTACTAAGAATCATCTATACTAGCAGTTTAGCTAAGTAATCCATGATCAAAGTTTCAAGCTTGATTACAAAACAAGTAATTACAACAGAGTTTGTACAAAGCAATCAAACTAAGAGTAATGCTAAGTTACAGAAATTGAACTATTCTAGGAATTTGAAAATACAACTAGTCTAGTTATGAAGTATCAATTGCCTTCCCACCAAAGGTCTTCTTTAACATCCAGCATTTTGCCTAAAGGATGAGTAGCCACTAGTTGATCAGATCTAGCTTCCATCAAACTTTCAAAGTGCTCACTTCCTGTCTGTCCTCTTGCCAGTCTCACAGCTTGAAAGATTAAAACTCTTGGAGCTCTTCCTATGTCAGATTCTCTTAGGAATCTCCAATCACCAGCTCTGTTCTTGAAGAACATCCCTCTTTCAGGCACTGATATGTACTTGAACATTTCAGGATGAGTATTGGGAGGAAGAGCAGTGTTTAGGTTTTCATAAACAGGAAGATAAGGATAGTCAGGGTTGAGTACAATCTGTTCAATGGGAACAAAGGCCTTAGATGTTTTCTTGAAGGCATCATCAATCACTTGGATGTGTTCTAGAAACTGATCATGTGTAAAGAGTCTGTGGCATACTGTCATTCTTATCCAATATTCAAACTTTCCCATGAACCTTTGGACAACTTCACTTTTGGACTTTAGGAAATGGTACAGGATCTCAATCATCTCAAAGAAGGAGAACAGCTTGCAGTGTTGTAGATAAGTATCTTCATAAGTTCTATGCTCATCTCTTCTAACTATTCTGAGATATGGACATTCATCTGTACCTTTGTATGGTGTGACCCTTGAAATGATGTCTACACATTTTCTATCCACCAAGTTCTCTTTGTTGTCCCAGAACTCCTTGGATTGCCTTCCAGTTGGCTTAGCAGTACCTCCAAAATCAAAGTTGAGTAAAGCTTGGATGGCTTCCTTGTGAGTTCTTCCTCTTTTAGGAACTTTCTTGGCAGAAGGGTCATCTTGCTGTGGTGTAGCTTGCACTTGATGGGCTTGAGAAGACAGTATGATCATTTCTTCTTCTTGTATCTCTCTCAGCTCATCATTAGTGGCACCAATTATAGCAGCAAGATCTTCAGGAGTAGTAAAATCCTGGTGCCTTTCCTTGGCTTTTAGTACATCTTCAATTGAAGTGTCAAGTGCAGCAGCCAGTTCACTGAGCTCCTTGAGATTTTCATCCTCCTTTTGAAGTTCTTCCTCTCTTCTTTCTTCTTCTTCAATCTCCTCAGCAAACATTATTTTCTTTCCTTTTCTCCTTGATGTATTGCTGGGAGTTGGTTGACTTTGTTGTACTGGAGAGGAAGCTTGGACTGTTAGAGTTGTTGAAGAGAGACTCTGCTTTTTCAGATTGAGCAAAGAGGATAGAGGCAAGTCATCATCATCATCATCAGAGTCTTCTGATGGTACTTTGATTGGGGCACGGGATTCACCTTGCCTTGAATTTTTAGCACTCTTCCTTCTAGCCTTTTGCTTTAGCCTTCTTTTAGGACTCTGCTCATTTTCAGCAGGTTGCTCCCCCTTAGATTGATTCTCCCCCTCAGCAGTTGATTGGTTTTGAACTTCGAGGGCTGATGCTTCTGCTGCTCTTTCTGCTGCTTGGAGAGCTTCTACATGAGCTGTATATATATCACATGCTGCTCTAACAGAGGCTGGAGATAAAGAGCCTGAGGAACCTGATTTCTCCCCCTTTTGTCATCATCAAAGGTGGGAAAGGAGACAATAGGCTTAGCAAGAGCACCAGGAGTGACAAAGGAATAGGGAGATGGAGAAGGTGTAGAGGTAGAGGGTGGAATGGTTGAGGGTGAAGGAGAGGCAGTAGGGATAGGAGGTTGAGTGAAGGGTGGAGGTGAGGCTCTTTGGTGAGAGGGTATGGGTGAGAAAGATGGGATAAAGGTAGAGGTGAGGGGTCTAAGCCTATTGATTGTATCAGTCACATTTGTCAACTCTTTGAGAGTATCCATGTGCCTCTGCCTAGAGTACTGGCTTAACTTTGTGACCTCAGCATCTATGGTTTTAAGAAGGGTAGGTACTCTTAGAATAGGGTCAGGGATGGTAACAGAATTATTAGGAGGGGTAGGTCTGAGTGTGTGAAGTTGGGTGAGAAGGTTTGAAATGGTTTGGTTTAAATAGAAAATGGTTTGATTTGAAATGGTAGGTGAAGAGATATGAATAGGATTAGATGATTGGGATAACAGTTGATCCAATTTGGTAAGTATTGGAGAAAGATCAACTGGGGCAGGGGTGGCTTAGGGTTGGGATTGGTTGGTTTTGAGTGACTCAACTTCTTGAGTTAGAAAGGAAAGTTTAGATTCTGTTTTAGTTTGGAAGGAGGTAAAGGAGGCTTAAAGACTGTCCATCTTTTGAGAGATAGATAGAAGGTTTTGAAGGATTTGGGGTGAAGGTTCAGAGGAAGTAGATGGAGTATGTTGTACTCGGATTGATTGAGTGAAAGTGCCAACATCAGGAATGGATTGTGGTCCCTCACTTAGACTTTGGTGTGTAAGCCTAAGATCACTGGGAACAGAGGATGTGCCTTGTACCAATGGTTGGTTTATACCACTAGTATTGACAGGCGGTGCACTAGCATGTGTAAGAATAGAATCAATAGTTGGTATAAATATGTGAGTTTGAGTTGGGGTGAAACTCACTTGGGTTCCCCTTATTACATCAATAAGCTGTTGTGAGCTCATTGAAGGTATAGGCTGACTCAATGTAGGTAAAGACACAGTATGACCTTGTGTTTAGTTTTGTCTTTCAATGGCATCACCCTGTTGGGAAGGTGACCTAGATTGCAGGAGTCCCATTTTTACAGATGCATCCTGTTGGGAAGATGCATCCACTGGTTGAAGGGTAAAGGCAACATCCATAAGCTCCCCTCAACATAAGAGGTAGCTATATGAGTTGAGGTCAGAGGTGCAATGAGCATATCCTCTGAGATAAGTGCAGTGTGCACTATCTCCATGGACTTTGATTCTATTTGGGTGACTAAGGAAGTAGAACTAGTGACTATTGGAAGTGCACTAGAGCTTGGCAGTTGTGGGGGTGTTTCAACAGGAGTTGAGGACTGGTTCTCACTGGTTGGGACTACCAAGTAAGTGTCCTCAGGGAGTGAAAGAGGGATACCTGAGATGTTTTTGGCTTTACTGATCTCAATAAGTTCAAGCAGTTTGTCAGAAACCACATCATCCTCAGCAACATCCTCAGCAGTAGCTTCATCTTCACCACTTTGTGCTCTATGTACAGAAGCACTTGATCCTCCACTAGCAGAATGACTGATGTGCCTTGATTTCCTTGAAAGAGATGGACTTAAGGGAAATACAGTCATGGGCATCATAATAGGAGTGGATGTGGTGGCTGTAGTAGTATCAGCATCATCATCAATAAACAGACCACCAACATCACCATCATGTGCATCAGGACCACCATTATCACTGTCATCACCACCAAAATTACTACCAATACCAGCATCATCTTGGGTTCCCTGATCCTTTGGACTTGAGGATTTAGCAACAGAGTACTCAGAATCCTCATTTTGAGTTCTTTGTGGAGAGTCAACAGGATCAAACAATGGAATACCCTCAGAATGCATCCTTTCCTCAGCAATTGAGTGCTCTGAGTTCTCTGTAATCACATCAGGAGACTCAGCAGAATCATCAGCCATAGCTACATCCATATTCTCAGCAACTACTTCCTCCTCATTCTCACTGGCCTCATCAGCAGAAACATCAATCAACTCTTGCATTTGTTCAGTTATAACAGGACCTTGAAACTCCCTTATCAAATGGAAGATTTTCTGACCCATTTGAGGGATGGTTATAGTGTGCAAGTATGCAGCTAACCCAGCATAGTACTCCCACTGAATATTTCTAAGTGCAATTAAACTGAGATACCTGATATAGGGAACATGGGTTCTGGTTGATTTCTTTGATGTACCCATGGTGACTTTGTCCACCATCTCATTGAATATGACTTGTGCAAAATCAATATTCCTCCCTGTGACCAGAGCATGAAGAACCATCAACTCAGACTGGTTCATTTGGTCATGGCTTCCAGACTTGTGACCAAAACATTGAATGACCACACTGGCGAGATACTTCCATGGGTGTCCTAGCACAGACAACTTGTATTGACCATGGGAAACAGGTTCATTGTAGCCAATCAGGGGCAGGACCTCCAGAGTTTGATCCAGTGAAGCAAATGGTTGAAATGGGGATAAATCGGGTATATAGATTGCTTGTCTGAGAGAGTTGACAGTAATGGGAATGTTAATGGTGTTGTTGAGGCAGGAACATGTTATCACTTGCTCTGCAGTATGGTATTTTGCAGTATACCACATCTCTCCAACAATATTCGGAAAGATGAAAAGAGGATGAGTAGAGAGACATTGAAACAGAGGGTGAGCAGAGATGAAAGCTACCATGGGTTCATATCCCTGGTTTGCTTTGCTCGAAGGTATTTCAGTGTTTATGAGAAAGTTATTTGGTCGAATGGTGATTTGAGAGTTTACAGTGATGTTCTCACCAGGAATTGCATTTAGAGTAGCAACAGGGTTGAAAGACACCATGTTTGCAGGACGGAGATACTGAAAGCAATGAGAGAATAGGGTTTGTATTTCGGGAAGAAGAAGAGTGATTGAGAATTTTGAAAGCTTAGGAAATGGGAAACCGCTCAAACATCATTTATATCTTCCTTGGAAACCTAAACTGTCACAAAAATATCTTTTTCAAAAAGTAACTGTCACGTCTGCAAAAGGTAATAAACGGAGTTGTTAATAAATACACAGACAACTAACGGACAATTAAAAAGAAATTAAATACTACCTGGTAACACAATAAATACAAATGAGAAATTATTAAAATAAGTGTGGGAACACAGAATTTTACCTCTGAGTATCATCAGCTGATGAGAAAAAGTATCAGCTAATCCTTTTTGAGTGAAAACGAGTGTCAGCTAATGAATATACTTAGCTGAGCTGCTAATCCTTAGCTAATGGTTGATTAGCTGAGGTATTGCATCAGCTGACATAATTCCTTTAGCTGATTCACTATAAGTAAGACATAAAGAAGCTTAGAGAAGTACTTCATTTCACACACAAACAAAATTACTTTCTCACACAAAGTTAACTACCTAAGAAAAGAATATGCTACAAGTTTAACATGTCAAGTTTGGATATTAGGAAGTTGAACCGAGACTCATCCAAAGGTTTTGTAAAAAGATCAGCTAATTGAAATTCAGTGCTTATGTAGTGCATTGAAACTTTCTTTTTCTGCACATTATCTCTTAAAAGTAATGTTTGACTTCAATATGCTTAGTTTTAGAATGTAAAATAGGATTGTTAAAAATAGAAATGACACTACTGTTGTCACACAAGATTGGGGAGTTTTCAAACTGTATGTCATAATCAAGTAGTTGGTTTTGCAGCCAAAGTAATTGAGCACAGCAGCTTCTAGCAGCAATGTATTCTGCTTCAGCTATAGATGTTGAAACATAGTTCTGTTTCTTGCTTGACCCACTGACTAACCTTCCACCTAACAATTGACAACCACCAGATGTACTCTTTCTGTCTAGTGTGCAACCTGCAAAATCGGAATCAGTGTATCCAACTAACTTAAAATCAGAGTCTTTGGAGTACCAAAGACCTAGATTAGGAGTTCCTTTGAGATACCTGAAAATTCTTTTAACAGCAGCTAAGTGAGATTCTTTGGGATCTGCTTGATATCTAGCACAGAGACATGTTGAAAACATTATATCGGGTCTGCTTGCAGTGAGGTATAAAAGTGACCCTATCATACCTCTATAAGCAGTAATGTTTACCGATTTACCATCAGTGTCCTTTCCAAGCTTTAAGGCAGTGGACATGGGTGTTTTAATTGAAAAACAATTTTCAAACTCAAATTTCTTAAGTAAGTCATTTACATACTTTGTTTGATGAATGAAAATTCCATCAACCTCTTGTTTAATTTGAAGACCAAGAAAATAGTTTAGTTCATCCATCATGCTCATCTGATAATTATCAGACATGAGTTTAGAAAACTTTTTACAAAGGTCCAAGTTTGTAGACCCAAATATTATGTCATCTACATATATCTGCACAAGGATTACATCACCCTTGAATTTCCTTATAAGCAAAGTGCTATCTATGCTTCCTCTAGTAAAGCCTTTAGTGGTTAGAAAAGAAGAGAGGGTATCATACCAAGCTCTTGGAGCTTGCTTCAGACCATACAAGGCTTTGTTCAAGAAGTATACATGGTCTGGCTTGCTTGCATCCTCAAAACCAGGAGGTTGGTTAACATACACCTCTTCCTTCAATTCACCATTGAGGAAAGCACTCTTAACATCCATTTGGAACACCTTGAAGTCTTTGAAGGCAGCATAGGCAAGAAACAGTCTTATAGCTTCAAGTCTTGCAACAGAGGCAAATGTTTCATCAAAATCAAAAACTTCTTCTTGACAGTACCCCTGAGCAACTAGCCTTGCTTTATTTCTGATGATCATCCCTTGTTCATCCATCTTGTTTCTGAACAACCACTTAGTACCAATGATGGACTTTTCCTTTGGTCTTGGCACCAAAGTCCACACATTGTTCCTTGAGAATTCTGCCAATTCTTCTTGCATGACATTAATCCAGTGGGGATCATCGAGAGCTTCATCTACCTTCTTTGGTTCAATCATAGAAACAAAACCTGTGTACAAACAGAAATTATAAGCTTTGGATCTTGTTAGTACAGGTGCTTCTATGTTACCTATGACCTGATCAATTGGATGATTTCTGAGGTCCTTGTAGGCATTTTGGATTATGGGAGAGTTTGGATTATTTTGGATTTAGGGAGTTGAAATTCCTTAGTTTTGATCAGCTGATGATATTACTGGTTGATCAGCTGACACAATTTCAAGATTACAATTTGTGGAAACTTCTACTGATGAGGGAATGTTTGATATGGAATTAGAATCCAATGATGTTGAATCATGATTCACATCATTCAGTAAAAGTGTGGGTTGATTTAGGATCGGTTGTGCAATGGTTTCTTGTAAATTTGGAACAGGTTCATCTGAATCTTCTACATCAGCTGATGGGAGTAGATCAGTTGACACTAAAATATTATCTTCAGTATGCAGCAGATCATTAAATTCCTCACCTGTAGATGGATTAGTAGAACAGGAAGTAACAAAGTCATTTTCATTAAAACTTTCATTGATTGATTCTTCAATGACCTTTGTTCTGATGTTGTAGATTCTGTAGGCTTTAGAGATCACAGAATATCCAACAAACACACCTTCATTAGCTTTAGGTGCAAACTTCTGCAATTGATCTCTCCGGTTCAGGATGAAACACTGACACCCAAAGATATGTAGAAAGCTGATGTTGGGCTTCCTTCCCTTGAACACTTCATAAGGAGTCTTGTTGTGCCTTTTGATTACTAGGGATATGTTCTAATTAAAATAAGCACAGCTGACAGCTTCAGCCCAGAAGTTTAATCCTAACCCACTCTCACACAGCATGGTTCTTGCAGCTTCAATCAAATTTATGTTTCTTCTTTCAGCTACACCATTCAGTTGTGGAGTTCTTAGAGCAGAGAAGTTTTGAGATATACCTTTCTCATCACAGAAACTTTCTAGAGTTTGATTTCTAAACTCAGTTCCATGATCACTTCTAAGCATCCTTACCAGATTGCCATTTAGCACTTCCATCTTTCTGATAAAGCTTATTATCTCTTCTGCAGCCTCACTCTTTGCTTTAAGGAAGATGACCCAAGTGTATCTTGAGAATTCATCAACCATCACCAGTGCATACTTACTTCCACCAATGCTTGCAGTAGCAACAGGACCAAATAGATCCATGTGCAACATGTAGAAAGGTTCAGTAATGGACAAGTCTTGCTTAGATGGAAAATATGTCTTGTGCTGCTTTCCCTTCTCACAGGCAGAGCAAGGTTTAGGCTTAACATAAGTCAGTGAAGGTAGTCCTGATACTAGATCACCCTTGCTCAGCTTGTTTATATTTTTGAAGTTTAAATGAGAGCCTTTTGTGCCATAACCACTTTGTGTTAGTTACAGATTTTGTATACAAATAGGTTAACTTAGATGGATCACCAGAGGACATATCAAGAATGTACACATCCTTGGTTCTCTTTGCACAAATAATTGTTTCACCTTAATGATTTAAAATGGAACCACCTGTCTTAGTGAAGAAGACCTTATGATCACCATCACATAACTGGCTTATGCTGATGAGATTGTACTTGAGCCCTTTAACATATGACACCTTGGACAAGGTTAAGTTCTCATTATGAAGTTTACCATAGCCTTTTGTTTGCCCACAATTGTTATCACCAAAGGTCACTCTTGGACCCTTTTCCTTCCTGTAGTTACTAAGCAAAGCTTTACAACCTGTCATGGTCTTTGAACATCCACTGTCAAGATACCATGTGTTAAGACCCTGCATAGATAGGATTCAAAAAAGGTTAGTGATACTTGGGCATCCACAATTAAGTGGACCCCTGTGGATTGCACCTAGCCATCCACTTCATATTAGGTTGTTTATGAATGAGAGGAACAACTGGGTTATCATAATCAGTCCGCTGTCTTGAGTTACCTTCAAGAGAATAATCACTTGCCTTATTTGTAGCATTTTTGGTTTTTGGAGCCTTTAACATGTTTTAGTGATTGCCCATGAGATGTCTTAACTATCTTCTGATGACTATGGGTCATCAGCTGACAGATTTCACCATTCAGCTGTTGCAACTGATTTTGTAAACTAATAAGGTCTTTGTTTATAGTCACCTTAAGTTCCTTAGTTAAAAAGAGTTTTTGATCAACTTTGGGTGTGGCAGAGTATTAAGTGATACTTGATCAGCTAAACAATCAGAAGATGATCCATGATTAGCTGACAGGTTATCAGCTGAGCAGCTATCATCTACTTTTTGATCAGCTGATAAAATATCATCAGCTAATGAACTATCAGTCATCAGAGTACTTATATTTAATGTATCAGCTTTCAAGGTTTGACAACATAATGTCTCTTTGGTATCAACAAATGATTCCATTCCTTTACTGACTTCCTTTAACATTAAATTTTCAGTACTTTTACCTTCTGACAGAACAATAGAATCTAAAACAACTTTTGAAGTGGTTAAGTCTTTCAGCTGAGTACATTTACTTTTGACAAATCTGTTAGTGATAACACTTTTTCCTTTTACAATCTTTTGAAAAGTAAGAGGTAAAATATCAGTCTTTTCTAAGATATTTATGTCCCTGCTAAAATCAACACAATTAGCAGCTTGGGAATAATTTCCACCAATAATAGCTTGAACTTGTTTTGGAATCTGCTCATTGACACACTGAGTGGTCTTCTCAGCAGAAACAAACCAAGATTTAACTACTTTTTGTATGTCATTAAACTTTATTGTTGCTTCATTGGTTTCTTTTATCAAGATCTGATTAAGTATCTTTTGATTAACTAAATCATCTTCCAGTTTTGTCATCTGTATCAGTTTCTCATCTTTAAGACTTAACTTCTCTTTAAGTGATTCTATTTCTATTTTTAGCTTCTTTTCTCTTTGAATATTTAATTGAAACTCAACACACAGATAATCAAATATAGTGTTCTTTTCATTATCTTCATAATTGATAAATTTTCCAACCTGATACATTGAAGAAGGATCCCAGTCAGGAGAGGTACAAGCCTTAGCAGCTTTCTTCATGTCCTCATCAAAGGAACTTGTACTCTCTGTGTTTGCCATCAAGCTGAGCTGAGCACTGAGGACCTCATCTTCATCACTTGAGAGATCTTCCTCAGCCCAATCTTCTTCTTCAACTACCAACACCCTGTTCTGAGCTTTCTTTTTTTTCTTGTCAAGAACAGCAGTAAGAAGCTTCTAATACCTAGCCTCATAGTCAATCTTGTTGTCTGAGCTTGAGGAACCCTTGAAGCCTGTGCTTCCTTTGGACTTACATTTACTGGCAAAATGACCTGTCTTGCCACAGGAGAAGCAACTTTCAGAAGCCTTTGATTTAAACTTGGCTTTTTCTCCTTTAAAGGGTTTCTTCTCAAACCTCTTGACACCCTTTCTTTTCAAGAAAGGTTTAAAGTTTAAACCTTTTAACCAACATGGCAGCCTGTTCAACAGCAGCTTCAATGCTGTCCATGTCCTCCAAAAATTCATCCCCATCAGCCACTTGCTTTTCATCAGAATACTCCTCCTCTTCCTCTTCATTACTGGACTCATCCACCACTGCAGCAAAACTCCTAGATCTTGTATCCTTAGACACAAAGGCAGTTGATAGAATGTTTAATATGAAAGGTTCAGTTATAAACATAATTTAATTATTAATTTAATTTGTAATTTTTAAAAACATTTTATATTATAGAAGATTATTTTGTTATAATGGTATATAAGATTGTCATTAACATCACAAAATAGTTATTTCATGTAATAGTTGTTGGTCCCGAATGGATACTACAACAACAAATGTTTGTAGAAGGGGGTTGAATACAAACTTTAGCTATTTAAAATTTAAGAGACACACGGTTTACTTTTATATAATTCTTATTGATGTAAATCAAGAATTGCATAAACTAGATGTGGAAAATCTAAGTTCAATAAAAGGTGACAGCTAAATTCGTCTAACACATAGACTAAGCTAATTTTAAACAACTAATGTCTAAGATGTTCAACACATGAACAAGTTCGTTACACTGAAACTAAAATGCTAACTCTTCTAAATTCTCAACAGATGAGATTTCAGTGTTCAACTCTATCTATTCGCATCCTTAGCATGTTTCCATGCATAGGTATATATAAGCAAGATGGTGTCCGGGTTGATGGAGTGGAGAAGGAGACAAAGGTACTTGGTTTAATAATGTTATAATAGATAAAGTTAGTGGGTGAAAAATAAGTTCACTTTATACAGAAAGTGTGTAAAGTGAATGTACGATCCGGTAAAGTCAAATCCCGCTATCTATTATTATATTATTAAAGTACTACCTTTATATCTTGGAAGAGTAAACTTCTTTTTTCATGCTTGTACTTTTATCAACACTATGCTTCTTGAAGACTTGACTTAACCAAGTATAGAGTTGCCAGCCATACTTAGTTGTTGAAGCATATCTTCGAGATCTTCTTTTCTAGAGTATCTTTCACCTTTTCCATGGGATCAAGATCAATCCTTTTTGTTTCTTTGCAGATTCAAAAAGTGCTAAGTACTTTTACAAAGAAAGATCTAAGGCATAATAGAACAACACATGTTCTGCCTTTGACTTAAGAAAGTATTACATAGAAAAACTATTAACTAAGATACTGTGTAAATACTCAGCTAACAGACACTGAACTGCAAACATAATTTTGCTCAGCTAAGGATAAATGTGAAAGACTCAGCTGTTTAGATTTGCTCAGCTGATCAAACTGCTCAGCTAATAATACAAATCAGAGTACAGCTAATAAATTGATCAATCTAGACAGTCAGCTGATCCCAAGGGCTCCGCTAATCATTTGAGTGTGATCAGCTTATCAAGAAAAGATTGGATAAGTAATGAATACCTTATCTGATAGATGGGAGGCATCAGCTGACCAATGTGATGTTGTCAGCTGATCCGCGACTGCTCAGCTGATCTTGAAGAGCCTCTCAGCTGATGGTTTTGGACCATCAGCTGATGCTTTGTAGCTGCTCAGCTGATGCTTCTTAACTTATCTTTTCTTCTTAGTTGATCTTCCTGAAGCTGGTCCTTTGGCTGATACTCAGTGTTCAGCTGACACTTTTGTTCTTCGGCTGACATTTCTTACTTACAAAATTATTTAAGTCTAATATAAAAAACAACACATGTTTTTCATTGATCCAAGTTCAAAACTGAATATGTGGTTTTGTTAACATCAAATCCTATTTTAAATAATAGACATGTTTGATTTAGGTTTAATATCACTATCTCCCCAACAATAGTCTCAACTTTCTAACTATGATTTTAACTTTCCATTATTACCTAGTGTGTTACAATTATTTGTAGTACTTAAAATTAAAAGATTAAGAATTTTTTTAAGGAGAGTGTTAAATAAATTAATTATATTAGTATAAATATCTTGTATTATTTTTCATACTAATTATATGAGTAAGTTTTATACATAAAAGTGTTTTTGTTTATTATTCATAATTACAAAAACAATCAAATTTAGTATTACATAAATAGAGTTTTTTTAATAATATTGTGAATCGAAGGTAAATCTAGCTAGCCGTTATACATCACATGATATTCAAACTAAGGATTTGCATGTGCAAGTTCATATATATAACATAATACATCGTTTTCTAAGTTAATTTTTGGTTAATGTTCAGAGATTAAAAAATATTTTTCATAACTTATCTTCAATATTTTATAAGTTGGGTTATTTAATTGAAATTGAAATTAAGAAATTGTGTATGCACTTCCTTCAAAAAGGAACATGTACCCTGCGATAGGCTCCCAAAAAGTTCTCGAACATTTTTTAACTCTTATATCCTTTTAACTAACTTTTTGAAAAATATTCCCTGCGCAAAATAACTAGAGTTTATATTTTCTTTATTAATTTTTTTATGTTTAAATTAGTTACATAATCAGATGTTAAAATCAATAAAAGATATTATAAAATAGATATAATAAAATACAATATCATCTTATAATATGTAAGAAAAAAATATAATTTTCACATACTAAATAACCACTTCTAGTTACTTTTATTAGAGAAAATTGTACTAATTCAAATAAACATTATAATGATAATAATTACACATCTTATAAACTGTATAACTGTTTACAAACAACTGAACAAGGCGATGCACCAATTGAGCCACTTTATTATTTTTTTAAAGAGAAAGAGATTTTATAATCTTTTAATATAAATATAGATTAAACTGATTATTTTGTATTTATTTTAAACTTAGTTATTATAATTAGAAAATCATGACATCTTATTAAATTAAAATTTAATCCTAAGTATTTGGTTTATTAAAACTTAAACTTTAATTTTGATTTGTAATAATAAAAATCAAAAACTCAATTTTAAATTCAATTCTAATAATAGATAATATAATAATTAGTAAAAAAGTGTTATTTAAATTTTAAGATAATGTAAACATTTTTGTTTAGATAATATATTTACTTTATTTTCAAATTAATATAAATGCACAAGTATGTCATATAATAAGATTTAGAAAACATACATACTAATTTAATATAATAATATTATTTAGAGTAACCATGTATAATGTTTAATACTCAAAGTTCATATACAAATCAATTTTCCAACTTAGTTTTGATTTTAAATACAATTTTGATTTAAAATAAATTATTTCGTGTTAGAGTAATTATCTAATTCAAACTTTATATCCACTAGATTAATTTAGAAATAAATATTAAAGTTCTTTATCATTATATATGATTATTATATAATATAAAGCTTATCGTAACTAAATTAAGTTGTCATAATTATTTTTCTAGCTATTTGACATTTGTTTGAGTAACACTAGACATTCCATTTGACATTTGTTTGAGAATTTTTATGTCCAACACTTTCATAATGCTTCTCTAAATATGAATATTCATTGATGTGGACACGCTACTAGGGTCCTGAAATTTAAAATAGAACATGACCCGAGCACCATATTGCAGCTCGTGTGGAAGCCTCTCTGATACTCAAGTTAGTCATACGTATCATGACTATACTTGGTGAAGAGTGAGATGATTGGGGTTTATGATAGGAATGTGAACTTTCCTCACAAAGACGAAGAGTTTTCCTTTTATACAAGTGTTTTGTAGCCCTCATAGGAGAACTGGTTATTTGTATGATTTGCTGGTCATAACAATAAACCAACCAACAATTGTCACATATAGGTAATATTACATATTCTGCTATAAGAATCTTATGTTCTCCCCACTTTCAAAATATGCATGCTCATCATACGTTACTAGACAAGTAAATAGCCTTAATGAAGACTTCGAGTTAGAAGACAGGAAACATCCTTCCGAGTCATAAAGGTTCTTTCGCACAACTTGGTGCATATTACAAGTCTCAATACATTTAAACATTGACCGTCGCATGTTGATTGTTACACTCCATATACACAATCAAAAATTAAGAACAAGACATAGGGGTAATTCATGTTTTAAAGTGATCTTATATATTCAAAGTGAAAAGTTAGCTAGGATTGCATATATGCGCATGGTAGATGTCTATAGGATACAAATTATCTTCTTCATTGTGTTGATAATGAGCATAAGGGACACATTTTTTTGGAGTCATAATGAGAGGTTAGTTGTTGCTTCTAGGTTTATTGCTTAACCTTGTGGAACGTTGCTCAAGAATGTGAAGAACCTTTAGGCTCCTGGTGATCATCATACAATGTTTCACTAGTTGAAATAATATTTTACGAAAGTATTATATTCTTTATAATAATAATTAAAATAAAGGAAAATGAATTTAATTTGTTCAATTTGGATATCAAATATTAGATTTACTCTTTTCAGCTTTTGTTAATTCGATAATGTCATTAACCAAAACAAAAACGAAAGTTTCGTTTATAATAAAATCCCTTAACCTATCACTCTGTCATTCAATCAATCCATTTTTTTCGATTAGGTTTTGGTTTGGATGTATGGTCACCTATATATAACATCATTTTCCACTCTAGTAAATATTTAGAATTAATACATCTATAAGACTAAAATATAAAATTTAATACATCTATAAGTAGTTATTAATATGAATGTGTTTGAACATATATCCAAGTAAATGCTTGTCTACCTAAAAAGTAAGTAGGATTGAAGCTTATGATTAAGCTTGCATGTGTACATTTCTTATAACAATCAAGAAAATAATAAAATGATGTCTTTTTTTTTAAATATAAAAATATTTGTTTACTTTTTAAACATTAGGATATACACTTTGATTCAACTATTGAATCTATGTAAATGTCTACTACAACTCTACATAACACCATTTTCAAACGATAATACCGTTAGGTTAAGATACTTTGATTGAAAAATATGTAACTAATGTTACTTTTTTAAACAACAAAACACTAACTTATTCCTAAACAATTTTTTTTATATATCAAAACTTAAACCCTTAATCTTAGACATTAAAAACACCTTTATAACATTTTGATTTCTTTGACTAGAAACCATTTAATATATAACTAACGCTATTAAGTTTTTTTTTAATAAAACACAAAAAACTATAAGATGTTGAAGTTAAAGGAAGAGAGTCAAAGGGTGCAATAAATACGTACGTAGTCCGATTCAAAATGTAAACGGGTATATGGGTTCGGATCCCCAGTAAACTAACTTATTTAAATTAAACCCAAACCCAAACCCCCACCACCATCATCCCCAGTTCCCCACCTCGGATTTTTCAAAAACACACACAAAAACACACACACACTACGGTGGTAGCAACCAAACCAACCACCCATATATATATCGTCATCCGCCATTTTCATCTTTTATTTCTCTCTCTACTATACCCCAACTAGAGAGAGAAAGAGAGAGATATAGAGAGAGAGGTTAAAGCTGCCAAAAGGGCATCCTCATTTCGTCATCTTTCCTCAATTCTCTTCGGTTTCAATTCCCGACGTATGATTTTCCGTGAAATTAGAAACATTTTCCTTATCTGGTCAGAATTTGCTGGTGGAAATCGGTGCAGGTTTTTCAAATACTTTCATGGTGGTTATTTTTATTTTGATTAACTAAGCTAGCCTGACCAAGTATGGGGAGAGAGTGGTTGTACAGGGCTAGCGGTAGCGGAGATGGCAGTCATCGAGGTAGTCGGAGATCACCATCCGCCACGACCACCACCACCATTAACAGAAAAACTAGAAAAGAGAAAAACAGTGCTTCTTCGTCTTGCATGAGTGCCTTTTTTAATCTGTTTGATAATCAACACCGTCAGTTTCGATTTCGTCATCCTTCTTTCATATCTGAATCCACCATTACTAGTCGTCAACATTCAGGCGTTGACGCACCGAGAAACAGCTTGGAGTCGCCGGAATCCGCCATGGATGACGTTGACTCGTCGTCAACTAAAGTCAAAGAAGAAGCTAACTTAAACATACCAGTAAGTTCATTCGTTTTTGAAATATATGATTAATTTATTGCAATTATTGGATCCATCGTCGTCAATTAATTTTGATCTGAAAAATCTTTTAATGCAGATTGTTGGGATTCAAATTAAGACAAAACGATCAAGATTCATCGACGATATATCGTCAGAATGCAGCAGCTCTGCTTCACCTGGCACAAAAACACCTAATCTTGTTGCTAGATTAATGGGTCTTGATCTTTTGCCGGAATATTCGTCTCCGAGACCGTCAGCCTCTTCTACTCCGGCGAACTCCAATCACCGCAGTCGTTCATTACCGGCGACTCCTAGATCGTCTACTACAAGCAGGCGGTCAACAGACAACGATTACCACCATCGGCTTTCCCTTCAAATCGACAAAGAGAATTGCAACCGTTGTGTTAAAATGGCACACCGGCGATCGGACGTTATGGTAAACCGGCAAGACGAAGATCGTGCAAAGCAGATTACGAATCAGGTTAAAGAAAGAATCAGCCGGCGGCTTGGTACCGACATTACAAACCTCATATCGCCGGCGACGAGAAATACAGAGCATAGACGAGATTCAAATCTTGTTTTGCTTAAACCCAAGAAACCTCCACAGGCTCCGCCGCCATCACCCACACCGGAGACATCAGTAAAAGCAAAACAAGACGAATCGACGCCATTTTCAAGCTCTCCAAAGCTCAGATTGCTCGACTTCAAAAACAATCTCAACAAACCCAATTCAAAGTTACGGTCATCATCGTTGAAAGAGGTTGAATCAAAGAAAGAAACACCACTAGGGCGACATCGAACGCCATTAATGAAACAGGGGAAACCAGTAAAAGACGAAAAAATCAAGAGAATCGCAAGTGAAAGATACGATCTTCGGTTGAAGAAGATGAACCAGCAAGAGGATGCATTTGTTAACAACAAGAAGTCAACTTTGTTACCAAATGATGTTGTAAATGCGAAGAACACAACAAAGTTTCGTTCTTTCAAGAAAGAGATGACGTCATCTTCGTCAACAACAAGATTACCTCAAAAGCAGGTACATTTAGTTTGTACCATTAACTCTGATGTCATTTGTTCTTATATCTATATTCCTAATTATTGCAGTATATATGACATCTTTTTTCTGAAATACTACTATTTAATCCACTTAAAAATTCATTATTTACTTGTTTTTATTTAATATGACTAAAATAATATTATATATACTTTGGATTGCAAGAATCTAGTGTTTATTAGAAAGTTACTTTCTAAATCACATGCTTGTTTTTTCAAAATCTATTATTGTTTGTTTAATGTTTAAAAAAATTGAATCTGATTCTTATTTAACAAAATTCGTCTAGACATAATATGTATAATCATTTAATAACATATAATACAAGTTGATAACTATGATATGTACTATAGATAAGTTATGTTTATAGAATTTAGTTAAAACAATATAAAATAATAAAAATTGACAGGCTTTTTATAACAATAATTTTGTAATGCATACTTTTTTTTGTTTTGTTATTATGTCTTCTAGCCTTTTGGACAAGACATTATTTAAACTCTTACTAAAGGAAATAATTTATTTTGTATCATTAATGTTGTTTTATTCAAAAAGTTATATAAATGAGAATATTATGTACCTTTGATTATTGTCTACTCATTTTGTTCAAGGATGAAAATTATTATATCTAAATTGAATTCCTAATAAATAATTAGCCTTCTATTATTACATCCAAAATAATCTAGCAAGAAGCTAACTAAAAGAACTTCTTACAACTAAAATAAAAAAAAAATTCATTGTTTTACTTTGGTTAAAGTATCATATTACTTATCTCAAAGACGTGTGTATTCCGTATTTTATATATACATATTAATAGGTTAGTTCTCTTACATATAATTATTATAACTGTAATCAAGTTTGAACTTAACTTGAAATAGATCGACTCTGATTATTGTTTAATTTAAGTTTGTGGAATATTTGATTTTGCAGGTACTGTCCTTACCTAGTAGTCTGAACTCGTCGTACAATGCAAATGTCACTCACACACTCAACTCCACCACCACCACCACCACCACCGTCAACGGCGGTTCTTTCTCCGATCACTTCGATTACATTTCAAGAATCCTTAAACAAGGTGGAATTCACACCACCACCCCGATCTCCGCTTGCCAATGGTACTCCCCTTCTCACCCTCTTCACCCTTCAATCTTTCACCAATTAGAAAAACCCCACCACCCAACCACCGCCGCCGCCTCCGCCACACGAAGATTAATATTCGAATTAGTAGACGAGCTTCTGGTGGAAATATTGAAGCCTTACATGAACCAGAAACCGTGGGTCTGTCCAAGACCACCGGATTCATGTGTAATGCGTGGGTCGGAGTTGATCGGTAAATTATGTGAGAGGATAAGGAGTTTTCCGGCGGCTAATTGTGAGGTGTTGGACGATATTGACGGGTTGATCGAGAGAGATATAGGGCAGAGCATGCGGCGGCAGTGGACGGCTGCGTTTGAAGCGGAGGCGGAGGATATAGTGAAAGAGATAGAGAGTGATCTGGTGGACACGCTGGTGAATGAAATGGCGAACCGGTGACGGTGACACGGTGGCAGCAGCAGGTTCTGACAGGGTGAAGTCACATGTGTTGTTCACGTGATCAGATGCTATTCGTTTGGCACAAAAAAGAAGGCAACATATGTAAAGTAGTAGTGAAAGAACGTTGGTTTTTACAAGCCATGATTTCTATAATTATTATGTTCGCTTTTACCTTTTCATCTTATAATATATATAAAGAATAAAGAATATCCATAGTTAATATCATATAATTTAGATGGAATTACATTCATATATCATTTTTTTAGAACGGTAAAAGTTGAACATTTTTTTAGATGGAATTACATTCATATATAATTTAGATGGAATTACATTCATCTTATAATAAAGCTAAGTGTCCCCTGCTCGAGTTTGATGAGTTGAACATTTTGTCATTCCTATATTTCCAGATCCACCATAAAGACGTATAAATGACTCCCAAAATAACCTGCAAAATATTACCTCTGTAGCCTGTAGAGTAACCCCGTTTTAATAGGTCATCTACATTTTCAATGTCTCCACAATCAATATTCCACCACCTACTTACTTCTCCGAATACTTTTTTTGCGAACGGACGATGGTCCAAGATGTGGTTTTCAAATTCATCAGCGCTGCCACACAGGGGACATAAACATGATAATAATATTACCCCTCTTCGTTGAAGATTAGTTTTGGTAGGCAATCTAAGATGGGCTACTCTCCATGCGTGAATACAAACCTTATGGGCACCCATTTACACCATATGAAGGTAAAATTTTCCACCTTTTTTAAGGCGAGGTCGTCATATGCTAATCTCAAAGATGATGCCGAAAACAGTCCCGAAGATTCCATGGCCCATTTGAGATTGATCTCCGAAAGTCTTCCTGTTGATCCCTCTGAAACCAGTCGCTAAATGGTATATTCACCAGGTTATACGCCTTGAAGACTTTAAGGATGTTCGACCAAATGCCCGTTACTTTTCCTTTCGAGTTTATTCCCAGAATTCCACCATCTGTTATTTTAAATTTCCATATCCATTTAGTTAAGAGAGCTAAATTAAGTGCTTTAAGGCTCCCAATTTCTAAACCTTCATTGTCTTTGCTGTTGAGTATCACCTTCCACGAGACCTATGAGATATTTTTTTCTCTTTCATTAGATCCCCAAAAGAATTTGGATAAGATGCTTTCTAATGTATTGATAACTTTATCAGACGCCTTAAAAATGGAAAAGAAATACGTACCAAGACTTCCCAAGACTGATTTGAGCAAGGTTACCTTACCACTTGATGATAAAGCTCGTGATTTCCATTTAGAAAGTTTAGCTAGGAACTTGTTTAAAATAGGCGCACATGACTCGTATTTATTCATTGATGCCCCGATAGGAAATCCCAAATAAACGAAGGGGAATGACCCGACTTTGCAGCAGAATTTATTAGCCAGACTGTTAACATCCTCCAGTCTCACTCCCAAAGCAAACAAGCTACTTTATTGATATATCATTTAAATAAAGAATATTACAGTCAATTAAATATTTTAATAATTTAAGTAATACAGTTAGATATAATTAACTATACATATTAATATATTATTTCTTTTCATATATAAATATAAAAGAAAATGATACTTTCCTAACTGTAACTTAAGGTGGTGTTTGATTTTAGCTTAATGAACTTAACGAGGGAATATACTTATTCTGGTAAGTTATAATCGTATTATTTGTTTTTTACTTAATCCAGAAAGATAATTTAAGATAATAAGTTACTCATATGATACTTTCCACATTAAACTAATGATTTTATTCTTTTTCTT